>CM055873.1:7802500-9002500 GCA_029582165.1 Portulaca oleracea | reverse complement strand
ATCTTTTTGGATTTAAATTATTTGGTTTGGTTCGAAAAACATTCAAACCCTACTTTTATAGGTTGGTTTGGTCCCATTAAAATTGGACCAAACCATACTACGTACAACAATAGAAATATTAATAGGTTATCACTTATTAGAAAAAGGAAACTTTGAGATATTTATAATTGGGAAATTGGATTCTAATAATACGAACTTTTGGTCATATAAGACTTAATAATACGAACTTTCGATTAGGTTCTGAATAATATGAACTTTGACCCCCTGTTGCCCCCAGTAACACGCCACCGAGTTAGTTTTATTTTGACTCGTCGGGAAATCTAGGTGACGGTGGCAACACGTTTTCTTTGATGTTTGACCATGTCATGTCACCCATTGACTTAAAAAATTGCCACGTCACTCTCTTTTTCTCTCTCCTCTCTCTCTCTCTCTCTCTCTCCTCTCTTCGTCATTCCCAGATCCAATTTCCCCTTCTTCTTCTTCTTCTTCTTCTTCTTCTTCTTCTTCTTCTTGTTGTTGTAGCGATGAACAAGTCGCACAAATTTAGTCCTTCGTTTCTAAGTTGGGAGCGATGAACAAGTCAAGCACTAGGTATGTTCGAATCTCAGACGAAATTCAGACAAGCACAAATTCAGACCTTCTATTCTAATTTCAGATAAACTATAACCAGAGCTTGGAATTCCAGATCTCATTAATCTTCATAAGCAAAAACGAAATCCAAATCCAACTCCAAAATCAGATCCCAGTTGTGTTCGAATCCCAGACAAACGAAACCCAGAAAATTCAAAAACAGAATCATTGGCCAGTTGTGTTCGAATCCCAGACAAATGAAACCCAGATAATTAGGGTTTCTATCGCAGAGCTTTGAATCATCAGAAGAATCCGCCATGATGCTTCCTCAAACTCGGTATATTTTCTAGTCTTCAATCTTGCAACTTGGATTTTGTTTTTTGTTTTTTGTTTTTGGGTGTCGATTGAATTGATTTTTGTTTGTCAGTGATGAATTCGCAGCTTAAGCTACCATTTTCAGTGTTTGATTTCATATCCAATTTCAATTTGGGATGATGAAGAAGAAGAAGATGGGGAAACGGATCTGGGATGTTCAATGAATCAAGATGAAGTGATGAATATCTGGAAATGTGCTGAAGGGAGAAGATTTTGAAACTCCAATTGATGATGCTTTGCGTGTACAAACTCAAGGTTTGCTATTCTGATGGATGACTGATTATGGAGGATGATGAGGAGGAGGAGGCGATGGGTGGGATCTGGGATTTTAGAGAGAGTAAAAATAAGTGAGGATGATGAAGAGGAATGAAGAGAGAAGGAAGAGAGAGAGAGAGAGAGAGAGAGAGAGAGAGAGAGAGAGAGAGAGAGAGGGCTTATTTGGAAAGTCAAATCTGACGTGGCAAAGTCAATAGACCCAAGTCCGGCGCCACGTCATCCGCCACCGAGTTAAGTTTAACTTAACTCGGTGGCATGTTACTGGAGGCAACAGAGGGTCAAAGTTCATATTATTCAGAACCTAATCGAAAGTTCGTATTATTAAGCCTTATATGGCCAAAAGTTCGTATTATTATAATCCAATTTCCCAATATAATTTTTGAAATTTCGTGATTAGATTATTTCTTTTTATAGGGGAGGATGTAAATCATTCATGGTACAGTCAACAATCTGCCTAACATCCATTTTTGTAGTCTTATATTATAAAGAAATTTTGGACGCTAATATGCTAAATTTTTGGGGTATTGGACAATAATACAGTGAACTTTGACTTTGGACAATAATACACTGTACTTTGGGGGGTGTTGGATAATAATACACCCGGAAAGGTTTCGACGGTGACTGACACGGTGGCGATTCTACGTGGCAGGCCTGCCACGTAGGATTGCCACCGAATCAACCACCGCTAGAATTGTTCCAGGTGCATTATTGTCTAACACCCCCCAAAGTACAGTGTATTATCGTCTAAGGTGAAAGTTCAGTGTATTATTGTCCAATACCCTAAAAGTTCAGTATATTAGTGTCCAAAAACCCAATTATATTCTCTTTTGAGCATGTATGTTTTGTGAATAAAATGGAAACGTAAGAGCACCCGGAATAGTGAAAATGAGTTTTGCTCTCTAGGTGATGTGAAAACAGTAGGGCCCACCAAAAGAACTAGAGTTAGAATCTCTATATTAACTTGTTTTCCAACGTTGAACATGAGTTTGGTTAAAATAATTAAAAAAAATGATGTAGATCCCACATTTAATAATTTAAATAAGGGTTTTTGGATGATAATATACCAACATTTGGGCGTGTTGGATTGTAATATACCAACCTTTACCATTGGACATCAATATCTCTGACCTTTATACCTAAGTGACATTATTATATCAACAGTAACTAAAGAGGTGGTGAACCGGTTTCTATGCGCGCTAACATGGCTGGCGAAGGGAAAAAAATTGTCCCACAGCCAATAACCTCATTAAACGCTTAGTCTTTGTTATTACGCCAATAACCTCATTAAACCCTTAGTCTTTGTTATTAACCCACTTTACAAGACATTGGTTGGTTGTATTTCACGTTAGTACAAAGACCGGTTCACCACCCCGTTAATCACTGTGTTAGGGCCGACTTTATTTTAACATGGTTTAGTGAAAAAACGGAGGGGTTAACGGGGTTATTGGGCAAGGGCCGGTTATTTTCCCTCCTCATGTCATGTCAGAATCGAGACCAGTTAACCAGTCACCACCCCCTTAGCCACTGTTGGTATAATAATCTCACCTAAGTATAAAGGCCAGAGATATTGTTGTCCAATAGTAAAAGTCGGTATATTATAATCCAATAGCCCCAAAGTTCAGTATATTGTCATCCAATATACCTTTAAATAATTTAATTATTTTGATTTATTTGATGTAATTACTTGTAAATAAATCTTTAATAAAAAAAATTAATCTAAAAGTAGCCAATAAATATGTGAATGTTCAAGTATTTAAATTCAAATTGAATCATAATATAATTAAATTCAAATTGAGTCCATTGGAAACTATCAACTCCACATTGGAAAGTAAAAGTGTAAAACCTATCAACTAGCCCTTGGAAACTCCTACATCCGTCCAAAATTTTTTGTCAATTTAGCTAATTTGGGAAAATCAAGACACATTGAAAATGGGGTGGAAAATTTGTAATTTCCTAAGTTGTCCTTATATTAATTGAGAATAATAGTTGTTGAAATTGTAAAAAGTGATAAATAGTGTATTAATTAAGGGTAAAAATGAAATTACAATTGTTGAAATTGTAAAAGTGATAAACAAATTGGGACAATGGAGCTAGTTAGAGTGATCAAACATTTTGGGACGGAGGTAGTAAAACCTAAACAAAGTACAACCACCAACTTTAATGCAGTTGTCATCAATTACTGCATCCCATTTCTTCAGCCCTGCAGTGAGATGACGCCGTTTCACTCAAAACACAAAAGTAAAAAAAAAAAAATAATGAAATTTCCACGAGAACTCGTCTTCTCCCTTGCCCGCCGAGTCCACTTGCGTGCTTTTCTCGCCGACCAAGCTCGTCCTCGGCACTGAATCCTCAACCTCGTCCTTGGCCCCGCCACCTCACCGCCAGGTCAGCTCCGTTCTCGCCGTTGCAGATGCTCTAATGAGATTCCAACTTACAATTTGGGTAAATTCTACCATCGTCTTCAATGTTATATGTAGGTCATGTTCTTTGGTTAGGTTGGATATATATAATTCTCCCAACTTATCATAATTTATCCAAACTTATCTAAATATAACACAATTCCCCAAAAAAACATTCACTCTAAAAATATAATTACAAAAAAAAAACATCATAACTTATCTCAACTTATCATAATTTATATATCCAAACCTGAATAAACTTAACCAAAGAACATGGTGGTAGTATATTATGTTTTTTTTTATGCTGAGTAGGATTGTTGGATTATCACAATTCATTTTATGATAATAATAATAAATAATAATAATTCAAAATTAAAAGTTATAGTATATGTGGTCGAGTTTTTAATCCATTGAGGCTCCGTTCTTTTATACAGTGCGGTGCGGTGTGGTAATGATGCGCTGTAGTGGGATTTGGAAAAGTATGGTGAAATGCGGTGGGTTGTGGTGAGTTGTGGTTAGGGGTGGGCGTAAAAAACCTAAACCGAAAATCAAACCGCAAAACTGGTAAAACCAAACCGGTTTGAACGGTTAACCGAATTAATTTTGTGTGAAAGCGGTTTCGGTTCACCAAACCGGTTTGACCGATTTAGGTTTAGGTTTTGAAAGTTTATAAAACGGTTAACCACGGTTAATCGGTTTCAATTAACGACAAAAAAATCCTAGGTTTGTGGCTCTATTGTATACCTCTACAGTGGTAAAAAATGAGTGAGTTTTATTTTTTTTTAAATTTCAATCGGGAAATTGGGAAAGTGAATATTTTTTGTTATGGTTAATCATAAACCGCGGTTAACCGCATATAATATGCGGTTAATCGGCGATTTCGGTTTGGTTTAGGTTTCCATATTTCAAAACGGTTAACTAGTTATGCAATTTAGGTTTAGGTTTTTTAAATCCAAAAACCGCAAAAGCGGTTAACCACATACGAGGTTAACCGGTTATGCCCACCCCTAGTTGTGGTAGGTGGGGTAGGTGGGGCTAGAAAATGTAAAAAATAGAGGAAAAAAGTGAGGAGAGAGAAAAGTAAGAAAATATTTTGATAAGAAAAATTTATTTTTAAAATCCCAAACTTTTGGGGTTGTTAGTCAGAATATCTCAAACTTTATGTTTGAGTCTGAACGACCCAAAGTATGAGGGTTGTATTTGTGATTGTCCCACCACCAAGTAAAGTGAAGTTGGAGGCGGCGACCGAATGACGTGGACGACTGAGATGCTTATGTGGCAGGTCAATTGTCCAACTCAACAAAAAAAAACACATGCCAACCCCTAAACCTATTTTTTTTCCATTGGAATAATCAGAGTTGGCCTCTTGCTTGTATCTGAATTTGCTGCTAATTAATGTGTTATTCTGTTCTCATCAATACTCAGCGACTGTAACGAATTTTTTTGGCACTGTAACGGTGCTTTTGGATGAAGATAATAACACAATAATAGCTCTACATTGGTTCCTTCTTCATTTAATAGTTTCCTGCAACTTTTATTCATTTTTGTTTGAGTTTGTTTGTTGCTGATGTATACTTTGAAGTGCCAACAATAATAGCCCCACTCTCTCTCACAACCTTTTGTTTTTCCTTTTGGTTTCCTTGCTTCTGCCAACAAGTATTGGTGACGTAGTTAAGTGTATATGACAATCCACCTTTATTATGTAGTTAAGTGTGTTTATGTTTCACAAATCCGTCCAATTTCAAACTGATATTGGTGATGTATTCTCATGTCTTGTTATGTCATTTTTGTCTCTCTAACTTTTTGGGGATGTTCTTTGCTTGATTATTGCTAGTGTTGAAGAAGAAGGACAAGCATATTGGAGACACAAATTTCAGTTGCCTCGACCTCGATTTTCGAACTGAGAAGAAGCAGAAGAATTTGAGAAGGAGGTGCAAAAGAATTGAAGGACGCAGGTGAATTTGAGAGGAACGTAAATGAATTTGAGAAGGAAAAGCAGAAAAATTGAAGAACACAGATGAATTTGAGGAGAAGCAGAAGAATTGAAGGAGAAGTAGAAGAATTGAAGGTTGAAAATTTAAGAAGAACGTATAAAAATTTGAGAAGAAGTAGAAGGAGTGAGAAGAAGGGGAATTTGAACTATGGATGACACTGAAAAATAGGACGGACACTGTTAGGTTTAACAATGAGGGGAAATTGTATGTTTGATGAGGTGGACAATTACATGTTTAAAACATATGCCTAACCTGCCACATAAGCATCTCAGTCGTCCATGTCATTCGACCGCCACCTCCAACTTCACTTTAATTGGTGGTGGGATAGTCACAAACACAACTCTCATACTTTGGGTCGTTCAAACTCAAACATGAAGTTTGGGATATGCTGACTAACAACCCCAAAAGTTTGGGATTTTTAAAATAAATTTTCCTTTTGATAATGATTGTAGTAAAGTGTTGTGGAATATGGTGAAGTGTGGTAGAATATTGAGTAGTGTAGTGTGATGCGGTATCGCACTGCAAGTTACCACATAAAAGTAGACCAGTCAAATGGGTCGTTCGATTTGGGTCAGACATACTTTGGTTCGGGTAAGCTATGGGTAAGAGGTCTTCGGGTACATATTCGGGTTCGGGTTGGGTTGACCTCGGCTTCAGGTTGACTTCGGGTGAACGTATCTTCAGTTCGGTTTAGATTGGTTCGGATTGACTTCGGGTGAGAATCTTTCGGGTGCGGCCGGTTCAGTTCGAGTATAGTTCGGTGATTGAGGTCAACTCAACTATACTCGAGTATAGTTCGGATGATTTCGAGTAAACCCTAAACGGGGCCTGAGTTTTAGTGAACTATGACCAAATTTCTTCATGGCAATTCGGTGATTGTCGAATGTGGCTTTACTTTTTTGTAAAGATTTTGAAATCTTATGAATTATTGAAATGTCAAGTGGAAATGAAATAAAAAAAAAAACAAAAATTGAAGATGAAGTTGTAATAATTTACTAAAGTCCTATTTTTTTGAGTGGTAAATTAGGTTTATCATTATCTAACCTTATATTATCTTACCTTGCACGATTCCCTAAGGATATATCTTATGGTGTTCTTGAAAATGAAGAACACATAGTACAAATATAGTGTAAATAATAATATTTTAATAGATAGTAAAGTATGACTATTGCTTCTGGTAGAGAACATGGTGAAGAATGGGATCAACCACAAGTGGCCATAAAATGATATTTTAATTGTACAAAATAAAAAACAAAAATGAAAAACCAATTAATTATCATTGGAAAAAGACAAAAACCAAGAAAACAAAAAAATGAAGGGGAAAGAATTGGAGGATGTGAGTTACACGCATGGTCTTTTTGGGTAAAGTGACTTACACACTCCATTATTTCACTCATTCTTTATTTTCTTTCCACCTTTTTCTCTCTCATGCATCCCCCATTTCCAAAAGAACGCTCAGTCGTTCTTTCCCTCATTCTCAACTTCATTTTTCTTTTATTTTATTTTTCTCTCTCATGCATACTCATCCAAAAAAGCCACCATAAGACATAGCCTAAGACTATCCTCAATGAAGTCTTTTTTGGGGGAGGGACACAGGAGAGAGAAAGAAGAAAAAAGGAAAAAGAAATGAAAAGGGGAAGGAGGGACGAGCAGGCGTCCCTGAAGAGAAAAAGGGGAAAAAGGGGGAAGAGAGGCGCGGGGGAGGGGGGTGCAGCACACGCGCGTGTGGGCGCGTCTGGGCGGGTTCCTAGTGGGGCCCGCCTCTTTTTTATTTTTTTTCCTTTTCTTTTCTTTCTCTTTTCCTTTGTTTTTTTTTTTTTTGTTTAAAACGGTTGTATTTTTTTTGAATTTATAATTACAATTTTGTAATTTAAATAATTTATTTAATTATAAATATTATAACTCAAATTGTTTTAATGTTTTAATTATGTTTCCTTTTAATGATAATTTAAATAGTTTATTTAAGTATGTGTTAGATTTTTATTTTTGTCTTATTTTTATAGTTAATTAACATGTGATGTTTATGTTTAAATTGGAGCTAAAACTTATCAACTTTTAGATATATATGTGAAAATGTAATATTATATTTTATTGTCAAATTGATTGTAATATGAAACGATTTTGGTAATTAAAAATACTTTTAAGAATTATATGAAATTTGACATGGCTATATTTAATATGTATGAGTTTGTTTTTTTCTTAAAAATTATTATATAAAATGGCATGTAAAATGCCATAAACTGATTTCAAAATTATATTTGTAAAGGATACGAAAAAACGGCTATATTCCAACGGCTACTTTTTCCAACAGCTATATTCCAACGGCTACTTTTTCCAACGGCTATATTCTAACGGCTAGTTTTTGAAATAACATTGTCTATATATACAGCTTCATGTTTGTTGGCCATTCATCCCCCAATTCTCAACAATTCTCTCCTTCTACTCAATTCATCTTATCATCTGTTAAACAATTTACCTTTGAAACAGCAAAATGGATAGAAGATCTGGAAATAGCCAACAAAATTCTCCTACTTCAAACCCACAATATCCACAATATGGTAGCTATTACGATTATGATTTAAATGCGAATTACTACCATAATCTCTCCCAAACTTCAAACCCACAATATTTGTCTCAACCAAACAACCCCACATTTGTCCCTCCTCCGTCAGGGTCGTTCATTGGGATGCTGAACGACGATGGAAATGATGTGGTTCGGCTTGGATCTCAGAGCGAACCATTCGTTGTTGAAGACGGAGGCAACGAACTTAACAGGAGCACTTCCATTCCAGCACGGCCCAGGAGAGCTAGAAAAGGTGCGGCGGAATGGACTGACTTGGAGGATGAAATTGTCATTAGCGCATGGTTCAATGTTAGCAAGGATCCAATTGTTGGTACTGGTTAGAAGAAAGATACATTCGAGAATAGGTTGTATCAATACTTTTGTAAAGCGAAAGCAAATCGCCCAGATGTTCAGTGGCCAGAAGGGAGAACTCCATCAACCATGAAGGCCCGCTGGAAGAGGATTAGGGTGCCTGTGGACTTACATTGCGCGCATATGCAAGTGTCGTACGCCGCAACCCGAGTGGCTGCAGTGAGGCTGACTACATCAACCAAGCCAAGGAGACATACAAAACGTTGCATGAGGGAAAGGCATTCACGCTTGAGAAATGTTGGCAACTACTACGCAATCAGGAAAAGTGGAAGATGCACGTAATTGAAGAAGAGCAAAAGACGCAACACTTCACGAAAAGAACGAAGAACACAGCCAGCGGGGAGTACACAAGTTCGGGTTCTAATTCTCATTGTGTACGAATTGATGAGGACGAGGAAGAGCAACATCCAGACCAAACCCCAACCAGCCGCCCGCCTGGAAGGGATGCTTCAAAAAGGAAGGCGAAGGGCAAAGGGAAGGCTTCATCTTCTGACAGTTTTGCTCCACCGAATGTTGTTTTTGAGCAGCTGAGTTCAATGTCAACACATGATGACAAAAGGGTGGACACACTTGCAAGGCTTGTAGAGTTGAGGGCGCAACAGTTGGAAGAGCAGAGAAATTATGCGAAAATTAAGCAGCAAGAGTTGGAAGAGCAGAGAAATTACAATAAGGTTAAGCAGAGAGAGTTGGATATACAAACCATTAATATGGACATCTCACAGTTTCAGGACGAGGAACAAAGAGAAAAATATGCGAAACTGCAAAAAATGGTCTGGGAACGCCTATTCAGTGACGAATGATGAAGCAAGGACGACTATTAACTTTTATTATGCATTATGCTTATAACATTTTAGTTTCGTTTGATTTTAAATATGTCGTTGCTCTTATTGTTTTTTAATTAATTACGAGGTTTATATTTTGTGTATTTAATTATCTGACATTTTGGTTTACGAATACATCTTATAACGTAACTTTCAAGCACAATTTGTATAATGCATTATTGTGTGGTCAAATCTGTCATGAAACTTGACAAATCCAACAAATATCTTCACATGCAGTCAAATTTGAAATAATGCAGCATTGTATTATCCAATCAGTGTATTGTCAAATTTTTCTGAAAAGTTGACAATCCACCACACACTTGACATAATGGAGCATTGTATAGTCAATTCATTCTGAAAAAGCAAGTAATTATGTGGATTTCTATCAAATATCTTCATGTATAGTCAATCTAATACAAGATATCACAATAATTCAATCTTTGAAATAATTTCACATGCAGTTGCTTCCATTTGTGTATATATACTACTACCAAAGGAAACATATTGCACCAACAACAAACACTTTATTAAAAACACATATCTGCAAACTAGGTTCAAATTAGTTATCCAAAAATGTCTTTCAATCCATTCGATAAGCAAAATACGTCTTACTATCAAGTTCGTGAGCTTGATGCGGCTATTGACGAGGCCATTGAAGAGGAGGCCGCCTCTAGTTCGACTTTCCAGAGGGCACTACTGTTAGTACAGGCGTATTATCCAAACTGGAGGCCAAGTAGTCCTAAAGCGTCCCCTCCTACTCGTCGTAGGAGACACATCCGCCGTGACCATGAAGAAGCGAATAACCGCTTGTACATGGACTACTTCTCCGAAAATCCAGTGTATACCGATGAAATGTTTCGGCGACGGTTCAGAATGGGCCGACACTTGTTCCTTCGCATTGTGAACGCCTTGAGGGAACATTACCGGTACTTCACCCAAAGGAAAGATGCGACGGGGAAACTGGGGCCATCCCCCCTTGCAAAATGCACTGTTGCTATGCGGGCATTAGCGTACGGAGCATGCGCGGACTCGTTGGACGAGTACTTTCGTATGGGGGAGGCAACAATCTTTCAGTGCATCAACAATTTCTGTGACGGTATCCAACAATGTTTTGGGCCGGAATACTTGCGGAAACCAACTGAACAAGATATGACCCGTCTTCTACAGGTGGCAGAGCAACCTGATTGCATGCATTGGAAGTGGGACAGATGTCCCGTTGCGTGGCAAGGTCAATACCAAGGTGGACAACAAGGGACAGCAACTGTTGTGCTAGAAGCAGTTGCGTTGTATGACACTTGGATATGGCATGCGTTCTTTGGCGCTGCTGGGTCGAACAATGACATAAGCGTAGCGAGCGATCGCTGTTTGATGATCTACTCGAAGGCCGCCACGGAAGTTCAATTTCTCTGGAGGTGAGCATTTTAATTATGGATATTACTCATGATGGTATTTATCCGTATAGACCCACCCTAGTCAAATCAGATTCAAGACCTCACCGCTAAATGAAGTTATTTGCAACTCATCAAGAAGCAAATAGAAAAGATGTCGAACGAGCATTTGGAATCTTGAAGGCTCGATTTGCTATAGTTCGTCGCCCAGCTCGGTTTTGGGATGTCCCAACCATGAAGAAGGTTATGAGGACATGCGTCATACTGCATAATATGATAGTCGAGGATGAGAGGGACACGTTCACCTATAGCTTTGGTACACCACAATATGATATGTCGTTAGACGAAACAGAACTTACAGCACCAACCATTGGTCGACCCCCAGTTTTCGAAGAATGGTTGAAAAAGAAACTGGGGACTCGTGATAAACAGGTAGGTATGCGCCTTCAAAATGCGTTGGTTAATCATATATGGATGAAATATGGAGCTACGTACAATCATAACTGATCCATCCATTCCGCAATCCATAATTAAGTTGTATTAATTAGTTATGCTGTACCTAGTGTTTAATTGTGTACTTCTTTTAAGTATTTTCATTTCTTGTTCTGTTAGTTTAATCTTTGTTTTTATGTTGCATTTATATTTTGTTCAGGGTTGTACTTTGACGACTTTTATTAATGTAATCTTTAACATGTAATCTTTAACGTAATTATATTTCTGTTTGCTGTATTTTATATTACTCATTATGTTTATCGTTTAAATAATAGCTATTGCATTAATCAACATATTTATTTTTAAAAATTTTAAACATAATCATTTTTTAAATAAAATTTGTTTAATAAAATAAAAATATATTAGTACAGTATTTTCACATTTCTAATTAATTTTTAATATTTTAATTATTAATTATAACTATACAATTTCATCGTTGTAGAAAATAATTATAGTCCAATACAAAAAAAAGAAAACAATTATACTCTACATGTGGGTCCCATAATCCAATAAAATATTACTCCCTACCCCACTTATCCCTCATCTCATCCCCCAACTCCAAGGACACCATTAACAATACTATACCCCAACACCCATTAAAATAATACTATTTCCATTATTCATTCCCCACTCATCCCCCAATCCCAGGGACACCAATGTGGATAGCCTAACTGTCTGTTTGGTTATTAGAGGGAGAGGGGAGGGGAGGGGAAGGTATTAGAGGGGAGGGTAGAGGATCTATTTCTATCTTGTTTGGATTATAAGTGGAGGGGAACGAGTGGTAAGAAAGGTTAATTGTTGTGTTTGAATTAGAAAAAGGAGGGGAAGAGGGGAAGAGGAGAAAAATCAAGTAGTTTATTATATTAATAAAATTATTTTCTTTTTTTAAAATTATAATGAGTTCCCTCCCCCTCCATTAACCTTCATATTGGGAGTTAATGGAGGGGAATGGAGGTGAATGGTTCCTCTCCCCTCCCCTCCTATTTATTTATCCAAACAAGGGTAAGGGAGGTTATTTATCTCATTTCTCCTTCTTTCCCCTCCCTTTCCCTCCTATAACCCCAAAACAAACGGGCCCTAAAAAACACTTAAATTAAAATAAAAAATTTAATTATAACATACATTTATCCCACCATTAACTCACATACTACAAATTTTATCCTTACTTTACATTCTCTTCATTTCTTTATTTTACCAAGTCTAAGGTCCTGTTCGACAGTAGCGTTTTCATTAGCGTTTAGTGTTTTGACTAATTCCAAACTCTATTATTCTAATTTTTATTGTTCGGTAAATTAAAGTTTTGTAATAGCTTATAGTGTTTTGACAACCATTCGCTAAACGTTACACAGAGTAACGTCTGATATTGATATTAGCGTTTAAACAAAAATGACCTAAAATACCCTTGAATTTCATACATAGCTGTAAGGCAAAAATTGCATAGCTCATGAAAAAAGACAAAAGTCACCCCTTTATCATTGTAATGGTCATTAATTACTGTGCTTAGTCACAGCTGTGAGTTTATTTTGTCAATTTAATAGACAAAGATTTAATTTATGTATTATTTGTATTTTAAATCTTTTTTATGATCCATCAATTTTTTTTATTTTAATGATATACCAATGTGTAATGAACAGTTATAATAATAATAATAATAATAATAATAATAATAATGTTATAACTCTCAACTTTTGGTTATTACTCTAACAATAATAATAATTATTATAATTAATAATGATAAAAAATAATAACAACAACTATAATAATCATGTCCTTTTTGGTCATTTTACTTTCATTGGTTGTTTGAAACTCTAATTTTACCGAACACGTTTTGTACAAACAACTATTTTGACAGTTATCAGCTATCCGCTAATATACAACAGCTATCCGCTACACTAGCAGCTATCCGCTACCGAAACAACTATAACTTGATCCTAACACTATAAAGAATAAGCCCTAACTTTATGGATTTATACTGCTAACAGGGTTAAAGTTCCCGTGCTCATGACATGCTTCTAAAATTTAGATCATTATTATTTCAATATCTATAATATGAGTTATTGTAATCCATTTTCTTAATGAATTTGCAATGTCTCCTAAAAAACCAAGGAAATATATTTTACAAATGGAAAATTGGAATCTAATAAATCAAACTTGATGTCCATTTTGATCTAACAAATCAAACTTACCTTTTTGCTAATAACATACCATATTTAACATTATATTTTTTTTTATTGAACCTCCACCAATTTCTGGTCAGCACAAAAAATTTCACGTCATTTTTCCGGTGACCGAAAATTGGTGGAGGTTCAATAAAAAAATATAATATTAAGTATAGTATGTCATTATCAAAAAGGTAACTTTGATTTGTTAGATCAAAATGGACATAAAATTTGGTTTATTAGATTTTAATTTTCCTTTACAAGTTGAAAAGTTTGATGTGAAAGTTGAAGAGGAAGTAGGGCATATTATTATGAAATTTTTATAAACCTTTATATATATAATTCATATAGTAAGTACTGGTATTGTGTTTCCCTATACTAGGATTCATACATTGATGAAAGATGCATATGCCTTTTGATGAAAGAGTGAAAGTGTATTCACCCTTTTTAAAGATTAACATGTGCATTGGCATCTACTTGCTTCCTTGTAATGATTACCCTACATACACATGCACTGTTAAATGGTGTGACCTATATTGTTAAATGGCTGATGTCACACCCATACTTGTCATCATTATCAAATCACCCTTCATTGTCCCAATTATACCCTATGATAATAAATAAATAAAAAGATAACCAAAGGCAGAGGAAAAAAAGAGTAAATAATGATCAATTTTCATGGACAAAGTTTCATTTATCTAAGAATGCCAAGCCATGATAAAAGATTAAAAATATTCATGCTTAAGCAACCGTGGTTATTTATATGGTCAATCATTTCGAAGTTACCCCAAACTTTCAATCCAAATAATGGCCAAAGGCTGGAGTGCTACAACCTACAAGTTGTCCCACCTAGCCTTGCACAACAACGTTAGCGATGTCTAATGACATTGTCGTAGAGCAACATGACATTCAAAATAAATATATTTTTATGGGCAATGGTCAGAGTGCAATAATAAACGTCAAGGAAGAGTTCTTTTCCTAGTATTGGTTGCTAGGCTATGTGATTTTGTTACATGAGATCTACTTACCTTTATGATTAAACAGAAGTCAAAACAACTTATCAAATTTCAGTAACTAAATGTTATTGAAACACAGTCTCTCAACACTGTGGAGCATGGTGTTATAAAAGTCTAAACCAGATTCGTGTGGGTTCGATTAGAGGATCACATTCTCAAAGATCAAGAGGCGCTTCCATTTTTTGGGTCTTCAGCGGAGCAAGTTGAGCTATTAGCGGTAGAAAGCACGCTTCAAAATGCTAGAGGCACAGGACATGTTACTACAGCTCTTCATTTTCCTTGCCGTATTCATGTCAGACTCTTCACTCTCAGACAAGGGTATGATATTCGACACTTTAAATTACAATGAAAATATGTAAATCTTCTTGAAGTTAGTTGAGTCTGACATACAAGGCATACAAGGCATCATCAATTGTTATTTTACTTAGCTATCTTTTCTTTCACGATAGCCTCATCGGGCATACAAGGCATCATCAATTTCTTTAAAAATCTTATGACACCCTAGAATTTTTTTTAATTGTTTAGAGCTTTGAGAAGCCACCAACCTACATTTGTCTTTCACTATAATGTGACTACGTCTCAATGTCATTTCGGGAGTTCAAATTAGCATCTTTCTTTATGGAAAACTTACTTCAAAGGTTTCCTAATTAAAATGTATTTAACTTGTAGTTGTTCAAAGATAAGTGTCATTCTTGGAACTGTATAATTAAAGTGACCTTTAAGTGAGAACAAACCACAACTTTAATATTTAGGGTCCATTATTTTATACAGTTGGTGTAGTGTGGTAATAATGCAGTGCAGTAGAATTTGAAAAAGTACGGTAAAATATGATGGGTTGTGGTGAGAGTTGTGGTAAGTGGGATAGATGATGAGATAGAATATGAAAAGTAAATAAGAAAAGTGAGGATATATATTAATAATAATTATCGTATAGTATGGTAAAGTATGCTAGAAATTGAAGAGATATAGTATGGTTTGATATCGCGTTGCATCTTACCACATAAAAAAAATATAGTCTTAAACTAATTGCGAGTATACCTCACTTTAAAATTCGTCACACCTTCATAGAAGCGAATTTCATCCATTTCAAGAGATGATCACCTAGGACCACGGTAGATTCCTTGTAAAAAAAGACAAAGAGATCTTTTGTATTTGGTCTCTTTTCACTCACGCTAAAAAAAAAAAGAGAAATAATGATCAAATGTTTGAAATGATTTATAAGTGTTTTTTGCCAACTTATTATATATATACTCCCTATATTACTTAATAATTGTAATATTTGTGTTTTGGGAAGATATCAAAAAATTTATGATTATTTGATATATTGACAAAAATATTTTTACTCAATTATATAATTGTGTTGGAAATGATAAATTAAGAAGTAGAATTTAGCAAAACAATGGTTAATGTTGTATTGTAAGGTGACATATATTGTGAAAAAAAAATTGATTAGAGTGACAAGTATTGAAAAATGTAAGGAATATATATTTTTTTTTATCAACATTCAATACTTGTTAACTTGTTCTTTAAATTAGGTAAATAGTATAACATGTTGGACCTCTATCTCAGGGGAATATTAGCCAAACATGTCTGATAGCGAACATGGATAGGGGATGTTAACGTCCTAAATAGGGCCCAAGCCTTACTTTCCACATACTATCGCATCTTGATAAATAGAAATATTCCCCTTGAATCGAACCCTGGAGGAAGGGTAGGGAAGGCGGGGCGTTTGCCAATGAGACAAGCACCAATCGACTCAGTACTCGTAAACTATCAACAATACTTTTCTACATGCATCAACATTAATAAATACTAATAAATTATTGACCATGCTTTCAAGTTAGAATTTTATTTTAATAATTAGACATTAATCAATATGCAATACTCATTAATATTGATCAAAACTCATCATCAATAATCTTATGTAAACATTACCTAAAACATCAATAATCTTATTTAAACATTACCTAAGCTTTAGGTGCAATCTTATATCACATTAAAAAGTTCCTAAAATTCATCAGCAACCCTTGAAGCCAATATAAGATACCTATGACCTAGAAAGAAATTCAATCAGGCTATATTCTTTGGTTAGGTTATTTTCAGGTTTGAATGGATAAATTAGGATAAGTTGGGATAAGTTATGGTAAGTTATGATGTTTTTTGGGGAATTATGTTTTCAGAGTGTATGCTTTTTTAGGTAATTATATTAGGTTTGGATAAATTTAGATAAGTTAGGATAAGTTAGAATAAGTTGGGAGAGTTATATCCAACCTAACCAAAGAACAGAGCCTGATAGTGTCAAATTTAGACGTTTAGAATAAGGGTGGTCACTGTAATATTACACCCATATGATCGATAAAATAAAATTCTCAATTTTTATCCCTAGTTTTACTAAAAAAAAATGGCATAAAGATGGTTATGGCAACCCTAAACATAATCAGGGTTGTTAAAATTGGGATCCTAACTCGAAACTATGGGGAAGTTAGGATCGAAAATTAGCCTATATAGGATCGTGGATCGTGTGTAAATAGTATAATCGTATCGAGGATTTTGAACCATAAAATCGTAAGATCGTAAATCAGGATCGGGATTTTAACAACTATGAACATAATGTAAATCCGCGAAACATTACCTAAGTTTTACGTGCAATCTTATTTAAACTGGTGGTAGACTACTTGTTATCACCCTCACCTTAATTAATTACTCCATCCGTTCCATATTAATTGACACTTAAATTAATTTTTTTTTGTTCCAAAATAATTGTCATTTTTCATTTCCCAATACTTAATTTAATTATTTTGACTTTAATAATTATGTTAACCTTTTAATTTTTCAATTAATAAAAGCTACTCTTACTCACATTATCTCACTAACTATATCTTGGTATCCGAAAAAATACCTTGAAAAATAGTGTTATTTAATTATGTGAGTAGTCATTTTAGTTAAATCTTGGTATATGAAAATTTTTGAAATATGTCAATTAATATGGAACGGAGAGAGTAATTATCAAAATGGTGGTAGACTACTTGTTATGACCCTCACCTTAATGTTTAATTTTTGGTGGAAATAAATAAATTTTCTTGTGTTGAAATTATATAGTTTGAGTTATATTTGTGGATAAGTTGGTATTTATCGATTATAACTCTTAATTTGTAAATCTTGTTGATAATTACTCGATATCCTACCTGCACTCCATAAGAGGTGCAAGGACTACTTATTATTAGGGACGACAGTCATATGTGAATTCGAAAAGAATTCCCCTGATCCGAAATAGAAAAATCCGATCCAAATGTGACAAAAAGAAATTTGAATCCGAATCCGATTAAAAAAATTCCACACCGATTAAAATTGAAGTGGATATAGAGGTGAAAGACTTTATGTGATATGTTATATTGCCAATATTTTAACGGTTGAAAGACTTTATGTGACATGTTATATTTCTATTGTGTTATGTACATTTGGTTTTATAAAAACAAAAATTAGGTTTATTGTTGGTGTTTTATGTTGTTACACGTATGATCGATATGTTATTACAACAAAAATGTTGTCAAAAAAAATCTACAAAAATTTATAAAAATAAATAGTACAAAAGCTAATTAAACCTCCAATTATAATTTGAATACATCCACCACCAATTATAATTAGAGGTAGAGGTCCACCCCACCTCCGATTAATCAAATTTAAATATGAACCTCCACTTTTGATTATTAATCGGAGCAACGGTGGAGGTACCCAGTACGCACCTCCAACCCGTCCTCGATCCATTGACATCTGTACTTATTAATCTAAACATATACTGAATCAAATAAAACCTAATTAATTATACTAATGTTGAATTAACAAATTAAAAATTGCAATTACATAGCAAAGATAAGTTGGAGGATCTGACAGACAGAGGAGGAGCAGAAACTGCAGTGGACAAATGGATTACACTCTGGCCCATTTGAATGTTGGGTTGGAGTGGGTGGATTCCCCATGAATAAAGCTTCTTCCAATCAGGTCAAATTTGGGAGTAATGCCACCATGTTTAATTAATTTACTTATATTCCTTTTCAATTACCTACTTTTTTTAAAAAATACTATTAGTAGTATAATATTAGTAGTATAATAATAGGATTCCTAAAGTGGAAACAGTTTGTGGTTAAGGTGGTATTAGTAAACTTGGATTAGATGCAGTATGAACTCGAAATTAAAATTCCTTCCTTCAAATTCCATCGGTCTCTCTCTGCCATGTGACTACTGACAAGTCATAATTTTATCCACTTTCATAACTTATTACTCTCTGTAATTGCAATGCTCAATGCTCAATGGTAATCGCTCATTACACAGTTGGATTTGACCACAAGCCGCGAAATTGGGAATAACGTTGACCATTTTTTTTTAAGGCCCAGCCCTTTTATACGGCTGGTCAGTTTGGCTGGCTGCAGTGCCACAACATATCGCACTTTGCCACAACTCACCATAACATACCAATCCACTACAATTTACCACAACCCACCACAATCAACTTTTTCCAGTTACTTTTTCACATTTTTCCTATTACTTCCTCATCTCATTTTTTCAAATTGCTTTTTCACATCTACCAACACAATTTACAATTATTAAAAACAAAACTCACCACAACTTACCACAATTTACCGCAATTCTACCACACCGTATCGCGTCAAACCGCAACTAGCCGTATAATATAACATGGCCGTAGTAAGATTATTTTAACTTTTTAAGTAATATTAATACACATTTTAGTATCACTTCATACTCCTCATACATAATAACTATATATATATATTTGGCTCAAACAAAAACTTTGAAACTTCATTGAAGCAAGAGCAATAGGTAGAACACTACCCTTGAAAGTTGGAACTTATGCTAAGAAGAATGAGTTTTCTCCACCAAAGAAATTAAAACATTACATGGCCGGCTCAACCAAAACGCTGCAGCGTTCTTATCTCCCTCTATCTTATTCAATTAAGTAGTATTGTTTTACACCAACGAAAAAAAACAAAAAAAACATAGATGTATTTTTGGATAAAAAAAGTAGGAATGAGTTTCTATTGTTGTAAAATAAATGAAATTGAGTTTCAAATAGTAGGAATTATGGGTGATGTAGGCCCTGTTCTTTTTTGCGGTTGACAAACTGCGGTACCACAACATACCGTAATTTGCCACAACTCACCACACTTTACCACAAATCATTAATTTTCTATCTCATCACTTTTATCTCTCCTCACTTTTCTCCTTTACTTTTTACATTCTCTCTCCTCAGTTACCCCACATACTAATAACCTACCACAATTCCACCACAATTCCACTATATCTCACCACACCATACCGCAAAATACCGCAGAAAAGAACAGGGTCGTAGGAAGGGTGGACCCCTACTGACATTCTAAAATTTCGGAACACTTATGCGCTTATAGATCTAACTTGATGTTCAGTTGTCTAGTGTTGTACCTTCATGTATAGGTTCGACGTAGACACTTCATTGGTATTAAAGTGAACAAAGTCTTCGTCCTCTTGTGATGAGTCTTTTGCTAGGATTTGTACACAATTTCGCCGATGATGTAACAACCAAGCTATCTTGGGGTTTCGTTGACTATGGAGATGAACTTGGAATATGAACTGAATAAATTACGAGTGATAGAGGTTGAAGAGGATATTGTAGAATTTGAAGATACGCCATTTATTGATTGTATTGAAGAACAAATTGGTTTGTGTTTAGTGGAAAGTTACTAACGAAAAACTAATTAAATCGAGAGATGTTGAAAGCTACTTTGAACAATATATGGAAACTAGTAAAAAGTGTCCTTATTCAAGATCTGGATCATAACATGCTTGTCTTTCAATTCTTTTCTCCTACAGATTGGGACATAACTTGAAAATGTGTGATTTATCAATGAAGAAGAAGACTACATATTTTGTAGAGTTCTTAGGCAATAAACTAGGAAGATTTTTGGAGATAAATGAGGAAGATGTTCTAGCATCATCCAAAGTGTCTGAAGACTAAGGGTGAAATAGATATCACATAGCCACCAAGACATAGAATGCATATAAGTATTGAGATTAAGCCTATGTAGATTGCCCTCAAGTCTATGAATCTTCCAAATTTTGCTATGGTTGCAAGTTATTAGGATACATTTGCAAAGGGTTTGCTGTAATACCCTAGATATATGGATAAAGTATGGCTTAAAAAGATTGAAATGACTACTTATATCACCAAGGTGCATCTTCTTTTATGGTAGTTCATCCGTTGGGAACTCCTCAGTTAAGTGTGCTTGGCTGGGAGTAGTCTCACAATGGGTGACCTCCTGGGAAGTTTTTCTAGGCAGCGTGTGAGCGAGGACGAAGCACGCTGGAAAGACTCATGGTGATTTGTGGGGCCAGTCAACGATCCTTTGAAGCAATTATCGGTAATGTCCGCGATCCGGGAGGGGCCGGAGCGTCGCATTTGCACTCTATGATGAATCTTTTCTAGAATAGGACTTGCAATAGATCCAACCTTGAGGGGTTCACCAATCAAGAAAAATAGGAGGGGAACAGAGAATAATTGGAAAGTGTATAGGAAATGCTTTGGAAGCTAAGGGCAGGGGCACTAGTTAGAGGTTGAAATAGAAGGACAACGAAACCCAAAAAAAGGTGAGCCTAATATGGTAGTAGAATCAACATGAGGTGATAGTGTAAAGTGCAAGTCGTTGGATCTTAGAAACAATACGAGGAGAATGGAAGGTCAGACTAATGAAGGATCAAAGTAATGTAGACCAATTCTACCAACAACCACAAAATCTTTTGTTGGAACCATAGGGGTGGTGCCAATCCCCTAGCAATTCTAACGCGCAGTTTTCGGAAGGGAAATATAGCCCAGCCATTATTGTTCCTTTCTAGACAATGTCATACATAAGAAAAATGGAATGACTTAAGTGAAAGTTTGGGTGTAAGAATGGAGTAGGAGTAGATTGCTATAGAAGTTTGCAGGCCGTATGCTCTTTTAGAAGGAGGTTGTGAACTTCAAGCTTATTGAGTGTTCTACTCACTACATCTTTGGTGACAACCCAGAGGAGAAGAAGTAGGTGATGATATTCATAGAGACCCATAGATGTTCATAAGCAACAAAACAAGTGGAGGATGCATGGGGGATGTACTTAGAGATCAAGTGAATGACAACCTCATTCCAACGATTATAGGGGTTGATTACAACAAAATTTTGTCACTAGAACAAAAAAGTGAAGAACGAGCAAACTAAGATTAGAGATTTATAGATAAGTTCAGGGAAACTTTTACGGGATGCTAACTACATGAAATTGGATTCTCGAGTCCATCATTTACTTGGCAAAAATGTGAGAACAAGAAGAATTGCCTCAAGGAATTATTGGAATAATACACAACCAATGAGCTTTGGTATAGAAAGTTCCCAAAAGCAAAGCTGACCAATTTAATTAAATATAATCAGATCATATTTCGATTCTCTTAGATACCAAACCATAGGGCTACCCAGAAACAGAGGAAAATGTTCAAAGTTGAAAATTTTTGGGTGGAGGATGAGGATTGTGAGAAGTTGGTCAAGAGCATAGAAGCAAGTGTGTTACATTCAAGTGAGAAAATAAAATTGTGTGCCACCACACGTTTGTAGTCCTGGAGAAAAGAGAAATATGGAGATATAGATCAAAACATCACCCAACATGGAGAATGAGCTACGACTAATGCAAGTTCTTCTAGAAACTCAAGTAACTCAGAAAGAAGGACAAGCCCAAAAGTAAAGCTGGAGCAACTACATGCTAAGGGGAGAAATATTGGTTTGTTAGGTGATGCGTATTTCAACCTCTATTATCATCTTCCAAAGGATCATAGTAAGCATCTCAAGGATCAAAAAAACCCATGAGGCTAAATATCAGAAAATGAGAAGGAACCGCAGCGAAAACACACATAGAGGAGGGAATAGTTCGTACAACTCAAAACAAATTGAAATAAAAAGTCGGGGAGATAAGAACTCACCCAAAGATTAGTGATCAATTGTAAACTAGGACACCAGATTAATCTTGGTCTACCAAGGAATTGCTTTGAAATTCAAATCATTTGAAATTGAACTTTAGGGCAGCACATGATAGTAATATGATCATTTTTTTAAAAAATTTATTTTAGACCACAGATAACTGTGAGTTTTTCACGTGGGAGGATGAGGATGTATCCATCGATGTTGGTAGACTTAATTGTTTTTGTTGAAGGCTTGAAGCAATAGGCCGTGAAGTAAGGGATTTGATATCAATAGTGGAAGAAAATGAGAAGCTCAAAAGTAAGCTTGAGAAGATTAAGATGAAGAATACGACTTTAAAAAGAGAAATTTCAAGCATGAGATCTTCAAAAAATTAAAGAGTGAGAATGACATGGTTAAGGCCTGTCAAGTTCATGGGTAAGTCCAACTTACCCAAATTTACCAGTTTTTACCCAAATTTACCAATTTTTAACTAACTTTATCAAAATTTACCAAAAATTACCGAACATAAAAAAACCAAAAAAAATTAATTTTGATATTTTGGCATCATTTTGCTAAAAGTTACCAAAATTTACCAAAAGTTACCAAAAATTACCAAAAGTTACCAAAATTTAACTTTTATCCAACTATTTTTTACCCAGGAATTTGACAGGGCCTAATTATAGTGCTAATTGTATGAGTGTTTGATCATTGTTGGCCACGTAGGTGATGAGCTCAAAGTACTGTGAATGTGAATATTTTGGGCATTATATTTGTGTTTTTATTGTGTTTTAGACAATGCATCAATGGTATAACATGGTTGATGATAGTCATTATCTAGTTAAGTCAACCTTCAGTTTGGTTTCAATTTGATTTGATTACTTATGTCTCTAAATTAAACTACAAAAGAAGTAGAAAAGAGAGGTAGAGTCGTAGAGAGAAGGGGCCAGGGAATCAACAACCAGCAAGCCATATGACTTTACTACAAGTACATGGAAGGGTTCAACGCAATGAAGGGGACCACCTTTGGGTTGGGCAGCATATTCACAATGTTCGACGAGCCCCCCCCCCCCCCAAAAAAAAAATGCGGAGGGAAGTTGGTTTATCCTCCTCAATCCCTAACTGCTCCATCACTCCATTCACTTCATTGTAGAGCCTGACTGTAATAATCCAAGGTTAATTAGACCCTAAGGTCGTTTAATTAAGTTAAACAATCAAGTTAGTTAATCAAAGTCGTGTTTTCCTTTTCGTCTAACCGTGTATTTTGCAGGACTTGAACAGTGCAACGACCATCGATTCTCCAGTACAGTAATTTTATTAGTGTCTCTCGAATAGTATTACCAATCATTCCTAATAAACCACAGTATTTAGATTTTTATCTGAAAATCCTCGTTCGAATTTATTATTATTGGAGGATTGAATACTCATGAAACTTCTACTAGTAAAATTTCTCGTAGGTTAGTCATGTAGAATTTTATTCGGGAAACCCAAATTAATGGTATCGGGTTATAAAGGAAGAATTAATAAGAGATTGGGCCGTTGTTTTTTTTCCTCTCTTAAAAGCCCAATATGATATTGATAGAAGTAAGACCCCTTTATCTTTAAATAGGAGGTTTTGTATTATAGTATTTTTTTTTCCATTTCTTCTATTCCAATATTCATATTCAAAGTTTCTCACTCAAGATTCTCTTTCTTCCTTGCTCTCTGTCCATCGTCCCTCTGTCTGTCTCTTTCGCTCTGCACCTCGCCGACCCCCCTCTGTCTTCGACGCCGGACGACGGCCGCCGACATCCCGGAGATCGAGTCGCCGCCGCACGCCACTGCTCCTTTTCTCTCTCGGTTGTTCTACCCTCTGTTTCTCCATTCTCTTCTCTCCCCAAAGGTAATCTCTAAACCCTCTTCTCTCAATTCAAGTTAAATTAAGTGAATGTATTTGGGTATGAATTCTATTGTTTAACTAGTTCTCTTAAGATGCTATCAAGTATGAATATGGTGTTTTTAGGGTTTTATTGTTGATTGGTGAGTAAGGGTGGTTGAGGAAACTATGGAATTATGTTTAATTCTTGGAATTTGTTGATGCATGTTGTTTTCTTTGACAATCTGAGGTTTGAGAGAGTTTGCATGTTAATTGGGTAGAGGTAGAGAGAGTTAAAGACGATTTTTGAGAAAAGAAATGCTAGAATTTCACTTAGATTGTACTAAATTGTGATAAAGTTGTGAATACATGTCGAAAATCAAAGATTCCTATGAGTATGGAGATGAAATTAGGTCTTCCAAGTGTTGCATGTTTCATGGATGAGTTGAGGCGTTGAAGAGATTAATGATTTTATGTTTTGATGGCGAATTTAATTTTATTTTGCGTTCGGGTTATGAAATTGTAGAACAAAGGCCATGTATGTGGTTTGTGAGAGCCAAAATAGAGGGGATTAGTTAAATGTTCTGCTGTGAAGGGAAGTTTAGCAAAGGAATTCACACTTAAGATATAGATTAGAGTATCAAACCAAGTGAAAAAGCAAGGAAAGACGTCAAGTTTGTGGTTTTAGGGTAAAATTTCGTAATCTGATTTTTTCTGGAGGTAACCGGGACTCCCTCGACCAAGAACATGGTGAAAATAGTAGCCTTTAACAGTAGCTCGCACCCGGTTTTGGAATTTTAGGATTTCGATATGTATAATTCAAGTTATGTCAAAATTGGTATAGGGGTCCCTTTACATACGTTTTATAGGGCAGTGAGTTTGTGAGTAATTTCAAGGGTTAAATAGACTTTATTAGCTTAAGAATTCAAAATGAAAGTTGTAGTAGGTTTCGCAAGCTTTCCGAAATGGGGTCTTATGCGTTCATTGGACATCGGGAGAGAAAGTTATGAGCAATTCTTTTCAGCCATATAAGTAAATTCTGCCCAAAATTTAATATGACTAGGGCATGTTCTAGTCACTTTTAGGACCTTTTCTAAGGCTTATATGAGATTATGGTCAACATAAGAGTTGTAGCATGCAGTTTAAGCTTTCCATAGACTACTCATGTACTCTCAACCAATGCTTAGAGCTTGAGTTATAGTTTACCGAAATACCGCTCCCGACCATGTTTACCTCCCGAGACAGCTTTGCTATATTGTTAAATCTCACCCTTTATTCATTGCTTTTAGCTTGAACTCTTAATTAGCAAGGTTTTCCGAGGCTTATAAAAAGAGTTATGCCTTTTCGAATGTCACAAAAATCCCCGAAAGCCTCAAACTTGTTGAGTTTTATTGTATTGATTTATTTGAGGAATTCTTCCCTCCTAAGAACCCAACTTAAGCAATTTCTTTATTCTTATCTCAAATATCTTTCAAGGGGTCGTTGCTACAATTTGTTCAAGTCCGCTCAAGTTCAAGTAGTTCCTCACTCGGTTCAACCTCAAGGTACGCATATTGCCTACCCTTCAACAAGCATATTCTGATGATGATGATTATTTATGTTATTGATTTCATAATGTCTAACTCTTTGGAAAGTTTATGACTTTCGTTCTTTAAATGATGAGGTCTATTGTTATATGGTGCTAATCGCACTGAGGTATTTTCGATGTCGACGGGCATATTTCACATGACCTGGCCAGTGTCTATGATGAGGTCTATATTGAAGTCTATGATGATGATGATAATGTTGTTTATCTTTTTCCTTGGCTGTTCGAAGCTTTTATGACTTGGTTTCGTTTTCCATTTTCAAAAGAATTTAAAAGTTGCGCGAAATAAAATGAACTAGGAAAGTTTACACTGTAGAGGTATGTGTGCTGAGTTTAGCCAACTCATCTGCGAAGTTTTCTTATTTTGTTTTAGGAAGTGCTTCCCCAAGGACTACAAGCTCCCAGGGTCGAAGATGTAATTAAGGTGTTCATTCCAGTTAAGGTGGCATTCGGTAACGAGAATACGAGCCTTCCTGCTTGGTTGTGGGTGGTGAATATGTCCCTTTTTGAAAGATAGGACGAGGTAAATATTTTGGTGAATGGATGTATACTTGAAGTTATGTTTTATTTTGGGTTGTTGTTTTTAATGTTAAGGAGTTGTAAGTGTAGTATGAAATTAATTAAGTTATTATATATGGTTGTGTATGGTACTGTATTGGTTGGTTTCTAAAGCCTTGTCCTTTGTTATGGGGACGGCGGTAATGCCTCTGGATTAGGTTTTTTTTTTGCTGCGTTAATCCCTGACTTATGAGTTGTTTAGAAGTAATATGATGATTATGAATCTGGGGGCATTACACTGACTGCATCCCAAGTGAACATTTTAGGAGGATGAACGAGTAGATGACCATCCTGGCTCAATGCTACCAGCCTCTCAATCCACTTCTCGGACACCTCCCCAACCCCTTCGCCTTTTCCTCAACATGATGGCTAGGCCACTAAGATCTTTAGACAATTTTCCTTATTTAGTTGTGGATGTTAAACCAACTATTTAGATATTCACTAACTTTGGCAAGTATAAATGCGACTTGAAAATGTATGATCTAGCGACCTATGTTTATTGGTCGTGAGTTTTGATTGTAAATATTTATGTTTGAAATATTATGTCTAGAAACATATGCACAAACCATTTTTTTAAAAGATATGTAATAACCAATGAGGCGGTCATTAATGATTATTCAAAATATAGACGAACTAGGTCAGCTACAATGAGCGTCCGATATTTGTCGAACGCTATTTATCGAACACAAACTACGTCCAATGACAGTGACCGCTAATGTTACAAATGATAACTACCGATCGCTAACACCGAGCAACCTATAGCTATCAGATATGATGTTAGTGTTGCTTTGTGACGATATCGTATTGTGTGATGTTGTCGACACAACAAACAGTTTCTCGTGTCTCCAAAGCGACCAATAAGCCTTATTTGCGATTGATAGTATCAAGCAACATCAATCTTCTGATACCCCAAATCCTTAACTAATTCGAGAGACTTACCCGTAAATGTGTCAATATTCTGAGAAGTAATGCAAATCCTGCGAACACTCTCAGACCTACAACACATTCTCCCCCTAGAAGGACTAACACCGTCTACAACATTACTATCCAGAATAAGCTAAAACAACCACACAAACACCATAAAAGATCTCAAAAACAAAGACACTAAACGACAGAGTCCCAAGTTATACCATAGGTAGACATTACGTACTTATTTACCCTACTTTTCTTATTAATAGTAATGGAGAACAAGATAGAAAAATTTTAAGTGATAGAAGAATGAGACAAAGCGTAACGATAAAATTGAAAATCTAGTTAAACTCAGTAACTTCATAAGTAGTATTGGCCACACAAAGTTATGTTGGGGGAAGGGGGATATGGCAAGGTGATGCATGCATGTAGTGGCAAGATAGGCGGAGATTGCCCTATGAACCTACTCGAGTTTTATAAAAATAATGATTCGTATGTTAGATTTATAAATATCGGTAGGTGTCACCGGCGACTTTGATAACGATGATATATAAGTGATGTCCTATTTAGATTCGTGACACAGGGACATGTTTGATATTTTATAATGGGATTTGGCGTTAGTTTGAGAATTGACGAGTAATTATTTTCAATATTGATGCCAAAAATCGATTTAGAAAAAAAATCTATAATGTGTTTGATCCAAGTCAATAACAAATCAATGAAATATGCTCATAGTTCAATTTTAATCTTATACTTTTTAAATAAAAGTTGAATAAAATCTAATATTCAAGTTTACTTTTTGTATAATCAAAATATTTAATTTCTTAATAGTTTTCCTAACTATTTCATGAACAATATTTTCAAGATTAATTGTTTAGTTGATTTCACAATATATAGTGCAATATTATTCTCCGATATTACAAATAAAATTGGTAAAAGTAAACGGAATCAATATATAATAGTTATTTTAGATCCTTGTTATTTGGATTGATAACTCTTTCCAATCCAATCCAATCAAATCCAATCCAATCCAAACCTTACACAATTCCAAAAAAAAAAATCATTTCTAAAAACACAATTCCCCAAAAAAAGATCGTAACTTATCCAATCCAATCCATTCAAACCTTATTTTATCCGATCTTAAGAACATGGCCATAATTTTGATCATTAGATCACAAATATAATTTCAGTACAAATTATTTTTAAAATTTAGTGAAAATATTTGTATTTTAATAAACCTTCATAAGAAAATAATGAATATTTAAAATGTATTGAATAAATTGAAGTATTTAGAAATAATTTATTTCACTAAAAAATTGAAAATCAGCCACCGTAGACTTGAGATACACTCAAACTATGACCCTGTTATTTGAATTAGCAACTCTTTCCAATCCAATCGAATCCAATCTTATCCAATCGAATCCAACCTTACACAATCTTTTTTTTAAAAAATCTTCTCTAAAAACACAATTCCCCGAAAAAAATCATAACTTATCCAATCCAATCTTATTCATCTAAACTTTATTTTATCCAATCCCAAAAACAGAGCTATGTGTCAATAAAATCGAAATAACTTGTTTTATATTCTTAACACTATGAATGTACAAGTCTAACTACGATGTTGTTGTTATGATTATTTTAACTTAAATAGATGTTACTATGACAATTAATCTATAATTTTTATACTCATGGATCATGGTGGAGGGATTTAAAAAAAGAAAGTAGTACTAGTAATTGAGTAAAGAGAGAGAAAGGCGGAAAAGAAATTCAAAAAATTTAAGAGAGAGAGAGAGAGAGAGAGAGAGAGAGAGAGAGAGAGAGAGACGTTAGGTTTTGGTTAGGTTAGCGTAGAGACGACGGTTATATAAATCTGAGCTCACTCTCTCACTCACTCTTCTTTTGGCTTTAAGCATACGTAGTTGCCAGCTTGTATTACTCGATTGCCATCACTTCAAAAGCCAACGAACCTCAACCCCATTTTCGTCATTTCACCCCCCAACCTTAATTCCTCTTCTTCTCTCTCTTCTCTCTTTTTTAGCTTCTGCTACTTGCCCACTTTTCTGGGTTGGGGATAATTCTCATTTCTCAATTCTCACACACAAATACAATACAATACAGTACAAACACACACAACACTGCAGCTTCTATTTCAAACTTACCAAAGTTTCTCTCTTTGTTTGTGCTGTTTTTGTCAGAGATTTCCCCCCAACAGAGTAGAGAGTAGAGACCCACTTTTATTGATTTGATTTTTGATCCAAAGGTTTATTCCTTGCGTGCAATTTGCATTTGGGTCTCCTTCAAATTTTCAGTTTTGTGTGTTGGGAAAACGTAAACTGTCAAGATGGACCACCGTGGAACTCCGGTGAGAAAACCACACACTTCCACGGCTGATCTGCTTTCTTGGCCGGAAAATCCCTCCGCCGATTCCGCCGCCGCTACCTCCGCCCCTCGCCCTGTTCGCAACGTCCAGGTTCCGCTTCTTTCTCTCTCCTCCTCTTTTCAATTATTCTTTTTTCCTTAATCTAAGTTTGAAAAAAAAAGTGGTTGTTTCACTAACAAAGATTCAATTTATTTGGGTTACTGGGCAGCCGTCAGATGGGATCAGCAAGGTGGTGTTTGGAGGGCAAGTGACTGATGAGGAGGTTGAGAGCTTGTTGAAAAGGTGAGATCTGAATTTTCATGCCTTTTTTACCAAACTGATTCTCTCACGTTTTTCTTGCTCAAACTTCAAATCTTGAAACCCATTTTGTTACTGTATCTACATTGAAGGTAGGGTGCTGTTCATTAAATCCCAGATTGATGAAACTGTACTTTTGTGTATGTAATTTATGAAGATCTGCATACTTCACATGTTAAATAATTTAATGTCTGCTCATTGCCCTAACAATGCAGTAAAATGATTGATTAGCGTAGTTGATGGGAAAGTTATAGGATTGGGATGATTAGGAGTTTGATTTGTTGCGACAGATCTGTCTTTTAGCACCAATTTTTCCAATCTTACTGTGGCTTGAGATGATGATTTCCTGATTTGGTGGTAAAATAGTGCTGTTTGAACAATAACTATTACTAATTTGGTGGAAAATAGTGTTGGTTGTATAGTGAATAGAATAATTTTTTGCGTCTTTGTAGGCTTTTTGGTGTTTTCTGTATCTGCCTTGTTCTCTAAGGCTTCGATTCATTTGCAAATTCTCAGAAGGAAGCAAACAAAAAAGGACCTGTTCTGACTGAAAGAGAAAGTTATTGTGTTTGTCCTATAAACACATTATTAATTTAGACTGTTGAATAAATGAATGTTAATTAGCTAATGTTACTTACTTTGTGATCGTTGTAAACTTTCAGGAAACCGTGCTCCGGCCACAAGCTAAAAGAGATGACGGGTAGCGGCATTTTTGCAGCTCAGCAGGAGGACGAGGAGCAAGAAGCGGAAGGCGCGAATGCAACTCCTGGTAGCAAAACCGGATTACGTATGTATCAGGTATATAACAGATCTTCACTGCTGCCTTGTTGCTAATGACTCTTGTATTCATATTTGACAATGGGGCACACTTAATGACTTATTGACTTGTAATTATCAATGTCACTGTTTAGCATTGTGTGCATAGAACACAAACAAGGACGGCTACTGTTTGTGGAACTCTGCCTTTGTTACTAATAGACAGTGTCTATCATTCATTCAAACTTGTTCCCTTTCTGTCAAGAAAAGAAGACGTTATGGATGACCTGCCAAAACTCACCGACCACGATGGACACGACCCAGACCCGAAAATCCCAAAACTAATTAACCCATTATGGACCCTGACCTGATGAGACCCAACCCTTGTTTGTCTTTTAACGCTAATCTTACCTGATAAAAGTAGAGCCACCTGAAAACGACCCATCCCTAAACTGACCCAAACAGGACCTTGTTGACCTGAATTGATCCTATCCAAATGGGTCCAACTTGAACACGACCTGAATGACCCAATTGCTCGGTCATGAAAAGCATGTGCCTATAGTGGTATGCGAGTTGGAGGATCATCCTCCCCATCAAGGGTTTGAATGTTGGTGGCTACAATTTTTTTAGTGAATGTTGTGATGCTCTTGGAGGCTCCTTGTGTTTGTGTATATTGCATATATAATTATATTGCTTATTGATGTCTTCAACTTGGTTGTGACTTGGAACTGTTGGTGGCAGCAAACCCTTGTCGGGATGAGCCAGATCGCGTTTGGCGCTGAAGACGATGTCACCCCTAAGAAGCCAACCACCTTACCAGAAGTTGCCAAGCAGCGTGAACTGAGCGGTAACTTGGACGCCGAGGCTGAGGCAAAGTTGAAGAAGCAGCTTTCCGATGCCAAGTGCAAGGAGCTCAGCGGCCACGACATCTTTGCCCCGCCTCCAGAAATCAAACCCCGGGCACTGCCCACCAAGTCCCCTGTGTTCCAAGAAACAGACGATGGTGAAGTCGTAGTGAAGACAGCCAAGAAGATCCCGGATCAGAAATTCGCCCATTTGTCAGGGAACAACATCTTCAAGGAAGAAGCCGCACCCAAGTCAGCAGAGAAACCCTTGAGTGTGGCCAAGCTGCGAGAAATGAGCGGAAGCAACATTTTTGCAGATGGCAAGGTAGAAGCCAGGGAGTACTACAGTACTGGAGTCCGTAAGCCTCCGGGGGGTGAAAGCAGCATTGCCTTGGTTTAAATTTGGTAGGATGAGATGATCTATCTAACCTGTTTTTATGTTTTTCACCTCATTGATTCCGCGTGTCACTGTTATTATTATTATTATTATTATTATTCGTTGTGGGTAAAGGTCCTTGTACAACTTTTGAGCATGGACTGTGGGTTTGGTGAATGATGACTCGGTTGTTTTTCGCGTAGGTTTAACTTGGTAATCAGATCTACAGACTTTGGCTAATTGGGTTGTAATGTTTATATAAGTCGTTGGTGTTTTTCCAGTGTGTTGGACTGTTAGTCATATATATGACGATGAATGTCAAAATGAAGTGGTTGGGAGTTCAGTGCTAGTGCTTAAATCATATGGATCCAGCAGCTCTTGTCATTATTTCCAAGTTAAGTTCATTTCGTCGGTCCCTGAAAATTCGTTCATTGGCAGAATGTACAGTTGTCGCCTGTCGGAATCGGTCCTAGGAAAAGTTGTTAATTTGCAGGCGAGGCCTCGTATAGTTGTATGTAGGAACCCACGGGTAACTATGAAGTGTTGGGTCACCCAGTACTGGGTCCTGGGTGAATCGAGCCTATTGAGTTACGACAAAATGCAAAGGCCGACCAACTTGGTTAGTCTTAGTTTATGTTGTCAGATTTGGACCGGTCTTTAATCGGAATCGGTTGACCCAGTAGATTAATGGGTCAACTGGTTAGACTGTTTTGATTGGATTAAACCGATCAACCCGGGTTATTGGTTTAAATGAAGGATTTTTTTAATATACATCTGTAAAATAGTTACTAAAATTCGGTACAACTATACGTAAATTATAGGTGAGTTTGTGAATGTTGTTTCACAACAATTATTTCCGTACATTGTAAACTAGTTCATCTCAAAAAGGAGGCTAAAAAATGGAAGGAAAAAAGGAAAAAAAAAAAACTAGGTTAAAAGGATTTGAGTATTTGGCAAAAACATAAGGGACATTACATTAGGGTTTCCATTTAATAAGTTTATTGGGTTCCTCATGTAGCACAATAATGTACAGATCAGATTTGGGACTCATATAGCATGCACGATGTACCAATTGAGAAAAGAGTATCGACTCAGGTTTCAAATATTTTCGGAAAAAGGTTTATGGCATGTACCCTCTCTCTGTCAACTTTCTTTGAATGTCTATTCACTTCATTTTAGGCGACGAGGAGCAAATTATTATGTAAAGAAGGCCAAATAGGTTGGAATTACGCAACCATTCAAATATTTGAAACGGAAAACTTTTATGCATAGGAGAATCATTCAGTACTCATTTGATAAAAACAATGTGCTATAGTAAGTTATGAACATAATTCTCAAATAATTCATGTATGCAAAGTCTATAATAATCCAAATAAAGCTAGACGTACATCCAACTTGGCAATGACCTCTTCAACCCACTTCATCAAAGCTTGGAAGTTGGAGTACCTGCGAAATTTGAGTCTCTTTCCAACATGTTGGGATTTATGGCCCAAAATCTACTTTGAAGGAAACTGGCGCTGCCCTCCTCTTTCAGGCGCTACCAGCGGCATCAACAGACAGATTTTATACAAAACGCTGCCAGCGCCTCTGCCTAGGGTTCTCGTCAGCGGCGGTTTCCTTCTGTTTTCCTGCTTAGGATTTGTAATATTTAACCTAGTTTCCTTTCTTGTATTCTAATATAAATATAGGTTGTTATCAACCTATACACCTATGGCATACGATAAAACACACACAGAGCATTCTTAATCTCTACCCATCCCTAGGTTGTGAGAGTCCCTTTTAGAGAGTTATTTTGTCTTCGGTATATTCCCACTGTGCTATTAACCCATTGAGATCTTGCTGTCGATCTCGCTGCGTTATATAACCCCTTGGGATCTCTCTTGTAATCTCCCCCCTTATACTAGTGATTATTGCTCCGTTGCCGTCCGTGTTTTTTTTTTTTCCGATTTGGGTTTCCACGTAAATCGTATGTCCTATACTCTCTATCTTTTAATTACTGATCTTGTTATATTTTTTCTCAATTTATTCATCCTGATAATTACCTCTTCCACTGCAAATACTAGGTTATCTTTTACCTCGATCCTAACACAACAAATATTGGATTACTACTCGTCTCCAATACATGTACCTAGTCATTTGAAGCTTAGTCTAGGACCTTGTAGTTCTTGATTCCTATAAATGTGGCAACCGTAATCTCTAAACTTGGCAACTAGCGGATGTTTATATAATCAATATGTATATCTAACTATAAAGATATTTCAAAATCCATTCAATATGGGAAGAACTCAAACTTGTACCCTAATCATTATTCTAACTACTACCCAAGCCATGATCTTTATATACTGTTTGGTCTTGAAGAGGTGTAATGATTACTTAAAAACACCATTAGGGGTGGCAATAATACCCGTACCCATGGGTATCCGCTCCTACCAGACCCTAGAAAAACGAGTATGGGTACTATTTTAAAAAAATGTGGGTAAGGGTCGGGTATAGGTATGGGTTGGATACGGGTACGGGTACAAACGAGGACCCGGAGGGTACCCAACCCGACCAACACTTAAAAAATCCACACAACGCTCGCACACGCAGTCCATACTCCACGTTCAATTGGACTTAGGCTAGACTGTTTCACGCATTCAGCCCACACTTTTGAAAAAAAAAAAATCATGAAAACCAATATTAATATTATTGCACTACATCTAAATTCTAAAGTCAGTACACTTCCTCCCTTTTTTCATTTGCATTGTTATCAAGATGCTAGTTTAGGATTCCTCCAAATTCCTCCACTTGCACTTAAACATACCCTAAAATTATAGTTGAAGTACCCGAGTACAATCCGTAAATTTGTGCATATGAAATGGGTGGTATAATTTAAACTTTATTTATGCTCGAATAATACCCGTTATACCCACATACCCGGTGGGTATGACAGGTAAGGGTACTAACTTTTAGTACCCGCTAAATATGGGTAAGGGTAAGGGTAATAGTATTGATTTTGAAAACGAGTACGGGTGAGGGTACGACTCTACCTGCCTTGAACCCGACCCATCGCCATCCCTAAACACCATCTATCATAAATGATTCACCATTGAAGTGTAGGCAATCCCAATAGAATGGACAACTGCTGTATTTTCTCTACAATGGAATACTTAGGTGTACTGCACTACCAAGATCAGCACTATCATGATATTTTATTGTTCCTCTCACCATTACAACTCTAATCTCAGTTCCCAAGAATACTCCTCAACTTATTCAAGTGATATGATCCACAATATATCACATATTATACTTGTTTCAAGCGTCAGGTGGGTCACCCAAAATGTAGACTTCATATGTTGTAGCTTAGCAAATAGACTTATTGGAGCAATTTTCGCCCTGACATCTATCAATCCATGAGTAGATACAATTATTCAATTTTTGGGCACATGAACCTAGGAGAAACATGGGGAATGTAATCGCATGCCATCCATACCAGACTTTAAGCATGGACAACTCATATTAAATTCCCAATTGACAGAATGACCCAAGATCTCAATAGTTATACAATGAAGTAACTTATACTTGCAACTGAAAGATTTAGCTAGAGAAGAGTAGTAATCAACACAAGATCTAACTAGAGAAGAGTAGGGAAGCTCAATCAAGTAATCAACACAAGATCTAGCTAGAAAAGAGTAGGGAAGCTCAAGTACTTCTTAGACAAAATCATTAGCAGGTCTATGAAGCCATACCTGAATTTAGGAATTTCGGCTCCTATACCTCGCGTAATTCACATATTGTCAAGCAAGCATGCATACAATGAATGAATGAACCACCTCACGACGCAAAATACTTGCTCTGATACCATTTATAACATCCCGGTCCCTAAGAGGGGCTGTTAGGGTCAATCTTAACCTTAATAAGGTTGAGAAAGGTAAAGGAAACTTATAAATTAATTTCAAAATTTTATGGGACAATTTCAACAGAGTTTCGTTTGTAATATCGATCTTTCCCTAGTTTAAAGCCTTACATCTCTGTAAATCACACCAAACAAACTAAAACAAACTCAAGGGGTACAAGCCAGAATGTATCACGAGCCATATGTTGGGTTTTAGGTTATCTATTTCCTAAACAGATTCAAATTAATTGGCGGAATATTTATAACGGTTATAAAACAACTAATCACCCAGGAAAGAAACAATTGCAGAGGCTTAGTAATTATACCTGATCGCTAATCCGAGTGATGCAAAAGTTGACCTTTGAGATTCCAATGTAGAAATCCTTTACTGTAAGTCCACACAACACTCCAAGAACTCGACTGCTAGATCGACCTGATCGAGACAGATCTCAATCTAAGATGTATATATTTCGGTATGAGGTGGTTTGTTTCAAGAAACAGTGACTGCAAACTGAAAGAGAGAGGAACTCAGGAAATCACCCTGGTATCTCTCTGAAAGTCTCAAGTAGTTCCCTCGATCACAATCTCTCAGAGAGACTCTCTTTTATAGTGTTTAGACGGTTTGGGAAAAGGGTTATTAAAACCCTAATGTCCGACTTACGCAACGGCGCATTCTGAGGCCCAACACGATCCGTGTTGCAGCAACACGGTCCCTGTTGGCTTCTAGAATGTCCCTTAAGTCGGTCACAGTCACCACGGTCCGTGGCGACACCAACAAGGAATGTGTTGGATCACCACGATTCGTGGTGAGTACAATTCAATCCGTGTTGGGTTGATTCCTCATAGAAATCAACTCCCAACATCTCTAAACATAATACAATACTACTTAGGTTACATACATTATTCCAGGGCACTGACTTGTGAGACCCAATAGGACAAAATAATATAGTTATAATTAAACATGTTTAATTACCAAAAATAGAGGTCTGTAGCAAGATATATAATCATTATATTATATTGGTTTAAACTCCATGTATATCGAACATTATCGGGGCATTCCCAACACTATACACTTGGGATTCAATCTAAATGTGGGAAACAATTCCAAACATTCCAAATATGTTTACAATAGATTTCAAATTACAAACCAATTACGTTTTATACAAATATAAAGCAAGAAATACTTCAGTCTCTAGATAAGTAGTCAACTCCTCATCTCAATATTGACCTTTAAGGGGGAGGGAAAGAGGGATATGAGCAAACTATGACTTAGTAGGAAATTTGTACTTTGGAACAACCATTAAGATTCAAGCAACCTGAAAATGAGAGTCACCTCAATTATGCTTTCACCTAAGTACAATAAAAAAATATAAATATATCTCTTGGTCACTTAATAACTCATCAAGTAGGCAACTAAGTATAGGGTTTCCATTCAAAGATCTACATGTCTCATGTAAGGTAATTATACAATCCCATATCTTCCAAGTCAACTAAAGGGTAACGGGATCACCTTTTTAGTCATGCAAAACGGTTAGGAAGCCATTAGAAAACATTTCAAGTATTCTTGTATTCCAATAGGTCACACCCAAGTCAATAATAAATCCTTTTTCTAATAGAGTACGATCCCTTAAGTAATTCACACACTCCATTTACCTTCCAAAATAAACAAATAAAACAAGATTCATATGTAGTGTATCAATCTAATTAAAGAGCGCGACCAAAGGGCTCAAAACATTGTGTATATAAATCATTTGTCACAAAACAAGTTCTTCATTAAATCACAAGTCTCTTTCAAAACTAGTTTCAACACATTCGAATGCAATTTATGTTGAAAATATGGGGTAACACGGTCACTTGCACAATATGAGGGATCAGTTGGGTATAGACCTGGGAAAACTGGCCCCGAGACCCGCTCCGAAATGACCCGACCCAAACTTGAACTGACCACCAAAACATTGAACCGACAAAGACCCAAGACCCTATAACGAACTGGCCCAAAACTGAACCGAACCTATGACTCGATTTAAACCAACACCGAAGTAGATTTGAACTGACATAAACACGAACCGACTCAAACCTGAACCGAGCTTGACCCGGGAAAATTGAACCAAACTATAGCCGACCCAAACCCGAATTGTACCTGAACTGAATGTTGACATGATATAGACCCGTACCGAAGTAGACATAGACCGACCTAAACCCGAACCCATTTAGACCCGATAAAAATGACCCAAACCCGAATCAGCTCAAACTTTAATTATACCCAAACCTAATTAAATTCAAACATAAATAATTTGAATCGACCCAAACTAATTCAAACCCAAATTTTTAATGACAGTATGACACAAACCTCGGCAATGGAATGAGCGATGTCTAGCCAAATCCTTCGTACCACTGAATATAAAAACATGACCTTAGTCAATGGAATGAGCGAATGTGTAGGGCCCGCGGCCCCGGAGGGCACGGTCCCACGCGGAGTGTCGATTCGACGTAGGGTTGCTTGTTTTTCATAGGGTACAAGTTTTAATAATTTCCTTTAAGGTATAAAACATTTTCCATGCACTTTAATGCCAAATCGGGCCAACTCCTCTACCTCGAAATTTCAGTACCAATATCTATTCGGGAATGGCCCGTGAGCCCGATGTAACCGGAGATCCTCGCGGATTTCCCAGATTACTCGAGGCCCAGGTCCATTCCGAATGGGATATTGGTCACTAGACATCAAAATGATGTACTGGGCTAGCATACAGGCCCAAAATACGCATGGATTTTCCAGCCAATATGCACGACCCGGTCCACCATTTTTTGTCCAGCGACCTACTATTAGAACGGGGATTAGGCGGGCCCATCGACCGAAATCTCGCGGATTTCGAGCAGTTGTTACGGGCGATGACCGTAAATCCACGCGGATTTACGAACAAGATTCCAAACATCGACCGTAAATCCTCGCGATTTCAAGCTGGGGGACTCACTGATGCAGTTATGGGTATTGAAACTCGAGCGAAGTATTAAGCCTGAAAAAACATTAATTTGCATAAATAAAAGAAGAGTCGCCAGTTAATTTTCGATAAAATTAACAAAACAGGATAACTCCGGTCTCGAACCAAAATTCGGATCCGGGGGTAAAGGTATCGATGTAGGGGGATGCCCTTGCATCGTCCGCCGTAGCGGCCTTTACTAGGTCGGGTTCGGGTAAAAAAGGTAAAAATAAGTCGTCACTCTGAATTTTAAAAAGAAAGATGCATGCATAGAACTTGAATAAGGTTTAAATAAGTACGAAATTTAACACAAATTACAGCGGGCGGGGCGATACGTCTACATTTTTACAATTTGATCAATTGACTACGAAAACTGGAAGAAACAGAAATGAAGGCGACGCCCTACCAAGCCTACGCGGATCCGACTCAAGTAGATATCCGAATCTTCACCAGAATCGCCGATCGCAGAATGCCAATCTGCGTGGATTTCAGTGGCCGGCTCTCAAGTGTATTTCGCTTTGTTTCTCTTAGAATTCTCTCTGCCTTTTCTTTTTTTCAATCCCCCTTACCAAATTCGCGCAGATTCCTTTTATAGCCAAAGGGCCAGTAGCGGCTTCGGAATCTCACGCCTCCTGGAAATCCGCGTGGATTTCCCCATTTCCAGGTGATGCGGTTCAGCGGTTAGTGTTTGCTGAGAAATCCGCGCGAGACCGCTCAGGATCCGGACTGACCCAAAAACCGGATCCGCCAGGCTCTAAGCTAACCCATGGATCCCCTTGTTGAGAAATCCGCGTGATCCCATGGACTGACCCACGGTACATTTTTGCCCCGGTTTTGTAAATCCGCGTGGACCCGCGTGATTTTGGGTCTCGGTACATTTTGGCCCTGGCTTTGCAAATCCGCGTGGACCCAGTACATTCTGGCCCAAAATCCGCGCAATTCTGGCACAAGGATGGATTCGCGTGATTTTGGGTCTCGGTACATTTTGGCCCTGGCTTCGTAAATCCGCGTGAGCCCTCCATGTTGGGCCTAGCTTGCAATTTTGGTCCGACTGTATTTTGTGTCTACAGTTAGCCCCCACTTTGACTGAGTCTGAATAAGACGAAAGTCAAAGTATACATCTTGAAAAGAACGTTGTAGTTAACTGGAGGTAGTCCAATTATTAACTTCAATTCTTTGGATATTGTCGGTGAGCTATCCAAGGGTAGCTTGAATATCAGAAATTTGACCGGAGGTAGTCCGATGCTGGTTCAGGTGATGGATATTGTCCAGGCTTTAATACTCAAGGGTAGCTTGAGGATTTATCCGGAGTTAGTCCGCTGCTAGCATGGTTGCTGGATATCGTCCAGGCTTGATACGTTTTCTCCTGAAAAGGGCAAACTTGTAAGTATATGACAGATAAAATAAAATAAAAAAATAAAAAAATAAAAAGAAAAAAAAAGAAAAAAGAAAAAAGAAAATAAAATAAGATGAAAATAAGATAAGTAAAATAAGATGAAAGTAGGATAAGGATACTCCCCTTCCATTTATGTCCACCATCCATGCATTATCTTCATTCATTCAGACTCTCTTCTTTCAACCACTCACACTCTCCTTCCACACTCTCAAGAGCAAATCCGCGTGACTCCGAGCCCAGGCCATATCCCGGTAAGTTTTCATAGCAAATCCGCGTGATTCTCCAGTCCTCAGTACCAAATGACATTTTTCAGCACAAATTTGGGATCTGCGTGAGTTTCTAGAAATCCGCGTAAACCTTCACTTTTCTGCCATTTTTGTTTGAGCCTTTGGAACAAATTTCGAATGTTTTGGAGCTGGTGTTTGAACCAAAATCCGCGTGGAGTCCGCGTGAGCTTCGCCTGCTGCAGGTAAACTTTTCTTCATTCTCCCTCAAAAAATCCGCATTCGGTCTTCATTTTTTTTTTTTTGCAAGAATCCGCGTGAGCCTGAAACTGGATTCGTGCAAATTTTGACAAATTTTGCTGAGGAACTCAGATCCACGTGAGGCCGAGCAAAATTTTGTTCAACTTCCCCTGTGAAATCTGCGAGGAGCCGCCCGGAGACTGAGCTTGAACCGAGCTGAATTTGAGCTGGATTAGTGCTGAATCAGAGCTGTACTTTTGTCAAAATCCGCGTGATTCCCATCTGTAGCTCGACAGGTAACGAATCGATTCAACCTTCAACTTGAACTGACATGTTTCGGAAACTGCATGTTGTTCAAACTGTTCAACTTGAGCTGGGTTTGTAATTTGAGCTGCACTGTTGTCGAAATACAGCATGCTTAATTTTCAGCTGAAATCCGCGCGCAATTGAGCATTTTTGCTTTATTTTTGTGGCTGAAATCCGCGTGGATTTCAGTTGCAGTTGAGTCGTTTTTGCTCTGTTTTGTTGCTGAAATCCACGTGATACCCAGCTCGAGATAAAACTTAAACTGGTTCTTGAGCGGAAACTGTGTCAAGCTTTCTATTTGGGCTTATGGCACAAAATTATGTTTGAGAAATATAACGTGTGTTGGGTGACAAATCCGCGCGGATCCGACGCGACCCATGCACATGCTGTCAAGTCTTGAACTTAAACCCGCTAAGATTAAGTTTTGGACATATTATAAAAATAACCCCAAAATATTGGCTTAGCTGAAATCCGCTTGGAGCTTCCCTGGGCTTTGGCCAAAAATTTCACTTTGCCTAAATCTGCGGGGACCTACTCTGATCTGAGCAGTTTTTTGCTTTACTTAGTCAAATCTGCGAGGAGCTTGACGAATCTAGCACAACGATGATAAGTACAACGATGATCTATTCATGCATTCGTGTTTTTATACTGTGGCTAATTTGATTGACCTGCAGGATACTGGAACGCCGGAGGTTCCTAACCCTCTTGGTTTGAGGCGACGAAGGAGAAATTGTCCCGAGCTTCCTTTGTCCTCCCACAGTCCTGGCGTAAGACTCTTACCTTCATTATAACGAACAACTTTTACTCTTGCTATCCCAGTGTTTGACCTTGTGAAATAAACTCTCTTATAGTGGAGTCGGGAGCAGACCATGGAGGCTATCGCTCTCATCTATGGCCTTTGCGACGAGCTCCAAGATATGAGGAGACGATTTCGGCGTCGCATGGGTTTTGGACCTCGCCGCGGCAGAGGCGGAGGTAGAGGACACCACCATGGTGGAGGGCATCACCATCATCACGATAGGGGCCATGGAGGTCACGACGCCAATGACGATGATGAAGATGATGATGCTGATGATCACGACTTGGGCGAAGGAGGAGCCATACCCATTTCTTTTTATGCACAAGACAACAATCACCCCGGCGATGATGATGAAGAGGAGAGTGACGACGGTCAGGACATTGACTTGGGAGGAGGAGGCTTTTATACAACACCTGGCGCGGGTCCTTCGAGTAGTGGTGGTGGAATGAATGCCTATGGATCCCAACTCCATAGTTATGTTCCTAACATCCCAGTAATTCCTGAAGATGAAGCTGAACATTCTGCCTGATCCACCAGTAATATGGGTTTCACATCTGCTCGAGGATCATCCCAAACACGCACCTATGGGAGATGTCTTAGCGAAAGTGATGCTTCGCAAGCCTCTGACACCTCTGCCTTGGAGCAACTGTTTGGTAGCATGTCTATCTCCCGAGGATACCCTGACTACTCTCAACGGAGCTGGTCGCATGATGTTCATCGATCGTCTGTGGACTTCAAGAACGTCCCCCCAGAGACTCCTATTCCGGCCGCCACTAGCTTCTTCGACTCGTCTTCTTCATACTTCTTGGGTAAGGAGGAACCGGTCAAGAAAGAATATGATGACAATTGGAGTCTAACTCCAGTTTTGCAAGCTCCTGTCTTGCAAGGACACTACCCGGGCTCCTTTCACGTTGATGAATCCGGGCGAGTTCATTCTTATGACACTCCTAGTTCTTCGTGGAATGAAGAACCCACCGCCGGAGGATATCAACCAGATTCGACTCAAACCTCTTCCTCTTGGGCAACTGATGGATGGAACTTCTTCACTGGGCAAGATCCTGCTCCCCTACCAGGCCGGCGCTTCGGCTTCTCGGGCCCAGAGTATATAGACCTCGTCTCAAATGAAGAGGATGATTGAAAGGTATCCATGTATAATGCTTAGACAATTGTCGTTTCATTTATTACTTATGAGCTATCCTAGACGCAAACATTAATGCAAATGCTAATGTATGAATGCCCTTTTGTTTTTGTTATTACTACGACTATTATAAAAAAAACTAAGACTACATGCGATGTAAAACAAAACAATTAAGACAAGACGTTGAGCTGTGGTCAAAACAAGAGTTGATTTCTATAAATATTGTCGGAAGCAAATAAATCTTGATTACACCAAAATTTATATAACTAGCCTCCTTGCAAACAAATAGCTCGGGGTTTTAATCCCAACAACTTCGACAAATCCGCGTGGATCCCAGTCCGACCTGTGTTTTGGCCCAAAATTTGCCAAATCCGCGTGGACTTGGGCTTGGCCCAAAATTTGCAAAATCCGCGTGGACTTGTGCTCGGCCTAAAAACTGCAAAAATCCGCGTGGACTTGGGCTTGGCCCAAAATTTGCAAAATCCCGTGGACTTGTGCTCGGCCTAAAAACTGCAAAAATCCGCGTGGACTTGTACTTGGCTCAAAATCTGAAAAATCCCCGTGGATCCCCGTACTTGGCCCAGAATTTGCAAAATCCGCGTGAGCCCAATCCTTGTCTGATCCGCGTAAGCCCCAAATTTGCATGAATCCGCGAAGAGCTCATGTTGCTTCAAGGGCCAAAAACAGATAACCGGAATAAATTATCGGGAAATTTTTTATTTGTTTGGGCCGAACTTTAGAGAAGCTTCCTACGTATCCACATTACATGGAATCAGGCATCGTAGTTCAAATGGTAGTGTAAGCATTTAGTTGCTGACTTAATAGGTCAGTGGCTAATAATTTAGGGGTAGCTTCCGATTCTGATCACCAGTTGCTATAATTTATATTGATTTTAAGCATAGAACCTCCTTAGTCGCTGTAGGTTTATTGAAGCTTCTTGACTCATATGTGAATACACTAGGAGCGATATGCAACCCAGGATCCGTAAGAACTTCACGAATGAAAAACCTTTATCTTCAAGCCCAAATCGATGTATGTGAACATGCTGTTGTAAAAGTTGTTCAAGGGCTTGGTGTCTAGTGTTGTACATTGAACCTGCTTTAAAAAATTCGTTCTTATGTAAAAGGTTGTTAGAAGATTTGATGATGGACATTTGCTCCTGAGAATTCGCGAGGACTTTTTCATTCAGCCTTACAAAAATCTGTTAGGACTTTTCCACAACTATAGCTTATTGTTACTGAATAGTAGAGTTATATCTTGCTATCCGATGAACATGAAGGAAAGTTACAAGACCGACATGTCACTTCCACGAGAAGGAATTGGAACAAAATGTCCGCTCCTAGGCACCCTAGATTGACCGCTAAAAAGGTCAGCAAAAGGAAAAAATTGTCCCTGGATGCAACCTGTAGTGTTTAGGAAATCTAAGCCAAAATAAGTTGTATCCTGATAGCCCGATTGAAAAAGAAGACAGAGATAATGAGAAAGCCCCCAGTTCGAAAGGAAGATAAAGGGGAAGAGAAAGCCCCCAGTGTCTACAAGGATAAGCCATGAAGAAAAGTAAGTATGAGACTTCACGAACAAGACCTCATATCACATAACAATAAGACCAGTGAGAAAAACAATGATGCATAAGGTCAAAATCATGTCAAAGCAAACTCTATTTCAATACTATGAGCGTAAGACCAAGACACAAACCAATCACTCTTTGTTGTACCTCTAAACAATCATGTATCACCTTAGCAATTGATGAGCTAGTGAAGCTAGTAGATCCTCACTTTAGGTAAAGTGGAACACTCCTCTCAATGTGTTTAGAAATATGTAAGGGTTCACCCAAGCTCGTTCCAATGCATACAACTGCCATAAGCTTGGCAAGACTCTCAACTCTCCATCACTGAGGACAACACGCAAAAATGCTAATCATGAGGACTTTCAAAAGGTTGTAATGATGTTTAGGCTAGGGTAAGAAGGGAAATCATTTGGAAAATGTGGAGCTAAGTAGCCAAGTACCTAAGGAGCAACAACATTTCCGCCACACGCAATGCAACACCTCCACACTGAACCTTAAAAGAGCACAAAACATCCCCAACAAAAGAAGACCGGGATAGAGTACCAAATACAAATCAGAACCCAAAATTAAAACAAAAATAAAACTTCTCTTTTTTTTCTTTTCTTTTTTTTTTTTGCTGTTTTGCTGCTTTTTTTTTGTTATGAATTCCTAGTTTTTGAACTTTTTCTTTTCTTTTTTTTTTTCAATGAATCACATGAATATATAAAGAGCAATTCAAATCCCAGTAGTCACAAGTTATAACCTTTGAGGATAAAGAGGGTAGAAAGGATATTCAACAATGTACTTCCCTTGTAGCAACAAACCAACTACTCACTCTCAACAAACGACCACGAAACAGCCCCAAACAACTGAACTGTTGCTCATTCTATCTTGGCTAAAGGTAGGAAAATCATGTAAAGGCCAAGGGTGTGCATTTATAGGGTAAACAACAAGACAGGAAAAAAGGGTTAGCAAGGGCTTACAAAAAGAGGTCAAAATGTCAGGTGGCTATTTAGCTATGTAGCTAACAAAAGGATGCCTCAATCATATTAACACAATGCATATGCCAAATGTGATTTTAAGGAATGTCAGACCAAGTTCTAGAGATGCACACATGGAAGAGTTACACACAAAAAGGAAATCGAGACTATATATATAATAAATAATCTATGAAGGCTTAAAATCTCACGGGTTATTCTACTAACTCTTTAACTAGCTCAAAAAGATGATCAATTGCTAAGACTCAACAATCATGCAAGAAGTACTCAAGAATAAAAAGATTGTACAGGGCAATACAACTCAAAGCATTTCGACTGGATAATTGCTTCGACCTAGACATTTCCTTCATTTTGATCAACATAGTGTCCTCAGGCTCTGTGGTACTTGCAAAGTTCATCTGCATCCCCACTTTGGAGTATTTCCTTATTGGCTCATCCTTTCCTTGGAGATTGTTCTAGTGCTTCAGCACACGGAGTGTTCTTTCACCTCGTTTCCCTTGTTAGGCAAGAAGTTTGCTTATCAGTATAAGTGTTCTTCTAGCCCCCAGTTAACTAGTTCACTTTCGATTTTGATTCCAGCTAACCTCAATGAGATGAAGTCCTTGAGAGGTTGAAACCTTAGATGGGTGTTGTACGAGGGCTGTAAGCTCTGCACAAGCATATCTACTTGATGTTCCTCAGAAGGCCGATCTACCATTTGAGCTGCCACCTCCATCGAAGTAGTCAGAGAATCTCTCTTCCTCTCCTTGCTTCATGAGCTCCATGTCCCTTAAGGTGACGGGCATGTCAACATTGTAGGAGTATTGATGTAAGAACTCCTTGCAAAGTGAGTTCCATCGTGAGGACTTGGTAGGACTAAGTGTGTTGTACCATTTCATAACATCCGGGCCAAGAGTCCAAGGAAAAATAATGTGGTAGATATCTTCTTCCACTCCTTTTAGCGTCATAGCCCCCATAAAATTCCTCACATGTTGATGTGGATTCTCGACACCATGAAATTTGATATCATGCATGTTGAATTTGGGGGGAAGTCTACCCCGGGGGACGGGCGTGAAACCTACATCATCCATGAATTGATTGTTAAAGAGTGTAGACTCTTTCAACATTTGCTCAATGCGATCAAGTCTCGAGTTCGAAATCCCGTGGACTGATCCATCCTTCTCTCTTCCAGATTGTTCTACTTCACTCGTAGGAGGATTCTTCACATTCGAATTTTTCACCTCCTCCATGGCGTGAATGACGGCGTCGATTCTTTGGTTTTGTGCCTCTAATTGAGAATTCATAGAGACTTGCATATTCAGAATTATGTTGGTCAATTGTTCCATTTCGTTACGTGGAGGTGGTGGAGGAGGCACCGGCTCCTCTCCGGGGTCACTATGCGGATGATCTTCAGGATGGTCATCATTGGGATCCGACATTATCTCAGATGGGTCAATTACCAAAGACTCAACACCTTCTTCAGATGCTTCTTCGTCAGTTGCTCTTGAATTGGTTGCCTTAGATGATGCTCGATCTTCGTTACTGTCGTAGTGGACGTCAAAAGTTTCCAACCGACCCGTCTCGTCCCGCTGATAAACCTGAAACCAACCTATCTTGCCCCCTGAAAGGTGGATGAACTCGAAGACTCAGCTCAACGTCGCTCCAAAACTTCGTGCATGCAATGAATGAAGAATTCTATTTGGACCCCGAATGATCGAACTAAAGCTCAAAATCATATGTGAAGCCCAAATAAAGCTCTTATGCAAAATGCAGACTCTGGCCTGGAATGACATATTTAGACCTTATCGGGCCGAGCTCGAGAACGAACTCAGGCCTCACATAAGGGCTAAACATACCGTTTCTAGCCGACTAAACAGACCGAGGAGCCCATTTGGACCACACAAGAGTGGGTCCGCTCACAAAATCCGCGAGGATCCTTGAGGCCCAACAGCCTTGTGCCACCCAAATGACCTGCCGACACAAGATAAAAAGACTTCACACACACAGAAATGTAAACTAACGACCCTAAGGACACCTAAATTTAGGCCCAGTAACAACCGAGCTCACTGGGATCCGCGCGGATTTCATGGGCTCAGGCCTGCTACTAAGCCTAAATCCAGGTCAAACAAAGAAAAGAGGTGAAGGAAATAACGAGAATTTGGACCATACATAACCAAGCCCAACCTGAGATCCGCGTGGATCCCCTGTGCTCGAGCTATGTATGGGCCAAATCCTAAAGACGAGACGACGAAAGAGGAAAGCGAGAATACTGACTTGGACCACACGGACTCGACCTTGACTGAGATCCGCGCGGATCTCAGGAGCCTAAACTCCGTATGGGCCAAGTCACTCACCACAACCCAACACATAACCCTAAAAGACACTTCGACTTAGGCCCGGTAGTACCCGACACACCAAAATCCGCGCGGATTTTGGGCTCAAAAGCACTACGAAGCCTAAACGGAGACTGACACCCATAAGCCTGACCATTAATTTGGGCTATACAAGCACCGACCAGTCATGGAATCCGCGTGGATCTTCGGGGTCAGACCTTGTATAGACCAAATACATTACCTTGGCCCACAACTAAAAAAAAAACGACCACTTGATTTTTTTTTTACTTTTTTTTATTTTTGTCTAAGCATTATGGCATGGTTTCAGGTTCGAAAAGAGAAAGAAACATATAGCACTCAAATGAGTTCCATCCTAACCAAGTGTCTACGTTCAAGGATTCGAGGGTCGGTTCCCTAGCCTCTAGCTCGTGTCCCGAGTGTTTGGCCTCCATGGGGTGCATGGCAAGGTTAATGTACCCGGGTTGCTCCCTTTTATCATGTGGATTAGGGAGTGGTGCACGAGTGGGAAAAACAACCATCGGCTCGGTGAAGGTCTAACTGGACCCACCTGAGTTGAATGGTTAATGTTTTCCCAAAATGGTTTTTTAAAGGGTTTTTACTTAAACGGTGCCTTGTGTGCCCAACAAAGGGGAAGGCCCGTAAATGCAATATGCCTAAAATAAAAAAATGTGACAACCTTTGTTTTTGTTTTTTTTTTAAAGAAAAAAACAAAACCCGACTTTTCAAGTCTTACCCACTAATAAGTTCCTAATGGAGTCGCCACTGTAGAGCCCGCGGCCCCGGAGGGCACGGTCCCCCGCGGAGTGTCGATTCGACGTAGGGTTGCTTGTTTTTTATAGGGTACAAGTTTTAATAATTTCCTTTAAGGTATAAAACATTTTCCATGCACTTTAATGCCAAATCGGGCCAACTCCTCTACCTTGAAATTTCAGTACCAATATCTATTCGGGAATGGCCCGTGAGCCCGATGTAACCGGAGATCCTCGCGGATTTCCCAGATTACTCGAGGCCCAGGTCCATTCCGAATGGGATATTGGTCACTAGACATCAAAATGATGTACTGGGCTAACATACAGGCCCAAAATCCGCATGGATTTTCCAGCCAATATGCACGACCCGGTCCACCATTTTTTGTCCAGCGACCTACTATTAGAACGGGGATTAGGCCAGGCCCACTGACCAGAAATCCTCGCGGATTTCGAGCGATGTTACGGGCCTTGACCAAAAATCACGCGGATTTACGAGCGATATTCGGGCATCGACGAGAAATCCTCGCGATTCACGAGCGATGTTAAGTGGCTCCTGTTACGGTTATGGGTATTGAAACTTCCAAGTATTAAGCCTGAAAAAACATTAATTTGCATAAATAAAAGAAGAGTCGCCAGTTAATTTTCGATAAAATTAACAAAACAGGATGACTCCGGTCTCGAACCAAAATTCGGATCCGGGGGTAAAGGTATCGATGTAGGGGGATGCCCTTGCATCGTCCGCCGTAGCGGCCTTTACTAGGTCGGGTTCGGGTAAAAAAGGTAAAAATAAGTCATCACTCTGAATTTTAAAAAGAAAGATGCATGCATAGAACTTGAATAAGGTTTAAAAAAGTACGAAATTTAACACAAATTACAGCGGGCAGGGCGATACGTCTACATTTTTACAATTTGATCAATTGACTACGAAAACTGGAAGAAACAGAAATGAAGGCGGCGCCCTACCAAGCCTACGCGGATCCGCCCAGCTCCAAGTAGATATCTGGAATCTTCACGGAATCGCCAAGATCGCGAAATGCAGCGTAAATCCGCGTGGATATCAGTGGCCGGCTCTCAAGTGTATTTCGCTTTGTTTCTCTCAAAATTCTCTCTGCCTTTTCTTTTTTTCAATCCCCCTTACCAAATCCGCGCGGATTCCTTTATAGCCAAAGGGCCAGTAGCGGCTTCGGAATCTCACGCCTCCTGGAAATCCGCGTGGATTTCCCCATTTCCAGGTGATGCGGTTCAGCGTTTAGTGTTTGCTGAGAAATCCGCGAGGCCGTGAGATCGGTGACCCAACCGGATCCGCGGGCTAAGCTAACCCATGGATCCCCTTTGAGAAATCGCGTGATCCATGGGTGACCCACGGTACATTTTGCCGGTTTTGTAAATCCGCGTGGACGCGTGATTTTGGGTCTCGGTACATTTGGCCCCGCTTTGCAAATCGCGTGGACCAAGATATTACGCCCAAAATCCGCGCAATTCTGGCACAAGGATGGATCCGCGTGATTTTGGGTCTCGGTACATTTTGGCCCTGGCTTCGTAAATCCGCGTGAGCCCGCCATGTTGGGCCTAGCTTGCAATTTTGGTCCGACTGTATTTTGTGTCTACAGAATGTCTAGCCAAATCCTTCACATCACAGAAATAAATATAAAATCAGGAGATCGATGGTTAATAAGCATTAGCTTATAGTCGCTCATAAAAGAATTAGCTTATGTTATTATGTTCTGTTGGAGATTAGATCTATATTCAGCTCATCTTGACAGTAGTTAGTTGGTTAAGTTTAGTTTGTTTGGTAGTTAGTTTTTTGTTCTTGGTTTTCTTTAGCTTCTTTTTCTGTTTCTTTTCTGTTCTCTTCTTTTCCTGCTGCTGGGGTTGTATTATAAATACTCCCTCTTTCTCGTGTATTCATCACAGAGGAATATGACATCTATTCAATGAAGGGCATTTTCTAATTTTGTTCCTTAAGCCATATCTTCCTTTGATCCTATTAATCCTACTGTTTTATTAGAATCTTTACATGGTATCAGAGCCTGTGAAGGCCCTCTGATCCTGGTTACCTTGCTGCTCATTTTTCCTCCCATCTTTGTTTCTTCCTCTCCCTCCATTAAACCATGTCAGGAGAACAATCAATCAAGAAGATCACCAAGACTCTTCCAATCACAGATCCATATGACCCTTTGTTCGTCCACCCTTCAGAGCAACCAAGCATGGCTCTTGTATCAGAACCATTTTCTGGGGAAGACTTTGATACCTGGAAGAGGTCGGCTATAATTTCTCTCAATGCAAAATTCAAGATAGGATTCATTGTGTACACTCCAACAACCAGATAAAGATTATCCTCTTTTTCCTTATTGGAAGAGAGGAAATGATATGGTACTCTCATGGATCCTAAATTCTTTACACAAAGACATTCGAGAGAGTGTTCTATATTCCACAAATGCTCAGAGTCTTTGGAAGGAGTTAACAGAAAGATTTGGGCAGTCCAACAAAGCAAAGTTGTATTCTGTGCAGCAAGACATATCCAAGCTGTCTCAAGGATCACAAGATATTGTTAGCTACTACACCAAGGCAAAGAAACTGCAGGATGAAGTCAATGTTGTCTCTAACTTTCCAAAATGTAGTTGTGGAAAGTGTGTTTGCTCTCCCCAGACCATTAATCAGCAGATTGACATTCATTTTGAGGAACAGAAACTCCCTTCAGTTCCTTATGGGACTGAATGGAAGTTACACGACAGTAAGAGGAAATATACTCATGATGTCTTCTCTTCCAACTTTGGGGCAAGTATATGCACTATTGTCACAAGAAGAGAAGCAAAGACAGGTTAAAGACAATTCTACATTCTTGACTGAATCTGCCTCACTCTATGCAAACAAGAACGCTCAAAAGGGGGATCAAAAGAGACAGAAAACCAAGAAGGGCATGTTCTGTGACTGCTGTAAGAAGCCAGGACACACTATAGACAAATGTTACATGATCCATGGATACCCTCCAAAAGGTCAAAACAGACAAAAGCAATCATTGCAATCAACAGCAAATTCTGCTGTGCAAGATAAGGACCAGCAAGCTGTGAATGTAGAGGGCAACCTTCCTTCACCATCATTCAATCTTAGTGAAGAACAGACTAGGGGTCTACTGCAACAACTGTTAAGGAATCTAACACCTCAGGAAGTAAGCACCTCAAAAGATAATAATGACAACATGTCTGGTAATGTTCCTTCTCCCTTTGCTAATTTGCTCTCAAGCATAGTTGGCTTGACCTATCTTTTACCTGAAAATTCTTGGATCCTAGATTCAGGAGCCTCTGATCATATGTGCAACGACAAAGATTTTTTACACTCTCTGAAAACCCTGTCTAAACCTATTAAAATCATTCTTCCAAATGGAAACCATATAACAGTAGACACAATTGGCAGACTTAAAGTTTCAGATAAAATTGTCTTGAATAATGTTCTTCTTGTCCCTTCCTTTAAATTCAACCTGATTTCAATTAAGAAGTTATGTGGAGAATTAAACTGCCATGCCATTTTTACTAAGAACCAATGCATTTTGCAGGACCCTTCTGTGAAAATGGTTCTTGGTAAAGAAGTCAATGGTCTATATATCTTGGAAGATAGTTTCTCTCAACAGATGGCTCTGGCCTTAGGTGACAGCACTTTGTGTAATAAAGCTAGTACTTCGATTGTAAATATGAATACTTGGCATAAAAGGCTTGGACATATGTCTATCTCTAGAATGAAATTGTTGCCTAAGTCTCTTTTCTCTTCTATTCAGTCTAACTTTCATGAGAACTGTGATGTTTGCCCCAAGGCTAAACAACAATGTCTTCCTTTCAATTCTAGCACAATATCAACAAAAGAGCCCTTTTCTTTAATTCATGTTGACACTTGGGGCCCTTTTCATGTCAAAACCCACTCAGGCCAGAGGTACTTTATGACCATAGTGGATGACTTTAGTAGAGCAACCTTGACATATTTAATGACAACAAAGGCAGAGGCCTTTGAAGTCCTAAAATCTTTTATATCTATGGCCAAAACTCATCATGGAGCCACTGTCAGAAGGGTTAGGTCTGATAATGCTCTAGAGATAGGAAAGAATACCCATGCTATGAGTAATTTTAATGAATATGGGATTCTACGTGAAACCCGTTGCACACAAAAACCCCAACAAAATGGAGTTGTTGAAAGAAAACATAGACACTTACTTGAGGTAGCTAGAGCATTAATATTTCAATCAGGATTACCTTTAGCCTTTTGGGGGGAAAGAATTTTAACTGCCACCTACGTTTTTAACAGGATGCCAACACCTTTGTTAAGAAATAATTCCCCTTATGAAGTTTTATTCAATAATATTCCATCCTATGAGCATTTAAGAACCTTTGGGTGCCTATGCTATGCCACTACATTAAAACATAACAAACACAAGTTTCAAGAAAGGGCTGAAAAGTGTGTTTTTATAGGCTACCCCCAAGTTTCAAGAGGGCACGGTCCCCCGCGGAGTTTCGATTCGACGTAGGGTTGCTTGTTTTTCATAGGGTACAAGTTTTAATAATTTCCTTTAAGGTATAAAACATTTTCCATGCACTTTAATGCCAAATCGGGCCAACTCCTCTACCTCGAAATTTCAGTACCAAAATCTATTCGAGAATTGCCCGTGAGCCCGATGTAACCGGAGATCCTCGCGGATTTCCCAGATTACTCGAGGCCTAGGTCCATTCCGAATGGGATATTGGTCACTAGACATCAAAATGATGTACTGGGCTAACATACAGGCCCAAAATCCGCATGGATTTTCCAGCCAATATTCACGACCCGGTCCACCATTTTTGTCAATGACCTACTATTAGAACGGGATTAGGCGGGCCATCGAGAAATCCTCGCGGATTTACGAGCGATGTTACGGGCCATGACCGAAATCCACGCGGATTTACGAGCGATATTCGACCGACGAGAAATCCTCGCGGATTTACGAGCGATGTTCGGGGCTCGCTGTTACGGTTATGGGTATTGAAACTTCAAGTATTAAGCCTGAAAAAACATTAATTTGCATAAATAAAAGAAGAGTCGCCAGTTAATTTTCGATAAAATTAACAAAACAGGATGACTCCGGTCTCGAACCAAAATTCGGATCCGGGGGTAAAGGTATCGATGTAGGGGGATGCCCTTGCATCGTCCGCCGTAGCGGCCTTTACTAGGTCGGGTTCGGGTAAAAAAGGTAAAAATAAGTCATCACTCTGAATTTTAAAAAGAAAGATGCATGCATAGAACTTGAATAAGGTTTAAATAAGTCTGAAATTTAACACAAATTACAAGGCGAGCGTCGTCTACATTTTTACAATTTGATCAATTGACTACAATGGAAGAAACAGAAATGAAGGCGGCGCCCTACCAAGCCTACGCGGATCCGCCCAGCTCCAAGTAGATATCTGGAATCTTCACCAGAATCTTTCGATCGCGAGAAATGCAGCGTAAATCGCGTGGATATCAGTGGCCGGCTCTCAAGTGTATTTCGCTTTGTTTCTCTCAAAATTCTCTCTGCCTTTTCTTTTTTTCAATCCCCCTTACCAAATCCGCGCGGATTCCTTTATAGCCAAAGGGCCAGTAGCGGCTTCGGAATCTCACGCCTCCTGGAAATCCGCGTGGATTTCCCCATTTCCAGGTGATGCGGTTCAGCGTTTAGTGTTTGCTGAGAAATCCGCGCGAGACCGCTGAGGATCCGGACTGACCCAAAAACCGGATCCGCCAGGCTCTAAGCTAACCCATGGATCCCCTTGCTGAGAAATCCGCGTGATCCCATGGACTGACCCACGGTACATTTTTGCCCCGGTTTTGTAAATCCGCGTGGACCCGCGTGATTTTGGGTCTCGGTACATTTTGGCCCTGGCTTTGCAAATCCGCGTGGACCCAGTACATTCTGGCCCAAAATCCGCGCAATTCTGGCACAAGGATGGATCCGCGTGATTTTGGGTCTCGGTACATTTTGGCCCTGGCTTCGTAAATCCGCGTGAGCCCGCCATGTTGGGCCTAGCTTGCAATTTTGGTCCGACTGTATTTTGTGTCTACAGAATGTCTAGCCAAATCCTTCACATCACAGAAATAAATATAAAATCAGGAGATCGATGGTTAATAAGCATTAGCTTATAGTCGCTCATAAAAGAATTAGCTTATGTTATTATGTTCTGTTGGAGATTAGATCTATATTCAGCTCATCTTGACAGTAGTTAGTTGGTTAAGTTTAGTTTGTTTGGTAGTTAGTTTTTTGTTCTTGGTTTTCTTTAGCTTCTTTTTCTGTTTCTTTTCTGTTCTCTTCTTTTCCTGCTGCTGGGGTTGTATTATAAATACTCCCTCTTTCTCGTGTATTCATCACAGAGGAATATGACATCTATTCAATGAAGGGCATTTTCTAATTTTGTTCCTTAAGCCATATCTTCCTTTGATCCTATTAATCCTACTGTTTTATTAGGATCTTTACATGGTATCAGAGCCTGTGAAGGCCCTCTGATCCTGGTTACCTTGCTGCTCATTTTTCCTCCCATCTTTGTTTCTTCCTCTCCCTCCATTAAACCATGTCAGGAGAACAATCAATCAAGAAGATCACCAAGACTCTTCCAATCACAGATCCATATGACCCTTTGTTCGTCCACCCTTCAGAGCAACCAAGCATGGCTCTTGTATCAGAACCATTTTCTGGGGAAGACTTTGATACCTGGAAGAGGTCGGCTATAATTTCTCTCAATGCAAAATTCAAGATAGGATTCATTGACGGCACACTCCAACAACCAGATAAAGATTATCCTCTTTTTCCTTATTGGAAGAGAGGAAATGATATGGTACTCTCATGGATCCTAAATTCTTTACACAAAGACATTCGAGAGAGTGTTCTATATTCCACAAATGCTCAGAGTCTTTGGAAGGAGTTAACAGAAAGATTTGGGCAGTCCAACAAAGCAAAGTTGTATTCTGTGCAGCAAGACATATCCAAGCTGTCTCAAGGATCACAAGATATTGTTAGCTACTACACCAAGGCAAAGAAACTCTGGGATGAAGTCAATGTTGTCTCTAACTTTCCAAAATGTAGTTGTGGAAAGTGTGTTTGCTCTCCCCAGACCATTAATCAGCAGATTGACATTCATTTTGAGGAACAGAAACTCCCTTCAGTTCCTTATGGGACTGAATGGAAGTTACACGACAGTAAGAGGAAATATACTCATGATGTCTTCTCTTCCAACTTTGGGGCAAGTATATGCACTATTGTCACAAGAAGAGAAGCAAAGACAGGTTAAAGACAATTCTACATTCTTGACTGAATCTGCCTCACTCTATGCAAACAAGAACGCTCAAAAGGGGGATCAAAAGAGACAGAAAACCAAGAAGGGCATGTTCTGTGACTGCTGTAAGAAGCCAGGACACACTATAGACAAATGTTACATGATCCATGGATACCCTCCAAAAGGTCAAAACAGACAAAAGCAATCATTGCAATCAACAGCAAATTCTGCTGTGCAAGATAAGGACCAGCAAGCTGTGAATGTAGAGGGCAACCTTCCTTCACCATCATTCAATCTTAGTGAAGAACAGACTAGGGGTCTACTGCAACAACTGTTAAGGAATCTAACACCTCAGGAAGTAAGCACCTCAAAAGATAATAATGACAACATGTCTGGTAATGTTCCTTCTCCCTTTGCTAATTTGCTCTCAAGCATAGTTGGCTTGACCTATCTTTTACCTGAAAATTCTTGGATCCTAGATTCAGGAGCCTCTGATCATATGTGCAACGACAAAGATTTTTTACACTCTCTGAAAACCCTGTCTAAACCTATTAAAATCATTCTTCCAAATGGAAACCATATAACAGTAGACACAATTGGCAGACTTAAAGTTTCAGATAAAATTGTCTTGAATAATGTTCTTCTTGTCCCTTCCTTTAAATTCAACCTGATTTCAATTAAGAAGTTATGTGGAGAATTAAACTGCCATGCTATTTTTTACTAAGAACCAATGCATTTTGCAAGATCCTTCTGTGAAAATGGTTCTTGGTAAAGAAGTCAATGGTCTATATATCTTGGAAGATAGTTTCTCTCAACAGATGGCTCTGGCCTTAGGTGACAGCACTTTGTGTAATAAAGCTAGTACTTCGATTGTAAATATGAATACTTGGCATAAAAGGCTTGGACATATGTCTATCTCTAGAATGAAATTGTTGCCTAAGTCTCTTTTCTCTTCTATTCAGTCTAACTTTCATGAGAACTGTGATGTTTGCCCCAAGGCTAAACAACAATGTCTTCCTTTCAATTCTAGCACAATATCAACAAAAGAGCCCTTTTCTTTAATTCATGTTGACACTTGGGGCCCTTTTCATGTCAAAACCCACTCAGGCCAGAGGTACTTTATGACCATAGTGGATGACTTTAGTAGAGCAACCTTGACATATTTAATGACAACAAAGGCAGAGGCCTTTGAAGTCCTAAAATCTTTTATATCTATGGCCAAAACTCATCATGGAGCCACTGTCAGAAGGGTTAGGTCTGATAATACTCTAGAGATAGGAAAGAATACCCATGCTATGAGTTATTTTAATGAATATGGGATTCTACGTGAAACCCGTTGCACACAAAAACCCCAACAAAATGGAGTTGTTGAAAGAAAACATAGACACTTACTTGAGGTAGCTAGAGCATTAATATTTCAATCAGGATTACCTTTAGCCTTTTGGGGGGAAAGCATTTTAACTGCCACCTACGTTATTAACAGGATGCCAACACCTTTGTTAAGAAATAAATCCCCTTATGAAGTTTTATTCAATAATATTCCATCCTATGAGCATTTAAGAACCTTTGGGTGCCTATGCTATGCCACTACATTAAAACATAACAAACACAAGTTTCAAGAAAGGGCTGAAAAGTGTGTTTTTATAGGCTACCCCCAAGGGAGAAAAGCCTACAAGTTATTCTCTCTAAAATCTCACAAGTTCATCATTTCAAGAGATGTCACCTTCTATGAGGATTGTTTTCCTTATCTTGTAAATACTGTGAGTTCTGATAAAAACTGTGTCACTCAAACTACAGAACATGACCCTGAAGAGGTTTTTTCCTTTTCTGATGAACAAACTGACTTGCCTCAAAATGATTCTAGTAGTCTTTCTCCTGTTCATACAGCTACAGAACCTTCTCTTGACACTGAGCCTGTGAGAAGGTCTACAAGAACACACAAAACTCCAGCCTATTTAGATGATTATGAGACCTGCTTTTCATGTGTTACTAACCTTCATGTTGCTCCCAGGTCTATTTTTTGCTGCTCTTCTCCTACAGGTACATCTTACCTAGACCATACTGAGCCTCAGACCTATGAGGAAGCTGTTTTGCACACAGGTTGGCAAGAAGCAATGAAGAAGGAGTTACAAGCTCTTTCTCAAACTAATACATGAGAAATTGTGTCTTTACCAAAGGGAAGAAAGGCTATAGACAACAAATTGGTGTATAAAGTTAAACACAAATCAGATGGAAGTATTGAAAGATTGAAGGCTAGGCTTGTTGTGAAAGGTTACACACAAAAAGCTGGGATAGACTATGGTGAGACTTTCTCTCCAGTGATAAAAATGACAACTATTAGAACCCTTATGGCAGTAGCTGTCAAGAAGGATTGGAAAATTCAGCAACTTGATGTCAACAATGCCTTTCTCCATGGAGATCTCCATGAAGAAATATATATGAAGGTACCAGATGGAGTACAAACAGATATACCAAATGTTGTTTGTAGACTAAGAAAGTCTCTATATGAGTTAAAACAGGCATCCAGACAATGGTATGCCAAATTGACAGAAGTGCTTTATAAAAGGGGATATAAGCATTCAAACAATGACTATTCTCTATTCTTTAAGAAATCAGCTTTAACAACGATTTTCTTAGCTGTCTATGTACATGACATCTTGATAACAGGAAATGATGAAGAAGAGATAGCTTCTCTGAAAGCTTATCTTGACACTGCCTTCAAGATCAAAGACATGGGAGATATACACTACTTCTTGGGTCTAGAAGTTGTCAGGACCTCAGAAGGGCTTGTTCTCACACAAAGGAAGTTTGTTAAGGATTTACTATCTAATTATGACATTTCTGATATGAGAACTGTTGTATCCCCTATGGATCCTAACATCAAGCTTTTACCTGATGTAGGAACACCTATGAAAGATGTCACATCCTATAGACTACTTATTGGGAAGATGAACTTCTTGGTGAACACCAGACCAGATCTAGCTTTTACAGTGCAACACCTCAGTCAATTCCTCCAGGCCCCTACAGATCAACATTGGGCAGCAGCTTTACACGCTTTGAGATACATAAAAGGAAAACCAGACCTTGGAATCTTGCTACACAAAGAAGATGAATATTGTCTGCAAGCCTATAGTGACTCAGATTGGGCAGCCTGCAAACATTCCAGGAGGTCTGTGAGTGGCTTTTTGGTGTTTATGGGAAAAACACTCATCTCCTGGAAAAGAAAGAAACAACCCACTATTGCTCTTTCATCAGCTGAAGCTGAGTACAGGAGCATCAGAAGACTCGTTGCTGAGTTAGCTTGGCTGAGCAGACTCCTTAATGAACTCCAAGTTAGTTCAGTCACACCTATCTCTGTAAAGTGTGACAGCCAAGCTGCCATATATATTGCCAAGAACCCCGTCTTCCACGAAAGAACAAAACACATAGAGGTTGATTGTCACTATGTTAGAGAAAAGTTAGCAGAAGGTTTGATCTCTCTTGAGCATGTTCCTTCAGGGCAGCAGCTGGCAGATTTGCTTACTAAGGCTTTGCCTGGGGTTCAACACCATTACATCCTCAACAAATTGGGAGTTAAGTCACCCTCCAATTTGAGGGGGGGAGGTGTTGGAGATTAGATATATATTCAGCTCATCTTGACAGTAGTTAGTTGGTTAAGTTTAGTTTGTTTGGTAGTTAGTTTTTTGTTCTTGGTTTTCTTTAGCTTCTTTTTCTATTTCTTTTATGTTCTCTTCTTTTCCTGCTGCTGGGGTTGTATTATAAATACTCCCTCTTTCTCGTGTATTCATCACAGAGGAATATGACATCTATTCAATGAAGGGAATTTTCTAATTTTGTTCCTTAAGCGATATCTTCCTTTGATCCTATTGATCCTACATATTTTATTAGGATCTTTACATGTTCGTATGTACATTCACTTTGTTGTATATTTGATTTTTAATGCTCTTTAATAGTTTATAGTAAAATTACAAATTCAAACATTCAAAAAAATCATTCCACAAGCCTATATTTTGAAATAATGCTAACGTGGTTTCCAAATAGCTAGTAAAAAATATTCGTACTTGAAAAAATTGGTCCACCAAGTAATTGTAAGTTTGATTTGTCCTCTTTGTCCTCTTTATGACTAAGTTAGGGCCCATAACGCTTCTACTTGCACAATGTTTAACACTAAGAGTACTTGTGAGCTAGCATTTCAACATAAGCCGATTGAATCAAATGTACCTCAAACATGGATAATGTAAATTGTTGATATCCAAAATTTTGCTAGAACTTAAAATAGGTAATATCATACTGATCACATTACTTCCATTCTATAGAGTACATGGGAAAGTTGTTACATAATAATCGTAAAAACGAAATGTATAATGCTATAGGCACAATTATTAAGCCAAGAAAAATTAGTTGAATGAAGGCTAGATAAAGGTTTGATTTGGAAACTACCTTATTATTCATTTGTCATTTTCATCTTAGTGTCAAGTCTACCCTTTGTCAGTTGGGCCAAACTACTAGGAAAATTCATCAAAATCAATTACAATGGATTCAAATCTTCTTTTCCAGTAGAGGGATGATACATTATAGGAAGCTGAGATAGAAGATTTGTACAAGCTGGTACTACTAATCTTGGCATCGGTTTAGTTTAGTAGTAGAAGCAACAACAAAGCGAAATGTCTTACATGCAACCGTTGAAGCATGATATCAATATGTTATTATGAAGGTGATTATCAAGTGCTTATTAAAGCTTTAAAGGGGGAAGTTCATATTCCATAGAAGATTCAAACACTAGTTGAAGATACTAAAATTCATATTAGACCTTGCATTCAGGTCCATGTTCAATATATTTTTTGAGAAGGGAATTGGATGCCAAGTTCCTTTCTCTTTTATACCTTTACTATATGACACTCTATTCCTTGTTCTTTATTTCTTTGCATCCTCAATACATATTACATACACCTAGAGTCTATGTTCCGGTTACATATGATTGAACAATTATGCTATTGAGAGTGAACAATGACCATATTCGGAGCACATGCTCAAGGAACATCTAATAAATTGCACAAGTTTAGGGTGGGGTTAGGGTAATTATGTAGCATGTTAGCACACACCTATTTTGAATTCAAACTCTCCATCCACCCCCCCGAACCAAAGTTCTATATTTTTCTCTCCATTTTTAAACCCTACCTCCATCCCTACAAATACCAACTCATTTTCACCTTTCACCACACCCCAAAATCACTAGGTATATTGGCACAACTTTCTTCTTCGCCTTCCTCCATCTCATCATTTTGTATTCATAAATTTTGCATTAACTTGAGGTTAGCATTACTTTTCTTATTTTAGTTTGACTTTGTTATGATGCAAAATTGACTTAAACAAATAATATGGATGCTCTAATCAATTTGACTAACTGTTAACTTGTAATATTTAGGTTTGTTTTCTTTCATTTCATTTCATTATTTGCATTTGTTGGTTTTATTTAATTTTTTGCATTTTAATTACTTCATTTATATGTGCTAAATAATATTAATTAATCTAATTGATTGTCATTGAAGAAATCCCTGCTCCACTCCAATGACCTCCACTTCTCTTCATCTGAGGACCTCCACAGCAGCTGACGCGACCACTGCTCTTCATCTGAGGACCTCTACAGCAGTTGACGCGATTTTGATTGAAAGACAAACTTTAAAGATATAAAATCAGGGAAGTTTCCATCATATGAATATTCCATATCTTCTCTAGTATTTATATATCTTACATAATCTCTAACTGTTTTTATCTTATTGCAAGAGCCAAATCAAAGAAAAGAGGTAGCTGCCTAAATAAAGAGATTGAAGATCTGCCTCCAAGAAGGAAACTATCCACCCATAAGGCAAGGAGACCGTTGGAGCTTCAAGATAAATAGAGAAGTTATTCTCTTCAACATTTAACGATTTCCAAGCAAGCTAATCGTGTATAGGAATTTCTTCTTAGAATTCTGAGTTGCAAGAAACTTTGAGTGAAAGTTTTCTTAGTTGTAACCACTAGGGTTTTAGTGGTGAGTAGTGTAACCAGTTGGTTGATAACTGGTGAGGACCTCTGGGTCGTGTAGCTAAAGTGAGAGAGTGACCTCATTTTAATGAGTTGAATCATTTCTTTCTGCCTCAGCTGAGAGGCCTCTAATGCAAAAGTTCTCTATGAATCTTCTGCCCTTGTAAGCCCTGTTGAGGACCTCATAATCCTTGACATTGTTGAGTTTGTAACCTTCTATACTTTCTAGGATATTTCACTCATCTTCTATTCTTTTCTTTAATCAACTAATTCAATAGAGTTCATTATTTAAACAGGTGGATTCGAGAGTTTTTATATTCGAATTCGTAACCTTACCCCCAGATTCAAATCTCATGAATCACGGTTTATAGAGTTTAAATTTGAGTTTATTGATTTTGACTAAAAAATGAAATGGCGACTCTTTAAATTTTATTGTTTTGATTCAATTGTGTATCTATATATTATAATAGAAATCATCGTGGGTCCCACGAAATAGAGCCATGGGAGTGATTGTAGGGGAATTGGCCAATCACAACGTAGAAAATTATATTTTTTTTCTATTTTCAATTTTTTTTATTTTCAATCCGGATTTTATTTTAAAATTAAAAAAACCAAAAAGTATCACTAATCCTTGACTGCTTTGGACTCTAAATTAAATTATTTTGGTGCAAATAATAGTAATTATTTTGGTGTTACCTATAATAATAATAATAATAATAATAATAATAATAATAATCTATATAATATTTATAGTAAAATTTTTTGGGTCCCGCTAAATGAAGAAAGGAGAATAATTGTAGAGATTTCGTCCAATCAGAAGATAGATAAATACTAAACTAAATTATTTTGGTCCAAATATCAGTAATTATTTTGGCAAAATAATCTATACATTATAATAGAAATCATTGTGGGCCCACGAAATAAAGTCACGGGAGTGTTTCTCGGAGTTTAGACCAATCACAGCGCAGTAAGCTGTATTTTATTTTCAATTTCTTTCCAGATTTTATTTACAATTAAAGAAATTAAAAAACATCTCTTTTATCCACGTCTGCTTGACAACAGTTACATTCAAAACGAGTTCTACTAAATCTCAAACAGTAGTGTTCAATTTTAATTGTATTTTATTTTCTATTTTTTCCAGATTTTATTTACAATTTCAAAAAATAAAAAATATATGCTTAATCCACGTATGTTTGACAACAGTTAAATTCAAAACAAGTCCTATTAAGTCTCAAACAGTAGTGTTCAATTTCAATTTAAATTGTATATTGTTTTCTATTTCTTTCCAAATTTTATTTACATTTCAAGAAATAAAAAATATATCCTTAAACGACTCCTACGAAATCTCAAACAGTAGTATTCAATTTTAATTTAATTACACCACTAAAACAAAATCATCCATAACTAATGACTTTAATATCCAAAACACTTCAAAACAATTGTCAATTAGATTATTAACATGACCCTACGGTTAGGTCAATGAGATTCATGAGTTTTTGTAGATATCTATACAAATATAACACATTTGTTAGAGTTAGAGGTTATATCTATTTCTCATATATTAACCTATTATTAATTTATTATGCATCTACTTTCACAAACAACATATTAAATACCCCAAAATTAAACCTCTCTTCATCTACAGTCAAGAGCAAGCAAGATCAATCTTATCGTACTTTAGAATCATATAGACATAATCCTTTACCTTCCCCATCAATAAGTTTAATATTCATACACGTTTTCCTCAATATTCATGAGTAAGTTTCACATCTATGACTTTTATAAAATTTCAAAAGTAACTAATTGAGTTCACTCCGTGCATCGCACGGGTTGAGGCCTAGTTATAATAAAGAGAAATCAATTAATAAAATAAAACTCAATTTAAATTCCTTAAAGACTAAGGCACATCGCACACCTTTCGACTCGCTAAACATTGTGTAGGACACTTGGATTTTTTCTTGGTTCCCGCTAATGACAACTCCAATGGAGACTCAAGTGGGTAAAACTTGAAAATTTGATTTTTAAATTTTTTTAGTAGAAAGGATAAATTAATTCTTTTAATTTTTATTATTTAGTTAGGCATCAAGCATACCTGCCTACATCTTCATTTTTAATAAATCGAAATGAACCCAAAGCTACCGTCTAGGATATTAAGCCAAATTTCTCTTTCAGGCAAAGTGTATTTCCGACTTCATAAAGGAATGAACTTCACACTTCAAGAAGATCGCAAATCGTTTTTCCACTCATGGAGCAGTCCAAAATTCTAGGGACTATGAATGTACATTTCCCTTTAATTTTGTGAGAAACAAACGTGTCACATTACTAAGAGCTTTGTAAAATTTGTGGCACGTGAGAGAAATGAGTATGTTAGTCCTTAGGAATCCGACCTTAAAGCTTGAATATAGAACCTTTATTAAGTGTATCCCTCATTTATATGTTATGTGCAGTCTCTTTTTGTGACTTTTTTTTAAAAAAAAATTATTTGCCAATTACATAGTACTTGTAAATTTTTTTGGTTTTTGTAAATTGAGTCGGTTTATCATTTGCATTTACTCCAAATATCACTTTATCTTGGGTAATCGTTAAATGGGATTTAAATAGGCCCAAAAGATCCCTCTTAATCCAAAGTCACACAAGTTTAATTTGACTAAGTCTAAGATTCAAGTTTGACTTTATGCAACCCTAAGTGATATTTGACCCCTAAGATGCCTATTCGGTTTTTACTTAAACTTGATAGATACATCCCCTCATCATTGTACATACACCATCTTAGGATACAATACTTCATGGAGGCTGAAGAGTGGGTGAGTCTTACCCAAAAAAAAAAAAAAATTCTTGTAGGCATTGTTTGCATTAGGTTCTCTCATATAGGTCCCTAGGTCATAACATGCATCAGGAAGGTAACTATCAAGGTCAATTTTTAAGGTTTATGGTTTCTATACAGGAAAAATAGGACATAAGGAGCCAAGAATAAGGTCTTGGGCTAGAGTTGGATATTGGACACTATCAAGCTATTCACCGATCCCGCTAACACCACCAAACATAATATGTCCATCGTCATTGACACTAGCTCCGAAACTTGTTCTCAAACTTCATTGATCGAAAGTCGAACTGTGTTCATTCTATCAAACTTTATGGCTGAAATCAACAACAACAATATGCAGGAAGCTTGTAACGAGTCCGTCACGGACAAAGACCTTACTGACTTGCCATAGGAGATTCGAGGAATGATGGATACCCACGCTAATCAACAGGATCGTAGAACAGAAGGCCTCATCCAGGCTACTCAGAGGATCAACGAAAGACTGAGTATAGGGGAAGAGAGTCAAGAAACCCTAGGAAAGTCCTGCTAATGCAAGGTCAATTTAAATTAATTAGTTAGCCCAACAACTAAATTTACTGAACATATTTTCTTCAAACGTTTATTTGAACATCTATCCGATAATCTCTATTTCGATTTTGGAATAACTGACCACTACTTAAGTCATTATTCCTTATATAAACAATTGTATGTTGTAATAACCCAATGTTAATTAGACTCTAACGTAGTTTAATTTTGTTAATAAATCAAGTTAATTAATCAAAGTCGCGCCTTTCAATTCGTCTAATCGTGTGTTTTGCAGGACTTGAACAGTGCAAGTGTGCAACGACCACCGATTCTCCAGTACAATAATTTTATTAGTTACCCCTCAGATAGTATTACCGATCATTCCTAGTAAACCATAGTATTCAGGTCTTTATCCGAAAATTCTCGTTCAAATTTATTGCTATCGGAAAATTAAAGTACTCATGAAATTTCTATTCGTAGAATATCTCATAGTTTAGTCTTGAAGATTTTTTTTTGGGGACCCAAATCAATGGTATCAGGTTACAAAGGAGGAATTAACAAGTGTTTGGGCCTATTTTATACTTTATTTCTTGACAACCCAATAAGTTTGTGAGTTTGGGCCATTCTTATAAGGAGGAATTATAATATATATACTCCTTCGTTGTATTTCATCTTCAAAAACTCATATTCATTTAATCTCTCCCAAAACTCTCCTTCACCCTCTGTTGCTTGCTACTCGTCCCTCTCCCCGTCCTTCTGTCCGTCTTCCTCTGCCCGCCGGCCGCCTATCTTCGTCGTGCCCGACGGCCGCCGGCACCAGTCAACGGCGACGGCCGCGGACAGTGGCCGTTTTTTCTTTTCTTTTCCTCCACTGAATCTCTCTGCTACTCTCCTTTTTCCATTTGAAGGTAATCTCTAAACCCTCTTCTCTCAATTCAAGTTTAATTGAGTGATGTTATTTGGGTATGAATTTTATTGTTTAATTAGTTCTCTTAAGATGCTATCAAGTATGAATATGGTGTTTTTAGGGTTTTATTGTTGATTAGTGAGTAAGGGTGGTTGAGAAAACTATGGAATTATGTTTAATTCTTGGAATTTGGTGATGGATGTAGTTTTCTCTGACAATCTAAGGTTTGAGAGAATATGCATGTTAATTGGGTAGAGGTAAAGAGAGTTAAAGATGATTTTTGAGAAAAGAAATGCTAAAATTTCACTTAGATTGTACTAAATTGTGATAAAGTTGTGAATGCATGTCAAAAATCAAAGATTCCTATGAGTATGTAGATGAAATTAGGTCTTCCAAGTGTTGCATGTTTCATGGATGAGTTGAGATGTTGAAGAGATTAAAGATTTTATGTTTTGATGGCGAATTTAATTTTATTTTGTGTTCGGTTTATGATATTGTAGAACAAAGGCCGTGTATGTGGTTTCTGAGAGCCAAAATAGAGGGGATTAGTTAAGTGTTCTGTTGTGAAGGAAATTTTAGCAAAGGAAGACACACTTAAGATATAAATTAGAGTATTAAACCAAGTGAAAAAGCAAGGAAAGACCTCAAGTTTGGTGGTTTTAGGGTAAATTTCGTAATCTGAATTTTTTGGAGGTAACCGGGACTCCCACGATCAAGTACATGGTGAAAAATAGTATCCTTTAATAGTAGCTCGCACCCGGTTTTGGAATTTTAGGATTTCGATATGTATAATTCAAGTTATGGCAAAATTTATATAGGGGTCCCTTTACATACATTTCGTTGGGCAGTGAGTTTGTGAGTACTTTCAAGAGTTAAATAGATCTTATTAGCTTAAGAGTTCAAAATAAAATTTGTAGTAGGTTCTGCAAGCTTTCCGAAATGGGGTCTTATGCGTTCATTGGACATCGGGAGAGAAAGTTATGAGCAATTCTTTTCAGCCATGTAATTAGGTTCTGCCCAGAAAATATTAGTGATCATAGCATATTCACAAAAAATTGCTGAGGGGTGCAACACATTTTTTTTAACTGACTCGCTGGCCACAACTTTTTTTTAATGCATTCCCAGGTGACATTAAACTTACTTAAGTAACTGGGGGATGACATTCCGGTTATTTTGACTAAAATCCGGCTAAATATGTTGAAAAAGGACAAATATACCCTTATTTTTATTTCTAATTTAACCTAATCTGCCATTATCTCTCTTCCCCTCTTTTCTTCATCCTCTTCCTCCATAATTCTCTTTTCCCTCTTTTCTCTCCCCAAATTTGCCATTAAGAAGGCTAGCAGATGTACATTTCCGAGCCAAATTTGCAGAAGCTCGCAGTATTGGCGTTCGTTGCCTTCAAACACTTGACTCATCTTCCAATTTAAATCCTCAGTTTCTGTTTCTTCTAATTCCTCTTCTCTGTAACCTTCGTCTATACCTTCAAATCCTCCATAATCAACCGAAAAACCCCAAATCAAATTGCTCAATTCAGTTCTCACTCAAACCCTAATTGATCAATCAGATTAGATTAACAAGAGAGATAAGAAAGGAGAAGTTACTGGAGTATGAGAAATTAATTTTTGGAAGGTTGATTTTGTGATTGGTTGTCAAACAATCCCCAATTCTCATCACCCAATACTATCACCATCGAACCATCACCACCACCACCACCAATTGTTACAACTGAAATGAGGTGAGTCATGGTTGTCACCGACCTCTTCGCCGGCGAGAAAGCGACGGAACTCCAGCCTGCTTTTGTCACTCGTGTCGCTGTCGACGTCGCTTGCGTAGACTCGCTTCTCACTGCCGTAGCTACTCCGCCGCTTCACGGCGGCGTCTGGGTCGTCGGGGTAGAGCTCACCGGAGGAGGCGTTTAGGGAGGAGCAGTGCCAGCAGCAGAAGGCGAGGGTAAAGGAGAGGATTACGACGGCGAGGACGGAGTTTATGGCGAAGAGGGTCACCACGACGCCATGGGAAAACTTGTTGGAGCTTCTTATTCTGGGTTTTTCCGGCGAGTTTGAGGGGTTCGAGAGGCAGCTTGGGTCGTTGGTGATTCAGAAGGAGAGTGGTGGAGGAGAAAGGTGGTGGGAGGAGGAGCTCATGAGGATGGAGGAATTTGAGGAGGAGAAGTTTTGAGCGGGGAAATTAAGGGCAAATCAGACACTTCATTAATTTTTTGAAGGGTAAATCAGACTTTTCAATGATTCCGGCCAAAATACGTCGAAATGTCACCCCCCCAGTTACTTAAGTAAGTTTAATGTCACCTGGGAATGCATTAAAAAAAAGTTGAGAAAACGAGTCAGTTAAAAAAGATGTGTGGCACCCCTCAGCAATTTTTTGGCATATTCAAGACACTTTTTGAAGCTTTTCTAGAGTTTATATGAGATTATGGTCAACATGAAAGTTGTAGAGTGTATTTCAAGCTTTACATAGAGAACTTACACGTCCCTAACCGAGGTCTACAACCCGAGTTATGTTTTTTACGAAAAACCAGTATCACATTCTTGTATGTTCTGGGCAGCCTTCTGTGTTAAGGATTTTTACCCTCCTTAACCACATTTTTGACTTTCATGATCAACTAAAGAGTTGTGGTACATAAGTTTAGCTTTCCAGAAAGTCCTTATGTATAATGATATTCTTCATTTCTCTCATCCAAGTTTAAGTATCAAGTAATCCTAGGATTCTACTAGAATATTCTTCATTTCTCTCATCCAAGTTAGGCTCTAATTCATGATTATTGTTCTTTCTTAAAAGTTCTTAAGAGGTCGTTGCGCCCACCTGTTCAAGTCCGCGTGGGTCCAAGTTGGTGTATAGGTTTCAGGTGTTCAGGTACGCATATTGCCTACCTTTCCCAAGAATGTTTTATTTATGCTGATGTTTTATGCTGATGACTTCATGATGTTTAACGCAAGAAAAGTTTATGATTTTGTTCTTTCAATGATGAAGTTTCTTGTTAAATGGTGCTAATCACACTGAGGTACTTTCGATGTCGACGGGCATCTGTCATGCGACCTGGCCAGTGTCTATGATGAGGTCTATACGTAATGAGGTCTATATTAAGGTCTATGATGATGATGATGTTTATCTTTTTCCTTGGCTGTTCAAAGTTTTTTATGACTTGTTTGCGTTTTCCATTTTCAAAAGAATTTAAAAGCTGCGCGAAATAAAATGAAGTAGGAAAGTTTACATTGTGGGGTATGTGTGCTGAGTTTAGCCAACTCATTTGCGAAGTTTTCTGTTTTTGTTTTAGGAAGTGCTTCCCCAAGGGCTACAAGCTCCCAGGTCGAAAGTTGTAACTAAGGTGTCCATTCCAGTTAAGGTAGTCGTTCGGTAACGAGAACAAGAGCTTTCCCGCTTGGATGAGGATGGTGAATCTCTCCCTTTTGGAAAATAGGATGAGTTTAAATATTTTGATGAATTGATGTAAACTTTAAGTTGTGTTTTATTTTGGGATTATTGATTATGATGTTAAGAAGTTGTAAGTGTAGTATGAATTTAATTAAGTTTTTATATATGGTTGTGTATCGTGTTGTATTGGTTGGTTTCTGAGCCTTGTCCTTTGTTATGGGACGACGGTAATGCCTCTGGATTTGTATTTCCGCTACGCTAATCTTTGGTTTATGAGCTGTTTAGTGATAATATGGTGATTATGAATCTGGGGGGCGTTACATATGTTGTCTAAATTAAACTGATAGTTTTGCTAAATAAGGTCTCATCTGTTTGTAGGAAAGTTGTTTAGTAGGACTAGCTATCTATGAAAAGGTAACTTGGTGAATTTTCATTAATGCCCATAGTAATACAATTATTTTTTTATTATTATGAATAAAGTTTTCTTTAATTAGGATACAATTGTGATACTTAATAGTAGTCATATTATTGTTCAATATCAATTTTATTTGATTTTAATATTTATTAAAGTTCATGACATGACAATTTTCATTATATAGCTACAATTAATAAGGTGAATAATTCGTTAAGCAAAATGATAAATATCTTGACGCAAGATGGTTAATAGTCATCTTATATTTCACCTAAATCACTTATAAAGTTAAATTTAAATATATTTAATCGTGGGTACCCTGTGACTTTTGAGAAGCGGCTTAAGGAGAATTGGCAAAGAGAACGAAATTGTTAACTTTTGTGTTTTATTTGTGTTGTTTGCCTATTGGTTTGGTTGTGTGACTTCTTGTTGGTTGCTGTCCATTAGTTGTACTTTCCTCTGCATTTTTCGCAGTGTCGTTGTTGTCTCTTTAACCTCTTTTTGGCTTCTAATAATATATATATATATAGGGATATTGGATTCTAATAATCCCTACTATCATTTTGGATTCTGGTGGTCAAAAATAAAATAAAATTGTATTGTAGTGGTGCCAAATACATCACCACATTCTTTTTATTTTTTCCATGCCTACTCCATATTGTTTTTGTTTTTTTGGTTCCTACCCCTAGATAGGTAACGAAATGTAGTTTCTAAAAAAATTTTTAAATTATTTTTTTGAGATTCCGAGCAATTATTATGATTTTTTAAAAGGAATAAAATTGAAAAAATCATAAAAAAATTGAAAAAAAATTGAAAAAAATTGGGAGAAATGTTGTAAATTCATTAAAAATCGTGGTAAAGTGTTATACAAAGTTTTGAATCAAATGCAACACAAAATCTATGATATTTAGCGTATACACTCGATTTTGTCCCACTACAATACAATTTTATTTTTTTTTGGACCACCAGAATCCAAAATGATAGTAGGGATTATTGCCATACAATTTGTGATAGTAGGGATTATTAGAATCCAATATCCCTATATATATATATATCACAAGTACTGAACACATAGACATCAAAGTGATCAACATATGAACATCAAGTACTGAACAAATGGACATCAACACGGCCTGATTATTTCCTAGGCAACAAATGGACAAGTATGCATCAACATAGAAAATAAATAATAAATGCAACTCCTTGAAAATATCATGCCTGATTATTTCCTAGGCAACAATTAATTGTTTTATTGTTTTTTTTCACTTAGATTCATGTGCCCCTCTTTAATTCTCAACCAAAAAAATAATTAAAAACCTTGAAATAATAAGAGCCGTTGGATCAAGATCTAAGAGTCCATAATGACCCTTCTCACCTTCTCACATAATTACTCTTCTCATTCTATCCATCCCCTATATATATATATATATATATATATATATATATATATATATATATATATATATATATATATATATATCATTATAAAGGTATGTTTCATTACTTTGAGAGCTATTGCAACTTATAAACATTAATATAAATAATTATTTATTTATATTTTTGATAAATATAAAACTATTCATAAAATGTACATTTTCTACTCATTAGACTATTATTTATTTTTTTTGACCTAGCTAATAGGTATTATACTATTATAGTTGATAAAATTAGAAAAAATATTATTAAAAGTTACAAAATGTAAAATATAGATAATTTAAGATCGTTATTAACTATCTTGAGTCAAGACATGTATCATTATTTCAAAATCGCTAGCCCGATATAGCAACCATCACAACATAGCTATTGTTCGCACGAGGAAAATAATGAAGTAAGAAAATCTAAAATATAAGCGTAGAATGTTCGAAGACATTTGAGTCAGACAGACACTTGTTGTATTTTGTTAAAAATATAAAAGCAATAGTGTAATTTTAATGTCAAAAGTTATAAGGGTGTTTCAAAAACATATATTCAATAGATTTCGGTTAAATTAAATAAGAGCAATGATACGTGTTTTGAGTCAAGACACTGCTTAAATATCTTGCTCTTTATGAAATTATTACTTATTATCATTTTTAACGTTAATTTTTTTTTACAAATTCTATTAATTATCAATTATAAGAAGCTTGAAATATGCTAGCTACGTCAACAATCGAAATTGACACCCTAACGAATGAACATCATCCGTCTATTAACCCAAACTTAAACTTTTAAGTGTCAAAAAAATGAGAGTAAAAGACTATGTACCAAATAGGACCAAAATAGACAAATTAATCATCAAGCAATAATCTTAGTTTGACCGATAACTCAAGATGATGGGGTTGAATGCGTATGCTTGGCTAATTACATAAACATACTCCCTCGGTCCCTTTATAATTGGCAAAATAATCAACTTTATAAGTCCATTGATCATTGGAAATAGAGCAAAAAATTGGTTCAAAGACAAATATACCCTTCCACTAATGTTGATGCAAAGAGAGGAACAAAAGAGAGAATTTTAAAAGGTAAATAAAACGAAAATTCATTAATTAAGGATAATTTGAGTATTTTAATTATTAGAAAAATTGAAATTGACAAATAAAGAGGGAGAAAGTAATTAGAAAAATTGACACTCATTAAAGGACGGAGGGAGTAATTGCTTTGTACGTTTAGCCATGATAAATGTAATTAATTATAAACGCGGTTAAGAATACTCGACATTCGAAGGACCTGTTTGGTGAACAAAACAGGAATGAAATTGAGTAGGAATGAGTTCCAGTTCCTGTTTTTTCTGTTTGGAGATCAATTTCTGGAATGGAATTGCAATCCTTGTAGATTTGCTATCCCTCCCAAATAGGGGGATTAGAAACCTCCCAAATGTGGGGGAATAAGATATCCATTTTCTTTCACAACAACAAAACCAATATATAATAATAATAATAATAATAATAATAATAATAATAATAATAATAATATATACACTTATAATGACAATCTATGTGGGACCCAACAAATATTGCAACGAGAGCGTTTCTAGGAATCTCAACCAATCACAATTAAGAAAAAAAGGACCCAATTTTTAATAATTTTTTATTTTATTTTCAACCGGATTTTATTATAAACCTAAGTTGCTTGGCACTCTGACACCAATTACAACTGTTCCATAACTGTTTTAAATTTAATTTTATTTTAGAATTAAAAAAATATTACAAATCTCATACGGCTTTGGACTTTGATAACGTTTCCAACTGTTCCATATCTATATATATTATAATAGAAATCATTGTGGGTCCTGCAAAATAGAGCCACGGGAGTGACTGTAGGGAAATTGACCAATTATAATGTATAAAATTATATTTTTTTTTACTATTCTCAAATTTTTTTTAATTTCAATCTAGATTTTATTTCAAAATTAAAAAAACCAGAAAGTATCACTAATCCTTGACTGCTTTGGACTCTCAATTAAATTATTTTAGTGTTACCTATAATAATAATAATAATAATAATAATAATAATAATCTATATATTATAATAGAAATCATTGTGGGTTCCATGAAATAGAGCCACGGGAGTAATTTAGGGAATTGTTCAATCACAACATAGAATTTTTTTTTTCTATTTTCAATTTTTTTATTCTCAATCCTTATTTTATTTTAAAATTAAAAAAAAAAACAGAAAGTATCACTAATCCTTGACTTCTTTGGACTTTGAATTAAATTATTTTGTTGCAAATAACAGTAATTATAATAATAATAATAATAATAATCTTCTATATATTATAACATAAATCATATGTAGATATGTACCTTTTGAGCAATTTATTATAATATCTTTTCATTTGACAATTTGATTATTGCTTTGTTCATTTTAAATTGTACGTATAGTTATCATTTAATTCTACTTTTTAATTTAAATAACTATTTTATTATTCTCCGTGTATCGCACGGGTTGAATACTAATAATAATAATAATAATAATAATAATAATAATAATCTATATTCTATATATTATAATTGAAATCATTGTGGGTCCCATGAAATAGAGCCACGGGAGTGATTGTAGGGGAATTGGTCAATCACAACGTAAAAAATTATTTTTTTTCTATTTTCAATTTTTTTTATTCTCAATCCGAATTTTATTTTAAAATTTAAAAAACCAGAATGTATCACTAATCCTTGACTGCTTTGGACTCTGAATTAAATTATTTTGCTGCAAATAACAGTAATTATTTTGGTGGTTCCTATAATAATAATAATAATAATAATAATAATAATAATAATAATCTTCTATATATTATAACATAAATCATATGTAGATATGTACCTTTTGAGCAATTTATTATAATATCTTTTCATTTCACAATCTGATTATTGTTTTGTTCATTTTAAATTGTACGTATAGTTATCATTTAATTCTACTTTTTAATTTAAATAAGTATTTTATTATACTTCGTGCATCGCACAAATTGAAGACTAACAATAATAATAATAATCATAATAATCATAATAACAATTATTATTACAATTATTATTAATTATAATTAATTATTAATAATAATTATAATAATAATCATAATTATTAATAATTATTAATAATTATAATAATTAATAATAATTAATAATAATTATTATTATAATTATTAATAATTAATAATAACTATTATAATAATAATTATTAATAACTAATATTAATAGTTATAATAATAATTATTAATTTTTAGTAATAATTATAATTATAATTAATAATAATTATTATTATAATAATAATAATAATTATTAATAATCATAATAATTATAATAATAATAATTAATAGTTAATTATTATAATTATTAATAATTAATAATAATTATTATTATTATTTAATAATAATTGATAAATAATTATAATTATTAATAATTAATATAATAAAATTACTAATTGATAAAAATGTCAACAATTAAAAAATAATTAATAATTATTATAGTTAATTATTTGCCATTGATAATAATAATTAATTAATAAAAAATAATAATTTATAATTTATAGTAATAATATTATTAACTAATTTGTAATAATAGTAATTAATAATTGGTAATTAATAATTATTAAAATTTTATTATTGTCATAATAATAATAATAATAATAATAATAATAATTATAACAAATACTATATGTATAGCTTTGATTCCATTCCACTGCTTACCAAACACTTTCATTTTCAACCCATTCCACTTTTCTCCCCAAACTAGTCCTAAGACTTCAGTTACTCTATAATTTAGTTATGTCAATGATCATTGAATGTGTTCGTAACTTCGTATGGTTTAGTTGAAAACTCCTCAGAATGTTCTCATATTGTCCTTGTCAATGGTGATAAGGAATTCAAAATGGACGTCCAATGACGATTGACGAATCATCAACTTGTTTCTTGCTAATTGTTCGGAAAATATTATATGGCAAAATTAAGTTTGCCGAATCGCCAAGGATAAAGGTTTAATTCCAAAAGAAGAAGACATTAAGATGTATTCCACAGTCGCGTTCGAGGTAGTATTTGATGTTTTGACCAAGTCAAAATTCTAATTGAATAAATATTAGCGTTCGATAAACCTTTAACGTTTTAAAGAACGTTTTATGAAACGTTAATAAAGTTAACGTTTAGCGATTGGGGGTAGCGTTTCATATTTTTCGGTCATAAAATAGCATTTGAAAATTTTATCTTTGGAAATTATTGATATCCTTTTATGTCAATTCACATTAATCTGTTAATTAAACCGGTAAATTTACCGAAGACAATTCTCATTTGAACAATCATCCGTCATCCGCTACTTAAACCGTTATCCGCTGCTTAAACTGTTATCCGCTATATAAATCTATATCCGTTAATTTTGACGTTAAAAGGCTCTTTAAATTACAATATTGTGGGATTCTGAGCTAAATCTTGTGGACATCTTATTGCTTATTTTTCGTTCTAATGAACGTTTTGAACTAGGTTAGACGTCATTGGATATCTTAATCATTAAATTTCAAAATTTCTCAAGATTGTCATATATATTATTGATCAATCTATGTTATCGGCTCAAAAATAACCCATTCAACTTTTCTAACTTACATAACGCATTTCACACTTACAAAAAAATATTGATCTAGTTGTTTATCCTCCAAGGTTATGCTTATGTTGCGATTTATCTATGAGTAAAATTGTCCAGCATCGAAAAAGTAAATAGAAAAGACATGGTATATAAGTCAAGTGAGCTACTCCTCCTATTAACACTAATTCGTTTTAAGATGGAACCCCACTTAATTTGTGTATCATGGGCCTTATTGAAGTGGGCTCACACCTTATATCCCCCAATAGCTTAAATATGAGTGAACATCAACATCACCCCTAAATTCAACTCATACTCGTTTGAGATATTTGAAATCTTAAAAGGAGTTCAATTCAGCAAGAGAAGTGAAAGTTGTACAATTTTCTTGATGCACGCGGTAAAGTTAGAGAAGAATCAAAGCTGCATAAAGTCTTCTTAATCCCCATATTTAGAAGGTAGAATATTAGAGCCTACAACCCATTTATGGGAAAAAGCAGATGAAATTAGGTTTAAAGACTTGACCTAGACTTGAGATTTCAAGTCATAGTCTTCTGAAACACTAAACCGATCGATGAACTGTTTTGTACGTACATGCATGGAAGTTTCCTCTTAGTTTTTGTTGCCATTTTCCCTTGACGGAATGTTTTCGTTTGGGGGTGATACGAGTCTCACTCAACACATTTTTTATGTGTGTTACTAGTAATTTTATGATTTTTGAGATTATTTTTTAAAATAATACATATTAATCATCAATTATAAGAAAATTGGAATGTATAGATTGCGTCAATAAACAAAAATAATATGCTAATCAAATCAACCCATATTATTAATGTTGGTTTGTTTTTTTTGGCCCATTGGATCCTTCTAGGATCCAAAATCGGCTAGGAAGGAAGGAGGCACAAGCTACGGTGCAGGTGGCGCCTCGACTCTTCGGAGCGGGTGCCGTCTCATTTGGTGTCGATGGCGCCTCTGTCATGCGCAACCCCCATCTCAGGATGCTCCCACGCCTCGGCTGTCTTTGTCTCGTCAACGTTGGCTACCGCGTGTGTATTTGAGTTTTAATCAAACTCTAATTTCCTCCCAACCGTCCTATTAATTGGGTATATGTAGACACCGGATTTTGTACCGGTATTAGTTTTAGTTATTTGTAAAAAAATAAGCTAGCCAAGTAATTTAGTGGCATGCAAACCCATTTCTCTTCTAGCCCGAAAGCAAGCAAAGTGGCCCAACATTACGGCCCAAACCCGGCTGAGTTTTGCTCAGCTCTGCGAAAACCCGGCTGGGTTTGGTGGGCTAAAGCTGAACGCAGCTCGGCCCAAACCCGGCTGAGTTACCGCGGCTAAACCTAAACTAAACCCTAATCGCCCCATCTAACCTACATCCCACTATAAATTAAACCTATTCCCCCTCCATTTCGGGACGGCGGATTATGCTAGAGTATTGACACTAGTATACTCTCTCTACCTCTTCTCTCCCTTTGCATGCTACTTCATTTAAGGTTAGAATAATTATCGCATTGATGTAAACCATGCAATGTAACCTAGCGAATTCATGTGATTCTTGTGTTTTCAATTCATAATTTGCATGACATTAATGTTAAACTCGTGAAATTTAAGGTTAAGCAATCCTAGTCGGCTCCCAATCACTTTTAAGTAGCGCCGCGAAAAAGGTTATCAATTTTTCGGGGTTTACAGATTGGCGACTCCACTGGGGACTTAAACTTAAAAAGAGGGTAAAACTTGAAAGAATTAAATTTTAGTGAATTTTGTAAAAAAAAGGAGGAATTAATTTATTTCACATTTTTATCATTTTTAGGCATATTGCATACCAGGCTACTCTTGGGCCTTTATGGCTGGGGAGCACAAAAGCGTTGGTTTAGGTTTTAAAACTAGGAATCAATCCCGAGAGCGGAAGGTCACTACTTGTGGGATGCACTTACATCGCCAAGCATTTGATCTCTCCTCTCACCCGTGTTACACTCTAAAGGTTTCCTTGAAACCCAAAGAGCAACACCCCACACATTTTTCCTATGAACTCCATATAGGGAAAATGCACCGGGGCGAGAACATGTGGTATTCTATTCATCTGCCTAAACCTAGAAAAACCCTGAATCTAAAGCCATGGTTAGGCCCATCCTGCATCTGTATGTCATGTAAATTAATCCTGTAAAAGATGAGTCCAAATGTCTAGCCCAAACATGAGTGGGACGTCATTCTAGCCCGCGTAGGTTCAAATGAGAGATGGACTGGCCCAAACCCAGACGGGTTTGATGTGCCTGGCCTAGTTGGACTCGCTGCGAAATCCTGTCTATGCCCATTTGAAAGGGAGGAATTACAGTTCAAACCTGCGTTTGGGCCTGCTTTTTCTTCTCCTTCCACATCGGGCCAAATTGTTAGATCTGCGATCACCAATCCACTTACTATTGATCCTATTCGCCCTTTATGGCGCTCCTTGAGTCGATTTCCATTGTATCTTGTACCTTGATCTTGAGCCCGATAAAAATTCAAACATGATCCATCGTGGCTCGATCCAAGTAATGACCCAATGAGTATCAGTCCTGTCAGTCATCATGCTAGGTCCATATAGAGTTAGGACATGCACTCCCATAAAAGTGGGTGAGTCACCCTTATGTCAGCATGTAGGCGTCATGTCCATATCCTAGGTTCATATAGGTCCATTAAGTCATGCATGCATTGGGCGGGTGGCATAAAGGTTCTTTCGAGCACTAAACCAGTTTCCATGCAGGCAGGATAGCAGACCATCTCCGAGCCCGCATCCGTGACCCACGAACCGGCTGGCTCATTCACAATCCCAACTACCATCGCTGCCTATCCGGTGAATCGGTGAATCCACCATGTCAGGATCCCTAGCCAACAACCTTTTCGGGGAGAGTTCTGGTGACAAGCAACTCGATGGGCTGTACGAGCGGGTACAGGAAGCAATTGCCTTTTGCATGGCAGACCAGGAAGACAGAACTAATGAGAAGCTAGAAAAGAAGTTCAAATAAAATCACGGACCATGAATGGCATGCTGGAAGCCATTAAGCAGATCAACAAGAAGCTGGGCATTGAAGAGAAGGGTAACCCTAAATCCAAAAATGGGGCCCAAAACCCAATTCATCTGGTGAGGCTAAGTCTAAATCCGTAAAGAATATCTCCAAAACCTCGGAGGACCCCTATGTCAAAAAGCTTGAAGAGAAGGTTGACATGCTCACCAGAAGGATGATGAAAGTTGATCCAACCTTTACAGACGCTTGCATGGATTTGGCCATCCCCAAACACCATGTATCAAGGGTAAAGGACAAAGTTGAAGTACCGGGGATCAGGTTCAAGCCATCTGAGAACCCATCTCATCATCTAGAGGAGTTCCCGAGTGGCCTCTTCACAAAGTAGATGAAAGTCTTTACACCACAGTCTTCCCTTCCACTCTAGAAGGTAAGGCCAAGGTGTGGTACCAAAATCTACCCCCTCACATCAAAACTGACGCAGACGAGTTGTTCAAGGCCTTCATCAGCCATTTTAGTCATCTCCAACAAAAGGAGGTCACTGTAGATGACCTCACTTCCATGAAGTAAGGAGATGGTGAGTCATTCCTCTCTTATTATGAACGATGGCACTCAATGCTATTAAAGATCGACGAAGCAGTCCCCTTTAGGATGCAATTGAGCACTTTCAAGCAAAGCATCCACCCTCGCATCACCCGGCATTTTGGCTTTCAATCTATCAAAGACTTTGAGACTTTGAAGGATTTGTGTGTACAAATTGAAGCTGCTTACAACGAGAAGAGCACATAACATTCTGGATCTAGCTCCAACAGGAGGGTCACTAGCGTGCCTAGCCCCCCTCAGAAAACTGTTGAGACTAATTTCATCCAACGGAGGCCGTAAACCTTTCTTACTTTCAGTTTAACTTGCTTCACTTAGAAAAATCTGGACGAGATCTCAAAAGTTTTTGAAACCTTTTCCTTCAAACCTTCTGATTTTGAGACAAGTTATGAAAGTTGTATCTGACTGCTTTGACTATCTTAGAAAGTATAAATGTGCGTCAAAATCTTTGGGCTAAGTTTAGTTGATTGAGCCCCATCCCGTGAGTCCACATTGCCTAAATTTTGAATTGATCACTTTTATCAATTCCATGATCCCTTGAGTGATTCACCCATTAGTTGCATCTCTAGAACTTGTTTTGCATCTTGCTTGAGACTACACATTTGCATTGCACGCTGTGACAAAATGATTAAGGCATCCGATTTTATTTTGATAAGCTACATAGCTAAATAGCCTTCCTTACATTATATTTACCGTTCTTTTTGCCCCGCCTAGCCTTTGTTTATCCTTTTTTCATGATTGAACCCTGACAATACGAGCCTTGGCCTCTGATATCCAGTATCCCTTTGCCTTGCTTGGTTGGATGAGAGTTTGTCTTTTTTTGGAAGTTTGGGAGAATCTGAAAGTCTCATATCTTGAGCGATTGGTATTTGGTTATGTTGTTCATATATTATATCAAAGTCGAAGATTCCATAGATATTCTTCTCCCCGATCACCCACAAAAAATAAAAAAAGAAGTAAAAAAAAAGTAAAAAAAAAAAGGAAAAGAGTTTCAAAAATAAAAGGGTGATTAAGGAGATTCAATTTAAAGTTCAGAAAACTTTGACCTGGTTGTATTCAGTTGAGATGTTTCAGGGTGAAAGGTGAAATGCCTTGCATACATTAAGCAAGAAGGAGAGTTCAGAGTGTTTTATTCGTTAAAATACATCCAAGCATGGCTCTTAACTCCTCATTCCCAAATTTTACCGCTCCTTACCCTAACCTAAGCCCCGTTGCAACCCGAAAAAGTCTTTTTGATTGTCACTTATGCATTGCATACCAGTAGTGGAGAGTGAGGTTCTTACCAAGCTTATGGTAGTTTGTTTCTATTGGTTTGAGTATGAGAAAACACACATACCTATTCAAAATTGAGTGTTTGAGTGTTTGTTCTTTCCTATGTGAGGTTTGTTCTTTTTGACTGACCTACGTCCATAACTAACCGCGCACATTTGCATTATTCTTAGAACTGTTGGCGGATTTATGCCTCTGAAGTACTTGTTCTCTCCTTTGGGATTCGAAAATTTCTTTCTATCTCTTTCGAACTGAGTTTTGATTTTGTCCAGATTAATCTTTGTGCTTGCTTGTTGAATTGATTTTGTTCTTCCTATCGAAAATTCCTTATCCCAGAATGTTTCAGCAGCACGTAGAAAATCCCAATCTATCTTCACTTGCCTCAAACTTAGCAGAGAAGTCAACTTATACCTCCCCAGCTCTCTCTTTTCCTCCTTGGACAGAGTGCTTATCCAAGTGGCTAGCTTTTTTTCTCGAACGCCATCAGGATGAAAGGACGATTTGATTCACGTCGAGGCAAGGAAATAATGGGGATAACGAAACTCAAACGGGTTTGATGGTGTTTGGTTTGTGCTTGTGATTTGGAGAAGGCATAACCCAGACGGGTTTACTTGCCCTGTACGCCAGGATAATGAAACTCAAACGGGTTTGATGGTGTTTGGCTTGTGCTTGTGATTTGGAGAAGGCGTAACCCAGACGGGTTTACTTGCCCTGTACACCAAGATCAGCTTTCCTTAAACTGCACACCAAGTTAGGATTTCTCGGCGCGAAACGCAGACGGGCCTGGGCCAGCCTATGTGGAGTTCTAAAGGCCCAGCTCCTAGAAGTGGGAATCATTTTGGGCCTAAAACCCAGACGGGTTTGGGCCAGCCTATGTGGAGTTCTAAAGGCCCAGGGCCTAAAACCCAGACGGGTTTGGGCCAGCTTATTGGGCTATCTCACGGAGCCACTTCAACTCTATTTTGGGTCGTAATGCGGGTCCACAAGATAGTTATATGTCTTCGCCGGCCCCGAAACTGTAGCTCGAACTTACTTGTAGCATTTAATTTTCGGTCTTTTTTTTTGGGGAAGTGGGAGTAATCCCACCATGTAGATTGCATATCGCATTACACATTGTTGTTACATTATGCATAAGGGTACACGAGAATAAAAAGTGCATTACGCAGCACCATCATTGCATAAGCATCACATCAGTGGTTCGCACTAGTGCATAAATAAAAAAAACGTACGTCATGCATCATTGCATTGCATTGTCCTAAGTGCATAATAAAGAGTCATACATAGCATTACATAAGTTCATTACATAAAGACCCTGCATGTGCATCATTCTCAGTCCTCATCATGCCAGACCTTCGCATCGCCACCACCACTGGCGCAATTAGCCCCATGGGCCCCGCTTCCACCAGGGCGAAAGTAAGTGTCCCACTGGTAGTAAGAGGAGTCTACCACCTCTGTATCGCTACCTGAGCCAGATAGGTGTAACACTTCGGTACCGCCTGCATTAAGCCAAGAATGTTCGAGTGACCCTGGCTTAGAAAAAATTCAATCGAGTTTCCACTAAGCCGGGGGCTATTTGAATAAAAAAAGGAAGCAAGTCACTACGGCGACTATCAAGTGATTCCTAGTTTAGCAAGAGTTAAATCAAACTGCCACTAAGTTGGGGGCTACGTAGCCCAAGCAAGGGGTCGAATCAGCCTAAAAACTAGAACGGCCTGCCTAGGTCCGTTTTCACAAAGACTCATTTCATATCGCTTCTCTCGGCTCTCAACCGGTAGGGTTTGGGCCTCCTGCTCGATCCTCTCGTGACCCAGACGGGTTTGGAGTGCATCTGTCGGCTCACTCGACTCACAAAAAAAAAGGAAAAGAGCCCAACTCTCGGTCCAACCAGACGGGTTTGGGTCTGCCTCCTCATCGTGGTGACTCGCAGATTGACCCAGACGGGTTTGGGCCTTCTTCCATTTCATCCGCTCACACAAAAAAAAAAACCATGCAAAAACCCATACGGGTTTTATGGGCCATCGCAGCCTGAAATGAGCCCAAACTCGTCTCTGCAATTCAGGCCCAATGCAATTCGAGCATAAACCCAGACGGGTTTTTCAGGCCATTTCCCACGAAGCAATGGCAAACTCAAAATACGTCGGTCTGATTTTGCAGGCCCGTTTCCGAGAGCTAAAGCACGATTGACAGGTAAATTCTCTGACTCGCTCTGATTTTAAGAAAAACTGATGCCCTCCTTCTCTTTTTGCAGAACAATGCACAAAATACGTCGGTCGTCAGGCGGTTACAAAAAGACGAACTCATCTTCAGCGCCCGTCATTGGGCCCTCACAATGCGATGACACCCTTTTCAGTACACAGACAAAAGTCCCGCACTCCACGGCGAAATGAAGTGCGTGACCTTGATCTACCTCATGGCGAAATGAAGTGGATCACTTCATCATCCTGGCATGCTTCACGGCGAAATGAAGCACGTCACCCTGATCCATCTCACGGCGAAATGAAGTGGATCAACTCATCATCACGGCATGCTTCACGGCGAAATGAAGCATGTCACCCTGATCCACTTCACGGCGAAATGAAGTGGATCACCTCATCATCCTGGCATGCTTCACGGCGAAATGAAGCACGTCACCCTGATCCATCTCACGGCGAAATGAGGTGGATCAACTCATCATCACGGCATGCTTCACGGCGAAATGAAGCATGTCACCCTGATCCACCTCACGGCGAAATGAAGTGGATCACCTCATCATCCGGGCATGCTTCACGGCGAAATGAAGCGCGTCACCTCGATCCACCTCACGGTGAAATGAAGTGGATCACCTCATCATCCTGGCATGCGTCACGGCGAAATGAAGCATGCCTCCTAGATCTACGTCACGGCGAAATGAAGCGGATCGACTCCGACCAGCTTTACGGAAGAAACTAAGCAGGTCAACCCACACAGACACAGGTCTTGCACTTCACAGCGAAATGAAGTGCATGACCTTGATCTACCTCACGGCGAAATGAGGCGGATCAATTCGGTCAGCTTTACGGAAGAAACTAAGCAGGCCAACCAACATCGACGCAGGACCAAGCTTCCAAGCGTCAACCAGCTTCAGAACAGGCTTCTGATTCATATACAAGATCATCAAGACTACTTTGATCATCGTTTTACTCAAACTCGATCAAAGTGGGGGCTATCTGTAGACACCGGATTTTGTACCGGTATTAGTTTTAGTTATTTGTAAAAAATAAGCTAGCCGAGTAATTTAGTGGCATGCAAACCCATTTCTCTTCTAGCTCGAAAGCAAGCAAAGTGGCCCAACATTACGGCCCAAACCCTGAGTTTTGCTCACTGCGAAACCCTACTGGTTTGGTGGGCTAAAGCTGAACGCAGCTCGGCCCAAACCCGGCTGAGTTACCGCGGCTAAACCTAAACTAAACCCTAATCGCCCCATCTAACCTACATCCCACTATAAATTAAACCTATTCCCCCTCCATTTCGGGACGGCGGATTATGCTAGAGTATTGACACTAGTATACTCTCTCTACCTCTTCTCTCCCTTTGCATGCTACTTCATTTAAGGTTAGAATAATTATCGCATTGATGTAAACCATGCAATGTAACCTAGCGAATTCATGTGATTCTTGTGTTTTCAATTCATAATTTGCATGACATTAATGTTAAACTCGTGAAATTTATATCAAATTCCTCCCTTTTCAATTTATTTGCTTTGAATTAATCCTAGTAGAGTCTATTCGTTTGAATAGGCGGATTTGATAATTTTAATTGTCAAATTCGTAACCTTGCCCCCGAATCCGTCTTTTGGTTCGTAGACCGGAGTTTTTATCAAAATGGTATGTTGTTTTTCTCCTAAAAATTCAACTGGCGACTCTTCATTTGTACTTCAATGTTTTTCTCCTAAAAATCCAACTGACGGGGTTGCTCACTAAAAACCCAGACGGGTTTTTGTCTCTGAAAACCCAGACGGGTTTTAGTCCCTGAAAACCCAGGCGGGTTTTCCCTGAAAACCCAGACGGGTTTTTGTCCCTGAAAACCCAGACGGGTTTTCGTCCCTGAAATCCGACGGGTTCTATCTGTCAACCCAGACGGGTTTGGTTCATATAAACCTAGAGGGGTTGACCATTTTATCGAGTCTAAAATCATTCTTAAAATTTAAACCTTATTTAAGGTTAAGCAATCCTAGTCGGCTCCCAATCACTTTTAAGTAGCGCCGCAAAAAAGGTTATCAATTTTTCGGGGTCTACAGTATAGTTTCTCCACTTTAATCAACGGTGACATCGGTTAATCGGCAATATCAATTAGATCAGAGAGAAAATATTGAGAGAGATACAGTTCACCAATATTTTCCCCAGTGTTATCCCGAGAGAGATTGTGAGTTGAGAGTTAGAGATTAGATTATAATCTCCACAGTTGATCGTATCACACCCTGTGATAGTGATCGAGTTGTACTCCTCCCTTTTCTCATAGTGGATTATTTTCTGGTTGTCGCCGTCCGTGGGTTTTCCTCCGGGTTCTTTGATTTCCCACGTATATCTGGTGTTCGTTTTATCGCTTAATTTTTGTTTCTAAATTTTGTTGTAATTTTCGTCATCTCGTTTGTTTCCGCTATAACCTTGCAGTTATTTTCTCTGAAATCCCTCACAAGTGGTATCAGAGCCTAACAATTAAGTTTATTTTAAGCGCTTTTTGAAATATAAAAAACAATGGATAAATTATGAAATTTATATGTGATACTATAGTTATAGAATTTCATCATATCATTTAATTTCATCTTAATGTATAATAATATAGTTTTAATAAACACTAAAAAGTGTCTTACCCCAAGATTGATATCATTTTCGTTTGGACAAATGTTGTAAAATAGAGTTTGCTAGCTAGCTTTTGTTTCTTTTTTAGTTTTTCTTTTAATTAAAATAGAACGATTTCATAATTCCTTTAATAGAATGTAAAATAAATGAATATAGTAAATATAAAGTAAATATATAATAAAAAAATCTAAATAAATATTAAAATATATGACATCTCACTTTTAAGTAACTAATACAAATATTATGATGTTAGGCTTTCAAAATAATGGTAATCTTGTTATGAATTGTTGATAATTCCACATCTTTATTAACGATGGACCTCGCAATTCATATTATACAGGGAAATTGAAATTAAATAAATCAATTTTTGGGGGTGCTTTGATATAATGAACCAACCTTGAACATTAATATTTGACAAACTAACCTTAATAAATTGTTTTTTTTCCAGCAAACCACCACCAAGTCAAGCCCGTCGGAAGTGTGACGTGGCGGTGGCGGAAGCTTACTGGCGGAAGCTTCTCATAGTGTCTAATATTAATGTTCCTTTTTTTTCGCTAAAACTAACATCCTTCATGTAAGCTTCCGCCACCGCCACGACGACTTTGACTAGGTGGCGGTTTGCTGGAAAAAGACAACATATTAAGGTCAGTTTGTCTAATATTAATATTCAAGGTTGATTCGTTATATCAAAGCACCCCAAAAGTTGATTTATTTAATTCCAACTTCCCTATTATATATCGACTTAAAAATTGATCATCATCCAATACAATACAATAGGCGATGCCAATTAAACCATATTCCCATGATAATGGAGACTATAACAATCTCACAAACTCACAAAGGGATCGGTGTACAATAGGTCTTTTTTCTGTATGAAGAGATGAACTTGTTTATAGAAAAATTAAAATTGAATTCATGCTTAACATAGTACGGGTGGCGGGGATTGGGACCCCGGTAACTTTTGGAGGTCTCGATGATGACCGGGAGTAAAGTTTTGCTCCCGCTCCCATTCTCACCAAGAGCTGAAAATGAATCGGGAATTTTTTTTGTCCTAATTTCTTAATTTTTTTCACTTATATGTGATTTATTTCCATAAACAACCAACATAAATAATACAAATTTGCTTAAATTTCTTAAATGTCGGCACCGGTTTATTTACATAGACACTTTTTTCTAAATTAAAATTATACCATTAATGTTAATACATAACGTCTTTTTCGGGAAAAAAAATATATAAGCTCAAATTTGCTATTAAATAGATTTTTAATTGTTCCTATTTACTAATCTAATACTACCTTTGTTCCATAATATTTATCCCTATAATTAATTTTACAAAAAATGACTAAAGGGGCCTCATCTTTTGATGTAATAATTTTAAGGTCCCTATATTATGTTGGTTGTTAGCTATTTTGTTAGCTGATTGACTTTTAGCAATAAATTACTGAAAGGTACCATATGTTTTGTAGTATCTATTTTTAGAGGGCCATATTATTGGAAATTATTTCTAGGTACCTTGTGTTTTGTAGTATCTATTTTCTGGTGACAAATTATATTTTAGATTTATTACAAGATCCCTAAGATTATCTAAAACTGCAAAAATATCCCTACCTTGATAAAAGCTTGTCAATTTATATTTCCGTCTTCATTAATAATTGTTTTAAAGAATTAGCTTAACTTTGATCTCTTTTCCATTGGTTTGATTAATTTTGCTAAGCATAGTGGACCTATAAACACAAAAAAATATAATATCTAAGGTATTAGTAGTAGATTGTGATAATTAGTACCACTAAATTTATTATATTGAGTTAAGAATTTTTATTTAAACTTGTTTGCATAAAAACCTCAAAAGTAATATTATTGCAAGAAGGCGCGATCCCTGCTTAAGGCCCTTCTCTATAAATTTTGAACTAAGTTGCAAAGAAAAAAAACCACTTAAAAATAGTTTCCAAAGAAAATTTGTCACCCAAAAATAGTTTGCAAAAAATAGAAGGTACTTGAAAAAATCATTTCTAAAAACATTGTCCCCAAAAAATAGTTTCTATAAAATAGAAGGTACCTATGAGTCATTATTTGGGCTTTTAGTTGTTTTGTTAGCTGTTTTTGTTGATTATTTGTGTAAAAAGTGTTTGGTAGAGTTAGGCCTCATTCTTTTATATGGTACCGTTGCGGTGCGGTAAGTTGCGGTGTGGTAGAGTGCGGTAAGTTGCGGTTAGTTGTGGTAAGTTGTGGTGGAAATTAAAAAGTGGGTGTTGAAATATATTAACTAAAAAAAGGATTGTGGTAAGTTGTGGTGGACTGTGGTAAGTTGTGGTGAGTTGTGGTAAGCTGTTTGTAGTATGACTCTTTTATTTGATCTTCAATTATACCCTTAGCTTTATCTTCGATATTCTTTTAACATTATGTTTTTTAATTCATTTTAGGTTTTTCACTCCATATTTCTAGTATTTTTTATTAATAGTCTTTTTTCCGTCATATTTGTGTGTTCAACAAATAATCGCAAAAAATTGGAATTTGTATTAATAGGCTAATAACTAAATTGTTCATTGATTGCCAATTTTCTCCAGTAAGACTAAAATATTTATCCCAATTTAGTTTTACGATTAATGTTGATATTTTATAAATTTTTATTGCAAATTTACTTTTAAAATTTTTATTAATTACAAAGTTATATTTTATTTGTACATCTTAGATACTAACATGATAATCTACATTATAAACAACAAAATAATTTGGATGGTAGTTTTGGTGGAAGATGGAAGAGAAATTAAAAGAAACAACCTTAAATTATTAGTATGACGGTTTTTATAATTTTTATGAAGTGTGTGGTCAACATAGTAATTTACATCCAAAAAAGCTAAAAACCATTTACAAAAAGCTACTCTTTGTAGCTTTTTACAAAATGACTTTTTGGGGTAAAAAGCCGCTTCAATCCGCCAACCCACTAAGCACTCTAGATTGACTTTTTCTATGGTCAAACAGCTAAATGCCCCCCCCCACCCACCCACAAAAAAAAAGTCATTTTCTCCAAAAGGTCATCCAAAAAGCCAGACACTAAACACCCCCATAGTATTTGATAAAATGATCTATTTCAAAAACAACTATTGTTAAAAAGTTATTTGGAATACCTTCATGAAAACAACTTTTTGAGTCCAAACTGCTAACTCAAAAAACTATTTACCGAACACTTTATTCGCTCAAAAATACTAATTAGCCTCAAAAAACTCTTTTTGCTCCAACAAGCAATGTTGTTATATATATATATATATATATATATATATATATATGTATAAATTAAGTAAGACTTTGTTCTTTTCCACAGTATCATACCGCATTTACCGTAATTTATCATACCAAACTATCCACAAAGTACCGCATCTTACCATACTTTACCACAACAACCATAATTTTCTATCTCCTCAATTTTCTCTCTACTTTTCACTTTTCTTCCCGCTCACCTATCAACCAATCGTTCTTACAAAAAAATTACTACAACCTATCACTTCGTACCATAACAAATCAAACTTTTTACAATTTACCATATTATACCATTTTCGCATTTTAGCCACCGCAGAAAAGAACAAAGCCTAAAATAAGTTAAAGTAGTATGGAAAAAGGTTAAATAAAATGAGATAATTTTATCTCATCATATAAAAGAAGAGGGTCGTAACATGTTATCTTACCTTGTAAATAACGTTGTGGTAATACGTACATCGAGGCTATCAATAATCGGAAAAAAAAATATGTACATCGAGGCTCGAATATGAATTTGTTTTCACCATATAAAAGTTGGACAGACATAATTATTTTTAGAGAGGGGACATACATATTTTAAACGCACGTCAATGGAGATTAGAGAGAAACCATTGTAAGTTGGGTAAATTACAATTCAATTTCATGAAACCTTCAACTACAAAAACACGTGTATAAAAATTAATTAACGTTGGAAAGTTTAAGAGTTTGAGTATAAACTCTGGGGATTTATGATTATGTATGTTGAGACGGACCCTATTAATTCAGTACTAGTTGTCCAATTAAGTAATGGGCTAATTTTGTGTCTTAATAAATGCAAAAAACAATTAAAAGGGTCTTATATTTTGGTTTAATAATTTTAAGGACCCTATATTATGACAAATAATTATGAGGTGACATTATTTTTGATGTAAATATTTAGGGGACGTTCCGACCGCTTTCCGATAAAAAATGACATAAAGCGGTGTGTTTTATGTTTAGGTGTGTTTGAAATTAAAGTCTATACTTAACTCTAAATTATACAAGCAAATCTCTTAACATGATAAACACGTTTAAACATAAAACCCACTATTTCGTGTCATTTTTGGTCAGAAATTGGCCGGAATGTCCCCCAAAATATTTACACAAAAAATGATGTCATCCCACAATTATTTGTCATAATTTTAAGGCTCATTTTAGTCTTTTTTTGTAATAAATGGAAACACTAATCCCAACCTATGCAATCTAAAACTTAAAGAAAAGTAATTAAAGTGAGAAGAAATGAAAATAGGAAAGGCAGAAATGGTTGTTTGATGAAATATAAAGGACAAATTTGAAGGGTACGAAGGACAGAGACAAATAGGAGATTGGAAGCGAGAAAGGCAGAGTGGTGGGTGGTGGTGTATGCTGCTGCCCTCCCTGTTACTTCGTACTTGGGTCGTTGCAGAGCAGTTAGCTGTACTATTATTATTTGTCATACTCATATCCTCCCAATTGCAAATTTGCTATGCCCACACCTTTTCTAATAACGAGTTTTCTTAGTATACAAGGATTATTATCAAACAAGTGTCGAATTATTTAGACCAACAAATGGTTAATATTTGGTCATGTTTAGCAAACACTTGTTGGTAATTTGCATTGATTGTTTAGTCTGTGTATTATTGTCTATTTGTATTAGCTATTTGAATTGACTGTTTGAAAATTTTGTATGTGGTATATGAGTTGTTTTTGAATAAAATACCTTTTGAAATTTCGTTTATATTATTCATCGTCAATTTGAAAATTATACGTATCAATTACTTTTATTATGACATCTATATAATTTTTGGCAATTTTTGGGTTAAAGGGTAATTTCTACAAACAATTTCAATAGGCCGCTCCTTTCAATCGATTGAAAATCAGCATATTGAACCCTCATCAACCAGGTGACTAATTTGTTTACCAAACATTTATTTGATTTGTCAAATATTCCAATAGACCATTTTTTTTATAAGTAATCTAATATATCTATAAGTAATCTAATAGATTGTTTACCAAACATTTTATAAAACGGCTTGTTAGAGTTAAAAAAAGTTAGTCCAAATTTCAAAAGATTACCCAACACATTTTTTACGAATCAAACATCAAAGTACTTCTGAACAATCATTTTAAACAAAAAAATTTACGAAAAAGTTATCATCCAAACACCCATTTGCGATAAAAAGTGGGGATTCCAAACTCTTCTTCGAATTTTATTATTTCAAAAAAAAAATTTCGAGTTTGTATTATGGTTTCAACTCTCATGTTAGGAGATCATACAATAAGGTAGCTTATTTAAGTGCCCACCTCTAACCCATTGACCTTGGTCGATCGTTGGGGTAGATGTGACATCATATGTAGTCTATAATTTGGCCAGTTAATACGTGTTTTCTTGACCAATTTTGAAATATAAATGGTTCCTTTATGTCAAAAAAAATAGTGGTTGTACTTGAGTTCAATGTTTTGACAAAATTTATTGTACCTTAGTTTTTATTTTAGTACTTATTTGAACATCATTTTTTTATTTATTAATATTTTTTCCCTCCATATATTGTCTGATCAATAAATAACTATTGAAGATTAATACTTGTATCAATAAGCTAATAATTAACCTGACATTTGATGTATTTTTATCGAAAGTTTGGTCAATATGGTAATCAATAAAACTCTCAGAGGCAACACGCTTGCGCGTGAACCGAGAGATTTAGATGTAGGCAGTCTTCCACCCAAGAACTAATGTCCATGGAGAGGCTGATTCTGACGGACCTACAATTGGTCAATATAGTGATATAGAAAATAAAATCAATCAATTTTATGAAATGACCTTTATGGAGTAAAAAGTTAATCCAAAAAGTTATCAGGGCACATATTCTAACCCATTGATGTTGGTCAACTAGTTTGGGTAGAGGCGACATCATATGTCGTCTACGATTTGACCAATTAAGGCACCGTTCTTTTATGCGTTTGGTATGCGTTGCGTTACGTTTGCATTTCGGAAAGTTGCGTTAGGGTGCGTTTGGTTGCGTTTGGGAAATAATAATTTGGGGAAACTTTTTTTATTTTTAAGAGAAAGATGAATAGTACATTGCGTTAAGGTGCGTTTGGGTTGCGTTAAGGTGCATTAGGCTTTGTATATTTTGCGTTGCGTTTCGGTGCGTTAACGCACAAAAGAACGGTGCCTAAAACATGATGTTTTATTAGGCAACTTTGAAATATAAATTGTTCCTTTGTGTAGAAAAAATTTTCGGGCCACATTGTCTTAATTCGATCTTTTTTCAAATCTTTTAGAGAATTGTGGGGAAAGACGTCTATAGAGTGGTGTTTGATGTTCTACTAGCTTAACTATACGAACATTGTGCTGATGCCCGAAAGTGTCCAAGGCAACAAGCATTACAAGATACCGACCAAGGGGATTTCTAACAAACTCAAAGCATTCTTGCTGGAGATCATCTCAAGGTCTCAGCACTTTCGCACTGTGTAGGCTCATTAGACCTGACAATTTCTGACCTGACCCGATAACCAACCCGAACCCGCCTGAAATTTATGGGTTTTGAACATGATTGTTTTCCACTGAACCCGAAGTACACCGAACCCGAAAATTAGCAGGTCAAACCCGACCCGCCCGTTTGACCCAAAAATTTCACTTTTAAAATTAAATTTTATTAAAATTTGTTATTTTTTATTGGAATTTTTAACTATTTAACTATAAACGCAACTTATTTATTAGTTATTTCTCTTATTTAAGTTAAAATAATTACAATAATCTATCGTTACTAGATGATAATCATATTTTATTATGTATATTGTACTAAAAGTAATATTTAGAGACCATTTTTGAAAAAGAAAAAACGGAAAAAGGTCGCAATCATAACCCATTGGGTTGACCCGAAACATGAATACACCGCCCGTATTTTCCCGAACCCGAAATACATACGACCCATATTTACCTGAACCCGATATACGACCAATCCGAAACCGCCCGCCCGACCGAATTGACAAGTCTAAGGCTCATTGTTGGGAATATTCTAATATCTTATAAGGTTTTTTATTCTACGATAAATCATTATAGTTAGAATGAAACTATGGTTGTTAAGTTAGATATGGCTAAAGCATATGATATGATGGAGTGGGCTTTCTTGCGTAATATTCTCATCAAGTTACGGTTTAATAGGGAGTGGGCAGGGGTTGTCATAAATTGCATGTGGTGAGTCTGCGACTATTCCTTTTGTGAATAATGACGAAGCTAAGAGTCTTATCAAGTCATTTGAGGACCATAGTCTGGACCTGGCAAATGGTTCCATTGGATCAGGTCTGGGTCGGGAGATGTTGGGTCGGGTTTGTTTGGGTCAGTATAATTTGGGTTGGGTATGGGTATGGGTAATGTTCGGGTTGGGCCAGAGTCTGGGTCAACCCATTTAGGTCGAACAAGGTTCGGTGCAGGTAAGGTTCGTTTCGGTTTGCATTGGGTTGTGATCCTTCAGATCAGTTCAGTTATGGGTCGGGTCAGCTACGGGTTCAATGGTCCAGATCAACTTCGGGTTGTGTGAACCTCAAGTCGATTAATATTTGGGTCGGGTCAACATCGGGTCGATTAAGATTCAGGTCAAAATCAGGTCGAGTGAGATTCGGGTCGGGCCAACTTCAAGTCGAGTAAAATTTGGGTTAGGTCAACCATTGGTAGTCCAAAGATTCAAATTGGGTCAACCTCAAGTTGACTAAGATTCAAGTTAGGTATAGGGGGTGTTTGGCTACCCAGCTTTTTGGGTAGCTTTTAGCTTTTTGGGTAGCTTTTAGCTTTTTGGATAGCTTTTAGCTTTTTGACCAAGGTTAAAAAGCTACTTGAGATATTTGGCAAGTAGCTTTTTATATTAGCTTTTTTGACCCAAAAAGCTAGTTTTCAAAAAACTACTTGATGAAGCTTTTTGAGGTAGCTTTTTACAAAAAACTACTTTACCAAACACTTTTCCTGCAATCAGCTAACCCAAACAGCTAAAGTCAAACAGCTAATCCAAAAGGCTAACAGCTACCAGCTACCAGCTGGTTGGCAAACAGGGCCATAATCGGAATTGGGTAGGAGTCATATGAAAAAATAAATGTCTAAAATAAAAAGTTAAAATACTAATTGAACTTAAACTTACCATTACTTGGTGGACCCATTTTCTCAAGTATGTAGATTTTTTTACTAGTTATTTAGAAATCACATTAGCATTATTTCAAAATATAGGCTTGTAATATGATTTTCATGAATGTTTGAATTTGTAATTTTACTAAAAATTATTAAAGAGCAATAAAAATCAAATATACAACTATCGGTTCAGGTACAATGGGGGTTTAAATTAGTTTGGGTCGATTCAAGTTGTTTATGTTTGAATTTAATTAGGTTCGTGTATAATTAAGCTTTGAACTGATTCGGGTTTGGGTCATTTTATTGGGTCTGAATGGGTTATGGTTTGAGTCGGTTCGGGTTTAGGTCAGTCTATGTCTACTTCGATGCGGTTCAACAATCAGTTCAGGTACAATTCGGGTTTGGAACGACTCTAGTTTGGTTCAATTTTCCCCAGTCAGCCTCAGTTCAGGTTTGAGGATGTTCAGGTTTATGTCAGTTTGTTGGTTGGAATCGGGTCATAGGTTCGGTTTAGTTCTGGGTCGATTCATTATAGGGTCTTGGGTCATTGTCGGTTCAATGTTTCGGTGGTCGGTTCAGGTTTGGGTCGGGTATTTTCGAAGCGGCTCTCGGGTCAGTTTTACCAGGTCTAACCATAGACAGGGGATTCCACATTGTCGAAGTTTTTCTTGTTTGTGGCCAGGGCTAGGTAAGGTTGCTAGGGATACAAAAATTAAGGGGAAGATCCATCGGCAACAATTTTGTAGAGCAGCACCTAGCATTTCTCACCTACTATTTATAGTTGACTTTATTTTTCCTTACAAAGCCGCAATGGAGGAAGATTTGATTTTCAAAAATTTTCTAAACCAGTGTACCACACATTACAAAATGGTAGTTGAAACACGACCGTTACTTGTGACCGATAAGTGAACAGTCGCAAAAAAGGCGCACGACCGTTTGTTATAGATCGTTCACTGAACAGTCGCTAAATAGAGATCGTTCATTGAATGGTTGCTTAGTAGCGACCGTTAGTTTATGGTGGCTAATGTAACAGTCGCTAAGTAGAGATTGTTCACTAAACAGCCGCTAAATAGCGACCGTTTAGTTCACGATGATTGACTCAATGGTCGCTTAATAGCGATTGTTTGCTGAACGATTACATAGTTATTAATATCGATAACTCCATTCGAAAATCAAAAACCCAACTGAAACGCCTCATTCCTCAACCCTTCGGTGATTCTCATTTCACCCTCCAATTTCCATCTCACTTCATCACCCATCTCTCATTCACCACATATTCGGTTGTAAATCAGAAGTAGTGGGCCATCTCTATTTGAAGAACAATCTCATCCATTTGATACATAAAAAAGAGCAAGGGCTGAAAATCGACGACCGAAGGTGCAATCCGAGCACAAATGCAAAGAGGAACACTGAAACAAGGGGTGGACTGTGCGGGGGTGACAACTCACAGACCCCAAATTTTTAGGGTTTTCGATTTTTAGGTTAGAGTTAGATATAGGTTTTATTTATGTCGATTTTCACCTGTAATTGTAAATTTGTGTCGTGACTCTTGTTATTTGAACCTCTAATTCAATTTGAAAGTTATTTTCTGGGTTTGTTTTTCAATTTTCTTGATTTCGCATCTAGGTTGTGTAATACCCCGGGTATATGGTTAAGTGTTGCTTAAAAGGATTGAAATGACTACTTATATCACCAAGGTGAACCTTGTTTTATGGTAGCTCATCTGTTGAGAACTCCTCAGTTAAGCGTGCTTGGCTGGGAGTAGTCTCAAGATGGATGACCTTCTAGGAAGTTTTCCCAAGCACCGTGTGAACGAGGACGAAGCACGCTGTAAAGACTTGTGGTGATTTGTGGGGCCAGTCAGCGATCCTTGAAGCGGTTATTGGTAATGTCCGCGACTCAGGAGGGCCGGGGCATTACAGATGGTATTAGAGCCGACCCGCGATCGTGAGCTGCGCCAGTGGACAGGAGATCCATGGGCAGTTACCTAGCGGGGATAAGATTCTAGATTGGATTGTGGCACAACGATAACGTTGTGTGCTTAAGTGGGGTTAATTGTAATACCCCGGGTATATGGTTAGGTGTATCTTAAAAGGATTGAAATGACTATTTATATCACCAAGGTGCACCTTCTTTTATGGTAGCTCATCCGTTGAGAACTTCTCAATTAAGCGTGCTTGGCTGGGAGTAGTCTCAGGATGGGTGACCTTCTAGGAGGTTTTCCCAGGCAACGTGTGAGCGAGGACGAAGCATGCTGGAAAGACTTATGGTGATTTGTGGGGCCAGTCAGCGATCCTTGAAGCGGTTATTGGTAATGTCCGTGACACGGGAGGGGCTAGGGCATTACATTAAGTTTAGTGCATGTCCTCTTCTTCTTTTTCTCTATCTGTTTATTTACCCGATTATGCATGTCAATTTTGGTGATTAACATGTTCTTGGTTTGATTCGAATGTAGTTGGGTTTAATTTGTGTTTCTAGTCAAATGCGCGACTATTTTGTGAAGAGTCGCAAATTAGCGACCGTTTAGTCAACGGTCGCGCATGCGGCCAAATGACTATTCAGAGGCGACCGAAGTGAATATTGCCAAATGACTATAAATACAAGCCCACTTCCATATATTTTCTTTACATTGAGATCACCTTAGGAATATTGCCAATTTTACACCCCAGGAAAATGGTTTTCCAAAACAGTTTTCCATGGAAAATGATTTTCTTAGAAAATAAATTTTCATTTGTATTTTCCCGTGTTTCATACACATGAAAATGATTTTCCTGAAAACGATTTGCACTTGTTTGACAATAAGGAGACATAGATTAAAATGTGTGTGTGTGTGTGTGTGTGTGTGTGAGAGAGAGAGAGAGAGAGAGAGAGAGAGAGAGAGAGAATATTAAAAAGGATACATGAGAGAGAGTGGTGGAAAGAGAGATATAAGAGAGAGATTAAAACGGGTGTACTATAGAGTGGGTGAGAGAGAGAGAGAGAGAGAGAGAGAGAGAGATATTATAACCGGTGTAGGAGAGAGGAGTAGTGGAAGAAAAATAAACGAGAGAGAGAGAGAGAGAGAGAAGATATTAAAAATGGGTGTATGAGAGAGAGTAGTGGAGAGAGAGAAATATGAGAGAGAGAGTGAGAGAGAGAGAGAGAAAAAAAATATTCAAATTGGTGCATGAGAAAGAATGGTGGAGAGAGAAAGAAGGGAGAGAGAACGAACGAAGAGAGAGAGAGAGAGAGAGAATAGGAGGGAGATAGTGAAAATGGTTTTGATTAGATTGGAGTCAAGAAAATAATTTACAAAGGGGTGGGGGAAAATCATTTTCTTGGAAAAGAGTTTTCTCCATTTTCCGGTCACCAAATACCGAAAAATGGGAAAATAACTTTCCAGAAAATAATTTTCATCCCAACCAAACACCTTTGGTAATTTCATCTTCTTTTCCTCCCTTTTTCATCCCGTCATAATGCATACATGATTTCTTGGCAATAATCATATTTAATTTAGCATTTTCTCACCAGTGTTGTAATAGTGACATGAATAATAATCTTGGATTAATCTTAAATTGATAACCTGTAAATTCAACTTTATTTATGTTCTTTATTTTTATGTTTATGATGCTTTGTATTCCTTTAATTCTCGCACTTTAACTATCACATTTGCATCATCTAGTCCTTTGCCATGTGAGTCTTTACAAGTAATGACTTGAAGGCCTAATCCTGGCTCTAGAGAGCATTGAGATGGATACAGAGGTCTTTTACCTAGCGCCATACTGGTTTGCATGGCTGCTGAGCAGATGATCCGAAATTTGAGATACCTGTCAAGCGCCATGCATGACTGCTAGGCAGATGACCTGGACCCCGATCGATGTCTCCATCCAGTGCCACGCTGGTCTACATAGTTAGTTGCTGGGTAGATGACCCAAACCCTAAGGTCTTTATCCAGCACCGTGCCGGTCTGTAAAGTTGTTGGGTATAGTTGACCCATATCCAGTCCCCGACCTTTCTCTATCCATTCTCATTTTCTTCTTTTGTGTTAGTTATTTTTTTAAGTGATGATACTTTCTGAAAATAAAAATTAAATTCAAATTCCATTTGAACATCTTGATAAATAAAGAAAATAGGTTAATTACTAAAATTCAATTAAAAAACCCTAAAGACTAAGGTATTCCGTTTGACTCCCAAACATCGCGTACCATACTTGGAAGTTTTCATGGGTCATACAATAGACAAACTAGTTTTTTAGGTGGGTAGAGAAGTGCTTAATTATCAAAGCTATCACACACGGTGACATACACAATTCCTACATACGTGTAGGGCTCGGGGAAAAAAAAAAACTTCAAGCATTCTACATGATGTTTGGTGAGTCTGAAGGATGTCTTATCTTTTAGGAGATTTGATTGTGTTTTATTTTATTAATTGATTTCTCTTTCTTATAATATTCAAATGAATCAAAATAATAAAAATCTAAAGAGCTGTTAATTAATTTTTAGTGAGAATTATTAAAATTAAATTTTAGACTTCATAAATCGCGAACCATAAGATTCAGATTTGGAGTAAGGTTACGAACTCGAAAGTAAAAACTCTATAATTCATCTGTTCAAAGATCTGACTCTACCAAATCGATTGAATAAAGAAAAGAGGAGAAGAGGAGAATTGATTAAATTAATTAATATTATTTAGATCACACAAATAAAGTAATTGAAATGCAAAACTAAAATAAAATAAATAAATAAATAAATAAATAAATACAAATAATAAAATAAAATTAAAAATAGCATAAACATGAACGTAAACATAAGCATATTTACAGAATAATATTATTAAGGATATTAAAGAATTAATTTCTACATTATTATAGCGTATTGATGAAGTGTAAATTGAAGAAATAAAATGCTAACCTCAAGTTTTAATACCAAGATTAAGAAAGCCAAAGGATAGAATGGAGGAGGGACAATAAGAACGTTAAATCACCGAGTGTCAATATATGCTCTTAGAGTCCTAGGGTGATTTTGGGGTGTGGAAAAGTAGTGGAAGCAGGGTTTATTTATGGTGGTGGATGAAAAAATATTAGGAGAATAAAATAAAATAATTACAAATTTCATTCGTTTACGATAGGTGAGGAAGAATTAAATAAAATAAAGAAATATTTTATTTGGTTTGATTTTGGGGGTTTCATCATGTGATTCATGTGTGCATTTCAAAATTATTGACATTTAATTCAAAATTAAAAATAAAGATAAAAAATGTTCAATGTAAATTATATAATTACAAAGCTGAACTGAATAACAAAATTCAGTGTCCACACTATGCTATTAGTATTTTTAATTACTTAAGAATCTCTGTCAAGAAATCCAAGCCATCATTTTTAGATTTGTTGGTGTCATGACCTAAATCATTGGGTGAATAGTGGCAAACTATGCGAGGTCAAGGAGGATGGAGGAATGGATTTTCGAGATCTCCGAGGCTTTTAATGAAGGGTTGTTGGCTAAGAAAGTTGCAAGACTTGTCAGGAACACGGATGCTCTGGTTAGCAAGAGTTTTGACAGCTCGTTATTATCCGAACAGGGATATCCTAGTAGCTGATTTGAGTAGTAAACCCAACTTTTACTTGGAGAAGCTTGTGAAGGGCTCGAAAGCTAACTCTAAAATTAAGATTTGAGAGGATAGGTGGTTGTGTCAACCTTATTCGCTTAGAACTCTAATGTCGAGTATGGAGGTGGACCCAGGGATAAGGGTGACATCTCTTAATGATCTTGAAAATGGTACATGGAAGGACCCAATCCAGGTTTTGTTCCTACCATGAGATGTTGAGTAGATATTAATTTGTCGCTATGTGCTAATTGGTCGATTGACATATAGACATGACATTTCTCTTCTGACAACAACTATTTGATAAAAATCAGGGTATCGGTTGGCTAGGTCCTTTAAGCGACTGAATAGACGATCATCATCATCATCAAGGGAGTCTAATAAAAAATTTGGAAGAAGTGGAACTTTGATGTTCCTCCCAAGGTGAAAGTGTTTGGGTGGAAGGCCCGTTGATGCCCTTACTACGAAACTCAATCTTGCACAAAGGAATCCTAGAATGCCATTGTTTCATCCTTTCCGTGGGATTGGGGGAAAAACGAGACACTTAATCTTTTTTTCTTGTCCACTAGCATATGATATTAGGGTTCTGTGGGACCCGGGAAAATCCCCGTGGTATCCCTCGCGGTAAACGGCGAGTCGAAAGGGGTGTCTTTTCTTTGAGAAGATTTGCTTGAATCTCCGTTTAAAATAAATTAAAGTTAAAGTTTCAATTAAACTCTTTTTTTTTTTGAAAATACACTTTTTTAGTTGGAAATTTATTTACTCTACGAAACCAACAGAAAACAGAAAAAAGAAACAGAAGAAATAAAAGGAAACGACAAACATAAGGATTTGAAACCGAAACCGGGTTATCGTTCACCGCAATACTGCAGTATCGCGGGCGTAATCGTATGGAATCCGATCCGGATGTCGGTCCGTGTCGTCGGGCCAGAATACCGCCAGGTATTCTGTCCGTTCCGGCCTTGGAACCTACTTCCGAACGTAGGGATTCAGACCTAAAAAAAAAAAAAGAAAACTTTATTTTCGTAATTGATTTTCTGAGAAAAAAAAGAAAAAAATAAAACCCGAGAGGGCAAAAAAGAAAGAGAAGATGAGAGAGTCGCCAATTAATTTTTGAACGAGAATTAATAAACTCAAAAGAGGGAAAGAAAAAAAAAAGAGACTCCACAAACCGCGAACCACGAGATTCGGATCCGGGGGTAAGGTTACGGATTCGGGAATAAAAATTCCCAAATCCGCCCGTTCAACAAATGGACTTTACTAAATCGGTTAAATAAAAAAGAAGAAGAAGATGGGAGAAGAAGAGAGTAGAACGGAGTATTACTTAGTGTAATTTGTGTTATTTAGTTACATACAAACGCGATAATAAAGCGACAAATAAATTCAATAAATAAAAGAATTGAACAAGAACGTACCTTTATTCACAAGCAATCCATATTATTTAGGTCGAGTTTAGGGTTAACTCAAATTACAAGATAATATGAATAAAGAAAGGATAGAGAAAGAGAAAACAAATAAAATGCCAAGTTAGTGTATGCAAAAATGAGAGAAATAGAGAGGGAGAAGAGAAGATGAAATCACCAAGTGTCAATACGCCAGGGTGATTTCGGCGTAGAATGAAATGGGGGATGAGAGGGGTTTTTATAGTAGAAATTAGGATTGAGAATTAGGTTAAAAAAGAGGGGGAAATGCGGCATAATACCGCCAAGTATTAGGCCCAGCTGCGCGAAAAATTAGGTCGTGGCACGCTTCCCGAGGTGGATGGTGGCGCCCTGGGTCGGGCAGAACCCGCCCACAATACCTGCAGGCATGCTGGGCTTTAGAGGCGCCCAACTGCGCGTTTCCCTAGGTCAACTCGCTTCCCGAGGTAACCGGGTCACGCTTGACCCGCCCAAATACCTGTCGGTATGCTGGGCCTGGGAGAAGCCTAGTTGCACGCTTTCCGAGGTGGGCCCACTTCCCGAGGCAACCCGGCCCGACCCGACAGAATACCTGCCGGTATGCTGGGCCTAGGAGAAACCCAGTTGCACGCTTTCCGAGGTGGACCACGCTTCCCGAGGCAATCCGGCCCGACAGCGGAATACGCCGGTATCTTTGGGCACAGGAGAAGCCCAGTTGCACGCTTTCCGAGGTGGGCACGCTTCCCGAGGTAATCTGGGTCGGGCATAACCCACCAAAATACCTGCAGATATGCCCATATCCGGGTTGCAGTCCTGCTTTGGGCCGCGTGTCAAGCTTTACTTTTTTGGGCTGTTTGGATTGAGCTTTTTTTTGTGATGGCTTTTTTTTGGGGGTTTTCCTTCATTTCTTCATCTTTTTTTGCATTTCAAAATTCTTGACATTTTCCTAAACTAAAATAAAGATAAAATAAAAAAATACATAATTATAAGACACTTTTCGGGTGTCTACAGGTTCACATTCCATTTAAAGGTGCAATTCAAAACGACATTGAGAAGGTGATGAGCACTCTTGCTAGAGTTGGGGAAAAGTTTGACGATGACAAACTAGGAAAATTCCGTTGTTGTTATGTGAATGTGTTGGAGAGGAGAAATGATTTCCTGTTCAACCAAAAGCCTTCCTTGCACAAGGAAGTCGCTAACCATACAATTAAATTTGTGTGGAACTTTAGAGAAACTAAGGAGAACGATGCATTCCCTTGAAAGGAGATGTACCATGTAGTTTGGAGGTTGCCATAACCAAGGGTCTTTAAATCAAATCTCATGGAGGTACGATGTAGAAAGATTGGTATTATTGGAGCTACGTGTGTGATTAGGAACCATCTTGGGGATACAGAGCTAGTGTGAATGGAGCAAGGCGAAACCTTCGTAGATTCATTAACGGAGGGCATGAAGGCATGCATCTTTAGGCTAACTCAAGCTTGGGTTCATGGGATCAGAAAACTAATAGTTGAAGGAGAACTACTAACTATTGAAAATGTTAAAGTAAAGGAAGTTTAGGAATAGTAGTAGGTCTTTGTTTTTATGAATTACTTTATCAGATCTTTGTGACTCTTAAGAGTTTATCAGCTTTAATTATGTTAGAAGAACTTGTAATGTGGTAGCTCATGCTATAATCCACTTGTATCTTTATCATTCCAGAGAAAAGGATATGAAGCTGTGAGGGCCGGATTTAGTCCATGATTAATTTGACTTCCACTGAGATGTGCACTTTTTTATTAGTGAGGGTTTAATATAATGGTGTGACGATGTTTTTTTCTTCTAAAAAAGTCTCTTTCTATTAGCTTAAAATAACTGATGCAAACTAAAGTTCAACACACTTTTTCTCCATTTAAATCACATTGAAATAATCCTCTAGTACTCAAACAAATATTGAAGTCTAGATTACTAATTCTAACAAGCCAATGACATCTATTTTTTTTTTTTCTAGATTTCAGAACACACACACATACATACATACATACATACATATATACATACATACATGCATACAGACTCGGCAATTTTTTACCCGACCCGGTAACTTGACTCGAACCCGCCCAAAATTTTTGGGTTTTGAACATGATTTCCTCAACTAAACCCGAAATACACCGAACCCGAAAATTAGTGGGTCAAACCCGACCCACCCGTTTGACCCGAAAAATTAATTTTTTAAGTTTAACTTTATTAGAATTTGTGACTTTTCATTGTAACTTTTAACTATTAAACTATAAGTGCAACTTATTTATTTGTTATTTCTCCAATTCAAGTTAAAGGATAGTTATAATAATCTATCGTTACTAGAAGATAATCATATTTTATTATGTATATTGTACAAAAAGAAGTATTTAGAGACCATTCTTTTAAAAGGAAAAACTGAAAAGGTTGCAATCATAACTCGTTAGGTTGACTCGAAATCGAAAGACACCACCTGTATTTACCCAAACCTGAGATACACCTGACTCATATTTACCTGAACTCGATATACAACCGACCCAAACCAACCCGCTCGACCAAATTGGTAGGTCTACATACATACATACATACATACATACATACATACATACATACATACATACATACACGTGTGTGTGTCTGTGTACAACAACAACAAGAACAATAACAGACTCACAAAGGAAACACGCTTGAGCACGGTCTAGGGGATCTAGATGTAGGTAGTCTACCCCCATAAATAGAAGTTCATGAAGAAGTTGATTCTTGCGAACCCAAAACTATTTTCAAAAAACCACTTTTAAAATGAAATTAGACGTTAAAAGAAACCTAGTAAGAAACCCTTTGCAAAAACCAATTGAAAAACCAAGAAACCAGAAAGTATGATGAAGTAGAGAGATTCATACCTTGGCACTCGATGCACTTGAGGATGAGCTAGATATACCTAGACGACATACATAAAAGAAGACATACTTACATACATGTGTGTGTGTGTGTGTGTGTGTGTGTGCGTGTGTGTGTACAACAACAACAAGAACAATCAAACTCACAAAGGAAACACGCTTGAGCATGGTATGAGGGATCTAGATGTAAGTTGCTTTCCCCCATGAGTAGAAGTTCATGAAGAAGTTGATTCTTGCGAACCAAAAAAGATTTTCAAAAACCACTTTGAAAACCAAATTAGACACTAAAAGAAACCCAGTAAGAAACCCTTTGCAAAAACCAATTGAAAAACCAAGAAACCAAAAAGTATGATGAAGTAGAGAGATTCATACCTTTGCGCTCGATGCACTTGAGGATAAGCTAGATATACCTAGACGACATACATAAAAGAAGACATAAGGCGACAAACCAAGGAAAATTCATAGTGCGAACCCAACAAACTCACTTTGTTACCTTGATACTAACTTTTCATTCTCCCCTATCTAGTGTCATGTCATCCTCTAAGGCTAGGTGCTTCAAATATGTTTTGATCACATCTCTCATGGGCTTTTTACGTCTTCTACTCCCCCGACACCTATGAGGTATCCTAATTCTTTCGCACCTTCTAACACACACACACACACACACACACACACACACACACACACACATGATGGAGACCTAGCCAGCCCTCCATCATTTTACATTCCTAATGATGGAAACCAAGCTACGTTAGTGCGATCATGCTTTAAGACAACCTATGAACTCAAGCAAGATACAATCAGTTTAGAGTATCATTCACCCGGTTGGTATATGATCTGTTTGCTTGTATATCTCTGAATTGAGGCGTTTGCTAAGATCAAGCCTTAAGAGACTTTTGAAGGGAATTGTTTAAGATTTCCAAAAAGCTCTTAGACAATCAATTTGGAGTTCATTTGCATCCTCAACCAGATTCAACAAAAGAAGTGTGCTTGGTAGGACTCGATTTGGGATGATTGTATTATTTTGTGAAGATCAAAGGCATTTCGGTCTTTTTCCCCATAAATTCGAATTTCCCTCTTCCAATCTGGTTCTTGAGGAAATGCAACAGCAAAGGAAAGGCCAAGCAAGCAACCGAGGAGGAGGTGGCATCGTTGGAATGGGCTAAGTGTACTAGGGTGGTCCGATGAGAAGCAACCACGTGCCTTCATGTAAGGGGGCCATATTTTGGTTATGTTGGATGTAAAACCTCAAGAGAAGGAAAGGAAGCCACTAATTTCATTCATAATTAGCTTAGTTAAACTTGTTTAGAGATTACTTCATGTTTAGGAAAGCTTAAGTGAAAGGCTAAGGTGTGTGTGTGCTTGCTAACATATTTGCTTGCATATATACACCAACCGCGTACTCTTTATTTCACTTAGCTAAGTTTGAGTAATAAAGAAAGCTTTAAGCTTCTTTTGTTTGTGAGTAACTAATAACTCTCAAAATTTCTACTTCTGTTTCTTGATTTGGCTAATCAAGCGGTGATAAGTAGAGCTCGTTAATGATCAAGTGGTGATATCTATATCTTGCTATTGCTCTGGTGTTTTTGTATCCAAAGGAGATTAGCAAGTCCAACCCTTGTGGTTTGTAATTGTGGTGTCTCTATATCAATCATAAATCACTTGTTTATCTCATCTTTCATTTGTTTTTCTTTCTTTGAATTTGAACTCCTACTTGGTTTCGAATCGAAGAATACCGATCCATTCAAGTTCTTACTATTGGTGTGTGTCTAGTTTAGTGCACTCTAATCTCCTTAAGCTACACATCAACACACACACACATGCATCTAAAAACTTACAGTGAAGTGATTGTTAGTATCCAACAATCACCATAACTAAATAAGTCTTACCCATAGATTTAATCTAAGTTTATCTCATCCACATATTTTATTATTCTCATTTTAGAGTTTTTTTTATATGATATTATTCCATAAAAATATTTAATAAAATTAATTGAGTACTATAATTTAAGTTGTGTTTAATTGTGAAAAAAATACCAAGTTCAACATAAAAATAATTTAATTAATACTTTACTAAAAAAAAGAAAATTAAAATTTTGAAAAATAAGATTATATAAAAAATTCAAAATGAAAATAATATAATATAATATGCGGGTGAGATTAGCTTAGGCTAATCTACTACTAACATTTGTTTAATTAAGGCAATTATCGGATACCAGCAATCACTATGTCTTATATATATACATACATAGATTGATATACATGCATATATATACATAAAAACATGCATATACAAATACATATAAATACACACATAGATATAATTAAAGATTCGTTAATGAAAAATTATAACATATCGATGATAATAATATCTAAAGTCTAAAGTATACATCTAAATTATCATCTTCAAATAATTATATTGTTGATGAAATTTATTTTTTTCGATTCTTGAAAGCCAATACAAGGTTGAAAGATCTACGTCAAATAATGCAGATTTTTGCAGAAAATCAGCTAAGTAGAAATTCCACAAAATAACTAAGTGAAAACTGCTAAAGTAGAATCTAGTACCAAATAGTTACACTGTAATACTCTCTAAGCATGAATCTCCGGGCAAGCCTCTTGTTCTTTCTGCACTTCCTCCTTAAGTACTCCACATATTTGTTATTATCACTAACAATTGACATGTCTAGTCATCAGTTGCATTAATCACATTTTTTGACATCTTTTAAATTTTTTTCATGAATAATTAGAGTTATGTTATTACTCTCTAAAATTGCAAATACTTATTCAACTCAATAAAATCATTCTTAAAAGAAATGTCATCAGTATGTAACCATGTAAAATTCCCCTACAAAAAAAAAACATTATCATCGATTTCAAAAAAAAAAATTACTGTTATAACTGAAAGGAACCATCCTTGCGTTTGAAGTGAATTATGTCAAGAATGATATCTTCAGCCTTATGGAAACTTTGTGGTTACTATGAAGTTTCTAAATGAGATGAGCATATTTATGAAAACTACCAGTATTTTTCTTATTTATTTTGGTGAAATGACCTTTTCTTTATACCATTTTATAAGGAAGAAATGACCAATGTAGCATATTTATTTTGGTGTCCTTGCTACGAAGCTCAATCTTGCAAGGACTCCTAGGATGCCATTGTGTTGCCTTTTCCGATGGATTGGGGAAGAAGTGAGACACTTAATCTTTTTTTCTAGTCCTTATTTGGGTTCACATTCCATTTAAAGGTGCAATTCGAAACGACGTTGAGAACAAGGTGATGAGCACTCTTGCTAGAGTTGGGGAAAAGTTTGATGATGACAAACTAGGAGAACTTCATTGTTGTTATGTGAAAGTGTTGGAGAGGAGAAATGATTTCCTGTTCAACCAAAAGCCTTCCTTGCACAAGGATGTCACTAACCATACAATTAAATTTGTGTAGAACTTTAGAGAAGCTAAGGAGAAAGATACATCCCCTTGAAAAGAGAGGTACTGTAGAGTTTGGAGGCTACCATAACCAAGGGTCTTTAAACCGAATCTTGATGGAGGTACGATATAGGAAGATTGGTATTGTTGGAGCTTCGTGCGTGATTTGGAACCATCTTGGGGATATAGAGCTAGTGTGATGGAGCAAGGTGAAAATTTTGTAGACTTGTTAATGAAGGGCGTGAAGGCATGCATCTTTGGGCTAACTCAAGCTTGGGTTCACGGGATCAGAAGACTAATAGTTGAAGGAAAACTACACTAACTATTGAAAAGGTTGAATCAAAGGAAGTCTGGGAATAGTAGTAGTTCTTTGTTTTTATGAATTACTTTATTAGATCTTTGTGACTCTTTAGGCTTTGTCAGTTTTAATTATGTTAGAAGAATTTGTAATGTGGTAGCTCATGCTATAGCTCACTTGTATCTTTATTACTCCAGAGAAAAGGATATGAAGTTGGGGGGGGGGGATTTAGTCCACGATTTGGCTTCTACGGAGATGTGCACTTTTTCCTAGCAAGGGTTTAATATAATGGTGTCGATGTTTTTTTCCCTTCTAAAAAAGTCTCTTTCTGCTAGTTTCAAATAGCTGACGCAAACTAAAATTCATCAAACACCGTCTCTTCATTTAAATCACATTGAAATAATCCTCTAGTGCTCAAACAAATATTGAAGTCTAAATTACTAATTCTGGCGAATCGATGACATTTTTTTTTTCTAGATTTCAGAATATGGGTGTGTGTGCACACACACACACAGACATACATACATACTTGCTTGCTTACTTACACACACACACACACACACACACACACACACACACACACATGTGTGTGTGCGTGTACAACAACGACAAGAAAAATAACATACTCACAAAGGAAACACGCTTGAGGATGGTCTAGGGCATCTAGATGTAGGTAGCCTTCCTCCATGAATAGAAGTTCATGAAGAAATTGATTCTTGTGAACCCAAAATTATTTTCAAAAGACCACTTTGAAAACCAAATTAGACACTAAAAAAGAAACCAAGTAAGAAACTCTTTGCAAAAACCAATTGAAAAACCAACAAACTAGAAAGTGTTATGAAGTGGAGAGATTCATACCTTTACGCTCCATGCACTTGAGGATGAGCTAGATATACCTAGATGACATACATAAAAAAAAAAAAGACATAAGACGACAAGCCAAGGCAAATCACAGTGCTAAACTAGCAAATCTCACACTATAACTTTGATACTAACTCTCCACACTCCCCTATCTAGTATCATGTCATCCTCTAAGCCTAGGTGCTTCAAATATGTTATGATCACATCTCTCATGGACTTTTATGTCTCCTACTCCCTCGGCGCTTATGAGGTATTCTAATCCTTTCTCACACACACCCAAAAACTTACAATGATTGTTAGCACCCGACAATCACCATAACTAAACAAGTCTTACCCATAAATTTAGTCTAAGTTTTATCTCATCCACATATTTGATTATTTTCATTTTAGTTTATTTATATGATATTATACCATAAAAATATTTAATAAAACTAATTGAGTTCTATAATTTAAGTTGTGTTTGATTGTGAAAAAAATCTCCCGAGTTCAACAAAAATTAATTTAATTAATACTTTGCTCAAAAAAAATTAACATTTTAAAAATAAGATTATATAAACAATCCAAAATGAAAATAATATAATGTATGGATGAGATTAGCTTAGGCTAATCTACTAGTAACATTTGTTTAATTAAGGCAATATAATTGCCGGATACCAATAAACTCTATGTTTTATATATACATACATAGATTGACATACATACATATACACATAAAAACATGCATATACGTATACATATAAAAACACACATATGTGTAAAGGTTCATTAATGAAAAATTATAGCACATCTGCGATAATAATATCTAAAAGCTAAAGTACACATCTAAATTATCATCTTCAAATCAATATATTGTTGATGGATTTTTTCGATTCTTGAAAGCTAATATAAGGTTGAAAGGTCTACATCAAATGATGCACATTTTTGCAAAAAATCTGCTGAGTAGAAGTTACTGCAAAATAACTAAATGAATACTGTTAAAGTAGAAATTTATTAGCAAATAGTTACATTGTAATACCCTTCAAGCATGATTCTTCGGGTAAGCCTCATATAACCTTGTTCTCTCTGCGCTTCCTCCCTGAATACTCCACATTTTTGTTCTGATCACTAATAATTTTTTTTGAATAATTAGAGTTATGTTATTACTCTCTAAATTACAAATATTTATTCAACTCAATAAAATTATTCTTAAAAGAAATGTTATCAATATCAGTATGTAGCTCTGTGAAATTCCCCAAAAAAATAGATCATTATCATCAATTTCAAAAAAGAAAAAAGATTACTGTTATTACTAAAGGAAAAACTTATAGTGGTTGTCAACTATGACAACCACCACAATGAAAACGATATTTATCCATACATGTATCAACTTTTATGTTCGCTATTCATTTTTTTAATTTAGTACAACATTATAAAATATATTTTCTTAATTAAAATAAATTTTTTGAAATTTTTTAAAATTTAAATATCTTTAATCTAAATTTTTGCCTAGTAAATAAGCATATTTTGAAAAATATTTATTTAAATTTTTTTAATATAAACTAAAATTTTAAAATATATATTTTACAATTTATATTAAATAAGAAAGCTAATGGTCAATGTAAAACTTGACACATGTACAAATAAGATTTATTTTACTTACGGTGGTTGTCATGGTTGACAACCACTATAAGTGCATCCTATTACTAAAAGGAAACATCCTTGCTTTTGAAGTGAATTGTATTAAGAATAAGATCTTCGGCCTTATGGAAATTTTGTGGTTACTACGAAGTTTCTAAATGAGATGAGCATATTTATGGAAACTACCAATATTTTTCTAATTTATTTTGGCAAAATGACCACTTTTTTGTACTATTTTATATGGAAGAAATGACCAATGTTGTAAATTAATATTCTTTGATTTTTTCACAAGGATTACCGAAAAAATGGAAAGTTCATTCTATTGATCAGAAACGTACGTGCTTCATATTTCACAAGAATTAATTGCAATAATATTCCTTTTTTAGTGTGATCTAATTTTTTTTTTTATCACGAGTGTGATCTCATTGTAGACATATTTGTGTGTTAATTGGGCGATGATAAGTGTCTTGCTTCAAGACACTGCTTAAATGTCTTATCTCTTATAAAATCAATATTTATTATCACTTTTAATCTCAATTTTTTTGACAGATATGATTAATTATTAATTATAAGAAGCTTGGAATATGTTGGCTACGCCAACAATTAAAATTGACACCCTAACGAATGAACCACATCCATTGAGCATATTTTGGATACATTTTCATAAATTTTAAAAAAATAGATAAAAATGTGATTTTATAACATTTATATATATTATTATAGTTGTAGAACTCAATCATGTCATTTTTTTTGCAATTTAATTTACAAATATATAGGTTTTGTAGCATCACATGCAAGACACTTAACAAGTGTCTTATCCAAAACATTTATCATTTCTTATTTGTCAGCAACCCAACACCGAAATAACATCAATTAAATTCAGGTTTTTGTGTAATGTAGCGATATTTTTTGGCGTGATATACAGAATGAAAACATGTCTAAATAAAAAAACAATCACTATACTATAGGAAAACCCGAGTTTAAATAACTTTAACTCAGTATTGGGCTGTTGACAAAAACAATCCCCTAAAGTCTGGGATATCCATTTCAAAATTGAAGTTTGGGATATTCGGATAAACAATGTTCAAAGTTGGCAATTTCAAAACCTAATAATCCATATTAAAATGTCCAACATAATATTAAATGTTCAAACATAATGTTAAAATATTTAAATATCATCTTTTATAAGAATCACAACTTCTATTTGAAATTATGGAAATTTATCATAAAAAATTCCACATATGAGCATTTATTAGTGTTTAGGAAGCATCGCTTTTGAAATTGCTTTTGACCAAAACTGTTTTTAAAAAACAAGTATTAACTCCTAAAAATATAATTATTTGGATTAGTTTATGCTTTATAATCCCAATACACTCTTAAAAATGTGGCCAAACAAGAACTTAGTTCATACCAAAAACTTGAGTGTTAAGCAAAACTTTCTTTGGTAAAACTATGCTAGGCAGCTTGTTGTAGATTTTGAGCAGTGTCAAGACTTAAGACTGACCATATTATATACTAGTAGTATTGTACTTGGGTTAGTGAAACCAAAATATCTTCATCTTTACTTTCTAAAAGAGGAAATAGGTCTTATGTGCAAAATAATAAATATGTATTATTTGTAGAAATTTGTTTTCTTAGGCACAATATGATAATGGTTCATATTTTATGTACTTGTTTTGAAACGTTATGATATGTAGTATTCATACAACCATTACATGAGCCTTCAATCACTATCAATAAGTTACCAAACACACACAAATAAATTTTGGTAGTTTTTTTAAGAATATAATTATACCATTAACTTCTCTCTAAACTGTTGATGTTGAACACACCCTTATACACCTATGTTGTATGATGTCATTTTTTTAATTATCAAAATGTCACGTATATATTTCTCTCTTATTTATTTGTTTCCTTTTTAATAGAACCGTCTTTTCTTAATTATTTGCTAGTGCTTCATAAATCTCACAACTTTCTTTTTTCAGTTCTTTCATTCATTCTTTTCTTCATTTTTTAATGGGACATACTTCCCTTAAATATTTGGCTTTGCTCTTTATTTAGAGCCACAAAAAATAAGCTTCTCAATTTTCATCAACCCATCAAACATCTTTTTTTCCCTTAAAACCTAAAAAAATCATATTTTTCAGTTGTGAACCCATATTTTTAGAACAAATCATAACCATTTTTTGACCACCAAAATTTTAAAAAAAAGAAAAAACCCCATCAAACACATTTTTTTTCCTAAAACCTAAAAAACATATTATATCAGTTTTGAACCCATTTTTTTAGAAAAAAATCATAACCATTTTTTGACCACCAAAATAAATAAAAAAAGAAAAAATAACCATGTCAATGGACTGGGTTATATAAGAAGAGAAAATGTAGGAAGGTGGTTGTATTCAGTAACTGAAACTTGCAATTTGGTCAAACAAAATATTAATTGAAAAAATAAAAACCCATTAAATAATGGGCTTGAAAATACTACTAAAACCCTCCTCCCTCCCTCCCTTCCCTTCATACCTCGGAGTGTCTCTCTCTATTTCTCTCTCTCTCAATGACTCTCTAGGAGGCTTCTCAGTGCTCAATGTGTGTGGGTTTGTGGGTAAATGGGTAGAGGCATACATAACTATGTGTGTATCTCTTATATATATAGATGTGTGCAAATATATATGGTATGATATTTGATGTTGCTCTCAACCTCTTCTCATATTTCAACCCCTCATTTTAATGGCGTGAGCGTGCACAGAACAAACAGACCTCACTACCACTCTTGGCTAAAACTGTGATTATCAAAACCCTCTTCACCCTTTTCTCTCCCCCCAGAAAAAAAAAAAAACTCCCAATCGAAATCCCAAAAAATGAGACTGAATTTCGGATTTCTTCATCATCATCATCATCATCGTCATCATCATTGTTCTTCTTCGTGTATGTCCCATGTTTTTGTTTTTCTATAAATTATGTCGCTTTGGTTGATATTGTGATCTGGGGTTTTATCGCGTCCTTTTTTTCACAATTTCTTTCTGTTTTTAGTTTTGGGTTTTTGCTCTGTTGTTGTGTTAAGGAAAAGAAAACCAAAAAAAGGGGGTTGTTTTAGGGAGAAGATGAAAGGTGAGAGGGAGCTAGACAAGTATTTGGGTGAAACATCTCCTCATCCAGCGTCGAATAATAATAATCATCATTATCATCAGCAAATGTTGAAGGGTGTTGTGAGTTCAGGTTCTTCTACCAGTGGGTTTTGCTTTTCTGATGTTGGGTCGTCATCTATACCCTCTTTTGATCATCATTCCCAATCGCCTTCCCCCAAAACCCATTTTGTAGATCAATTTCAAGTGAATTCCAGTGTGTCCGATTCTTCTTGGTATGGTAATGGGGGTGGTAGTAGGGCTAACAATGGGGCTGTGTTGGATGAAGTCAGTTTGGCCAGGGAATTTCATATGATGAACATTTCTGGGGGGAATAATAGGCCTGAGTTTTCTTCTGATGTTGGACGATTTGGTGGTAGAGGTGACCCAGACATGTTTAGGATTAGTGACTGTAATGTACCTAAGATTAGGCCCTCCAATCCTCACAATTTCGTTTCTAATGAACCTTCTGTTAATGGCTTCTCTGGTAATGGAGGAGGGTTTCTTTCCCCTCTGTATAGGGATGAGAGGAACACCAGGGATGATATCATCAGTCATAGGTGGGGCCAACGAGGCGATAATCATTACAAGGGCGATTCGTTCGAGTCTGGTGTACCCTACAATGGTGGTGGGCATGGTAATAATAGGAACTGTTCCATTAGTTTTCCTTATGATGAGACCGCCCTTCGAAGGGATGATCCTTATGGTAATCATCCTCTGATGAACAGAAGTAGTGATCATCTTGGGAATGAAGTTCCTGTTATGAGGGTGGCTGAACATGCTGGTAATAGTGGTCTGATTCAGAGAGGAGATGGGGGATATGGTCATCTGATCCCACTTCAAATTCAGTCCATGTATGGCCCTCATGTTGTTGGTGATCCTTTGCAGCAATGCATGGTGGATGGCTGCAAAGAGGTCATGAATCCCTGGGCTTGCTCTCAGAATTTGTCCATGCACCGGGCTTACTCGGACGAGCCTTTGTTGCAGCAGCGCGGTGGGGTCCACTTTTCTGGAAACATGGGCTCGCTAAACGCCGTGGACTCCTCTCAGCTGGTTCATTTCAAGCAGGCTCTGAGTCGGGGGACCAGGCTCTATTCGATGAGGGAAAGAATGAGGACTGCTGCAGCAGAAGAACCTCAGGCTGCTTCACTAATGAAGAAGGGCAGGCAGTTGGATTCATATGGTTGTGAGGGTGCTTTTATGGTGAAAGAGAAAGGGATGAGTGGTGGTGCAATTGGTAAGAATTGTCAGTCGAATGGCCGAGTGAAATCCTCTCTTTCTGGTGCCACATTGCAGAAACTCGGGGACCGAGGCGTGGATCTGAATGCTGCTAATTTGCAGTCTGAAAGGGCTTGTGCCAATGGTGGACTCCTTATGAGCTGTGATCCTGTGGTCCTGCAGTCGATATACAACTCCATGACCGAGGTTCAGGGTAACATTTATCTGATGGCAAAGGATCAGCATGGTTGTAGGTTCCTGCAGAAGAAGTTCGACAAAGGATCGTTTGATGACGTGCAGCTTATCTTCAATGAAATCATCGACCATGTTATTGAGCTGATGATGAATCCATTTGGAAACTATCTTATCCAAAAGTTGCTGGATGTCTGCAACGAAGAGCAGAGAATGAGGATTGTGCACGCAATAACTAGAGACCGGGGAGAGCTTGCTAGAGTTTGCTTGAATACACATGGGTATTGTTTATCTCATTGTGTTGCTTAAGTGATTGTCTTGTTATATGACTTGATGTTCTCATGCAATGTTGTGTTACTTTCTTTGATTGAGATTGTTCTTCGTTTGCTGTCAGTACACGTGTGGTGCAGAAACTGATTGAGACCCTTAAGACCAAGAAGCAGATATCGCTGATTGTTCGGGCTCTTGAGCCAGGTTTTCTTGATCTTATAAAGGATTTGAATGGTAATCATGTGGTCCAGCGTTGCTTGCAATGCCTCAGCAATGAGGACAATAAGGTATTCATGCTTTAGACTAAACTTTTGGCTGTGGAAATCATTCCCTAAGACAGGCAGTTGTTCCTTTTTAGCTGTGTAGACAGTTGGAAGAAGTGGCTTTTAATCTCTTATAGTTGTGTTCATGCTGCGACAAAGTGTATTCTTGTGGTAGGATCATGGCATTTACTCTTGGTGAAAAATATGCACATTTGTCTGCGGAACAATTCCCGCTGTCCTGAAAGCTCTTGTACTTTCATTCCTAGTGGCCATTGACATGTCATTACTTGAGATTTATTGAAAGAAAAGTACAACTATTTCCTGTTCAAATTGCCCCCTGTGGTATCATAAGGTATCATAAATGGATCCTGTGGGGAGATGGTGGAGTAGTTACAGGACATGTTGCTCTAGTTACTTACTATTTTACTTTGGAACATGAAAAATTCACTTAGATGAGGCTTGGATCAAACTATCTTTCCTTGTGAATTTTGGTCTGCATTCTCACTGCCATTTGGTGTTTAAGTTTGTGGTTTTGGGCTTTAAGCCGTGCAGGATAACTATGAGTGTATGTATAACTAGAGTTCACTTGGAGAGTAATGAAAGTTAGTGTCAGTTGTGAACATCTGTGTGGATTTGCCCAGGTCAGTCACGATGGTTGTCGGTACTTATATTCATCTTGTTATTGACATTATTTATCCATAACAGTTTATCTTCGAAGCTGCTGCAAAGTACAGTGTTGAGATAGCAACTCATCGGCATGGATGTTGCGTACTTCAACGTTGCATTGCCCATTCCACTGGGGAACACCAGAAGAAGTTGGTCGAAGAAATTTGTGCCAATGGGCTTCATCTTGCTCAAGATCCATTCGGGTATGAATCTATTCGTAATTCTCATGACGCCTCTTATTGTTTCCTGTTGCCACTGGATATATAGACTTTGTATCGTATGGTATGGATGGACTTGTATGTATGTATAGGTTGATGTCATTTTCATGCAATCATATGTGGATCGATAATGCACTATTGAGTTTATTTTTATCCTTCTACTGATGACTGAGGCAAGCCTTGCCATTAAAACTGGTTTCCTGGTGCTATTAGTTTTCTTCAAGTAGTTCATTTGTTACTTTGTTGGTTCTTGCTGTCACTGTGCATGCGAAGAAGGTTTTTGCAAATTGTTCTCTCATGTTAGTTCAATAGCTAAAATTTTCAGTCCGATCAGTCCTGACTCCTGACTATTGTAGAAGTTTAGACAAACTTAGAGGCGCACTATCGTTGAATTTCCTGTATGCTCTGCATGTTTTATTCTTGATCGTGTTTATTTTATTTTATGCTGGAGTCCATAGTCATATGCTTATTTACTGTATGCATGGTGAAGTGAATGCTATTCAAATCTGTGTGATGTTTCAGGATAAAGTATTCAAAGGAATGTAGATTAAATTAATAACAATTTGAGCATGAGAAATTGTGTATGGGGACTTGACCACAGTAGGGTGCGTCGTTATTGTAATGTATCATTTAGATGGTTCCCTGTTAACCAAAGAATCATTTAAAACATGATTCTTGATTTTCTGTTTGCCACAGTACAGAAGAATTCATCAATAACCATCTATGTACGAGTGACATGTTTACTCACAAGAATGAAAAACCAAACTCAGAATCATAAATGAAGAATTAGAAGTGGAAACTGTTATTTATGAGTGTGTGTGATCCTAATGTAAAAGCTTGTTTGAAATTGTCAGAAACTACGTGGTCCAGTACATCATAGAGCTGGACATTCCAGCAGCATGGGCTCAGCTGACATCTCAGTTTGAAGGGCATTACATCCACCTGGCCACCCAAAAATTCAGCAGCCACGTGGTCGAGAAGTGCCTCAAATTCATCGAAGAAAGCCGTCCAAGAATCGTGTACGAGCTGCTTTCTGTGTCCCACTTTGAGCAACTCCTGCAGGACCCCTTTGCCAACTATGTCATTCAGTCCGCGCTCGAAGTCACCAAGGTTTGTTCGTTCGTTTGTTCATTCTTTCTCCTCAATTAACCAACCTCTTCTTAACTTGTTGGTTCTAAAAATGAAAATGTTGACATGGCAGGGAGCATTGAACGACTCGCTAGTAGCCGCAGTGAGGCCGCACTCAATCCTACGGACAAACCCCTACTGCAAGAAGATATTCAGCAGAGGGTTGCTGAAGAAGTGATACCGGAGGACAAGAAAGAAATTGTTGTATTGATCCATCTCATCTGCTTGGTCACTCGCTCTCTTGCTCGCTTTGTTGTTTGTTTTTCTACAAATTTAGTGTCTGCTAATAACCAACCCTACTCGATCTAATCCAGTTTTTGGGTGCTCGATCTTCCCTCCCCCCTTCTTTCTCGCTGGGGCAAACGCTCTATTTTTGGTCCCAGGTGGTTTTCTCCTTGTTTTGTCTTCTATGTTTCCATTAGAGTGTAAAGAAGAAGAAGAAGGTGGTTTGTTTTTGGCTCTGTCGGACATAACATATTTTGTATTCTTCATGTTGTTTTACTTTGCTACCTTATTTAACATAATATATGTGCTTGCGTTGAGTTTTTCCCCCAGTTCTATTCTACTGTATGGTTGTTATTGCTTAGTACTATATGCTTTTTAGATTTTATAGTTTATTATTTATACCAAAGCACAACGGCCGGTTCATCATAAGTTTGGCACGGCAGGTTGATTATGATTTCAAACAAGTTCACGGCAATGGTTTGATGAGATACCTATCAAAGAAAGTTCGAGGAACGCATATGATAGCAGTAGAAAAGCAATAATAGTAACTAAGGTTATCTTCTTTTATGTGGTAGGTTGCGGTGTGTTAATATAATGCTCTGCACTACTCAATATTATACTACACTTAATCACACTTTATTATAATCATTATCAATATATCTTCTTATTTTTCTTTTTCTTCAATTTTCTCCTCTATTGTTTTACATTATTTCTCCTCACTTATCCCAATTACCACAATTCACCACACTTCACAGCACACTTTTTCAAATTATTATAAATTTATTATAAAATCCATAATTTATAGTGATTTTTTTATTAAAAAGGCATTATAAATTCTTAAGGGGATGTTTGGCACAATTATAGGAAAAATTATCACTACCCTTCATTAGGAAAATCTTTCTTGAATATAAGTGTAAAATAATGGATCCTAATCAAAATCTTCGTAGCCTAAATAAAAAAGAAACTCACCGAAATCATCTACTATAAATAATTTCCCGGAATATTTCCCAAAATATTATGCACGAACGAGCAAGTTTTTGCAATGTAAATGCATTTGTGATTTTGTGTATACTTTTGGGTATAAGAAAACTATTGCTATATCCTAAGCAAACTAGTGCTATATATTTATCAACATTGTTGCAAAATTTACAAAAAAAAAAATGAAATTTAATTATCAATTTCACAAAAAACTATTGTTATGTTAAATTTCATAAAAAGAATAATCCATATTTATTATAAAATCCATCACAAATTGATATTTTTAAAATTTCATAAACTAGTGCAAAATTTATTGATTTTTTAAAATTCATCAATTTTTAACACAAATTCATCACGTAAAAATTGAGATGTTGCAGTAATGCACGTGGTAGATCTAGTAGACCGGCCATGGTATATGCCATATACTATATGGTATAGTCCCTTTATGTTACTACTTGATATTATTTTTCGATTTTCGAATTAATGAAAACAAAAACTAGGTCATTAAATATTTATATATAAATCATTTCAAAACTTGATAAATTCGCCATTTTCGACGAGACTCGACTTGGGTATAGATAATAAAAATATGGAAAATATTATAAACATCTAGAAAATTTTGATCAACATCAACATTTGGAAAAGGAATGTTTATGACTAAAACCCTATTTTCAAATTGTATTGAATAGGACATTCAGATCGAACAGTTTTTAACATCTCCAAAACAACATTACAAAAACACATAAACTATAATATAAGTCGTACAAAATGCTCCAAATCACTAAAATATAGTGGGTATTGAGGATTGAGGAGAGTGATGGTCTAATAATAAAAAAGCAAATATAAAGTTTAAGGCACTGTTTTTTTTTTCATTAATGCAACTAATCGCAATGCAGATTACCGCAACATATCGCAAATTATCATTATCTTTCTACTATTTCCACTGCAACTTACTGCAATCCACCGCAACGCACAAAAGAACGGTATATATTATTGAAATTTTAAAATCACAAATATGAGCAAAAGTTAGTCAATGTAATACTCCTTCCTTCTTTTTATCTTAATTTTAACTAATGTTTTACATTTTATATTATTTATTACTTTACAATCTCGGTAATATGTTAACTATCATTTTATTATTTTACCCATACCATCCATTAAAATAAACATCAAAATTCAATTTTAATTTAAATATAGGGTTTTTTGGATGTTAATATACTAAACTTTTGGGGTGTTGGACAATAATACACTGAACTTTAACATTGGACAATAATACACTGTACATTGGGGTGTTGAACAATAATGCACCCAAAACGATTTTGGCAGTGGCTAACTCAATGACAATCCTACTTAGCAGGTGGAAGAAATGAATTGAACCAAAAATGTTTAAATTTATAACATGTCAGTTAATCCACACATAAGCAAAGAAAATCAACTTTGAAATGAGTAAAAAAAAACTTAAAATCACATTTGTTAAACGTGTTTTCGCTAAGAGATTTTTGTTGTAGTGATATAAAATCACATTTGCTTGTGTAGATTACTTGACATGTCATAAATTTAGATCATATTTAGTCAATTTATCTTCTCTGCCCATCACGAAAGATCGCCGCCAAGTTAGTCACCATCGAAATTGTTTTGGGTGCATTATTGTCTAATACCCCTCAAAGTTCAATGCATTACTGTCCAAGGTCAAAGTTCAGTGCATTATTATCCAATACCCCAAAACTTCAATATATTAGCATTCAAAAATCCTTAAATATATTTAAGTACTTTTCCTATTAATTACTTCATTTATTTTTAAAATCATAATTTCACGGGTTTTGGGATGCTAATATATTGAACTTTTGGGCTATTGGACAATAATGCACTGAACTTGAACCTTGGACAATAATACACTGTACTTTGGGGGGTGTCGAACAATAATGCAGTCAGTATGATTTTGACAATGGCTAATTTGGTGGTAATCCTATGTAGCGGGTGGAGGAGATTAATTACTCCAAAAATATTTGTCTTCTCGGTCTGTCACGTAAGATTGTCACCAAATTTGTCACCGTCGGTTTCGAGTGCATTATTATCCAACACCCCCCAAAGTTTAGTACATTATTGTCCAATGTCAAAATTTAGTGCATTATTGTCCAATACCCTAAAAATTCAGCATATTAACATGTAAAATTCCTAATTTCACCTAAACTCTCCAAAATAACTTGAAAAAAAAATAGAGGTAGTAAATAGTAGGGGAAGGAGGGATTACATAAAAATGGAGAGTGACACGACATCCAACCTGGGAAGAAATGAACGTTTGAGCAAAAATTACATAAAATCATGGAAGAAAATGGAAAAAGTAGTTCAAATTTGGATGCATAAAAATAGAAGAGTTGGAAGGCAGGGGGTAATCGGGAAAAGGAAGATTTGTTTACAAAGGGAAGGCTGGAGGCACGCAGCGTGCATGCCAAGGCCGAAGTTTACAGGACGTACGTATCTTTTCTGCAGGCTGTCCACTGATCTCCCCTGTTTTTCGTCTCTCTGGGTCCCACCTCCTCTCTCTCTCTCTCTCTCTCTCTCTCTCTCTCCCCATATTTCCTTCTCTCTCCTCTCTAAATCTCTCGCGTTTATGGGAATTTTCTTTCTACATTATAGTCCCTCCTTATATTAATACCTCCATCCCGTATTATTTGTCCTTTTACTTCATTTTTTTTATTCTAAAATATTTGTTATATTTACAATCTCAACAACCGTAATTCATTTTCTATTTCTAATTACTAAATTTATTTATCATTTTTTACAATTTCAATAACTATTATCTTTAATTAAAGTATGAGTAATTTAGGTAAATTATAAATTTTTTAGTCAATTTCCAATATGCATTGGTCCTCCCAAATTATGTAAATGGACAAATATAATGGGACAGAGGTAGTATTTATCAATTTTAGATATGACTTAAAAAAGTGAAATTGAATTTCAATAATTTGAATTTTGGATCATAATAGATTAAATAATCTGAGCTTTTTTTATATTTAGTTCTAAATAATCTGGACAACTGAACTTTAGCCCCCTCATATTCTAGTAGCATGCCATCGCGTTAAGTTGAACTTAATTCGGCGGTGGGATGACGTAGCAGCGAAGACACGTGCCCGGGCTTTTTAGCTGTGTCATGTCAGCTTACGATTGTCATCCCCTTTTAGCTGTGGGTTTCATGCTACTAGAATCTAAGGGGGTAAAGTTCGAATTATTTATAACTAAATCTAATGTTTAGATTATTTAAATCTAATTTCTCTTTAAAAAAATAAAAAAAAACTTTCACTTTACATTTGTTACTTCATTAAAAATGTGAAAATATTGAATAAAATGGTGAATGAAAGAGGGAAAAGGTGAATAAAAAGATGTAATTAATGAGGTTAATATGATAAATTAGTAATTAATGTATTATTGAAATTATAAACTGACAGATACTCCCTCCTTCCCTTAATGAATGTCAATTTTTTTAACTACCTTGTCCTTTTTTATTTGTCAATTTTACATTTTCAATAATTAAAATACCTATATTACCCCTAATTAATGAATAAAATTTTATTTCACCTTCTAAAATTCTCCTTTATTCTTCTCTTTTAATGAAGGGTATACTTGTGCATACATAATTTTTTCACTCTACTTCCAACACGCATAAGTTTTGTAAAAGTAGTTAATTTGACACTAAAAAAGGGACAGAGTGAGTATTATGAAAAAAAGAAAGTTAGTTAAGGCCCTGTTCTTTTCTGCGGTTAGCAAACTGCGGTACCACAACATACCGCAGTTTGCCACAACTCACCACACTTTACCACAAATCATTACTTTTCTCTCTCCTCACTTTTCTCCTCTACTTTTTACATTTTCTCTCATCAACTACCCCACATACCAATAACCTACCACAATTCCACCACACCCACCACAATTCCAACACAACACACCACACCACACCATACCGCAGAAAAGAACATGGAGTGATACATAATGTGAGAAGGAGGGAGTATTAATATTTTTCTTCAGACAGTAGTTGGTAATTTGGAAAAATTTCCATTAAGAAGTTTATTTTAGGAAAAAAAAATTTTGAAAAATTGCTATCACTATTGTTTGGTTTACAATATGAAATTATGGGAAAAGTTTCACTATTTGTTTGAAAATGTAACTTTCTGGAAAAATGTCGGTGAAAATTTCTTTTATTGTAGTTTGTGCTTAGGATTCATAAAATTAGCATGAGACATTTTTTAAATTTTCTTTCCATCAATTTTCCAAAAAAAAAATCGTAAAAGCTTCTCATACTCCCCTATGAAAAGTTTTCCTTGAAAAAAAGTGGAAATTGTGGACTATTGTAAAAAAAAATGTTCCAACAACATAAATACAACCAAATATGAAGAAAATTGACGAACAAAAAAAAAAAGAAGACCAATTTCCCAAAATTTTCCATAAATAGGTCTCTAATATTTTGTGATCAAACAAATTTAGTTAGTTCATGGACTTTGATCTTATTTCTCTTCGTTTTGGGTGCGGATGGACTAGGAAGCTTGATTCTGGTGGAGGTTAGCTTTACTTATGGTAAAATCTTGGTTAAGTTGGTGCTTTATGTCATATAATTTTTCGGAACCATCTGAATTTTCCCGGAATATTCTAAAAACATCCAAAGTACTTCGTATTTTTTATGAGATCTTTAGAATTCTCTAGACTTCCCTAGAGTTCTATTGATTTCTCTAGAGTATTCATGAATGTCCTCGAATATTCCAGATTTCTTTCAAGTATTCTACACTTGTATAGAATGTTAGATACTTGTATGGTAGGATCTAGATTATCAATAGGGACGGTAGGATCAAATCAACCTCAACCGTCCATTGGGGGAGGTGGAAGAGTATAAATACCCTTTGAGGTCTCATTTGGAAGCAATACTCAAAGCATTCTCCCAAACGCACTCTTGTCTCTCTACTTTATCTTTAAAACTTCCTTAGTCTCTCATAGTCTAAGTTAAGCTTTTAATATGCTTACTAGCAAGCTTATAAGATAAACTAGGGAGATAAACTCGGGTCGAAGTTTGCTAGCATTGCACGGGTATGGTGCAAATTAAATCACCCCATGACATTTGGTATCAGAGCTTCGGTTTTGTGGGAGAAGTTAAGTTGAAAATGATCGAGAGCAAAGCTCCAAGAAGGGCAAGGGAAATGAGGAGATCGAGAGCGTAGAGAACTCGGAACTTGCTACTCTTGATGAAAGGGTGGCTTGAGGTGGACACCCTGTCCCACCTGGTGAATGAAGTCGAGGTCTTGATGGGAAATGCCGAAGACACGGAGGAATTCGCTTCTAAGGATGAGATGAAGGAACTCCAAGATGACGCTCAAAGCCCCTTTTATTCTCACAAGGCGAAGCTTGTTCGTGGGGATGATGCTCTAAAAAAGGAGTTGAAGGATTCCAACAAAACCCTTAGGAGAGAGCTAGCGGATTGCAAGTTAGTAATCGAGTCTCTTACCGACAAGGAGGAAGAACTCGAGTTGCAATTGAAGACTTGCAAGTCGCTGGTCTATGGTGGAGATGTTTGGGAGATTTCCTTCTCCAAGAAGGATAACACTCCTCCACCTCCTTTCTATAAGGGGTCGAGGAATGCACAAGAGATTGATGACTTCATTTAGAATGTGAAGTCATACTTTGATTCAAACGACATAGTGGACAAGAGAAAAAAGGTAAACACCGCTTTTCACTACTTTAAAGATGTTGGCTTAATATGATGGCAACACAGGTGTGAGGATCCCGCCACCGGAACATATGATCCCATCACGACTTGGGATGAACTGAAAAGGGAGCTTAAGAGGCAATTTTATCCGTAGGATATCGAATTCGAAGCTCTAACTAGGCTTCGACACCTCCAACACAAGGATGGACATATTCGGGAGTACGTCAAGGAATTCCAAGAACTCATGTTGGAGATCACCGACATGAGTGTCAAGGATAAGTTGTTTATGTTCCTTGAAGGATTGCAACTGTGGGCTAAGATGTAGCTAAAGAGACAAGGGTTGAATGATATTGATTCAACAATTTTCATTGTCGACACCCTGCCCGAACGTTGCCGAGAGTTCCCCGAAGGACCAAGTAAGAAGCCAAGTAACAGTGGCAAAGATGGAGGAGATCGAGACAAGTATCCCCAAAAGGATAGACCCTATAAAGCCATGACAAGGATAAGGGAATAGGTAAAAAGGATGATGCTCCAAGGAGGTACTCATGTTTCTTATGCAATGGCCCACATCAGGTTGTCGAATATCCTATGAGCAGAAAGATTGCCTCCCTTGTAAGGGAAAAAGAAAACAAAGGAGAAGAGAAAATGATATATTCTCTAAAATTTCTTAGCGCCGTCCAAGCTAACGTCAAGGAAGGATCCCATGGGCACGTGTACATAGAGACACACATTAACAACAAGCCTCTCCAAGCATTGTTGGACATAGGTGCAAACACTATATATGGCCAAGGAGGTTGTCCATGAGGTTGGTCTTTCCTACACCAAATCCCAAGGTTTTGTCAAGGGAGTAAACGCAGGAAAAATCCCGATATATGGACTTGCCAAGGACACTCCCGTTCACATCGGACAATGGGAAGGTAAGGCCGACATCATTGTGTCTCTCTTAGATGACAAAGAGTTTTATTTGGGAATTGATTTCTTTGTCAAGGTGAAGGCATTCCTCATTCCATTCGCTAATGTTATGTGCATTATGGAGCAAAGGCAACCATGTTTTGTCCCGATAAGGACGGACCTTGATGAGGGAAGGATGACATCTGCCCTTCAACTCTCTAAGCGAGTGAAAAAGAAGGAGCCTACCTACTTAGCCACTCTTAAGATGGAAGGCGACAAAAAAGGAGTTCAAGTACCTGAGGTTGTCCAAGAGGCACTTGAAGAGTTTAAAGGCGTCATTGCCGACGGTGTTGCCCAAGAAACTTCCCCCAAGGAGGGCAGTAGATCACGAGATCGAGTTGGAGCTCGCGGTTGCTCCCTACCCAATAGCACCACCCGAGTTGGAGGAGTTAAGGAGACAACTCAAGGATTTATTGGATGCAGGGTACATTCGCCCTTCTAAGTCTCCTTATGGTGTGCTAGTCCTGTTCCAAAAGAAGCGTGATGGGTCTCTTTAGCTATGCATTGATTATAGAACACTAAACAAGGTAACCATCAAGAATAAGTTCATCATCCCTGGTATTGATGATCTATTCGATCAAATGGGAGGTGAAAGGTATTTCACTAAACTGGATTTGAAGAGTGGTACTACCAAGTTAACAAAGCTAAAGGAGACGAGTCGAAGACAACATGTGTGACCCGCTGTGGATCCTATGAGTTTCTAGTCATGTCGTTTGGGCTCACAAACGCCCCAGCCACATTTTGCACCCTCATGAACAATTGTACTTGCTCCATTCCCTAATCACTTTTTGGTTGATAAGTGTATTTTATATATATGTGATCTTGGATTATTTAGAGTTAATTTGAGTGATTTTAGTTATGAATGTGTTATTTTTGTACTCGAATTCTCTATTTTATGCTTGGTTGGAGTTTGGTGTAGTTTTGTAGGAAATTGGTGTTAAATTGAAGAAATCAAGCTTAAAATCAAGTGAATGGAGTCCAAGAGGATCACAATTGAAGAATAAATCCACCCCAAGGCCCAAACATTGGCCCAAGAAGACATTGGAGGCCGCTTGGCATCAACACGGGTGCCAAAAGAGCCAGCACGGGTCGTTTCAGCTATCAGAAAGTCCAAAAACCAAGTCCAGTGAGCAACACGGTCCGTGTCCAGGCAACACGACCCATGTTGACAGTGACACGACCCGTGTTGCTCTGGAACGGTCCGTGTTGCTTTATCTTTTCACTTTTGGCGCTTGCAAGTTGGTTTTTGCTTTTATCATTATGTTTTTCGGCTGTCTATGGAAGCAATGATCACTCCACCATCCTCCATGCTGTCACCTAACCCTGATTGATCTCCTTTATATTGATTAATGCATCCATCAATGAGAAGGGAGAGGATTTGGAGATCAAGAGAGAAGATTGAAGCAAAGATTGAAGATTGGAGGAGCAAAAGTCCTCCATAGTTCATTCCTTGCAAGATTGTTCTTCATTTGGTTTATTTCTCATTCTCTCATAGATTTTTATATGCTTTCTAGAATAGATTTTGATATGTTTTGTGTTTTGAACATGAGTAGTGAGTAGTTTTCCTTTAGTTTAGGGGATAAACCCTTATTTGTTTCTCTTATGGATTGAGTTTTGTTGGATTGAACAAGTTTGTTAATCTAATTTGAATGCATTTTATTTAACCTTTGATTATGTATGTCATTGTTTTTGACTGGCCATCAAGAATATGGAATTAGATTGTTGAGCAATCGAAAGGAGAAATTCGATAATCGGAACCCTTAGGATTAAACTAGTTATGAAGTGAACTAGACATAGAAGACTTTATAATTAGGGGTTATTGGATAATTTGATCTTTAACTTAGTTAAAATTAAAATAACCACGACAGTAGGTGATCAATTTTGCTAAGCAATCCGTCTCAGTGCCAAAAGTTCGCTACGGAATAATTTATGCTATTATCGACCCTAAAATGCACCAAATTAGTGACATACATGTTCAATCCACTTGTTTGATTCATAGAGTTACTTAGGTTTTATCCCTTGAACGTTTTTTTCTTATTGATAAATCCAAGTAAATTGTTTGTATATTTATTTGTTAGTCTTTAGTAGTGAATAGAAATAGAATTAGATTGTTTCAAACAAAAACCTGATCGACTTAGCAATCAACTAGGAGGCTAGTTCAGTGCGTTGAAAGGAAAAGTCCCTGTGGAAATCGACCTTGATACTTGCTACACGAGCACCCCTACACTTGCGGCCTATCAGTGGTTTATCTTGATGACATTGTCATATATAGCAAGAGTATGGAAGATCATATGGAGCATTTGAGGCAAGTGTTCAAGACACTTCGGGAAAATGAGCTTTATGTGAAGACGGAGAAATGTTCATTCACGCAAGAAGAAGTACACTACAAAAAACCATCACTTCTGCCACGAATTATGCCACGGAAAATCTAAAATTGTGGCAATTTCTTGGTCTTGCCGCGGGAGAATTTTAGAATGTGTTTGATGTTTAAAATATGCCACGAACTACAACTCTCATGGAAGAAAGCACTTATGCCACGGGAAAATATCAGTCGTGGCAATAGCATGCCATGGACTACAAATTCTGAGGAAAAAAAAGCACCTGCTTATGCCACATAAAAATATCATCTGTGACAATTGTATATAATTATTTTGTTATGGGTTTCTTTTATAACGTCTAGTCTGCACAATTATTACCGAGCTAACTTTAGTAATTAATTGCTACTTCCGTCCCAAACTTTTTGCCCTCATAACTATTTTTACAAGAACAAGTTAAATTCGTGACCGGGTGACAAGTTTGTTGGCTGTCCATATTGCCCGTCAGAACGTTTTTGCACCTAAAAAGCAAAAATTGTTGGAATTGTATATAAAATTATTTATTAGGAGTACAATGGGGATAGAAACTACCAAAATTTTATAAGTGACAGATAAGTAGAATTGGAAGAGTTAGTTACTATAACAAATATTAGCATGGAAAGGAGTAAATATTTTGTTAAATTTAACTCTATTCAATTTTTTTTTTTTGGAAATCAGAAGAGTTAATTAAAAGTGACAAATAAGTAGAATCGGAAGAGTTAGTTACTAAAATTTAACTTTGACCCAGACTCAAGAAGGACGATCTCAGTCATTCAATGGATTGGTCTGGAACCCTCAAGGGGAGGGCGGGGTTCCTTTCGACCTAAATAAAGGAGGGACTGAGGTGGTGGTGTTAATGGTGAAAGTGGCTAAGGATTGAAGATTCATCAATAGGCGGGCGTGACCCAACTGGTCACGATTGTGACCTTCGCTTATGATGATGGTGGGTTGGAGGTCTAGGGGTCACGGGTGTGACCTCCTTAGTCACGACTGTGTGAAACCCCGAAAGGATATGAATGTAATTACTGTTATGTTGTTATTTTTTTTTATTTTGATCTCATTTATTTATGTAAATATTATCTATTAAAACTTGAGCTCATAGGACCGTTGAGTGACTAAGAATGATATTTAGATAATTCTACGTGACTAATTATTGTGCCTTTATATATTTTTTTCTATTATATGAGTAATTTATTAATTGTAGGGGCTATTTATTCTAATTATTTTGAAAAATCTAATATTATTCTACTTATTAATATTTCCAGTTGGGTAAATTTATAACTATTTTAGTTTTTTTAAATTACAAAAATTTATGGGTACAAATACCCTATTATAGTGGTATAAACCCTAAAAATTTCATTTTGTTTCCCCACGGCGCCCTCCCTTGCATTGTCTCTCTTTCCTCCTCATATGACCGCCCCACCCTGACCCTGCTCCCTTTCGGAAAAAATCTGCACCCTGACCCCTCTCTCTGCCATCACGACTACCTTTCTCAGCATTGTCGCACGCCACCTACATCGTTATTAGGTCGTTGTCCACCATCGCAGACCATTGCCGGTAGTCGCAAACCACCAACCCTCTTTCCTTCTTTCTTCTCTTGCCTTTCGAGTTCTCCGTTTGTCTTCTCACAGCTGCGCACCACCAGCCGACACGAAGACCGTTATTTTAACGTGCGGGTCAGAGGAATCGTGTCTCAGACCTGTTACCTTGTCCCTGAACCTGATCTTGGTTGGCAAGGTAGAGTTAATTGAACAATTTGTTAGTTTTCCTTTAAAATTGACTGATGATTCACTTTTTATTTATTACTTGCACAATTTTACTCCTGAATTTATATGTTATAAACTTATAATTTGATTGATATATAACCTGAAGGAAAAAGAAGAATATACATCGATTGCATTATGGTTGACAGGAGCTTAAAGAAGTTCGACGTAATCGACTTGTTACATCGGAATTCTTAGTTCTTAGTTGGAAATAGTTGACCAAAACCAAGTAGAGACTAGTCGCAGCTTGTAACCGACTAATTATAGCGACCAATTTTGTGATTGGTTCTTTGGTTTTGTTCATTCATAATTCAGTTAGATTTAGTTAATTTTCTATTTTTATGTTATGTATTTCTCCAAATTATTTACATGAACTCTAGAATAAAGTTTACAAGTTAATAAATCTTTAGGTTTGCCATAAAGTATCTCTTGTCCCTAATCAGTTATTTTAAGATTGCACAAACCCTTTCAACTTATCCACTTCAATCAGATGTAGAAAATAGCCGGAGAATGTTCCTCGCGATGAACTATTGGATGGTGCCTACTTGGTGATTTTGATTTGTAGTTAGAACTTGATTTAGTTGCTGACCATCTCCCTTGAAGATGAATTTGACTATTTTTGGAGTCTTCTTGATCAAGGCATTGATACACCTCATGGACCCTTGGTAGCCTCTATTATACTCAAAATAACCTTAATAACTTGGACCACCCAATCCAATATCCCATTGAGCATCTTTACAATGATCACGAGGTACTCGATTCCATCAAATCCATACCCATTTAAAGCACTTGAATTTGGACTTGATCTTAGACATTTTAGGTCCAAAAAACTTGGATTTAGACTTGTATAAATGGGTCATGTTTAGCAAGTCTAGGTCGGGCTCAAGACCCACTATCATCCCTGTATAGTACTTAATCCACCCTATATCATTTGCTAGCTTCCAAATTTTGTTCACTAAATTTATAAAATTTTAACCATTAATTTTTCAACATGGACAGTAATTTGTTATATAAAATTAATATAATTATATTCATATTGATAGAAAATATCTTATAAAAAAAACTAATATGATAATTTTTGATAAAATATTATATGAGAAATTTTGATAAAAAGTGATCTTGTTTAATTTGACAATAAGTTGTTGGCCATTGGTTATTACTTGGTTGATTTTGGTTGTTTTATTAGTTATTTTTCTTAATAATTTAATATTAGCTATTTCTATAAAACGGGGTTGAAAATGAACTGAGCCCGAGCTTGACAGACTCATGACTCGGCTCGTGAGTTATATTGTAGGCTCAACTCGGTTCGCAAGCTTGGTAAGCCTAAAAAGTTAGGCTCGTGGTTTCGCTCACTAAGGCTCGCAAGCCCTCACAAACTTTAACGAGCGCATAATGTGTTCATTGCTACTTATTTTGTTAATCTATAAAGTGATAAATAAAGTGTAATTCTTAAAAAAAAATAGTAAGTAAAGCAACATTTATATGAAAGACAAATAATGATATAAGAAAGAAAATTAACTTATGATTGTGGATTTACAACACATAAAAAAGTGTTCTGTCAAAACTCAAAAGTATAGATTCCAATCAATTTATGTGAATAAAATAATTTAATTTGGGTTATTGGATTCTAATAATACGAACTTTGTGCCATATAAGACTTAATAATACGAACTTTCGATTTGATTCTTAATAATATGAACTTTGACCCCCTGTTGGCTACAATAACACGCCACCGAGTTAGGGTTTTTTTGACTCGCCGGTAAAATGACTTGGCAGGCCAGACCTCTTGTTTCACCTTGCCACCTTAGCTATTGACCAAAAAAAATGTCATGTCAGCCTTTTATTTGCCACGTCAGCCACCCTCTTCTTGTTCCTCCCTCTTTCTCTCTCCTCTCTCTCTCCATTGTATATCTCCAGAATTCTGGGTTGGAGATTTTAAAACCCAATCCCTCTATCTCTCTATTCTCTCCAATGCCTTCTCAATTCCACTTCTTAATCTTCTTCAACAATTTCATCTCTTCTTTTTCTGGGTAACATTCTCCTTCATTCATTCATTCATTCATTCATTCATCCGAAAGAGGGAATTTTTCTGGGTAACAAAACTCCTTAATTTTTTGTCCAATACATGATTTATCCGAAAGAGGGAACCGATTGTTGCTAGCTCCATTGGCGTGACGTAAGGAGTTGGACTTCAAATTTTTCAGTCACGCTCCTACCTATTTTTTGTTTTTTTTTTCTTGGGGCTGCTATTCCTTCTCTGGATTCATCTTTGACGAACAATCAAATATTCAACAGTGAGAGCTCCCATTTCTTCTCTGGATTCATCATCATTCATCACCAACCACATTCACACTCTCCATCGAATTCATCCGATCTAGAGATTCAGCGATGAGATGGGGAATAATTGCAGCGGGAATAATCGCCGCTGGAATTGTGTTAATCGGAAGAGGAGTAGGGAAACAATTCGGATTCGATAAGGAAGCAATGATTCAATTGTTTCGACATTTATCCGATCGATTAGGGTTTTGGGCGATCCCAATTTACATGTTGGTTCATACTCTCACTTTGGCTCTTTGCTTGCGAAACCCAGAAAAAGAAGAGATGAAATTGTTGAAGAAGATTAAGAAGTGGAATTAAGAAGGGGTTGGAGAGAATAGAGAGATAGAGGGATGGGGTTTCAAAATCTCCAACCCAGAATTCTGGAAATATACAATGGAGAGAGAGAGGAGAGAGAAAGAGGGAGGAAGAAGAAGAGGGTGGCTGACGTGGCAAACATGACATTTTTTTTGGTCAATGGCTGAGGTGGCAAGGTCAAACAAGAGGCCTGGTCTGCCAAGTCATTTTACCGGCGAGTCAAAAAAACCCTAACTCGGTGGCGTGTTACTGTAGCTAACAGAGGATCAAAGTTCGTATTATTAAGAATCAAATCGAAAGTTCGTATTATTAAGTCTTGTATGGCCCAAAGTTCGTATTATTAGAATCCAATAACCCATTTAATTTTTGAAATTGTATCATCAAATATGACATATGTTGTCCAACTTTCCACGCTCACGTGCTTTACAAGCTAAGCATCCTTAGGCTCGGTGTGACTCGCTTATGTGACGAGCTCGAGCCCAAGCTCGCTCGGGTGTAACTCCCTGGATATATGATTAAAGTGAGGCTTTAAAGGGTTTGAAATTACTACTTATATCACCAAGGTGCACCTTCTTTTGAGGTAGCTCATCCGTTAGAAACTCCTCACTTAAGCGTAACACCCGGCCCCGGATATATGGTTAAAGTGAAGCTTTAAAGGATTTGAAATAACTATTTATATCACCAAGGCGCACCTTCTTTTAAGGTAGCTCATCTGTTAGGACCTCCTTAGTTAAGCGTGCTTGGCTGGAGGTAGTCTTAGGATGAGTGACTTCTTAGGAAGTTTTTCTCAGGCAGCATGTGAGCGAAGACGAAGCACGCTGGAAAGACTCGTGGTGATTTGTGAGGTCAATCAACGATCCTTAAAGTAGTTATCGACATGTCTTCGGCCCCGGAGAGTCCGGGGCATTACATATGGCATCGGAGCCGACCTGCGACCGTGGGTTGTGCTAGTTGACATAAGATCCATGAGCAGCCACCTAGCGGAGCAAAGATTCTAGAGTAGATTGTGGCATAACAAGGACATTGTGCGCTTAATTGGGGGTGATTGTTACACCCCGGATATATGCAGGGATGGAGATGGGTCAGGTTCGGGCAGGTAGAGTCGTATTCTTACCTGTACCCATTTCAAAATCGATACCCTTATCCTTACCCATATTTTTTACCCTGTACTAAAAATTAGTACCCTTACCCGTACTCACGAGTATGCGGGTATAATGGGTACTATTTGGGTATAAATAAAGATTAAATTATACCACCCATTTTGTACCTATATGCACAAATTTACGAGTCACATTCGGGTACTTCAACTACAATTTTAGGGCATGTTTGAGTGCAAGTGGAGGAATTGGGAGGGACCCTAAACTAGCATCGTGATAATAACGCAAATGAAAAAGGAAGGATGAAGTGTATTGACTTTAAAATTTAGATATATTGCAATAATACTAATATTGGTTTTCATGGGTTTTTTTTTTTTCCAAAGTTATGGGCTGAAAACGTAAAACATATTAGGCTAATTCCAATTGGATGTGGAGTATGGGTTACGTGTACCATTGTTGAGTTGGTTTTTTAAGTGCGGGTCAGGCCGGGTACCCACCGGATCCTCCTTTGTACCCGAACTCATACCCATACTCGACCCGTACCCGCATTTTTTTAAAAAAAAATAGTACCCATACCCATTTTTCCAAGGTCGGGTAGCAGTGGGTACCCGCGGGTACATGTATTATTGCCCACCCCTGGATATATGGTTATAGTGAAGTTTTAAAGGGTTTGAAATGACTACTTATATCACCAAGGTGCACCTTCTTTTAAGGTAGCTCATCCTTTGGGAACTCCTCTGTTAAGCGTGCTTCGCTCGGAGTAGTCTCATGATGGCTGACCTTCTGTGATGTTTTTCCCAGACAACGTGCAAGCGAGGACGAGGCACGCTAGAAAGACTCGTGATAATTTATGGGGTCAGTCAACGATCCTTGAAGCAGTTATCGGTAATGTTTGTGGCCTGGGAGGAGCCGAGGCGTTACATCGAGCTTATTTCGTGCCGATTTTATTGCGTATTATGCTGAGATAGCTAGCTAGCGAGGGCTCACGAGCCGACTTGGCTTATTGTCAGTCCTTAGCCCTACTATAAAAAGTATTTTGTAAATTTAATTGTTTGCAACAAGATTTTTTTCTTTAAATTCCATTTGCGCCCTTAGTTTTCCATTTAATGCATATTTGAACACGATAAGTTTTTATTTGTCGTACTAGAGTAGGCGTGCAAAAACCAAAACCGCAAATCAAACCGTAAAACCGTAAAAACTCAGTCGGTAAAAACGGTTAACTATTTGAGATTTTTTAAGAATGCGGTTTAGGTTAACCAAACCGGTTTAGTCGATTTAGGTTTAGTGATGTATTTTGGCCCACGCCAAATATATCTAAGGAGGCCCATTACATTTTCAAAGAAGAAGAACGAGCTATGGAGGAAAGAATGAGTATAGAGGCCCAAAGGCCCATCCATATTGTGTGCTCCTTATGGTAAGAGGATGTCCAAACATCCTAAAGGAGTCCAAGGCACGCCTATCTCACGTCAAGGCCCAAGATTCAAGCCCAAAGTGAATTTCACATTTCTTATCATTTCAAGATGAAGTTCACAGTTTTGACCATTTCAGTTTGAAATTCACAGTTTTGGCCTTTTGATGTATTTCTTTACATTTCTAGCGTTTTCTTTACATTTCTAGTTATGTGAGGCGCCCAGTAATATACATAAACTTGGACACCAAGTTTTAGGAGTCTAGATTAGTCTAGAATGATCTAGAATGATCTAGAAGGTGTGTAGAGTGTGTGTGGCGTGTGTGTGATGGTTTTGGCGCCAAGTCTTGTTAGTCCTAGATAAGGTTGACTTATTTTGTAACTAATCCATCTTAGATTAGAAAAGCCAAGTCTTAAAAGGATTATTATCTCTTGTAACTAACTTCCCTTAGGATAAGGAGTCCTAATCCAAGGAGAAGATAGCTATTATAGGCGTCTAGTAGTAGGAGTCCTTGGCTTGCACGCCAAGTAATAGAGTCCTAGTAGGAGAAGATGGCTTGCACGCCAATCTTGATAGTCCTAGGAGGTTTAGGACTTAGTTAGTATAAATAGCTAGGCTTGTAATCAATCAAAGGCATCTGATTTTGAGAATGAATACAAACAAGCTTTTAGCTTACCGTTTAAGTGTTTCGTGAGAATCTCATTGATCTCTTCTATTGTATCTTGGTTTGGCAACCAAGTGGTGAGGAAGAGCTTGATCCTTAAACCTAGAAGGTGTTTCTGTAACTAGGTTGAAGGTCAAGTAGCCCTAGGATTTCTTCTTGTGGCGTTTCTGTATCAAGATAGATCCCTTGAACTATTCCGGTTATTTTTATCTATCTTTTAGTTAGATAAACCCTAAGGCTATTCAATACTCTCAAAAGCTCCCCCTCTCTCTTTCTCACGTCAAACTCTCTCCCACTCTCTCAAACCTCACGTCAACCCTCTCCCTCTCTCATAACCCTCTCTCAAACATCCCTCCCTCAAACTCTCTCAAAGTCCTCACGACAAAATCGCCCTCTCTCCCTCCTTTACCTCACGTCAATCATCATCATCCATCTCTCTCAAACTCCAGAAAGTTCCATCCTTTCTCAAACCCTAATCCATAGCCTCTCACAAATCATCCAAACTCCACAAAGAACCCTTCTTTCTCACGTGAATCTCCCTTAATGTTGCCCTAGTTCACGTGAAGCCTCCTATATTGAGATTGGTTGCACGTCCCCCTTTGATGTGTAATTGATCAAGATCTAATCTTTGATCCCATTATACATCATTTAGGTTTTACATTTCCGTGAAGCGGTTAACCGTGGTTAACCGGTTTTGGGCTACTTTTAGCAAGCAAAATGTAAAATTTCAAAGTAAAATGTTAATTTTTTATTTCCGTAGTTGTTGCTTTAAATCTCAAAAAACTGGCGGTTAACCGTAAATCAAATCCAAAAAGCGGTTAACCGTGTTCTCAATACGGTTAACTGCTAGTTTTGGTTTGGTTTTGGTTTCCAAGTTTCACTTGCGGTTAATCGGTTTGTGGCTAACCGCATAAAGCAGTTTAGGTTTAGATTTATAAAATTTAGAAACCATAAAAGCGGTTAACTACATATGTGGTTTACCGAAAATGCGGTTAACCGGTTATGCCCACCCCAACAATTAACCATTAAGGGTGATATTTTACTTGCTCATTGATTACTTAATTTCTTTGGGCCGGATTAAAAATTTATACTAAGGCTCTGTTTGGCAAAATTATTCTTTTAGATAACGGATAATGGTTTATGTAGCGAATAGCGGTTTAAGCAGCGGATAACGGTTTAAGTAAAGGATTGCGGATGACTGTTCAAATGATAATTGTGTTCGGTAAATTTAGCGGTTGAATTAACGGATTAATATGAATTGACATAAAAGGATATCATAATTTCCAAATATAAAATTTTCAAAGAGTATTTTTGACTGAAAAATATGAAACACTACTCCAAACGCTAAACGTTAACTTTATTAGCGTTTTACAAAACGCTCCTAAAACGCTAAACGCTACTCAAAACGCTAGCTTAGCGAACACTAATATTTATGAAATTAGAGTTTTGACTTGGTCGAAACCCCAAACGCTACTGTCGAACACAACTTAGCTATATGGCAATGTAAGTGGTTTATAAAATTTTAGTAAACATCAGAATGATCTAAACCGACGTGGATACCATAATCAATAGATGAAACGTTGTTAAAATTGAACTTAATGATAATATGAATACCTTGTTCAAAATAACAAGAAAAGAATGCAGTGTATGAAATTTAACCTACAAGTAAGTAACGTAACACTAAATTAATACACAATTACTTTGTCCAAAAAAATATAAAAAGCAAAAAGAGTCAAAATTCTAAAATATGTATAATTGGAAAATTAGAGTTTTAGTATGGATGTCATTTGATCTAATTTTGGTAAATTTTTGAACAATATGATAATTTATTGAGTAAAAATATAAAATCAAATAAAACAGTTACTCAAAATAGCTTTTGTAATATTGCGGGTGTTGGGGAACCAACTGTTGAATGTTTTTAACTATCAGTTGTTTGGTTAACTATTTGACTTTTAAATATTTTGTTAACCGTTTGTATTAACCATTTTCATTAAATATTTGTTAGCTATTTGTAGTAAGACTTTTTAAATTGAATACCGATTGTGTTCTTAGATTTAGTTTAGTATTATATTATGATTTGATTATTTATTGTTAGATTTTTCTCCTCAAGATCTTTAGTGTTTTCTTTATTTTTTATTAATTGTTAGCTTTTTCCCCTTTGTATTTGTGTGAGCAACAAATAATCAGATTATTGCTTGTATTGTAACAAACTAATAAGTAAATTGTTCATTAATTACCAAATTTTCTTGAGTACTAAAATTTTTATATTGATTTACTTTTACACTATAATATAGATATTCTTATGCTTTAAAAAATAGATATTTTAATAAATTCTGAATAAAAATTACAATATTATAAACCGAAATTTCATGCATAATCACCAAGCCCAAACAACCTAAATAAAGAAAAAAATTAGAAGTAGTAACCTAAAAAATTTTGGTGGCACTTGTAATTTTATGAACTATGTATTGATGTGGTAATTTACAATATAAAATAGTCAAAAGTCGTTCATAAAAAACTATCTAATATCTATAGTAACTTTTTATAAACTGGCTTTTTACGACAAAAAGCTACCCTAGACATCTTAAATTAACTTTTTAACTAATCCAAAAGTCAAAACCTTCAAAAAGTCAATTTATTCGAATAGCCAATGAAAAAACCATCCCCAAACAATGTATAAAGGTAAACAAAAAAAAAAAAAAAACTAATGTAAAAAGGTTAACTGCAGTCTTGATATAGGAAATGGGTCTGTTACTATGGAGGTGATGCTAAAATAATGTAAAGTGGGGAAAAGTTATTATTTGATATGTCTACAGCTGTGGTGAATGTTTCTAGATTCTCTGCCATGTGCTATTTTTGCTGAGCTGTCACAATTAGTTACAACTTTCCTTATTTCTAAGGGAAATGTTGTCAGGGGGAGGTATCAATATACAAAAATTACCAACTTCTCTCTAAATTCTATTTCTCTCTCTCTATAATTCTTCTATTGTTGTTATCAATGGAACAGTAATCTCGAGAGTAAATTTCTCCTCTCCTGGTTCTGTACCAATTGGTATCAGAGCATTGTTATCCATATGGCACCCAACACCAGAAATTCCGCTAATCAGCACGGTCAGGAGATACCAGCGATGGACGAGATTTTGAGGGCAATCCATGAGCAACAACAATCCCTATCTCAGCAGATGGTGGAACAACAACAACAAATTTCAAATCAGAATCAGAGGCTGGAAGAACAACAGTTATTTTCCCAGATGATGGCTCAGATTAAGGGGATTGAGATTAGGCAAGGTAAACAAAATTTTGATGTTCATCAGTCTGAAATTAATGTTATTGGAAATCGAGATGGTGTACCTGGGTTTGTTTTGGTGGGAGATAATAGTAGTAATGGAGGTAGACAAAGTGGGAACAATGAGAATAGACCACCTCATACGTTTTATCCTAAGGTTGAATTTCCCCAATTTGATGGTACTAATCCAAGGGCATGGGTTAAAAAGTGTTGTAGGTATTTTAGCCTATGCAAAACCCCTGATGATCAAAAAGTGGATTTGGCCTCACTGCATATGTTAGGCCGAGCTGAAATGTGGTTCACTGGGTATATAGTCGGACGAGCGGGGATATTATGGGAGGATTTTGTAATGAATGTGTGCAGTAGATTTCAGGATGATCTTGGAGGGCAAGTGGTGGAAGAATTTAACAAGTTGTGTCAAACGGGGTCTATTGATGCTTATTTAGAAAAGTTTGAGGAGTTGAAATCCTTGATGATAATTAAAAACCCCACCCTTCCCATGGAGTTCTACTTGGATAGCTTTATTGGAGGTTTAGCCCCCCAAATCAAGTCCTTCACTAGGGCCCTTAAGCCTAAGTCAATAGCTGAGGCAGTGGAATACGCCAGATCCCAAGAAGCGACGGTAAGAGCGATAAGGGGGTTGGACAGATTCAGGTCTGCAGCTCCTCAGAAATCATCTCAGAAAGGAATTCTACCAACTCCGGTTGGTGCGGGGATCAGGCCCAACCATAGCTTTGTTCCACATGCGAGGCCTCGCAAGCTATCTGAAGCTGAGAAGGCTGAAAAGTTAGCTAAGGGCTTGTGTTTTTTCTGTGACCAACCCTATGAGAGGGGGCATAAGTGTAACTTGAAGAAAACTCAATTGTTTTTAATTGAAATACAAGGAGAGGAGGATGAAGAAGCTATACAGGAAGAGGATAAGGAGGAAGAGGCTTATTATGAATGGGCAGACGAGGATCCACATATTTCAGTCCACGCACTCAGTGGTCTTGCTGGATTTCAGACTATGCGAGTCACAGGGCATCAAAATAAAATTCCGTTGCATATTTTAATTGACTCTGGCAGCACACATAATTTCTTGGATATAGAAATGGCGAGGAGGTTGGGATGCCAACTCGAGGAGACTCCAGAACAACCTGTAACGGTGGCCGATGGCAATCAATTACAGTGTTTGCACATATGCAAAGGGTTTAAGTGGAGGATGCACAATGCTGAATTTGAGTCCGATATGCTAATCATACCCCTGGGTAGCTGTGACATTGTGTTGGGAGTTCAATGGTTGAGTGAGTTGGGGACTATTAGGTGGAATTTCAGGAGGTTGCGTATGGAGTTTACTTACCAAGGAAAGGACCATATATTTCGAGGCATGAGGGGTAAGAAGATGAAAGAGATAGGAGAGGGGCAACTCAAGAAGATTATGAACAACAAACCCTAGTTGTGCATGATACAGGTGATGAGTATAGGTAATGGGCAAGGGGAGCTTTATAAATTGCAAGGACCAACAGAACGGAATGAGAAGTTGCAACGCCTTCTTGAGCAGTACCATGACATTTTCGAAGAGCCTCGTTCCTTGCCTCCCAGTAGGGGCATTTTTGATCATCAAATTCCACTCCTACAAGGTACCAATCCCTTTAGTATCAGACCATATCGGTACCCATTGAAGCAAAAAGATGTGATTGAGTCCTTGGTAAAAGAGATGCTTGAAAAAGGGGTCATTCAAGCTAGTTCTAGCCCATTTGCCAGTCCCGTTGTGTTAGTAGGGAAGAAGAATGGTACTTGGCGTATGTGTGTGGATTATAGGGAATTGAATAAACATACAATCAAAGATAAGTTCCCTATTCCCGTTATCGATGAATTGATTGATGAACTAGCTGGTGCTGTGATATTTTCCAAGATTGATTTACGATCGGGTTATCATCAAATTCGCATGAAGGAGGAAGATATCATGAAAACTGCGTTTAAGACGCATCACGGACACTTTGAGTATTTAGTGATGCCTTTTGGGTTAACCAATGCTCCAGCCACTTTCCAGAGTCTCATGAATCATGTGTTTGGTCCCTGCTTAAGGAAGTATGTGCTTGTGTTCTTTGATGACATACTAGTATACAGCAAGTCTATGGTTGAGCATTTGGTCCACCTTGCTTCAGTTTTTGAAATTATGCGTGATCAACATCTTTTTGCTAAGAAAAGTAAATGTTGCTTTGCTATTCCTCGAGTGGAATATTTGGGACACTTTATTTCAGACCAGGGAGTCGAGACAGATCCAGCTAAGATACAAGCAGTCCGAGATTGGCCAGTACCGAAATCTGTCAAGCAACTACGTGGGTTCTTGGGTCTTTCGGGCTATTACAGAAAGTTTATCCGGAATTACGCCCATATTGCCAAGCCCTTGACTAATTTGCTGAAAAAAGGGGCTTTTAAATGGGGTGATGATGCTCAATCGGCCTTTGAAAAACTCAAGGATGCTTTAACCCAAGCGCCAGTGCTGAGCATCCCTGATTTTTCTAAAACCTTCGTGGTTGAAACCGACGCATCAGCTCAAGGAGTAGGAGCTTTACTTATGCAAGAAGGTCACCCGTTAGCCTTTTCCAGCAAGGCTCTAGGACCACGGTGGCAAGGTTTATCGGTGTACGAGAAGGAGCTCCTTGCGTTGGTCTTGGCAGTTCAGAAGTGGCAACAATACCTTACGGGTCAGACATTCATTATTAAGACGGATCAAAGGAGCTTGAAATGGCTACTGGAACAGAGGTTAACTACTCCTTTCCAGCAACTATGGCTATCTAAATTGATGGGGTACACATATCAGATACAATACAGGCAAGGACAAGAGAATAAGGCCGCCGACGCTCTTTCCAGGCTCCCCAGCGCTGAAGTTCTATTCCCTGCAGTGTCGGCTGTCCAATCTGACATGTTTGATGTAATTAAGCAAAGCTACTCACTGGACCCGATTCTTAATTCTTATATTCAAGGAACCACTTCTCTGGATTCGAAATTCCAAATGGTAGATGGGTTTTTGAGGAAGAATGGTAAACTAGTGATTGGGCCTGATGACGCTTTGAAACATAAGATTTTAGAGTGGGTTCATAATTCACCAACTGGGGGTCACGCTGGGAGGGATGCCACAATCAAGAAGTTGCAAGGGTTGTTCTATTGGAAGGGAATTACAAGGGATGTTCAACATCACATCAAACAGTGCCCGGTTTGTCAAGCTTGCAAATATGACAACTCTGCATCCCCAGGACTTTTACAGCCTTTACCCATTCCCTCCGAAGTTTGGCAAGACATTTCAATGGATTTTATTGAAGGATTGCCCAAGTCATTCGGTTATCAAGTTATTCTAGTGGTGGTGGATCGATTGAGTAAGTTTGCTTATTTCATAGCATTATCCCATCCTTATACCGCAGTAGATGTTGCTCAAGCTTATTTGGACAATATATTCAAGAACCATGGGTGGCCGAAGAGTATTGTCAGTGATCGAGATTCGATTTTCCTTAGCCAATTTTGGCAGGCCCTTTTTACGATACAGGGCACTTCGCTGCTTCTTTCTTCAGCCTATCATCCTCAGACGGATGGGCAAACAGAAGTGCTTAATAGGACCTTGGAGACTTATCTGCGGTGTATGTCATCGGAGGAACCAAAGGAATGGAGTAAGTGGCTTCCGGTGGCTCAATGGTGGTACAACACTACTTTCCACACATCGGCTCAATTGACACCTTATGAGGTGCTTTATAATCAACCCCCACCGACCCATCTACCTTATCTACCAGGAGAGACAAAGAATGCACTGGTTGATAGAACTATGCAACGAAGAGAGGCAATGATTCGGCTGCTTAAGTTCCACTTACTACGAGCTCAGCACAGGATGAAACTGTTAGCAGATCAACGCAGGTCTGAACGGGCCTTTGATGTAGGTGATTGGGTTTGGCTGAAGCTGCAACCTTACAGACAGCAGACAGTGACCAGGAGGTTCAATGAGAAATTAAGTCCCAAGTATTTCGGGCCCTTTCAAATTCTCAAGCGAATTGGTTCTGTAGCTTACACTCTCAGTTTACCTGCAACAGCAAAGATTCACAATACGTTTCATGTGTCTCAACTTAAGGTGTTTAAGGGGGTTCTTCCGGCTGAGCCACATATTCCTTTGGGAATGCAGGGTATACCGGCAACAACTAACTACATCCCAGCTGCCATTTTGGATAGGAAGACAGAGAAACAACGTCGGAAGACGACATAAAAATACGATCCAGGCGGTGGTCACCGATGCCAAGCCGTGGGAGGAAGAATCAGGCTTAGCAGCAATTCCTGGTTTCGGATCGATTTGGACTTGAGGACAAGTCTTAATGGAGGAAGGATGGTATGATATAGGAAATGGGTCTGTTACTATGGAGGTGATGCTAAAATAATGTAAAGTGGGGAAAAGTTGTTATTTGGTATGTCTACAGCTGTGGTGAATGTTTCTAGATTCTCTGCCATGTGCTATTTTTGCTGAGCTGTCACAATTAGTTACAACTTTCCTTATTTCTAAGGGAAATGTTGTCAGGGGGAGGTATCAATATACAAAAATTACCAACTTCTCTCTAAATTCTATTTTTCTCTCTCTATAATTCTTCTATTGTTGTTATCAATGAAACAGTAATCTCGAGAGTAAATTCCTCCTCTCCTGGTTCTGTACCAAGTCTGCATATGTGGCTATTCACTACACTAGTTAAATACTTCATCCATTCCATATTAAAGTATCACATAATTGACTATTAGGTTATTCAATGTCAATCTTTGAACAATAATTTCTTATATAATATTTCATTAAAAATTTATAATATTATATTTTTGGGATAATATTTTTTTTATGAATCTAATGGTAAGTAATTTTATATTACAAATCCTTTTACACATTCAGAAATTTATAGTTAAAATTTTTAGAGTTTAACTCCTCTCTCTGTCCAAAAATATTTGTCTATGTATTTTTAAGAAAAATCAACAAATTAATCTCAATTAATAATGAAATACTAATAAATACCCTTAGTTTTAAATTCATAATTGCTAATTATACTTTTCCTTCTCCTATTTAAATATTTTTAAAATTCAACTAAGAGTATTTTAGTAATTTCAATAAAATAAAAACATTAGGAGAGTGGACATAATTTTGGGACATTTAGAAATGGGATAGTGGATGAATAATTTAAAATGAAGGGAGTGTAAAATTTTTAAAGAAGGGGGTGTTTGATTGAGAAACTTTCCCAAGTTGAAAAACTTTTCCATGTTCGATTTTGCAAAAGATATAGGAAAATTTTGATATAAAAACCATTATTTCCCTCAAACTCAGTAAAGTTTTTCCAAAGTTTTTTCAGGGAAAGCCTTTCCCGGAAAACAATCCAACGCACCCAAAGACAATTAATGGGAATCCGAAGGAGTACTCTCGTAATCAAATGCTCCTCAGAAAATTTATTTTAGATGAAAAAGTAAAAAAAAAAAAAAAAGCGGGTATCCAAACACATAGTATGACCGTTGGAAGGAGGTTGCATTAGTACAGTATTTAGTATTCACTACACTTTCATCTTTTCTCCGGGTTCGCTCTCCCTCCACCGTCTCCGTGAACAAAATTCTGACATCTCCATCTCCCATTATCGCATCGCAGGTTAGGGTTTACCCGAAGACTAACAAAAATTCTGCTTTTGGTAAATTTTCTTTTGTAGGCATTCATCAATTCGACATTTGTATGCAGTGCGATTGACATAGGATGGATTCATAAACTTGATGTATGCATGGTATCTTTCCTGTTTTTAAAGTCTCTACTTTCAATCTAAGTTTATTGCTACCTTTTTATTGTTCGTCATCTTGATTTGAAGCTTCTTGGGTACTGCAGGCAAAGCCGTGAATGTTGGGAGACAATTGTCCAATTAGCAAAGTATGGCCCTAATTCAATGCTGTTCGAATGTAATTGTAAGTGCCTCAATAGCGCAAACCTGTTTAATATCATGTTTTCTTGTTACTTCATATCTTGTGCTTGTAGTTTAATTTCCATGAATTTGTTCACTTTCTGTTATCTTCAAATCGTTCTCTCTGTAGACAGAAGTCTTGTTTTGTTTTAATCAATTTGAATGCGTTTATTAGGGTGGGAGATGCTTTGATGTGGAATCTGAATAAGCCATTCGGAACTAGGAAGATGTCCAATTTGTTTAAGAGTATATTGCTTTCTAGAGATGTGTGTGCGTCTATGTTACTCAGACTCGGGTACGTGTGTCCATATCGGACATGGATACGGGTGTCGGACTCGGCTATTTTAAAGAAATTTTAAACATTTTCATTGTGATTTGAAGTGTCAAGTGTCGTACCTTTGTCCAGGTATCAAGGGTTCGACACGGGTACGACAGGGAAATGAAGAGTCGGAGTAACATAGGTGTGCGTGCGTGCGTGTGTTTTATTTATTTTACTCCTTCCATTCCATATTAATTGCCATAGCTTTGACTTTTCCCAGTCTCCATTGTCATTCTTTGATTGATAATTTCTAACATAATATGTTATTAACAATTGCAATATTACAGTTTTATGATAGTATTTTTCATTGCGAATTTAATAATTGTAATTTTATATAGCAACTCATATATTGAGAAATTTATGGTCAAAATTTTTGAAATTTGACAACACGATTTCCGAAAACGCCAATTAATATTGAACGGAGGGAGTATTACGCCTTCTTTTATCTTTTAATGAATATTGTCTTCTTGTAAGTGGTGTGCTGCTTTTTCATATCTTTCACCAGTCATTTTGAATTTTCTTCCAAAGCATTGTGTCGCGATACTTGATGGTTGTTGGCTGGTTGTATTAGGCTGATGTGCAGTGGCGGATCCAGGATTCAAAGTCAGTGGTGTCAGATAATTTCTTTAGAAAAAATGAACACAAATAAACACTAAAATAAACATCAAAATATAACAAATTCATGATAGTTTAACAAAATTTGCTCATTCATGAATATTCATACACATGCAAGTGATACAAGAAGCAATTATAAGTGAATTAACAAACCCTAATTTCATCATTTATAAATCGAATCACATAAATCTAATTCAAAAATTGCAACCAACTATGAGGATAAATTCAATAAAGAGTAAAGAGTAACGTGAGAAACAATAATAGAGTAACTTATCTAAATTGCAATTCAATAATGGAGTTAGGGTTAGAGAGATTGAAGGGATTACTTTTGTATGTATGAGTAAAAAAGGGGGGGGGGGGGTTTGTGGCTGCATTAAGAACTGCAATAGTCGGCTACATATTCATGTTTGTCGCCTATTTAAATTGAACCCACGACCAACCAGATAGGCGTGCTCTTTTCCGTTGCACGCATGAAACCATCAGGCTAAACTTTCTTTTCTGATGTTGTTCTGTGTCAAATGTTACATAATCTATTCTTTTTCCTTTATTTTTATAAACAGATTTATTTTTATAAAAAATTTAGTGGTGTCAATTGACACCACTACTCTCCATGTAGATCCGCCCCTGCTGATGTGCCTTTGTTCCTTTGGTTTCTCATGCACTGTCCTGGAGCTGTTGGTGGAATTCATTATAGTGGTCATATATTATGTCAAAAATAGCCACGAAACCATAACAGTTTATGCTGCAAATGGCATTAAAACGAGTTTTGATAATGTAGTTCTGCTGATTTGAGAATTGGGACTTGGAAACCGGTAGCAGTTAGAACAAGTAAAGCAAAGATACATATGCGTTACGAGGATGTTGCACCTTGTGCCTTGTTGTCAATACCATGATCTCTATTTTACAGCCCTGAAGCAAATAAGTTGCTAACTATATGTAACTTTTGTGAACTTGATTATGATCGAAATGTTTGCGTTATGTGTTGGAACATGTGGATATTGTGGCTTTTAGTTGAATGTGTAAGATCATATTCATATCAGTCCCAAATCCATCAGAGAATCAGATATCTTGATGTGCTAGTGTAGTGTATTGCTTAATTTCTTTTCTTATTTGATTGGTCACTCCAAAACTTTACATCTACACATGGCATGCAAATGTGCTTGTCAAGGTAGAATTTGCACTACTTTAAGTCCAAGAGCCACACTCTATTATTCTTTTGACTGATTGTTTCCTGGTTGGTTATGCATCATATGCTTACACTCCTTGTACACTTCAAGATACTCAAACTTAGGCGCACATCAAGCATACAAGACTTGGTTTCATGTTATTTAAAATTTATAGGACACAAGTTACAAACCATCTATGGTTGTTGCTTGTCAAGTTCAAATGTGGCCTCTTTTATTATAATTATATGGATAACAGATAATGAAAACACAAACAAGTAAAAAGCATTTTTTTTTTACTGAATACATGTCCATCAAACTTGTCATGTTTCTAATTACACAAGTTTATGTCATTTATGGAAAGTTTTTGCATCTAGTCTAATGATTGTACGATAGGCCTCTTGTTGCTTTGGAAACCCTTTGCAAGCCTAAAAAAGTTGGGTTTGGCCTTAGAAACTGCAGAACTCTGCTCCATTGCTAATATTTGTGGTGTATTGCACAAGACAAGAATTGGCTTTGGATTAAATGGGTGAATGAGTTCTATTTAAAAGGGAACGATGTATGGTCTGCCAATTGTGGTGTTGATGTTCCTGGTATTGGGGGAAACTTATGCTTTTTGATAGAAAAATTTTCTGGTCGAATTGATGGAAGTCAATGGGTAAATAATAGCTAATACACATACACTATTACCCATGGATATAAATGGTTTATGGGGGATCCTCTGTCTTGGTGTACTCCCTGTGTCGAATTTGATTGATTAGTATTTATTGGGAGTTGTTGCATTTGGCTCTGATTTCTTGATGGATGAATTGTTAGTTTGGTTGCTTTGATTGGTTGTGCTTGTGGAAGTAGTGGGTATCTGGGGTGTATCCCTTTTGTGACTATCTCTTCATTGTGAACTTGATAATGGTTGTGGACAGTGGTGTACCTTTGAATTTGATTCAACCGAGATTTGATTTGCATAGAAAGGACCTAGTTGATATAGCCTTGTCAATTGCAAAAGTTAAGGTGTTTCAAGGTTCTTGCCTTACTTTCTTCTAAAATGCTAAGGCTATTTTGTCGGAATTAAACTCACTGAGCTGCCCGAGTTCTCCAACTATTGGCCCTCCAAGGCTCGATGTAGCTGATGAGAGCTCTCCTATAATGACCAATGTTCACCAATCTTTCTAAGTTTGCTGGAAATATGGTCATAGGAGTTACTTTCCACATTCTTTCAGGCTTTGTTGATAATTTGCCTACCGATTTGGAGAATCTACATCTGAGAAACTTGTTTAGTAGATTTTGGGATGCTTGTTGATGCTTATGTCCCAAAGAGAGTTGGGAGAAAAAGTGGTAGAAAATTTGGTTTTGCCAGGTTTGCTTGGTAAAGTTGTCATTGGAATGAAATTACATGTTTCCCGTGTAGTCAGAATGTGGGTTCCTAAGAAGTCTATTGAGCACTCTGAAAGTGCAAAGGATGGAGTGAATCATACTTAGTTACTGAGTCGGTTGAAATGGCTGCTGGAAGCTGCGATAATCATGCTAACGTCCCAGTTAATGAGTGGGACAGTGGTATCAATTTTTGATCCTCTTAATGCAGGATTGAATCGGTCACAGCTCGTTGGTAAAAAGCTTTACAAGGATTGTCTTGTGAGTGGTTCGTCCACTACTGTTGATGAGGGGCATGGTGTTGAAGATAAACAAGTGGAACATTCCCTGTTTGAACTAGGAGGTTATTTGGAGAATGGTGCCCTACTTGTTGAGTCAGACTTCGATATTCATCTTAGGATTGACGATCCTGAAGAATGAAGATGCTATAAAGCTCATTCTAAGCACAAGGAAAGGGAGAAAAGGATGCTGAAAGCTAAATGACGTCTAGTAAGCGAAGCTGCACAAAAAGGTATTCCTTTGAGGAACTTAAAACATAAAGATGTGAAGAAAAGGAGTTGTTAGCTGGGAGTGAAAAGTTCGTAAGACTTGAAAAAACACAAGTAGGAGTTTACTTTAGATTGTAGTAGTGTTTGGGCATCTTTTTCAGATGTTGTTTGGCTGTCTTGTGCTTTTGAGTTTTGTTTTATTGTTGTCACTGTTGTCTAGCTTGAATTATCCACTATGTGGATTTGAACTTTTAGCCTTCTGTAGGCTTTCAATAATCGACGAAAGGGTACACAATACCTAAGCCTAGTTTCTGCCTATGGAGAACTAGTGTTGGGAGAATAAACTAAGGATTGGCTGTTTAAAAATGTTGTTGTAGTTGCTGCTAGGTGTTCCACATGTTTTCTTCATATTCTTGTGGAGTTAAGCGAGGTACGGAGATAGTTACTAAATCGCTAGCACCACATAAAACAAACATTCATCCTAGACTCCTACAATAGATGTTACTACGAAGTTATGTACTTTACAGAACGGATAGTGGGTTGACAGATGGTTCAATGTCCAACAAATAAAATTCAATTGAGACCATACTCTCCGCCAAACTTGGTGTCAAAATTGCAAAGAGCGGAGCGAAGGGAACTTGCTTCTTTGGTGATTTAGAAGCCTCTGAGGGTTCTGGCATAAGGATGATGTATCACATGTCCACTGATACTTCTAATGTGCCTACAGTAAGTATGTAGGGGGTATTGTGAATTGGGTCGGGATATAAATTGTAAATTATAGGTACTTTTATGTTGGACATTGAATGCAGGGCAATGCATCCTAAAAGAATATTTGGTATTAATAAGATGTTTGAGAGAGGTGCCTTCGGGAACGCGGATACAGGTGGTGTATGGTCGTCGTCAGCTCATGCCGCTAGGTGTTGGTTTAAGTCTTGCAACGAGCTCAACCCTCGTGTTTAGTTGCCAACGTAGAGTTTGGAACCCTGAATAGACTGCCGGTGATAAGTCGGAGGAAGGTGAGGATGACGTCAAGTCATCATGCCCCTTATGCTTTGGGCGACACACGTGCTACAATGGCCGGGACAAAGGGTCGCGATCCCGCGAGGGTGAGCTAACCCCCAAAAGTCGTCCTCAGCTTGGATTGCAGGCTGCAACTCACCCGCATTAAGCCAGAATCGCTAGTAATCGCCGGTCAGCCATACGGCGGTGAATTCGTTCCTAAGCCTTGTACACACCCCCCCGTCTATGGGAGCTTGGGGTTCCCTAATAAATTTTGTTACACAAGGTTGTTGGCATTTGTTGTAAAAGCTTCGTAGAAGTTTTGTTGTGGTCGCTCCATGCTCCCTGGGATCCCTGCTAAAGAGAATATTTGAAGACTGATAAACTGTCTAGAGTGGATTATGTACGACACTAATGATAGTTGATGGGTGGTTGGGGGAGACGGTTCAAATTCTTCCAGATGATGTTTATGAAGCCTTCATTTATCCTTCTTGAATTTATTAGAAGATATCTTTACAATGACTTTTGCATGGTAGATACGAAAAACTTCTCTTGACCCCAAATTATGTCGGTGTTCTGCATTTTTTGATCTCAGGAAAGTATCTGAAGAAGTGTCAAATGGTGAGTATGTTCTCTACTTGAGTCCTTCAAATGTCTTCTGGATTGTTTTAAATGGCATTAAGCATACTACCCAATGCTTGTTTTTAGGCTCTGTAAAGTCACCGTTTGAAGTCTAAGATATGTTTGTTAATAGAGATCATCCTGATCATTTCAAATTGTTTAAGAAGATAATTTAGGGTGTTGGATGAGCGTGATGTGTGGAGGCCCCAAAGTGAAGTGCAAGCTAAAAGAGTAGACATTATGGATTTGAACCCTGACATTATTAGATTTTTTTGGTTTGTTTGCTAAAATGCTTAATAACCAACATCATTTTATACATTAAGTCATATAATCAAGCTTGTACAATTGTTACGAGCTTTGTAGTAGGAGAAAAGAAAAAAAGGATATTGGATGATAATATATCGACTTTTGGGGATATTTGATTGTAAAATACCGACCTTAACTATTGGACAACAATATCTCAGACATTTATACTTAAGAGAGTGTTTGGTAGGAACCCCAGGGAAATTTTTTAGAAAATTTCCCATGGGAAGTTTTCCATGGGAAAGATTTTCCTAGGAAAAATTTCCCTTAGCCCCCCCAAGGGAAATTTTCCCTAGGAAAATTAAGAAAATGGTGGGCCCATCGTGAAAACTTTCTCGAAGTCAACCCGCATCCGAACATGGGGAAAATAAGTCAACCTGAGAAAATTGACCATTTCCCCGGGGTTATTGACCAACCAAACGCACCCTTAGTGAAATTATTATACCAATAGTGATTAAGGGGGTGGTGACTGATGAACTGGTTTCTGTGCTGACGTGGTAGGCTGAGAGGAAAAAAACGGCCCTTACCCAATATCCTTGTTAACTCCGTTTTTCTCACTAACTCATGTTAAAAAAAACGGCCCTACCACAATGACTAAGGGGTGGTGAACCCGTCTCCGAACTGATGCGGCACACAACCAACCAATGTCTTTTAATGTGGGTTAGTGAGGAAAACGGAGGGGTTAACAGAGTTATTGGGTTGGGGCAGGTTTTTTCTCTCTGCCAGCCACGTCAATATGGAGACCGGTTCACCATTTCCTTAGTTACTGTTATATAATAATGTCACCTAGATATAAAGATCAGGGATATTGTTGTCCAATAGTAAAGGTCGGTATGTTACAATCCAATACCCCCAAAGATCGGTATATTATCATCCGAAAATCCAAAAAAATAAAAAAAAAATCATGGAAAAACAAATAGAGAACTTAGGTGCATCTATCAGCCATTTTCAAGCCTACCCTATTATCATCACACGGTCCAAATATCACAATCTTGACATCATATATGTAACAGTAACTTTTTTGTGCACGGTAGCTTTTGTATGTTACAATTCTGTTTTGAAGACTTTCAAACACACACTTTCGATAGCATCTGACTGTGCAAAAACCTTGGAAGTGTAAACTTGGTGGGATAATGGACCGTATCGGGCTGGGGCCCGAGCCTCAAAACTCATGGTCTCCAAGTCTTTCCGCACCCCCACCATAGAACACGAGAGAAACAACTCCAAGGTCGGGTGTGGAGTGCACTTCAAGGTGGACTCGGGACCCTGGAGGCATGAATCGATCAGCATTGGGTGTGGTATCCACTTCAAATGGGACCCTAGACCATGGGAGTGGAGCTACAGGCCCTCATCGGGACCTACTTCGGGCCTTTAAAAGGGTTCGAAGTCCTTCGGCAAGAATAAGCGTAAAGGGGTCAACGTTGATAACCTTTATAGGACCCATCCTTTGTCTCTACCAGTTAGAAGGGAAGACTTGTGGTGCCAATGTAGTGAGGGAGAACTAGAAAGATCAAGAATCTTAAGGTGTGATGATTTTAGGGTCAAGTGTGTACACCAAACAACCCCCCTCCCCTCTTCTCCCAAAAAAAATAAAAAATGAACAGGTATTAGGATGATTGAGGGACAACCAGACAAGTGTTATAGGATTAGGAGGAGAAGTTGGAGCAGGAGGGATATGTATGATAGGGACGAGTTCCATGGGAGGGGTGGAGATTCATATTACCATTGGAGAATCAGGACCTACAATATTAGTCCAGAGCACGCCAAATATGTTTAACGACCTAAAATAATACCGTTGGTGGGGTGGACATAAGGACATTACATACCCTCAATCTTGGATGTTTTGCTCATCTATTCTATCATAGTTTTTTTTTTCTTCTTTTTAGTGTTGGAGTATGGTGTTTAATTGACCTACCTCTATTGGTTCTGCAACATGTTCATGATATTTTTTTGGGAACTGTATTAAGTGCCAATACATAACCTGGTTTAGCTTTGGGTACAGTCCCTTAATCCTCTCTATATATTTGTTTCGTTTCATTGGTAAAAGTTCGCGTCAAGGACATGGAATGTGGATAAACATTATTGTTGTGAAGTGGGTTATGTAAAACCTAGAGTACAAACAGAGCTCATATCAATATGATTATGAAGTCTGGACCACTGATTATCATGTTGAACACTAAGGGCAATATACTCTACTACACAAGTTATCATCATGTCTCTCTTTCCCTCCCCCTCTGGATTTGTAGGATTGGCCATCCCCTATTCTGTTATCCAATGGCGCTGGTATGTCTTGACCTAGAAGTACAAGTTCAAATCCCCTTCATTCTAGGGACAAAGGGCTTTGCAGCATGTTGCAATCTTTTGTGACAAGATAGAGGATTTTCATTTTTTCTTATTCTCAGGCATAAAACATATGGCCCAAAGTCCTGAATTTGATTTATCTAACAAATGGGATTTAGTTTATTCACTTTTGTTCTTTCAGGCAGAAGATGGTTCAAGTTAGCCTGCCACCAACCAACAAGGGTCACCTGACACTACAAGATCAACCTGTTTTTTGTAATAGGGGATCTGCTGCATACCAATGAGACATTTCTTAACAGTAGACATCAACCTGTAAAGGAAACCGAAAACATCAACTCTGTGTTCACTGACTCACTGTGGCCATGGTGATCCCATTGCTTGTGCTTTTCTTTAGTAGTTGCAAGGTTAATCTCTATACTTTCACTTAAGAAACATGTTTTGTATTTTCCTTCTGTTTTTGAACACCTCTTTTCGAGTGTGCTACTTGACTGACTCCTTATCGCCCTGTTTTAGTGGTAACCATGAATATGTTTATCCTTTTCAGGATCCTTCTGCACACTAAGTGACTCAAGAGGTCAATGTGGCGACTCAAGATGAGAATAAATGATGAATGAGTCAACTTCAAATGTTGCATTGGTTTCCTCGTCTGCCGCCTACTTAATGACAACACGGAAGACCTTGTTCTTCTCCAACAGCCTGAAGCACTTGGCATGCCTTTTATCATCATGAAGCAGTTAATGATGATATGTCTAGGTATTGACCCTTTATTTGAAACCTAATCAACTGACAGTAAAAACATCTCATTTCGCACTTAACATCGACTTCTCTTTTGATATCGGTCTGTGTCAGCTTACAGTTAATTTCAGCTCACCATGCTGTAATTTGCGGGCTCAAATTTCCCTTGTACTCTAATTTTTGAGCGGGTCTCTAGGAATCAACTTCTCTATTTGCGGGCGGGAAAGGTTGCCTATCTTTGAATCTCATAAGGCAACATTGAACTCTAGGTTTTTCCATGTTGCTTTCAGTGTTCCATCAACATCTGTGAAAACTTGTCTATTTATTTCTTCAACTGAAAAACAGATAATAGTTGGGAATGATACTGGTGACTGGTGAGGGATATATATGTTCAATAATAGTTACATTACACATGAAAAATAATCTGCATTATTTTTAATATTTGAGGTTGTCGCTGGTTTTCTTTTCTTATTCCTTCCCTTTTTAATTGATGATTGATTTGTTTACTAGGGTAAAAATAAGACCATACCTGGACGAGGAAGTATACTGATGCCATTACGGATAATGTATCAAGGGTTATTGACTCCAAGGAGTAACCTATAAAGCAAATGGACCATAAAATTTCAAGCAAGATTATGAGGTTTCAATTTGTGAGAAATATCAATTTTAATTTTTTTTAATTTCATATTCTGGTTGGTTCCGGGGCAAGTTTCATTTTTAGTGCATCCAAAAAAAATATAAAAAGAATAAAATTGATATTTCTCACAAAATTGAACTCATAGTTTGGCTTGGAACTTTATGGTCCATTTGCTTCATGGGTCTGACCTACTGAAGTAGCTACGTAGAACATATCCTATTGGGCCTGGCCATGGGCGTCCAGGAAATTCAACAATGTGGTTGTTTATCTTTAAGAGGAGTTGTCGTTTTCTGGAATGTTCGGAATTTCTGATTAGTGGATACTAGAATTTATGGAGCTTAATTAATTGTGATAATTTGTTTGTAGGGTTTTTATTTTGGGGTCAACTTATATATGTGATTAAATAAGTAGGCATGCAGGACTAAAGTAAAGGCTGTAAATGAAGATACCACCTGAAGGTAAAAATATGTCGGCCAATCAGAAAATGACATGTGTAAAATAAATAAATTCATTTGGCCATTTATTATTCATCATATATTAAATTAATTACGGCGGTCTATTTAATTAAATTTTAAATAGAAATTCATTTGGCCAATAACGTCGTGACGCGTGTCAATTATGATGAAGAAAATAGTAATTATTTCTTTATTTTAAATAAAGGGATAATTAATTAATTTGGGCCCAGCCGACTCAAACCTAGCGCAGGACTCGAGCCTATAAATAGGGGTCTTCTCCCTCATTTTCAACAAACACTGCAGTTTAACTCGGCGGCATTCGACATTCTGCGCTCCAGAGGCTTCAGAAGATCAAATCGCTGCAGATCAAAGTCTGCAAAAGTTCAAGATTGAATCTTCAAGCCTCTACTGCATCAAGATCGAAAACTGCTTCAGAGTTCTTCAGCAACACTTGCAAAGTTTTCAGAAGATCGAACTGTAGACGCTCTCCAGCTACAAGCGACAAGGACTAACGTCGGCTAGTTCAATAACTTCTGTTTTTTACATCAAAGACTACAATCGTTTTTTTCGTCTAGTTCATCAATCGAGATAAAACACTCAAGCCCTCGCATCCAAGAACTTGAAGAACTGCAACCGACAGTCAACCTGCAGAAGGTTACACTTCGAGCAACCTCCGGCTACCAAGCATCAAGGAGATCAATGCTCAAGACCTTCAACTCAAGAATTGCTATAGAGCTCTTCGACTGTTCGAGATCGAGATCAAGCGTCTGCGCCCTCGGCTCACCCAAATTTCAGGAGATTGAATCAGAGGACTACTTTATTGTATTGTACCTACATACATTTGAATATTAATACAAATTATATTTGTTTCTCAATTTCTTGTCTTTATTTATTTCAGGCTCGAAATTTGTGTTTACACTACCTTGTCCCATTTTATTTGTCCATCTATCTAATTTTAGAAGACCAATATGTATTGGAAATTGAGGTAAAAAGTTTATAATTTACCCAAATTACCCCTACTTTGATAGAAGATAATAATTGTTGAAATTGTAAAAAGTGATAAATGAATCTATTAAGTAGGGGTAAAAAAGGAATTACAACTATTGAGATTGTAAATGGTATAAATATTTTATGACAAAGAAATTAAATAAAAGGACAAATATTTTAGGATGTGGTTATTTAGACCAATCATTTAATGCAACCTTGTTGCATAGGCAGGGCTCCGCTGCTTTCAATTAGTTCCTTAATGAGGACATCTGCTCTTTAAATTTGCTTGCAGTCTTCTCAGTGGCAGGATGCAACTTATCAGTTGATATGAATGAATTCATTTGTCAGAAAAAACGGTTATTAAATACTGTATCCCATGCTCTTTTTTTTTTTTTTCTCCTTTTAATCCAAGTGTCCCATGGTCATAAAGATTTTAAACAAAATAAAAAGAATTATACGGATTTTTTAAAAATTATTTAATGTCCATAAAGGCTAGCATAACACTAGTAGAGTCTAACAGCATTATTACCTGTGTCCCATATTATTTGTTCATTTAAAATTTTGGGTTATTGGATTCTAATAATACGAACTTTGGGCCATATAAAACTTAATAATACGAACTTTCGATTTGATTCTTAATAATACGAACTTTGACCCCTTGTTGGCTACAGTAACACGCCACCGAGTTAGAGTTTTTTTGACTCGCCGGTAAAATGACTTGGCAGGCCAGGCATGTGTTCCCTCTTGTTTGACCTTGCCACCTCAGCCATTGACCAAAAAAAATGCCATGTCAGCCTTTTATTTTTTTCCCTTTTATTTTTTAACTCCTTTAATTCTCTCTCTTTCTCTCTCCTCTCTCTACATTTCAGAACCTAATATACCTGGCTCTGGACCACCATCTTTCTGATCTTGAACCCCGGGACCACCGTGAACGCCGCCGTGAATTCGCCGGAGACGGGGTCGTCTTCGTCGGCGGCTGCTGGCGCTCTCTCCCTAAGGCTGCCGGTATGTATTCTTACATTCTTCATTCTCTGCGGCATTACATCGAACATTTGGTGGGCAACTTTGATTTTGACATTTATGGGGTGGCAATTTGCAGGGTTGCTAAGGTGCGGCAAGAGTTGCAGACTTCGATGGATTAACTACCTCAGACCCGACCTCAAACGCGGCAATTTTACAGAGGAGGAGGATGAACTCATCATCAAACTCCATAGTTTACTCGGCAACAAGTAATTCTCGAAATTCATCTTTTTCTTTGTGGGTTGTTCTGATAATCTAATCTAATCTAATGAATGAATTCGTCGGATGATTTCAGATGGTCGTTGATTGCGGGGAGATTACCTGGAAGAACAAACAACGAGATCAAGAATTATTGGAACACCCACATCAAGCGCAAGCTCATTAGTCGTGGCCTCGAACCACAAACCCACCGCCCTTTAAACTCCTCCTCCTCCGCCGGAAAAAGCTCGCCAGAAAATTTCGAATTCAAACCCACCAACACCACTAACAACAATTCACAGCAAGTGATGACCCAATTCGGATTGATTCCCCAAACAATCGACTTCAAAAAGGGTTGCCCTGCAGATGCGAATTCAAACGCCACCAGATCAAGCGATTCCGTCGAAGCTGGGACTTGCAACTCCGGCACCACCACCGACGACGGACATCCTCCGGCTCCGGCGGCGTCGGCGACGAGGAAAGAAATCGATCTAGAACTTTCCATCGGGCTCTCGTCTTTCCAAGCCCGGGCCCGTTCGAACGCGACGGCGAGCAGTGCCAAGTCTAAGGCGGCGTGCGCGGCGGGGATGTTCGCTTGAATCTCGCAGGGAAACATGGCGGTTCCGGTGGGGCAAGGTTAGGGGGTGTTTGTTTGTGCTGTTGTTTAGGGTTCAAGAATGAGAAGAATGACGTTTAGAGAGAGAAGGGGTTAAAAAATAAAAGGGAAAAAAAAAGGCTGACATCGCATTTTGGTCTATGGCTGAGGTGGCAAGGTCAAACAAGAAGGAACACATGCAGCTTGCAAGTCATTTATCATGAGTCAAACAAACTCTAACTTCGGTGGCGTACATCAGAGCCAGGGGTCAAAGTTCGTATTATTAAGAATCAAATCGAAAGTTCGTATTATTAAGTCTTATATAGCCCAAAGTTCGTATTATTAGAATTCAATAACCCTTTTAAAATTTTTCTAAATGTCTTAATTGGGTATCATATAGAATAAAAAGTTGTGAAATGTTAGTATTGAATTATTTGTATATGCTACTCTCTCCTACTTTTTTTTTATTCTTGTGTCAAAAAATTAATAAAAAATGCAGGTAGTTGAAAAAATTGTATTTGAATTATAAAATGATAAGTATTACTATGACACAAAAAAAAATAGTTGCACTAACAACTATCATAGAACCGGAGATAGTATAATTATAAAATAGTCTGAAAATATAACTCACCTAGCAGGGGCGGATACATGGCTAATGTAGGGGTGTCCATGGCCGAAGAAAAATTTGTGATTATCTAATATTATTCGGATGAAATTTTCTTAATTGGAGCAAGTGGACACCGTAAAAAAAGTCCCAAAAAATATAATAGGGGTGTCCAATTTAGTAGCAACCCAAAAACCCTAAAATGGTACTCCTCCGTCCCAAACAAATCGTCCAAGTTTGATTAGTTAGGTCCGTTAATTTATCAAATTGTATCTTAAGTTATTATAAAAGAATATCACAGTACCACTATTAGATTTGTGATGAAAAATATTTTTATACCTGCATACAATATTATTAGTCTTGCTAAGATAAAAATGTGAAAAATTAGCGGTCATAATGTTGCATCGAAGACCGTTAATAAGCTGAACAAATTAATTAGACCGGAGGGGTACCAATTTTTTTTAATAAACAAAAAGTGTAAGTCAATGAATTGGATAATTGGATATCAGTAAAAGTTTAAGATATAAATATCTTGCTAATGTGATTTCAATTTATTTGGTGTACATATTTATATGATGTAAAATTTTGCTAAGTTTGTGAATATGTCATTTAATATTTATTTTTATTTTTATTATTTTTATTTAAGTTTTATTATTTTCTTTTGAGGGATCAGTAAGTTAATGAATTGGGTAATCGGGTATCAATAAATCAATAAATTGGGTAATTGGATATCAGTAATGACAAATATATTGGACACCTCTAAATTTAGTGTCGAGATCCGCCACTGTCACATAGTGAACTCTCTGCAAATCAAAATGCCTCCCTTACATCGTCATAAACTTGCTATTTTGTTTAGGGACGGTTCTCTCTCATTTTTCAAATTCTTCTTAAAATACCTCCTTATCATTCTACAGAAACTTAGAGTTTATTTTAGCTTTAGGGTTATTGTATGGGTTATTAATTTCCTTTCATTTCTACTTTATATGTAACAAATGGGGTTCTTTGAATATTCATTGACTGAAATAAAAGTAGAAAAAATAACCAATATTATTGGATGCATGATAATGGAATTGAAGTAATGGGACCTACTTACTAAAAGTTTGCATTATTACTGTAAGTGCTCTTAGGGATCACCAAGTACCTAAAGATGTACGAATTCTAATGCTGAAGACAGTTTTTAGAAGAAAGATTGTGTATGAACGTTAGCTACTTCTGGCTTGTGGCTACAAAAGCACAGTGTAAAATCATTAATTCTTTGATTCTTACAAATGTAGTTTAAACGTATTTGCTCCTTAACTTTAAAACAGTTATTAAAATTTTCATTTTGCTGAAATTATTATTATCCATGAATGAGTTTATTTTATAAAAAGGTCACACAACTAACTCGATCAAGTCCTGGCTCACATTATTGCTTATTTGGACGGACAAAGATATGAGTCTTGGGGAAAGACATAGTTTATACGTCTTACTTTTGATCAATTAATACTTATTATAGTTTTTACCCCTCAATTTTTTTATGAATACTATTAGCCATTAATTATAAAAAGCATTAATAAACCAAAGGGTTTGACAAATCCTCATGCCAAACTCCACAACCAACACTATCCTAATTCAAGAACAAAATTCTAGCTCTTTGTGATCAAATTCAACATTTTTCTCAAATCAGTCAAGCTTAACAACGACAACTATATTCTTTAACGTTCCATAGCCTCTCGGTGTTATAGGCTTACAACCTTGATGGCTTTGTCATTAATGCTATCAAAGCTCTGTTTGAGTCTCGTCACCTTCTCATGAATACTTGATACACCTCCTATAAGAGACGAGATCACCTTGTTCTTCTATAGTTGCATTTTGTCATTCGTGAGCATGTACTTGGCAACATCACCCATGCTACTATTGCCCTTGAGGCATGGACAATTCTAGAGTATGTCTTTCAACATCAATATCGTGCTCACGCAAATGCGTTGGGAGCTACAAATATCCCCTAAAGGGTCGTTTCCTAATTTTGAATATGTCAAGAAAAAGCAGACTCTTACTAACAAACTTGCTGATATGTTTGCGCCAGTCTTTGATTTTGACATGGTATAGTATTTCTTCGTGGTCTTGGTGATGATTATGCACCCTTCGTAACATCCATCAATACTTGAATTGCACCTGTTTCGACTGATGATCTTCTTGGCATGCTGCATGAAGAAGAGCGTCTTCAATGCTCAAAGAACTCTTTTTTTTTTCTTTTCGATAGGTTTAAGCCACAAAGGCTAAAAGCATCAAAGATGCTACAAAAGGTCCGCAGAAAACAGCGGAAACAAACCAACAGCAAGAAAAAACAGCACCAAAGCATCAAAGATGCTATAAAAGGTCCGCAGAAAACAGCGGAAAACAAACCAACAGCAAGCAAAAACAGCACCAATGAGGAGATACAATCCTCAAAAAACAAGAAAAAAAAAACAGCTACGAAGTCAGCCAAACATAATCAATCACTTTTTTTTGGTTGACAGAATCTTTTGCCTACCAACCTCTCTCACCAACGATATGCTTTGAGCAAAAGCCTCTTCAATACTGATAGTGTTGTTTAACTTTCGTGGCGCAACAAAATTAGTTGACTTAGTCTTCCGAGAGGCATCCAAAACCAACTTCCATTTAGATTCTAACACAGCCTTCCCTCTATGTCTACTCCTAGCACCAACTTTTGATCGCACTAAGATAGAATCCTCCATATCAGGAGAAAAAACAGGCACTGAATGAACCGACACTGTGTCTTCACTGTCATTTGGAGCAAGACTAACCACCACATCCTTGAACGAGCGCGATAGAGGTGAGCGACAAACAAGAGGCTCAGGAGCACCAACACCAACTTTAGGTTGACTCATGTTTGCAATGAAGGGGCTTGAAAAAGTTCGCTCGGAATCAGCCGGGACACTAGAAACAACCTTCTGCATTAATTTGGGAACCCATATCCACTTGACACGTTTAGAGTTCAGCTTCTTACCAAATTTAGCCCAAGAGACAGCTAACACAGAGCCATTGAAACACCTCCCATTAAGACCACAAATAGCATTCAAACCCACATGCTTGTCCGCCAAACGAACAAAACCGAACATTTTTCCATTCCTACCCAACTTTTGAGGGATGTAAGCATCAGAAACGAACCCAAAATCAGCAAAAAGGTTCTTCAAACTCAAATTGTCAATTCCAACGCCACAGGTTGTCAACAAAAAGGGAGAAAGATTGTGACCCAACTCCCGGAGGCCTAACACGATATGCACGATCAGGCTGACCAACCTCACCACTCACCTCAGCGGCACCAGACGACACAACACCAGAACCGGGAGATTCAACCACCCCACACAACCCTAAGAATTCCTTAAGAACACACACAATCTCACTAGCCCTAGACAGAGCAGCCACCGCCGACACACTACTAAGACCACCCTCAAGACAACCCTCGAGATTAAGAGAGTCAACAATGGAAGACACTTCAGCCTTAAGCTCAGAACTTCTTGAAACTAAAGAAGGAAACATGATACTCACAACCCCAAGTTACCCAAAAAAACCCAACCGATGACAAAAACAAGACAAGATAAGCGAAGAACCCCTAGAAATTGGAAAGCACTTACAACCCAAGAACTTGAGGCAGGAGCATCGAAAAGCCTACTACCAAACACCGAACTACAACCAACCAAAAGAAAGAAGGGCAGAAGCATGCGCCTGAAAAAAAAACGGACACACCAAGAACGACAGCGCTGAAGACCCGAACATCGCACATCTGACCAAAACGGCAGCACCGCGCGTCCAGATAGCCAGAGATTCGACCTCCCAGAAGGCCAATGGAAAACCCCGACAACCAAGGGTGGCGGAAAAGGCTGAATTGTGAAGAGTCGCCCCCTTTCCGTCGACCGTCAGACCCGGAGCAAAGCAGGAGGACAACCCCCAGAACAACAAGGAAACCGTCGACGGAGATGACCGAGGGCACCGCACGACCAGCCTACCAGAGCACCGCCATCCCGGGAGATAGATGACGACCACCGGAAACAAGGCCAGCGAGCCCAACGGTCGGAGATCGGGCACTGGGCCTCTTCACGACAGTTTGAAATTTGAAATTCTAGAGAGAGAAAAGCCTTTACCCTTTGAGTTAAATAAGCGCGCTACTCAAAGAACTCTCTTCTCGCAGCTAATATTGCCTCCCGTTCTTGAACTCAAGGTTTTTCATTGGAATGAAGTCCCATAGTTTTAACAAGTATCTTGACCAAGAGATAGTAGTTTAATATAATAAAGGACAATAAATTAACATCTAATTGAATAGATCATTGCTTCACCCGATAAATATTAAGAAATATCCTAATTGAATTAGATTATAGGAATTAAGTATCTTCAAAGTGGCTGTAGTTTAGTGGTTAGAATTCCACGTTGTGGCCGTGGAGACCTGGGCTCGAATCCCAGCAGCCACACATTTTTTTCTTCTTTTTAATTCTCGGGAAAATTTGATATTCTCTACTAGATAGCATGACTTCAACGCAATTAGCGTCTCGTGGAGATCTTCAATGGTAATATCAATGGTCAAGCATCGCGTGGAGATCAACATACTAATGGCAAAAAGGCACTTCATCTTCACCAAGAGTTGTATGAAAAGCTTAATAAAGTTGGTCATGAAGCACCAAAATGTTGTCACAGATTTGCCTCCTGTTCTTGGTCATTGTACGTCACTTGGTGGATGGCAATGCTAGACTTGGCCATCCTAGTGACAAAATAGTGCATTAAGTAGTCTCTCAATTTTCTCTTTCTTTTGGAAAATTCTAGCATAGTTGAATTTATGTATCGACAGATAAGATTAACTATTCCAACAAGTTATTTCGATCAAAATAAATCAATTTCAATATTTTAGGGTGGAATCAATGATATGTTACACTTTTCAACTACCATAATTGAAAAAGTTCTTATGGTGGAATATCTATAGAAATATTATATTTTGTGAAAAAATTATATCTCAATGAATGTCATTACCTATGAGAACAAATCACTTTGATCAATATATAGTAATTTTGACTTTTTATGGTGGAATATACTTTTCAACTACCATAGTTGAAAATAAATTTAACTAGGAGAATCTTCCCTTTTAAAAAATTATACATGAAGCGTGTTAGTTTGTGGGTCCTATCAAATGGGCAAAAGTCATCGTTTGATTTATCCGCTTTTCATGTTCAATCTTCTTCTCCTTTTGGTTTAGTTTATTCTGATGTATGGAGGCCATCCCCACTCCCTTCGAATAATGGAAGCCATCACTTTGTTCATTTGGTTGATGATTATTCCAAACATGTCTAGATCTACTTCCTAAAAACTAAATGCCATGTGTTTAAGTTTTTAAGTTATTCAAGGTCATGGTTGAGGCACAATTCGATGTTAACATCAAACAAGTTCAAACTAATTGGGGGTGGGGAGTATCGTTCTGTTTTGCAATTTTTAACTCAACTTGGCATTATCCATCGAGTCTCTTATCCTACTACTCAAGAGCAGAACAAGGTAGTGGATCCGCGTCATCGCGACATTGTCCAAAAAGGGACTCCCTTTGCTTGCCCATGCTTCAATGCACCTTGCCTTCTAGGAGTATGCTTTTCATACTACTGTATATCTCACAAATCTTGTCACTCCGATCCTTGGTCTTGATTATTTGTTTCTCAAAACCTTGAGGTGCTTTTGTAATCCTTTCTCAGACCTTATAACAAAACAAAACTTGGTTTTCGGTCTCTACCAAGTGTGTTTGTTGTTTGCACCTCCAAACACAAGAGATATCTTGGTTCATCCATCTACATAATAGAGCCTATGTCGTCCGACATGCGGCCTTTGATGAGACATCCTTCCAATATCCTTTCATGGTTAATGAAGTCTCTAACTAGACCACACTATGTTCGTCGTCTTCATAAATCTATCTATGCAGTCAAACAAGCCCCTCGTGCTTAATTCTACAAGCTCAAGAATTTTCTAGTCAATCATAGTTTTCAATCCTGTTATTTGGATAGTTCACTATTTTCTAATCAAGGCAGTGCTCATGCTACAATCAAAATTTTATGGGTCCAACAACAACTAAGGGAGTCGTTTACCTAATCATCTTCACCCGTGCTATTCACAAACAATTTGAGCGCCAAGTACATGACGTTAAATCTTGCATTTCACTGTTGTTCGCATTACACTAAAATTGATTGCTATTTTTTTTTATGAATCGGTTGAGAGGTTCGATCTACAAGTATTGTATATTGTTTCTGATGATCAAACAATTGTTGTGCTCACCAAAGGCTCGACGCTTAAGCGTTTCAGTCTACTTTGGTCCACACTCAAGGTCAGCACCCTCTCCATGTGTGTGCAAGGCACCAGAGTATTGGGGAATAAATTAAGTCTATCATAATCATATCTTTTAGTTATTTTATAGATAATGTGTATAATCTAGTCTAATTTGATTTGATTTGATCCTACTGTGACCAAAATCTTTATACAATGTATAAATAGCGTAAACCCCTTAAACTATATATGGGTATACCAAATTTTCACTCTCAAACCATTTCTCGATGCCTAGCTAGTTTGTTAATCAACATTGACCTCCTTGTCATTCTCAATTTGATTTTAATATAGTTTTGAAAGTTTAAATATAAAGGTGTGTCTGGTAATAATGAAAACCATTTTCTGGAAAATGATTTTCCCGTCTTCTAGTGTTTGATGACTGAAAAATGGAGAAAACAATTTTCCAAGAAAATCATTTTCCCCCACCCCTTTGTAAATTATTTTCTTAAATCCAACCTAATAAAAACCATTTTCTCCTTCTCTCCCCTACTCTCTCTCTCTCCCTCTCTCTCTCTCTCTCTCTCTCTTTCTTTCTCCCCCAGTTTCTCTCATACATCCGTTTTAACATCCCTCTCTCGTTTTTCTCTCTTCCACCACTCTACCTGCTGCACCCATTTTAATATTTCTCTCTCTCTTTCTCTCTCTCTCTCTCTCTCTCTCTCCACCACTCTTTTTCATGCACTCATTTTACTATCTTTCTCTCATTTATTTTCTCTCTTCTCCACTTTCTTTCTTGCCCCCGTATTTAACATTTATCTCTCTTTTTCTATCTCTCTCTCCCTCCATCACTCTATCTTACACCCGTTTTAATCTCTCTCTCGTCTTTCTCTTTGACACCACTCCCTCTCATACGTCCTTCTCTCTCTCTCTCTCTCTCTCTCTCTCTCTCTCTCTCTCTCTCTCTCCCCACCACCATTACCACTCTCTCACACATACTCATTTTAATCGATCTTTGTCTTCTTATTGTCAAACAGGTGAAAATTGTTTTCCAGTGAAATCATTTTCCTGTGTACCAAACACGAGAAAATATCAAATGAAATTTCATTTTTCTTAGACAATTATTTTACAAGGAAAATCATTTTCCTAGAAAACAGTTTTCTTATGCACCAAACACACCCTAAAATAAAAAAGAGATTTATTTTTATCCAGGAAAGAAGTGATTTTCGAAAGGCAAAAAAGCCCTAGTTTTATCACATTTTGCTACTATTTCACATATAAATTGATATTACTTTCTCCATCCCACATTTATTGTGAAATATACCAATTGTTTAGTTTCATATCATTCTCATTTTTTCTTCCTAAAATAGCCTTTCCGTAAACATTAGTTCATGGGGAAAAATTATTTATGTCTAAATCCTCAAACCACGCTCAAACATGTTTTTCTTGAGAACTTGTTGTTGTTTGTATATTATTCTCAAATTTTTTGTTTCCTAATTTTTCTTACTTCTTTTCGATGAACTCTTATCAAAGCAATATTGTAGACACCAAAAATAGTACTGAACAAGCACCTCGAGGGTTTCAGGTTTATTATAGTCCTCGTGGACTTTGGGCTATATTGGCATCTCATGGATCTAAATGAATCAGGCCAAAGACGCTCCCTCACGAATCCAGTACTCAGGGTCCACGCGGATCTAGTACTCGAGATCCTCGCGAATCCACTTTTCTCGGTCAAAGTCAACTCCGGGGTCAAAGTCAACTCTTGGTCAAAGTCAATTCCTAGTAAGGGTCAACACAGAAGTCCACGCGGATTTTCAGCTGGCCGGTCCAAGACAAAAATCCTTGCGGATTTTGAATTGACTCGACGCGGGAAACCACGCAGATTTCGTCAAACCGGAGGTTGAGTAACTGTTGCCAACCACCGGTCAATAAGTAACCGCGAGACAAAAAATTGTCAAAATCACTCTGAGAATCCGCGCGGATTTCACCCGGTCTGAAGCAGGAAACCGCACAGATTTCGTCAAACCGGAGGTTATGCTGCCAACCGTCGGTCCATCGGTATCCGCGAGTAAAACAACTGCCAACTTCGGAAACCCACGCGGATTTGATGTGAAGTGGGAGGTTTTTTGGAAACTGAAAGCAAACTGTCACGAGATGACTATAAAAGAGATGCTCGAGATCATTTTCGGGACGGATTTTCTGGTCTATAAGTTTACTCTCACACCTCACACTCAAGAAAAAAAGGGCCATTCTGGGAGACAGAGATCTGCGTGGATTTGGTGATTCCTAAGGTCTCAGTTTCTATGGGATTCGCCAATCTCGGGTTCTCGCGGTTTGTTTATTCCGAGTCCAGACATCTCTTGCATCCACGCAGATTTCTTGATTTTGATTACGGGTCGGGCTCAACCAAGGGTTGGTAATTAATCCTCTTTTTTTTTTTGTTTGTTTTTATCACTATTCAGATGTAAAAATGTAGATAATAACTCCCCGTCTGCTGTAATTTTGTTTTTTTGGTATTTGTTTGTATTGTTCGTTTTTTTGCATGTTTAATTTCTAAAATCTTGTGACAATTTTTTCTCTTTATTTTTTCATTTAAAAAAAAACCTATGTAGTAAAGGTCGCTTCGGCGGGAGGTGTAAGGGCATCCCCCTAACTCGTACCTTTACCCCCGAACCGGTCTCCGGTTCGCAGATCGTGGAGTTTTTATTTTGGTTTTGTCAATTTTTCACAAAATTGACTGGCGACTCCGTTTTCTTTATGTTATTTCATGCATGGTATGGGATTTGATTTTATTTAAATTTACTTCCCAACCTTTTTTTTTGGGTGAACAGTTGATTAACGCAGCTGGCTCGGGTGTGTTTACTGTCCAGATATCCACGTGGATTTCTGTTCAGTGGGCTCACTTGATACACTCCGTGAGTCACTCGGTGGGCCGCCTTAAGTCGGACAGTGGTCTGACCAAGCCACACTGCCATGAGATCCGCGCGGATCTTGTAGTAGTGGACTTGATTTAGGCCTTGTTCAGGCAAATCATGGGCAGCCCATTGCCTTGAGTTGAGGCCCAAGTTGAACTGGACCAGAAATCCGCGCGAATTTCTGTCTGGGAAGCTCGGGCCAACTTTGGGCTAGGTCGTCTTGTTGAAATCACCCAAAAGGAAAGATTTGTTCAGGATTTAAATTTAGTAAAATTAAAATTTCTTAACAACATGAAATAATAACAATTAACAAAACAATATTCGTGCATAAAATAATTAAAAAATGCACCCTAGGAAACATAAGCAACCCTACGTCGACTCGACACTCCGTGGGGGACCGTGCCCTCCGGGCCGCGGGCCCTACAAATATAAATATATTTAATCCTCTTAACTTTAATATGACTTTGAATATGGGACGAAGACTCGAAGAGAAAAATTGTTTATAACTCTTAGACCACTTATAATGATGAGCCATTTTTTATTTGAAGATGATATGATATTATTGACTGGGGGTTGAATTTAGCAAATTCATTACTCTGATAATAATTGAGTCATTTGATCATTCTCTCAGTTATTTTTTCGTGTCTGTAAGCTCTCCCCTCCATACCCTCTCCTTATCTTTTTTTTTTCTCACATTAATCAATCTCTCACCATTGTGAAGTTTCCTCATTTCAATCCATTGCCGCTGCCTCAATGCCTCACTGTTGCAAGTGATCTTATATATTATATATTATATTATATATCTTATATCTTATATATTATATATTCATTCACTTTTTATGAATGTTTCAACGTACGTACAGTTTCTATTCTTTCTACTTACTTTTAAACAAAACATGTTTCAAGTGCTTATAGATGGTAGTTGTCAAATTTTTCTATAGAGAAAGTATGATTACATTAATTTGGTGAGATTGACATTATTTATTGTATTGAGCTCTTGTAGGGATTCCAATTAAATCTCTTTTTCAGGTTTCCTACCATTTTGTGAGGCTGGTTTATTAACATGTTGCTGTAGAGTACTGACGGGGTGCAAACGCAGTCCGTACGTCATACAGCTTTCAAGATGTGAGGACTCCTTGAATACAAACTTTAACTTATTAATCTAATTCTCTCACTTTCATATTATTTGTGTCTTAAAAAACTTTACATCAATTAAAATATAAAATTTTTGACCAACAAATTTCTAACAAATACAATGATTGGTTATGCAATATTACTTTAATTAGATTCGGTATGAAAAGTTGTATCTTAAAATTATAATATCACAGTTGTTAATAAATTATTATTTAAAAAATTATCAGTCAAAAATAACATTTGAGACCGTAAAATTCAATTAAGTGAGAAATAATACGGTAGAGAGATTATTACTTTTGATTATGAAAATATGGTTATTTATTTATTTATTTATTTATTTATCATTTATTCACAAAATTTTATGACAATATTCTGGTTAAGTTTCTTCTTTGGAGGTTATCTCCAATGAATACCTTTGAACATATATACATAGTTTTAGGACTACCTTTTAGTATTTCTAATTAAGTTTCTTTTCTCCCCCTCTTTATGTTTTATATATACATAGTTTTAGGACTACCTTTTGACATATAGCCATAACTCACAAGATATAACTTGTTCTTTGAATTTTATAAGTTCTCTAATTTTCATCGGTCTCCAAATTTATAAGGAAATAATGCTTCATTATATACAGTATGTTGTAATTTTAGTTGTTGTCTTTCGAGGCAAGCATAAAACTATGCAAGTCCTGGCAATTATATTCTCAAGAAACATTCTTTTCCAACAAATTTGAAAATGGTGAATATAATAAAACCTGATTTGAGGAATTGATGTAGATATATCATGTGTAACTTAATTGGTTGTCATGAAGACAAAAGAGTGCTAAGGTTGAGTTGCAGAGTAGCCCATTGAATGCACTACTTAAATTTTAGAGGTGTGCCACTGCCAACCCTATGTAGCCTAGACTAGCAATCATGTAAAACTTGGTTTTGGTGTCCTCCATTTTCCTTAATATTTCCCCCTATTTTTTGGAGCTCATCTCCAAAGAATACCGAGGGAAGGAGACTTGTAAGGTTGCACCAAAACCAAGTTTTAAGATGTCAATAATACCAGTTTTAAGACGTCAATAATACCAATTTATAACATAAATGTAAGGTTGTGCTCAAAAAACAAGTGTATATGTTATTTGATTGAAATTCAACTTATAAATTAAGATTTTAAAACGTTAATAATACCAGTTTTGACGGTATTTTACAATAATAATACAAACTATTTTTTGAACACTGACAGTATCAACTTTCGATTTATTTTCCGCCAACAGTACACCACCAATCTTAGGTGTAATTGTCCATGGTTGTGCCCAGTGTAAAACCACACCAACTTGGTTGTATATTATTGGGAGAAAATAGGTCGAAAATTGGTACTATCAGTGTTAAAAAAAATGTATTATTATTATCCAATAACCTCAAAATTAATATTATTGATGTCTAAAGATCCTATAAATTATATTTCATCGCTTGTTATTATTATTTTTTTCCATGGATAGAAGCTGGACCCCAAAATCTTATATGCCATTACTTTATAGTTTGAACTAGAATTATAGACTATGACTTTTCAAATATTTGAAGACCATGGGCGGTGTCCATGAAAATGAATGCGGAGTTCATGTAGAGATTTACTACGTGTAGTATAGACCAAGTGAATGCATTCACAATGAGGCATTACGTGTGCATTGACTCCAAAAACTAAGGCCTCCAAGAGTCCAAAGCCAAGGTAGAATCCTTGACATCCTACAATTAATTGCCTGGAAACTGTGTGGAGGATCAATCGTGGCTGATAGGCCATAGCTATCCGTCTTAAATTTAGCAGGAATCCAAATATTCAAGTTAGGAGTATCCATTTAATAATAACTATCATTAAAGATATTACCTCTGTTTTGTTTTATCTGTCACCTAGGAAATTATGGCAAAAATTTTGACCGCTAATATCTTAATTTGTATAATGATTTAACATATAAAATTGATGTCATTAGATTCGTAATAAAAAATACCATTAAAAAAATATAATATTATAATTTTTTATAAAAAAATTATATTAAAAATTATTGATTAAAGTTTGACACTGAAAACCGTAAATGACAGATAAAAAAGAATGGAGGGAGTATAATGCTATCAATGTATAATAGATTATTTATTTATTTTTGGATAATTTACTTATAAATGTGGCGTCATGTTATAAGGGTTCTACCACGCTTATTAAGTGAGGTGATTGTTGATTCTAAATGAAACGTTTCTTCCTACGCATAAGCGTGGTAGACTGCAATTAATTTTTTTAATTATAATTTTTCAAATATCTTTTTCTAAAAATTATTTATAATTTTTTAAGTATATCCGTCACTTGGTTAAAGATAAAATAGAAGATAAAAAAGAAGCTAAGTGGTATTTATGTACAAATAATATTAGATTAATTTCAAGAATATTTTAAAAATTATAATTATAATTTTTAATTTACTTATCCCTTAGTTAAAGCTAAACTAGAAGATAAAAAAAAAGTCAAGTGGTATTTGTATATATATAGTATTAAATTAATTATTAGAATAAAATAATCTTTGATACTCGGTGGTAAGCGTTTGGTTAGTCACCCATTCTTATGCATTGAAGTTGAGGGTTTAAATCTACATTTAAAAGAAAAAATTGTAGTAGGTGGAGAGTTGCTTCGTGCATGCTTAATAAGTGTGCCAGTTGCTCCAAGTACACCTAATAAGCGTGGCAATTTCTTCTTGCCATGCTTATTAGGCGTGACAAAATTTTCCCCACGCATTCCCTTTCCACGATTATCTATCCGTGGCAAGGATCTTTGGCCACGCTTATAGGCGTGGCTAGAAGTTGTTTTAGCGTGGAAGGAGACCCTTTTTTCGGTAGTGAAAGCTAGCTAAATAAAGGACTAAATTTTGACTTTCTTGAGAGGAATCCACAGATTCCACCTCATCCAATGAGCCAAACTCAAACTCACTGTTGTAGGTGCTCTTGATTCAAGTTATGACAACTTTTATTACGTACGAATTTAGCGAGTCATATTGTTGTATTTATCTTTGTGACAAATTTAGGGTTTTACCCAATTAATAATTGAAAAATTAATAATTGAAAAAATTGTTTTCATTAAAATATGTTACAATATTGAGTTTACCGTCTCTCAAATTCTAGTCACGCTTTCTCTCTTCATCTTTTGTGGAAAAAAAACATTAGTCGTTTATTTCAATTCTTGTTAAGGGTTGCCTTCAATTTTAATTGCTAGGGAAAAGCCCCAATTTTCTTGGATTATTTGGCAATTTGATAGTAGATGTATCCATAGTTACTCCATTTTTTATTAACTATCACTTCAATTTCCGTATTTGTCAAATTTTAAAACATTTTGGCCATTAATATGTCAACATATACAATGTTCTATCATATAAAAAATACTATAATTAGATTCTTAACAAAAAATATTATCATAAGATTACAATGTTGTAATTTTTTTTATAAAATATGTCATGAGAAATTCTCAGTCAAAAAAGAACATTGAAGGTCGTGTAACAATTAGTTTATCATTAAGACTAGACGTAACTGTAACTTTTGGTCTTAAACTGTTTAGGAGATTGTCATAAGAGGATTGACCGGGTTCATGATGGGTTTGACATAAATGTATGAAAGGTGACAAGGTGATGTAGATGGTTAGGGGTAGGATGGCGAATGAGAAAGTGGTGGATGGTAAAGAGGTGGTTATATGGTGGAGTTGAAGCCCCTTGTTCATGGGGTCGGCAAAAATCTGATCGACCCGATAGTCCGAATTTTACCGACCCGGAAAATCGGGTATTGGACATGTTACGTTTGATGATGGTGAGAGTTTGGCTTCCCTCTACTCTCTCTCTCTCTCTCTCTTCTATTTTTTTTATATATTTCGAGCCTGGATTAGCTGGACATGAGAGATGAATGAGAATGTGAAGGAAGATGTGGGAAAAATGTGACAAACTTGGATTTTGTGGTGGATGAATGGATGAATGACCTTTTCAACCCAAGTTAAATGTGCAAATATAAGAATCCTTCCTTTTAGCAGCAAAAGCGAATTCGACATAGGGAAGATGATAGTCATAACTAAATAAACTCATCTTCATTGAATGTCAAAAGATGTGTACATGAAAGGCGACTTAACTTTTACCCTAACTGACTCTGGAGATAAAATGCTTCAGATTAGATATAATAACTCTAGTTAACTCTAGTCCGCGACCACACCAGCGGTCGTGTCTAGCCCAAACTTGTTGATCCTTGACTATTGGTCCCTAATGTAAATTTTCAGCGATTCTTTTGATCTGCAGGGGTGTGACTTGGGTTGTCCATGTTTATGGGTGGCTAGATCTTCATTTGGGCCTTGGTTTTGGGCCCAAGCTTCTTTGCTTTCTCCTTTATGCAACTTTCGAGCCCTATTGTCTCTCCCCCTTGATCTATCCTCAAGATGGAGCATTGATCCTGGACTGGATCGGATGGGCCGAGTATCGAGGTTGAGGCTTGACCTGGATCGATGGTTGGATCGAAAAAAATTCGATCATGAACTGCGTTGACCGAACTTTTTTCGATCCTAGATTGGACTGGCCGAATAGACCAAACTTTTAATGGGTTGAAACTGTATTTGGCGGATAAACCTGTATTTTTGGGCTAAGCTTATGAAGCGAGGTGGGACAGAGGCGGACTAGAGCGTACAACAGCAACAAGCGGCCGACTGTTGAGTAGGGGTTGGCAATTTGTGATGGTGGATGGAGTGAGTGCTGGGAGCACAATGGTTGGCAGTTATCGTCAAAACTCCAGCGACGATGTTTTTTTTTTCTTTACAAAGGTAAGCAAGGAGAAAAAACAGGCTAGCGACGTCTTCTCATAAGAAATCGGCCCGCCCTATCTAACTCAACTAAATTGCAGAGGTTAGGATTATTTAGAAAAGACACACTCTCCTCAACCCCTACTAAGTGACCCTGATGAGCTAACCAGTCAGCGACTGCATTGGCTTCTCTAAAAATATGTGAAATTTTAACATCCTCGAATCGTTGAAGAAGAAGTTGTGCATCCTCAATAAGTCCTCTTATTTTCCAAGGAATTGAATAATTACCCTTTAGAGCCTGGATGACCACTATGTTATCGCCTTCTATGAGAATATGCTTGAAACCTACTGAAGCCGCTTCCACAAGACCATCCCTAAGCGCCCTCGCCTCAGCAACCAAAATAGGTGCATTGCCATAGTATGTCGCACCCACACGAAGAACCGCACCCCTCAAGTCTCTAATGATGAAGCCGCACGCCGCCGAATTGGAGATGTGAGTGCCGTCGAAGTTTAGTTTGACAGCGCCCACCGGGGGGGGGGGTATACCAACAAACCAGAGAATGAGAATTGGTATACCCACCCTCACTACTGCTACCCTGATTCTCTACCTCGTTATTATTTCTAATTTGCCATTCCGCCGCATTTCTTTTAGCCTGTATGAGACACTGCAACGGACGAAATTTTATTTCGAAAGATAGCTTTATTGCTATTCTTCAAAATAGACCATAAGAGAAAAATTCCCCTTATCAACTCTCTTCTTCGATCCCAAGGTTTATTGGACACCAAAAAATGTTGAATAGAGTTATTTCCGAGATCAATCTCGGAATTCGAAATCCAACCATGTTGAACCGCTAGAGTCCAGACTCTCTGTGTTGTCGAGCAATCCCAAAAAAGATGTTCATCACTTTCAATCACCTCAAGACAGAGTGGACAGACCGGGTCCAAACTAATTCCTCTTCGCAATAGATTTCCACGAGTTGGAAGAGCCTTGTGAAGCATAAGCCAAAGGAAGATTCCTAATTTCGGGGGGATATCAATTTTCCAGATCCATCTAAACTCCCATTTTTCCGAGTGATTAATACAATCTTGAATAATTCTAGTAGCTGTTTTCGTGGAAAACATCACATTTCCGGTAAGACCCCAATACAACTCATCTTTAAAATCCGCCACTATAATCGGAACTCCCAAAATTTTTCGAACAATGTGCGGGTCTTGAATTAACCTGTTTAATTTACCTACATCCCAGGCTTTTTCATGAGTAATAAAATTATCTACTGTTAGAGATTCGTCACCAATATCAATATTGCCACATATTTCACTCAAAGGTTTTCCGTCAACCCAATTGTCAGTCCAAAATTTTATTGTCTTGCCATCCCCAAGTCTCCAGCGTACACCACTGCGTAATACATCTCTAATCTTTAAAAGATTCTTCCACACAGGAGAGTCCGAATTCTTGCTTTTATATTGAAAGAATTCACTTGATCTCAGATATTTCTGCCTCATCAAATTTGCCCAAAGGGAGTCACTATTTAATACTTTCCAAGCAAGTTTACATTGAAATGCGAGGTTGACCGCCTCAGCGCGTCTAAGCCCAAGCCCACCATACTCTTTGGGAAGGCAAAATCCCAGGCGACCATGGTCATCCCAAGGTTCTCATTATTTTTTTTTTCCAGAAAAAATTTCTATTAATTCTATCAAGACCCCGACAAGCAGCTTTAGGGAGCCTAAAGCATTGCATTGTATGAGCAGACAGAGATTCTATATTGAATTGAATTAAAACCACTCTACCCGCTTTTGACAGCGAATTCGCTTTCCATGAGGCCATCCTATCCGTTGCTTTTCCTAATAAATCATCAAAATCTCTGAGAATTTCTCTCCCCTGTTTAACCTTACAACCCAATTAATTTCCCAGAGATTCTGTCACTGGGATATTAAACGTTCCTTTTATCCATTCCTTAGCATGGATAGACGTATTCTTGGAGAAAATTAACTTAGACTTATGAAAATTAATTAATTGACCAGACATATTACAAAACTTCATAGTGATTTCCTTTAACTTGGACGCAGCTTGAAGTGATGCCTTGCAGAAAAGTAGACAATCATCAGCATAAAATAACCCAGGGATTTTCATAGAGTGGGGGGCAATCTTTATTCCTAAACCAGATTTGGCTTCTTCCGCTAATTTTTTAAGCATGGAACTAAACACATTCATACAAATTAAAAAGAGATATGGAGAGAGAGGATCTCCTTGACATAGCCCTCTCGTAGGTTTAAAAAAACCTTTTGGAGAACCATTGATCAAAAGCGAGTAAGACACAGTACTAAGACACTGGTCTACTAAATTGATCCATTTCTCACTGAATCCCATTTTAGACAAGGTGTCCCTCAGGAATTGCCATTCAATACGATCATACGCTTTTTCCATGTCAAGTTTTATCGCAACCCATCATGTCTTTATTTTAGAAATTTTGAACTTATGCATGATTTCGTGCGTAATAAATATATTGTCATGAATATGATCTACCGGGGACGAAAGCGCTTTGAATAGGGGATATAATATTTTCTAGCAAGGGTCTTAGTCGAGTGACCATTACTTTTGCAATGATCTTATAAAAGGTGTTGCAAAGACTGATAGGCCTATACTGACTGGTCAGACTGGGATTATTTACTTTCAGTATGAGTGTTACGAAAGTGTGATTGATTTCTTCAAGAATACGTCCATTATCAAAGAAATCTTGAACCACATGAACAATATCATGCTTAATGAGCTCCCATGAGTCTTGGAAAAAACCCGCTCCAAAACCATCGGGTCCCGGTGTCTTACTAGGATCGATGCTAAAAACCGCAGCCTTGATTTCTTCCTTTGTTGGTATAGCCATAAGAAGATCATTGTCTTGGTCCGTGATGACTCTTTAATTTCTGCTTGTGAAATGCTTAACAACGATAAGCCTTGTGATGTGAATCGAGACCTATAGTCTTCCACAAATTTTGTTCCAATTTCCTCTTCATTTTCTAGCCACGTCCCATGTTCCATTTTGATTTTTGTTATATCCTGTCGTTTTTGTTTCGCTTTTGCTAGTCTTTGGAAATAGGAGGAGTTTCTATCCCCCTTGACCAACCAATCTTTTCTGGACATCTTTCCCCAATATTTTTGGTGGTATAGCAGGAGTTTCTCTCTTTGTTTGATCATGCGGTTTAACCAAGAGTTTAACCGAATACTCTGGGGATTTGCCAATAGTTTTTCTTCTATGTATTCAATTTTGTCCAAGTTTTCCTCTAATTTAGTTCTAAAATTCCCAAATTGTTTTCTTGGCCCATTCTCGAAGACCAAAGGTGAGAGATTGAGAAGCCAAAGGTGAGAGACTGAGAGGGGCGAGGGGAGACTGGGGAGAGACAAGGCCCCCCTTAGAATCGGGGCTTAGTATGTCTTTGATTGACTGGGCAAAGGAGAGGAGGGCGTTACATAGAGTTAGAGAAATCCTTGGATCGATCTAGTCCTCGGTCCAGTCCAAAGTTATGTTCGGACTGGACTATGCTCATCTCTATGACTATCCTACCGAATCCCTACAAAAACATGTAGAAAATATTAATTAGCATGGAAAAGGGAAGAAGAGCGAAAATGTTAGAAATTCTATAAAAATTTATCAGAAAGTGCTAAGACTTGGGGATCGGAGGAGAAAGGACACAAGTAGACTAAAAGTTAAGGTTTATCACTCACCCCTCGGTGTTGGACGTGCTAATGTTGCTGCAATTACTATGCATGGGAATCATCAAGCAACAAAAAATTGAGCATTAGATCAAACTTTTTAATTTCTATTAGTCACTAATAATACATAAGGTCTTCAAAGTTAAGGGTCGACAGAAAAAGAGTGTGAAGTTGTTGTGGGACCCTAAATGAAAGTTGGTCAGTCGAGCTTCAGGGAGGGTTCGATCTAGTGGCCTTAGTTGTGGTAAAGGATTGAAAAATCCTTTTCGAAGCTGTAGTTCTAACAGTAATGATGTGGATGATAGTACTGCTGAGAGATCTTTGAATACAGTGGACCTCTCCTTGGAGAGACTGGATGAGGAGGCTCGTAGAGCAGCGAAGCTTGTGGGTCGGCTAAATTTATCTTGTGATGTGGCAAAAGCCTTCAGGGATGATATGCTGGAAAAAAAGGATCTTACTAGATAATTGTTTTTTCTTTTGCTTTGTTATATAGTCCTTTATTGCGGTTTATGTTTTGTTTCTTTGGTTGCTGTTTTCTGGTGTTTCTGCTGTTTTGGCGGTCTTATAGCATTTTTGATGCATTTTTAGCCTTTTTGACTTACTAATTATCGAAAAAAAAAATACCACCATATATACCACCATAACCAACATTTCCACTAGTCACCACCAAATATAGTCAAATTGATAAATAACCACCGCCATCATTTCATCAACTCTTTATTTTCACCAGCATATATAGCCAATTGATGACAATAAATAAACAAAAAAATTACACAAACGCCAACACCAAGTAAAAATGAGCATTTTGATGAAGGCTTTTTTTTAAAGTTTATTTATAATAGATAAAATAACTTTTACCTTCTATCACGCATCATTATTGACATCAACTTTGAGGAAATGGATATACAAAGAGCGACATGTCGTCTCTCTCAACTCATCCATGTCTCTCTCAATTCATTGATTGCCTCTTGCTTATAAGAGTCGAGTTTTTCTAATGCCTTCTAAAATTGTCGATCAATGCTGCCTTTATACTTACATATGTTTGTATGAGTCAAGATGATAGCTAAAAAGAAAATATAAATTAATTTATAAACAACGCATATTTTGGGTTGTACTGTTGGAATTGGGATTGCTTGTGACCTAGTTATGCTATGATCTCGTTAATGTATCGGAGAACATAGGGGGTGTTTGGCTACCCATTTTTTTGGGTAGTTTTTAGCTTTTTGGATAACTTTTAGTTTTTTTTTTATCAAGGTTAAAAAACTATTTGAGGTGTTTGGGTAAGTAATTTTTTATATTAGTTTTTTGGACCCAAAAAGCTAATTTTCAAAAAGCTATTTGATTAAAGCTTTTTGAGGTAGCTTTTCACAAAAAACTACTTTACCAAATATTTTTCCTGCAATCAACTAACCCAAACAGTTAAAGTCAAACAGTTAATCCAAAAAGTTAACAGCTATCAGCAACCAGCTGATTGCCAAACAGGGTCATAATGATCATGGTCCTTACTTCTCGATTCCCTCTAGCACTACGTATAAGTGCACAAATCATAGGTTATTTGTGTTATTCTTAAGAAATTTTAACCTAATAAATTAAACTATAAAAACAGGAGTAGTAAAAGGGAAAGCGTCACCTTTAATTAACTTTGACTATTATTGGGTTATTCTCATGATGATGGACTTATATGAGGATCCCAAGCTTAAAATCAATAGGTTTATTGAGGGACTAGCTCCTAACGTCCTCAAACAAGGTAACACTATATCCATACATTTCCTTTGATGATGTGTGTAATATTGATATGAACGTAGAGAAAATAGGGTAGGAAAAGTAAGGTGTTCAATACTCTTCTGAGGAAAAACTCTTACTGTTAAAAGCTTTCTTAGCAAATGCAATGCTACTCATTTGTCCTATAAGCCTCTAGATAAGGAAAAGAGAATTGTTACAAAACCTTGTATGAAATAAGAAGTACTTTAAGTGACATGGTTATGGTCTTTTTCAAGCCTACTATTCTAACTACTAGGCCATCAGTATTCAAGAAAGAAGTTGAGGAGACATGTTGTTCATTATTAATCTAGTGATACAATGACTAAGGGCCTGGTTGGTGAGTGAAAGTGGAATGGAATTAGTGTGGGATGAGTTTTAATCTCTATTTTTCTTATTTCGAGAACATAAATTGGAATGGAATTACAATTCCCCCAAGTTTCTTATTCCCCCCAAATGACAGGAATTAGAACCCTCCCAAATATAGGAGAGCTAGGTATCAAATCTATCATTTTTCATTATCCTTTTTTTAAGAAAAAAATAAAGAAAAATTAATTAATCGTAAGTATTTTTTTTTCAAAGGAGACCAAACAACAACAGCACAACAAACACAACAAAGACAGAAAGAAAAAACAGACACTACAAATCCAAACCTAAATAATAGAATCGAGAGATCGACTTGCCCTCTTAGCCATACGGTGAGCCGGATGCACAAGATGTCTAGGAACCTTCTGAATCTTCCCTGCTTGGAATTTCTTCATTGCATTGATGCAATCGAGAGCCAGAGCTCGACACTCCACCGAAGCTCCATTGGATTTTGTTAAACAATCAACCGCCACGGTCGAATCCGTCCAAAATCATAATGCTAGCTAAACCCCTCCGATCTGCCTCCTCCAATGCTATCCTAATGCCCAGGAGCTCACAGAAGGCACTTGACGCCCCTTTTCCCTTTTTGACATCATGCCCCCATTGTCGCCCTTGAACCATGTACACCCATGCTGCAGCCCCATTCCTAGTGTCCTTACACCACGCCCTATCCACCACAAAAACCCCAGGGTCAATTAAACCTTCTTCCTCACCCCAACTCATTTCCACTGTTCTGTCGCCTCCGGTTTTCCCAGTCCCTGTCTTACCCACGTCCTCATTCCCCTTCCCTTCACACCATAACCGGGCCTCCTCCTTCACCTTCGTAAGAACCCCTTCCAACAAATGTTGAGAAACACTCTCCTTTCCAATGCAAGCAGCATTTCTAGCTTTCCAAATCGCCCACATCGTAGCCACAAACTCTCTCAACTGTCTCCACTCATCCTATTTTGTCTTGGACATATTCAAGATCCACCCTCTTAACCATTCCCACCAACTAACGTATGGATTGACCTCCGAACAAATCCCCAGAATACTCCATTTCCACATATGTTTTGCTATGGTGCAACTCCTAAACATATGCTCAACATCTGCCCTCACCCCCCCCCCCCCCACACCAACATGCCATATCTTCTGAGAAATTCGTTTTAACCCTGTTAACCCCCGTAGGGAGCGCATCCACAGCACACCTCCACATGAAAGTTTTCCATTTAGCGGGCATTTTAGCGTGCCATATTTTCCTCTAGCATTTCTTGTCCAGCTCCGTAGGCTGCTTGACACCTACTTCCTTCTGCAGAAGAGTAAAATACCCATCCTTGAATGTGTACTTAGCGGATGATGGCCCCGGCCACACCAGAACATCCTCATTCCCCTGTTGTGGAGGGTAGACTTGCTTAATATCCTCAATGGTTTGTCTTGTGAATATTTGTTTGAGCAGATCCCATCTCCACTCTACCCGGCCACATTCCTTTCTAACAGCCAATCAATCCACCTTGAGCTGTTGAATACGATCCTGTTGGCCTTCAATCACTTGAATAGGGCCCCCCCAGAACCCACCTTCTATCCATAACCGGGATCCTGTTTCCTCTTCCCACGCTCCACCTGAACTTATCCCTCACACTACCCACAACTTTGGTTAACCCCCGCAGGTACTTGAGCACCCCGCTGGAGCCTTATAGTCCAAATCCTTCTCAATTGGTGAGGTTGTTCCATATTTTGCCTTCCAAATTTTTGAAATTAGAAGTTCTTGGTGAGAATACACTCGCCAAGCTTGCTTTAACACCAACGCTTTATTGTACACTCCCACATGGCGAATGCCCAGGCCCCCCGCCCCTTTAGGGGTAAACACAGATTCCTTGTTCTTCCAGTGCACAGATCTTGTACTATCAGTCTTCCCCCACAGGAATCTCACAATACAAGCATTCATCTTGTCAATGACATTGTTTGGAATTAAGTACACGCTCATGATATGCTGGTGAAGGGCAACCAAAACAACAATAATAAGAACAACCTTCCCTGCCATAGAAAGCATTTTGAACTTCCAATTATCCATACGTTTCTTAACCTCTTCAATCATAAAACCAAATTAATCAGTCCGGTTGCGCTGCGTTCTCGTTGGTACCCCAAGATATTTTTGGAAGTAGCCTCCTTCCGGGTACCCAAAGATCACCTTCATTCCCTCTTTGTCCTCTGTGGATGCTCCTTTGGAGAAAAAAATGGACGATTTACTAAGGTTAATAATTTGACCTGAAGCATGGCTGTACCTGTCAATAGAGTTCTTCAACGCCAAACAAGAAACCGCTTCCAACTCGGTAAAGAAAAGAGCATCATCCGCAAAATACAAGTGAGTCACTGTAGGCGCTCCCCTCGCTATTGAAATCCCCTGTACATTCCCCTGCAGACCTTCCTCAGTGATGGCTGCCGATAAAGCTTCCATACACAGGATAAAAAGATAAGGAGATAAGGGATCCCCTTGTCTTAAGCCCGCTAAAGGTTGTATCATTTGTGATTGAACACCATTAACTAACACCGAGTATCGAACAGTGGTCATACACCTCATTAACAGCCGGACCCATTTCTCCCGGAAGTTCATTTTCCGGAGCACCGCTTCCAAAAAATCCCATTGGATCCTATCATAAGCCTTGCTCATATCCACTTTCAAAGCTGCAAATTGTTTTCCCCTCTTTCTGTTGGCCAAGAAGTGGAGAATTTCATGAACCACAAGAATATTATCCTCCTTGAGATGTCCAGGAACAAACGCCGATTGTGTTTCGGAAACTAACGACCCAATAATCAACCTCAACCTATCCACCAAGCACTTTGCAATTATCCTATAAAGCACGTTACAGAGGCTAATTGGACGGAAATCACTAACCTGTTGTGCCTCTGGTTTCTTCTTAAGAAGAAATAAATTTGTGTAATTGATTTCCCTGATGAACTTCCCTTCATTTACAGCCTCCAGAACCGTCTCTACCACCTGGTCCCCTATGACCTCCTAGTATTGTTTGAAGAACTCCGGCGGAATGCCATCTGGACCAGGACTCTTCCCCAGTTTTAGTTGTCGGATAACTCGTTCCACATCACATCTTTGGAAGGGCCTCAACAGGGTTTGAATTTCCACATCTGATAGAGATTTATTGATACTTCCAACCACTTGGTTCAAGGCTCTGCGCCTAAGAGCAGGCATCACTTCCTGGGGGCAGAAAAGCCCAGAATACTCCTCCTCGAACGCCCCCAAGATTTGGGCCTCGTCAAAGGTGATGAGCCCATTTCTTAACTGCAAGCTATTAATTCTATTATAAGCCTGCCTCCTTTTGACCTGGCCAAAGAAAAACGCAGTGCATTGATCCCTAAGCCCAACCCACTGCATTTTACTTTAGTGCGTCCAAAATTCATGGACCCCGTTAATTAAGGCCACCATATTTTGCTCCTTGGTGAATGCATGAGCAAAAGCCGAATCACTCATACCAAATTTTGCTAAAAAGTCCTGACTCTCTTGGAGCCCCTGTAAAGCATCTTGCACAACTTCCATTTTTTTGTTTTTACACTCCAGAACCAACTTCTTCCCCATTTGTCTAACCATGCTTAACCATTTCACACACCTATAAGGGGCACACCCTCCAATTGGCAAGGAACTTATGATTAGGAGGAGTTCCTTCAGAAAACTCTGAAGCTTCAAGACCCATGGGTCCAATCTGAATGAGTTCCTTTTTACCACAATATGGCTCTTCACATGCAAAGCAATAAGAGAGTGGTCTGAGAACAAAATGGGGAAATTTTGTAAGAAAGAACAAGCAAAAACATCTATCCACTCCTTAGTGGCATAGGCTCGATCAAGCCTCTCCCAAATGCAGTCCTCCCCCTCCCTGTTATTGGTCCAAGTAAACGATGATCCAGTAAATGGAACATCCAACAGACCAAATCTCTCCCTCCAAGCATTGAATTGTGAGTACCCCCTAATTGTCAAGGTACCCCCTGCTTTCTGGGATGAATCCTCGACTTGATTGAAGTCACCAATGACCACATAAGGCCCCTGTAACATATCAATAGCACCAGCAATTTTGTCCCAAACAGCTTGCCTGCCTTGCACATAGGGACATCCATACACAAAAACAATGTACCACAAAGGGAAAACCAATCCACTAACTTTAACAATAACAAAGTTGGCGTCACATTCAGCCACTGAAACAACCGAATCATTCTTCCACCCCAAGATCAAACCCCCCGACAACCCATCAGAGTCTACCCCTGTTACAAAATGGAAACTCATCTTCTTGACAGACACCCTAGCAACATCAACTGACTGTTTTGTTTCAAGCAAACATAGTAAATCCAACTTTAAAAAACTCAAGACCCAGCGGATATAAGGAATTGCATAGAGGTCCGCCTACCCTAAGCCTCTGCAATTCCAGGCTGCGACAATCATGGCGAACGAGGAAGCATTTCCTGGGCTGCTTCCGACACCCTATCAGACAAAAACTCAAACCATTCTCTGCCTCACTTTAGGTCATCCATCTTCAAAAAGGTCTCGAACTCCTTTTGCAAAATGTTCACCATCTGATCTCGCCTTTGTTGTTTCAGTCTTGCCTCCCTGACTTCTTCAGCAAAAGTCGAGGAAGCTTCATCCCCTTGATCTTGTCCACTAACCTCTTCACTCCGAATCTGCCGGTGCCTCTTCTTTGTAGAAACATCCACCCTGCCCACAGTCGAATCCAATGAACTAGATTTGGAAGAAATAGACTTTGTGAACCTTACCACTCTTTTTAGGCCAACAACAGTTTCCTCATACCCCCCTTCCAGACTGCTCGTTTCCTTCCCCTTGGTGTCAAACACTGGAGGCCAAGAAAAGTTATCCTCCACAACACCTTGCTCCATCCCCCCTCCCATAGTCAAAGTGTCCTCTGAAACAGACTCGTTAGGTGTGTATTCAAACCAAGGTCCCTCTTCCAACCCACTATTCGGCTCCTGCAGACTACCAAACTCAAACTGTGCAAGCCCCAGCTATGCCCCACGTTCTTCTTGAGCATAAGCCTGGTGTGAACTAGACTCCCCACGCTCAAAAAAACCAGATTCCCCTCCCCCCATCCTATTCAAAGGGATGAGCGGATTAGCAAAGACAAGTCCTAATAAATACGGTGACCCAATTCCTCCCGAAGCCGACAAGGCCTCCCTAGGAGCCACTGCAGGACCCCCTTCTACAGAACACCTCCCCTCCTCATAACGAAATAAAGAAGAAATAAAAGGGGGGAAAATGTGGCCACATTATCAAAAGAAAAGACAAAATTGCCCTCGAGAGTGTTACCTTAGTCCGGCCCCACAGAGTTGAGACGTCAGATAGCCGCACGGATAATTTCCCCTTGGTCATCAGGAGAGCCCGTAGGAGAAAAGGCTCCTCTTGGGAGCACATGTAAGTGGGACGTTGCTGGGCCCCCACTTGTTTGATGATCCAAAACAGAGCCGCCCAATTGACGTAGCTGCATGGTTCTTTGTAATTCATCCATGCAATCATTCAAGAAGATCTCCCTTTGAGAATATCCAAACCCAGGACTCCCATGCCCAGGGCTGCGTATATCACCATTTTCTTGAGCTTCTCTGACAGCTGTATCCCCTTCCTGCTCAGCCCCATCAGCATCCTCCCCATCCCCTCCTCCAGTTCCACCAGTTCCTCCCCTTCCTCCCTCATCATTGTCACCATCGTCTCCCATTCTAGGTACAACAATGGTGCCCTGATTTACCGTCTCCCATTCTCTCTCATCCTATCTTCATTCGCCTCTGATCTTTATCATTCTTCACTGATTGAAGTTCTGATTATTTCCGATCCTTTCCATTGAAAACAATTGATTCTAATTTACCATGGAGCTATACCTTACGCATTAATGCCCGAGGTTAAAATAAAGGGATTTTGAAAAAGAGCTCAACTGGCTTCCAACATGGTCCGTGTTGGACCACCACGGACCGTGGTGGCCTCAATACGATCGTGTTGAACCAACATGGTCCGTGTTGACCCAGGGAGCCTTTTTCTAGCTCTCTGGACCCCAACACGACCCATGTCATATTTGGCACGGGCCGTATTGAGTCCATTTTACTTGGTAAGCTAGATTTTGACCTTTCCGATCATTCCTTAGCTTATAACTTGTTTCTTTATGCCTCTTAACTCTTGAAATACTCTAACAATCTCTCGCCATTTCAAGAGTTTCACTTGAAATAGCTCATGATCCCTCATTTGGGTAGAAAACTAGAAATACCCCCGCCATACACGGCACCTCCTGGAGAACTTGAACACCCGAGAAATCAAGGAGTAGTTATGCATCATGAAAGTATCTCTCGACTTGAACTTTCACTTAGTGTACATAATTATAATTAGTCTGAATGCAAAAGTAGACAAGTCTTTAAACTTTTCATCCTTATTTGACTAATTGGATACATAACACACATACAATTTAAACCTTGCTTAGGAAAAAATTGACGTTATTACAAAAGTGATAAAACCAAGGTTCAACAATGCACAAACAAAAGATAGGTAAATATAAGTTTTTAATGGTTTGGAAAATAAAAATCACAACCATAGGGGTACCTACGTGTAAAATACCGTACTTATACTACTAGAATTTTTGTGAATTTCTAACTCTAATATTTATAGAGAAGAGGTGTTAGTTCAATTACAAAATTCACCCAACACTTGCCTCATCACCTTTTCAAAAATAATAGGTTTTGTGTGAGGTTGACTCCTTGAAACTTAAACTATTTTTGGGAGAGCTGCTTTTGCGATAAATCGTTTGATAAATATGAGATTGATCAATAATTCATGTCTCTAACAAAAGTAAGACTCGATTAAGTATTAGTTTCATCAGTGTAAAAGTCATTTCGCATGACTACTTATTAGGGATTTTTTAATGTTTGGGACCTGAAATATAGAGTAATTTATTTTTTGGACCCTTGATTTTCAACGTTAATTTTTTGAACTCTAAAGTTTATTGACTGAATTAAAAACTTTAAAGTTTGTGGATTGAAAAAAATACTTGTGTTTGTTCTTTTTTTTCTTTCCATATTTGAATTTTTCTCATGATTGGTGCCAAACTTAAGCACTAAGCTTAAAATTGATATTGAAGCTATAATACACTTTTCTTATTCATATCGGAGCTACTTAGACCCCTAAATTTCTAAGTCTAAGTAGCTTTTAACCTTATTCCTTAAGTTTGGCATCAATCGGGATAGAAATTTAAACATGGGAAAAAAAAGAACGGAAAACGGGCCTTTTTTTCTACCTACAATCTTTAATATTCTTTTTTATTTAGTCCCTAAACTTTAGGGTCCAAAAAGTTAACGTTTAACATTTAGGGTTCAGAAAATAAATTACCCTATACTTCGGAGTCTAAAATAGCTATGCCAAAACCTCCAAATTGTCATATTCCTAAACAGTATGCACTTATCATTAGCATTTAGCAATAATTAAGATTGAGCAACCATAGTTTGCACATATGTGATCTAATTACCTCTCATTAGCACTCAACAATGATGTTTTTACTAATATTTAAGCTCCCGGTAAAACTAATCAACACTAGTTGGAACTCATGAACTCTCATCAGCAGTAAGTTATTATTGAAATTTGGGCCTCTTGTTCGACCACATCTATTCGGCTCTAATATCCAATAAAGTTTATCCTAAGGGAATAGTCGTCTATATATAAGACTAAGCTAAATTAGATTAACATACAAATAATGATCATGTTGATAATCACTAGCCTCCCTACTCTCAGTCTCTCTATCTCACCATATCTAGTAATTAATAACCATCTTTATGTTAGAGTTTTAGAGTGTGAATTCACTGGTGACTCCAATAGCCACCAGGAACCATTCAAGGTATTCGTGGGCAGATAAAGACATAACGATCCTTCCGTTTCCACATAAAGAATAGTCCTATTTATTCAATAGTCATGAACTACGATACACAATAAGTTCCTTATAATACTCGATAAGAAAATTAAAGAACAAGGGGTAAAGGAATATATCATGCCATAACTCTTAAATAATCACAAGACAATAAGGTATAGGAATCACATATATACATATTTAAGTTTGAATTTAAATTTATTATGGTAGTTAGAATTAATCCGTGGCAGTTATTGTATAGTTTGTTGTTGAAGTAAGCGAGGCGTTTGAATGCTCATCCTTGAATTCAGCATTAAATGGAATTGAATAGATGAGGATTTAATGAAGGCAGGTAGACACAGCCTCACCCTCACTCACTTGGCATTGCAACAAATAAACTCACTTGTCCTCTTCTTTGGATTAGTAATTCTTTCTAGTCCAATTCAATTCAATCCAATTCAAATCTTACACAATTTTCCAAAAAAAATCCTCTCTAAAAATACAATTTCCCAAAAAAACATCATAACTTATCCAATCCAATCCAATTCAATCCATCCAAACTTCATTTTATCCAATCTACAGGCCTTCTACTCCCTCCGTCCCTTAATGAGTGTCAACTTTTTTTAACTATCTTTTCCCTTTTTATTTATCAATTTTACATTTTCAATAATTAAAATACTCATATTGCCCTTCATTAATGAATAAGATTTTTATTTTACCTTTTGAAAATTCTCCTTTATAAATAATTTTTTCACTCTATTTCCAATACGTACACATCAATATACATATAGGTTTTGCAAAATTAGTTATTTTGACACTTAAAAAGGCCCGGAGGGAGTATATATCATATGATATCCATCTGTCCCACCAAACATACCTTTATGAGTCCACCCCCCCTTCAATTCCCCTAATTTCTTCTTCTCACGACAATTTTACTCCCATATATATATATGTTTTTCCATTCCCCACCTTCTTTAATCCTTGGTGGGTGCCTTATAAAACCTAACTTGTTTAAGAAATCTATCTTCAATTCTTCTTCTTAATGATCTAACTGTTAGCAACCAATATTATGCATGTTAATTAGTTAAGCATGCATGCCTTGTTAGTTAAGCAATTAATATAAAGGAACTGGTACTTGGACATGCAATATACATGGACATGACCTGATGTAATAACTTTAAGTCGAATGACATTGGCTTCTATTTCGAGCCTTGGTGTTTTTTTTTTTTAATCTGGTGCGTTTGTTTTGTTGTTCTTGGGCTGTTTTGTTGGTGCCTTGGTTTTAGCTTGTTGTGTCCGTTGTGGTGGTTGTTCATGGTATGGTTCTCTTGTTCCTTCGTACATGGTGTTGTTTGGCGTCTTCTTTGTGTGGGTGTTGTTGGTCCTCGATCCTTGTTGCCGTTTTGGCTTTGGCTTCAGCCTCATTTATCGAAAAAAAATGACATTGGCTTCTTGACAAGAATTCTTCTGTATTGTAATGGAAGTGATCAATTGGTCATTAATTTTAACAGTGTTGTGGGTGTGAGAATGGATTGTACTTGGGACATGCAGGCCTTTTCTTCCTGTCTATGCCAAGAGTAGTTCCTTGTTTGAGAGGAGTCTTGAGTTACCTCTCCATATTTTTGACTCTCACCATTTCCAACACTTTGATCACTAGAGCCTTTAATTAACAATTCATATTCTATAATAGATTTAAAAACTTGAGACTCTTCTTACTTATCGTAGAATACTTTCCAGAATGCGTTAGCTTACGTTTATCTTACAAGATTATACTTGTCGCCTTGTTTTTTCCTTCTCCTTCTATTTTCTTCTTTTCCTTGTATGAACTTTAATCTCTTCCAATATAGTATCGTTAAACCTCGAGGCATGATATGACCTAGAGTCAAATGATGATGTAGTATTTTTCTAAATTTGATTATACGATCTGGACTAAATCTATGTATGCCAAACAATTATATCCAATAATCATACTAGTGTAAATGTAACTAGATTGTACTTCATGGATCGCCTACTTCTTGAGATAGATCTCTATTGGAATTTGGAGCAGGTGTTTCAAAAAATAAGAATTTTTATAGTCTAGATAAACTTGATCCTATTAATGAGTCCCTATATTATAGGAAACTACCAGTAAATTGTACAAGTCAAGCACAAAGGTAAGTATCAAACTATTCATAACAATTATGACTTATCAATCCCACGATGTTTACCTTTGAAATTATTTTTTGCTTCCACTAAGAATTGGATCTTAACAGGAGGTTTTCTACTGCTTCTTTGGTTTTCTAAAAATAGGATATTGTTTGGGCTTCCGTAACAAACATGAATGGTTTTAACTTACCATGGTAAACGCATAGTAAAAATTGAGGGGTCTATAAGCACGGGGATGGCACAGAGGAACATAACTCATAACTGTGATGCATCATGGATGTTTATGTCACCATGTCAGTAAAAATTGAAATACTGGTATAAAGCGTTACCAAATCTAGATTGTCTGTGTCCCGTGTTCATAGTCGATCTAGCCATCTGGGTAAAAAATATACAAATACTGAATTCATCTCTTCGAAAGGATGTATTAATATTGCCTATTAAAGTATGTATTAATATTCGCCCATTCATCTCCGATAGTCATCATCACGGGTTGTTTCACGCTAACCCTCATATCGATTGTAGCCTTTATGAGGTGACAAAGTAATTTCTGAATTTCGTGGTAAAATATTTGCTTCCCATGCATTTACAAATTATTGCTCCCCACGGATTATGTTTTATGCAATAACTATATGTACTTCTTCGACATTTTTTAAATTTTACTATCATCTATATATTAGACTTGTGATCTTTAACAATCGACTCTAATGAACTCTACACATCTCATTGATCAATATTCAATCATGTTTTCGAATTGGGCAATGGTACGCATCTTGACTCAAGATGGTTAATAAACACCTTGAATTGTTCATAATTCACTTTTTTATAACTTTTAATAATATTTTCTCTAATAATTATATATATTTATCAACTATAAGAGTATAGTACTTATTAGATAGACCAAAAAATATAAATAATAACCTAATTTTATCAATCACATTACAAAATGCACATTTTATGCATAGTTGTATATTTATGAAAAAATATAAATAAATAATTATTTTTTATATTATTTATAAGTTAAAATATCCCTCAAAGTAATGAAACATACCTTTATAATGATTTAAATATACTTACGTTTAACTTTATAAGTGATTTAGACTAAATGCAAGATAATTAATAACCATCCTGCATCAAAATGTTTATCAATTTGCTTTGGAATTATATTTCACCCTCAATCAACACTTGCCAACTTGCACATATCGGTAGTGATCAACAAATAATGATTTATGATAAGATGAATGAACAAATAGGTATTCAAAGAGCTTTATTTATTTATTTATTTATTTATTTATTTATTTATTTATTTATAGAATGGGGTTAGTTGGATTTTATATCTCTTTGAGATCATATGTTGATAAAAACCTTGTTAGGACTAATTAATGTAATGGATGTTAGTACAGAATAGATAGGTGGATGTAGTAGTTGTTAATTAAAGGCATAGATGTTGAGAAGAAATAAAAGTTTCAATACATAGGATAGAGATGGGATTGAAATTAAGTGTCTGGGGGGTTGATAGATAGCCTAACCTAATTCATGGGGATGTCATGCACCATCGTCTTCCCAAAATGTTTATCAATTTGACCACGTATTTTTCATTGATTATTCACAAATTATAACGAGTAACAATATAAAATTAACACCATTGTAATTTTTAGTAAGTTTCGTAAATCATTATAATTTGTGAATAATCGATGATCAAAGGTTAATCAAATTGACAAATATTTTGGCACGGAGGTAGTATGCAGTTCGCTTTCGACAATTGTATTTGGTATTAAAATCAAAAATAAATGAGGTGATATAAATAGTGGCTAGACCTAATTCAGGAAGTTGAAGTTATGAATGCATGCTAATATTGAAATTGTGCTGGTATTGAATTCAATTTAAAACCCCCCAGCAGTAGGGTAGTAGTAGTAGGAGGAAGAGCATTCAAAGCCTCCTTCAACTGTATTATTATCATTACTATTATTATTATTATTAATATTTATTATTAAAATTAATTATTATGGACATACAGATACAGACTTCTCCCACATTTAATGACTACTTTCCTTTGCTCCTATTTTCCATTCTCTCTCTTTCTCCTCTCACAACTTAACTTCACCGCCTCCATTTACTACGTAAGTCTCTCTTTATCTCTCTCTACCAATCTTAGGATGACCCATGATCACATATATATCCCAACAATAAATAAATAAATAAATAAATAAATAGATAAATATGTATGAATTGAAGCCATGCAGTAGGCAGGAGAAGCAGTGTTGTTGATGTGATGGATGGCACGTCAAGTACTACGCACTTCTATCCAGTTTATATATACTTGGTTTCTATATATATGTTGGATTTTTGGGTGCCAATCTAACCAAATTAAACTCTCTTCTCTGTATCGGGTTAAACGTGGTAAATTAGGGTTAACACTCATATATATCCATCTACTTCATTATTTGGTTACCAAATTATCTACTTAATTTGGACTTTTGAGGCATGGTTCCAAGTTACATATAGATTTGTATACTATAGTAGGTAGGCTTCTTAACTAGAATTGATGACCACGACTATCGTCTCTGTATTTCAAGTTTCCTGTTATATTTAGATTTAAATTTCGGTAGCCATAATATATATATATATATATTTATTGTGAAGTTGATACGATATAGTTGTCATGTTTAATTATATATATGCCTACTTTTTATTCTTGTGTTCCGAAACTTTTTGGTGATTACCTCTGTAATAAGGGGAAAAATAAGTTAGATTTCTTATGTTCTAATACCATGTATTTAGGAGTAAGGATGGTTAGAAGGTTAAGGCGGTCAAGCGCGTGAACAGTGTGGAAGCTAATAGCCTTAATGATATTGATGCTAAGATAGATCGTATGACAGGGATTATTGGCGATGATATAGGCGTACGATTCCCCGATGATCCACCAAACTGAAGTTATTGATCTTTAACAGTGTGTTTGAGTGTGATGGTTTCTGGCAGTCATTGGTGCGATCGTCCGTGCTGTGCTAATTATTTTAGCAGTGTTTGGTTGTAACCCTTTCTTTTAGATTGATTGGTTGCTATTTTTTTATGCAGTTTGTTGTCTGACTATAAACTTTTAAGCCTTTTCGACTATCAATAATCGGAAAAAAAAAGTCATAACACTACTTAGGTTTCCCATGCATGTCAAATACATATTACTTTCCAAAGTACAAGCCTAAATGCAGTCATAGTGACATTGAGTGGTTGAGTGTAAAAAAAAAAAAAAGAATATTGTACGCTGCTTTTTTAAGATCATCAGCCATTTGATTGTGTTGTCTTTTGACGATTACTAATTAAAAAATGAAAATAGTTTATCATGCTGTGTAGACTAATATATAAATGGGTTTTTACATTTTGAACCCTCTACAATATAGACATTAATTTTTTGAACCATGGGTTTCTGCAGATTATTATTTGGACCTAAAGATTAATGGTATGAATAAAGAAGAGCCAAACTTAGGCCCAATTTCGACGAAGGGTAAAAGTTGAATGAAGTGTTCGATAAACCTTATTCCCACAAAATTGCATTTAATGAAGCTTGCATATGCCTTTTCACTTTTTCTGTTCGCACAAACCTTCTCCCCCGTCACTCGGCAACATGAGATTTCCCAAATTCTCTTCATGTTCTTCATCGTGTTTGCCTTGTTTCTCCAACTCCTCTTAATCTCATACCAAATCGATTTAGGACAATTAAAACCCTAATTAACTCTACGTACACAAATATGTTTACTTACTTGGTTATGGATAACAGGCCTGAGAGACCCAAACTTTCGCCACCCTAAGCGAATCTAACATCGGGAGGTAATTTCAAAAATTAATATGTTTTTAGAGAAAAGACAAACTCTTTTTGGGATGGGGTAGGAGATGGATGGCTGGTAAGAGGAGGACAAGGAGCATAGAAATTCAATGAGTGAGCTAATTAAGAGATAATAAGAGAATTAATAGGGAGGGATATCGATATATGTATAAATAATGTGAAAGAATCCTAGAGGGGGGTGAATAGAGTTATGAAAAATTTATGCACAAATACTCAATGATAAAGGACGTTAGAGTTCTTAATCTTTTCATATTAAGATTCAATCTTAAGTAAAGCAAAGTAAATTGAGATAAAGGACAAATGATGTATAACTGAATAACCTCCTTTATTTTCTTGGAACTGAATACAGAACTGATGTAGATGGTGGCCGCCTAAGGTAAACGTCCTTAGGGCAACGTAGAACAGAGTGCCTTACAGCGGGCACTTTCAAGAAAGTTTCTGAATGAACACACACCAACCACTGTTATGGTGCTCACATAAATCAAACCCTAAATCCGTTAAGGATTTGATTTCACTCAACTCAAGAACACAAACACTATCTTTCGATTTCACTCAACACTCAACACAAGAACTGTCTTTCTACGCAAAGAAATAATTCAGAATTCAGAAAAACAAAACTCTCTGTTTTTCTCAACACCCGATTGCTTCCTTGGAATCATTGAATATTATCAATCTTCAATGTCTTCTATTTGTAGTCTTGATCAGCTGGTAAGAGATGTTGCAGATTTGACTCTTTCCTTCTTCATACTCCTTCCAAGATGCTTGATTTGCTTTCCTTTTTTTGAGATTTTCTGGGATTTGCAATGTTTTCTTATCTCTAAATTCTTCATTGATTGTTTCCTACAAATTGGATAGTTGCAATCAATTAGTCTGGTTAGAAATATAGATAGAAAAAGTAGATATTTCTTTTCCAGAAAACTTCCCTGTTTCGACTGCACTTTTGTCTTTCACATCAAAACTTATCGCCTAGGGTGAATGTCCTTATGATGCCTTGGGTGAATGTTCTTCTGCATTCTTGAGATTTCTTCCCTTGTGCATTATATCTTTTTTTGGATATTCAAATTTTGACTTTCATTCAAAAGTGATTCAGTCGCCATAGTCCTTGAGCCTGGATCTGTCAAGATCCTTGAGGGGTTATAACATAATGCATGATGGTAGTATTGACAACTATATTGACATCCAACACAAAAATTCAATTTAAAATTCTTTACAAAAAACTAAGTTAGATGATTTTATAATCTACAGGTCCTATTTGAGATATGACATTTTTGTACAATACTTCAGATACATTAGTTTAATATTTGCACAATATATTTGAGAATATTATGTGAATATATTTATATCAAAGCATTTTTGCACGACAAATATGATAGTGTTAATTTTAATATTTTAAATTACTGTATTCTTGAATAATTATAAGCCAAATGTTACAAAATTTGGTTGGCCATTCTATATGGTGACAAATATTAAAGGATGGATGGAGGGTCGTTTTTAACCTCAAGAAGATGGAGTTTTAAGTTTCGATAATCATCAGAAATTAATTGGATTCGAATAATCCATACTTTCACCAATTATATAACAATAATCTTTACTTTCATTTTAGATTCTGATGGTCCAAAAAAATAAATAAATAAAATTGGATTGTAGTGGCAAGTACCAAATCCACCTCCCCTTCAACATTCTTTTTGTTTTTTCATCCCTACCCCATATTATTTTTGTTTTTTTTCGTTCCTGTCCCTAGAAAGATAATGAAGGTAGTTATTAAAACATTTTTTAAAATTATTTTTTTGAGACTCTGAGAAATTATTAAGATTTTTCAAAAGGAATAAAAGAGAAAATCATAAAAAAATTAGGAGAAATGCCATAAATTCATTAAAAATATGGTAAAATATTATACTAAGTTTTGAATCAAATGCAACACAAAATCTATGATATTATACTCTCGATGATGTCCTATTACAATCCTTTTTTTTTACCATCAGAACCCAAATAGATAGTAGGGATTATTGCTGTCCAATTAATTCGTGAAAGTAAGGATTATTAGAATCCAATTTTCCCATAGCTTATTATTACTCCCATGCAAATATGGAGCATTCTTCCGATATTTATTTTTTTGTTTGTTTATGTAACTAATTTTTTTTTTCTAATCATTTGTCACATTAAATTTCCTATACAAATTTTACATTCATATTCTCCATTCGTGATAATTAATTTTTACCGATTAAGTAATGTTATAGTTTTTAATTTGAAAGTGGTTGAGAATACTTAGTGTATGGTCCAAGTGCAGGGCATTAAAAATATTTTCAACCATTATGATTTTGAATAATTGAAAATAAACAGTATGAATATTGAAATTTTATGAGAATTTTCAAAATATGAAAGTGGTTGAGAATAGAAAGACTGAGTAAATATATATAATGGTGTGTTTGGTTGCATGAGTTTCCTAAAAAAAATTAGTCAATTTTCTCAAAGTTGACTAACTTTCCTATGTATGGAAAAGTTTCTTTCTCATGGGAAATGAAAAATTTTGTAACTCAACTTCCCAAAATTGCCCTAAAAATATATTTTATAAATTAATATATAGGAATAGTTTGGACATTTCAAATAAACTTTCCTGTAAACTTTACCATATTAACCAAACACTGTGAAATATTTATCCAGCCAAAATTTTTCTAGGAAAAACTTTCCCAAGAAAAAGTTTCCTAGGAAATATTTACCTGGAAAACAACCAAACGCACCATAATAATTAAGTTGTGAACATATTTACAATTACATGTACGACATAGTTTAACAGAAAAAAGTTAGAAAGTACAGATGCATATACTCCAATATTAGATAGAGAAGCAACATACAACCATCCATACATATAGGCGTCAACATACGCAATAACATCATGAATACACCATTGAATACTGCTTCTTTCATATGACTCAATTTCGACCGCTGGAGCTCTACCATGATCAGGTGGCAATTTAGTGATACAAAGAGAGTCAACAATGTATAATTAATGGTGCACAAATATTGACTAGGAAGAGTTGGTTACAACCACGCCATCCAAACGTTTTTAAGTGATAACAAGATATATGTGTGTATGTGGTGTGCTTTTAATCTAGGTTCATTAATGGGTTAAATTTTATTAAAGCAATTCATCAATATTCATAATAAAAAATTATCATAAATTTATCACTATTATTATAAAATTTATCAATACTTTTAAATTTATCAATTTTTACATATAAGTTCATCACATAAAAAATTGACTTGTTCTAATGAATATAGTCAACCTAGGTAGATCCATCTCATTGTATAATATAATTTGTGGCTTCCAATAGTGCCTACGATCAAAATATGTATCGTGATCAAAATTGACTTATTTTAATGTATATATATATATATAATGATTAATAGTAAACAAAATCTGTACGTCTATAAATTTAGTAGGTATTTGATTGATTAACTTTAATGATCAATTCTTCATGTTGGTTAAAATTGTCCATATTTGGTTATAAAAGAAGAATAAAAAAGTTGGGGGGTGAGTTTCTATCTTTTTTTTCAGATGAGAAATTGTTTCTCATAAAAGTAAGGTTGAGAATTTTCCCATGAGTAAGTAAAACTATTTATAGTTTAATCACTCAATTTTGGACACTTCAAATAAACTTGGTCATAAACTTCTCCACGTTTCAACTGTAAATCAACAAATGTAAAATATTCTCTTTTTAGAAATAAATTATTTTCTCATAAACATTTTCATTCTTGAAAAATAACCAAACACGTCATTACGGGTTTGTAGAATACTACCCCTCCGTTCCATATTAATTGACACTTAAACTAACTTTTTTTGTTCCAAAATAATTGTCACTTTCCATTTTCCAATACCTAATTTAATTATTTTCACTTTAATAATTATGTCAACTTTTTACTTTTTGAATCAATAATAACTATTCCTACTCACATTCTCTCACTAACTACGTCTTGATATCCGAAAAAAACACCTTAAAAAGAAGTGTTGTTTAATTATGTGAGTAGTTTTTTTAGTTAAATCTTGGTATGTGAAAATTTTAAAAATATGTCAATTAATATGGAACGGAAGAAGTACTATATATTAATATGTATTAATAGTTTTCATTAAAATATTACTCTGTACTACCTCCGTCCCATATTGTTTGTCCATCCAATTATATTTAAAATGGTCATGGAAAATAGGGTGAAAAATGTGTAATGTACCATAATTGTCATTACTTTTCTCATATGAAGAAAATAAAAAGGAAATAAAAGAGTATTTATTAGGGATATAATAGGAATTACAATTATTGAAATTATAAAATGGATAAACATTTTGAGACAATAGAGTTAGGTAGATGGATAAATAATTTAGGACGTAGGTCGTATGTTATACACTTATACTGATAAATGGTAAAAGTCAAAATAACAATTATGTTGCGGTAGAGCTGGTACTATAGCACCACGTATGCAGTAAATTGAAGGAGCTGCTCCTAACTTGGGTGAGCACGCCATAACTTAACTGGTTATTTGTAGTAGTAAATACTTGAGTGGCCCACTTTAAAATCCCACCTTTATATTTGCCCTATTAGATTCTTCCCTTTATTTTGCAGATGTTTGCCTGCTCACATTCTCCCTCAACCCCCCCTCTTCCTCCCCCTATTTAAGCACCAATTTTTGCACCCTCACTTATTACTTTCTTATCTCTCACCAACTTCACTACAGAGAAAGAAAGAGAAAGAGAGAGAGAAGCCACCACAACATGGTTTCATTTCAAGCACTTTTCCCTAACTTGAACCAAAGAAAGATGATCATCAGTGATCGTGAACGTGATCGTGATGATGATCTTGAGTCTGATCAACGGATGATGATCACCAACTCTAAGAAGAGGAAATGGGATGATGATCATGGGTTTGAAGCTAATCATGATGATCAAGTTGATCACAAGCCATGGCAGAACAATTGTAGGGTCACAACCACCAAATCTTTGATCTTCGATGATATCGGCCTACATCTCGACACTCCCTTGCCTTCCGAATGGCAACGTTGTCTTGATATTCAGGTAACACACATAATTTCCCCTTTATATGCCCATTTCGGCCCTGTTCTTTTCTGCGGTTGGCAAACTGCGCCACTACAGCATACCGCAGTTTGTCACAACTCATCACACTTTACCACAAATCATTACTTTTCTCTCTCGTCACTTTTCTTCTCTATTTTTTACATTCTCTCTCCTCATCCACCTCACATACCAATAACCAACCACAATTCCACCACACCCATCACAATTCCACCACACCTCACCACACTATATCGCAAAATAATGCAGAAAAGAACAAGGCCTTTGTGACTTGTTCAATATTTCACGATCTTTAATATTTTATAATTAAGTGCTTTAATACTTACAAAATTAATATTTATTATGATTTTATACAATGTTTTTAATAATCAGTATTAATCATCGGTAAAAGTCTCTGATATGTTAGCTACAGGAACAATATGAGTAACAGTCTAGTCCAATTCTCCATCCCTTAGATATTTGAGATTTTTTAGGGGTATTGTTTGTGAATTTAAAAAAATAATGAATCAAACTACAGTTTTCTTTTCCGCTCAGATACCAAGAATTCTATTCCTAGTTATATAGTATTCCAGATGAAGCTAATGAATAATGATCATCATAGTTTTGAATAATATATATGAGTGATGTTTATCATTTTCAAATATATACATATTTAAATATTTAACTAATACCGAATAAAAGTTTAAACTAATCCGATTATTCTACCTGCAGTCTGGAGAAATACACTTTTACAACACAAGAACCCATAAAAGAACAGCGAAAGATCCAAGAGGCGGAGAAAGAAGCCCACCAGTAGTAGTTGAGGCATCATCGGACGAGCAAGATTGTCCCATGAGCTTAGACCTAGAGCTTAACCTCCCATGTCACCGTTCATCAAACAATACAATTACCTCTTCACCACCACCAACGTCAAAACCGAAGAAACCTGCGCCGCCATCCGACAATGATCTCCTGATAAGTCTCAGCAGTTGGACGACGAAGACGAAGACAACTGCAGGTTACAAGTTGGAGGCGGCGGAGGAGGACGAGGAGGAGGTGGAGATGGTGGCGGCTGCGTGCGTAAAGTGTCACATGCTGGTGATGCTCTGCAAATCGTCTCCGACTTGCCCCAACTGCAAGTTTGTACACCCTCCTTATCAGACTCCTCCTGACATCTTCAAGCCTAGGCTTAGTTTATCCTGCTAGTTTATTGTTTAGTTATAATTAATTAATTAATTAATTAATTAATTATATTAATCATATCTATATCTATATATAATTAGATGATTAGCTAGCTTAATATGGGTACTCCTGCAAATGAAACTGATGATTATGTATGTGGCGGCCTCCTGTTCTAAAGGGTTAAGTACTGTTTATAGTTGTTTAGTTAGAATAGCTAGCAAGTAATAATTAAGCTATGTACGTTGTTACCATAACTAAAAATCTATATATAAATAGAGAAAAATGAGAGAGGAATCTTAACTTATTCTGTGTGGAGCTTAATTAGAACGTACTTGGATCTTGATTAATACACATCTCTTCTACTTTTGATCGTTAATTTTCAATCAATTCAATGCACATCAATGCTAGGATTGATACAAAGTGTATGTAGGGTTACTTTGTGATCCATATTCAAAGACCGCTCTTATTTGTACCGGATTTGAAATTCTTTGCATAACTATGTCCCCTTATTTTCAAAAAAAAAACACACAATTATATAGATAACCCCTTTTATTAAGAAAAAAAAAAACATTTTCCTTTTGTATGATTATCACAGTTCCCAATGTCATATTTTGATTAATAATTTCTTAAATGATATTTTATAAACAATTACAATATTATAATTTTATGATAGTTATTTTCATTGCAAATTCAATAATAATACTTTTAGTAGTATATAACAAACCATTGTATATACTGAAAAATTTATGATCAAAATTTTAAAATTTTAATTGTACGATTTTCAAATATGACGATTAATATGGAACATAGACAGTATATTGGGAAACTAAATAGATAACTCCACGCAATAGGGTCTATTTATAACTTAATTACTAATAAGATAATAGAGCCAGTGGTTGAATTTGTACGTTAGATGAGGTTCAGCATTGTCTTCATCTTATGTGTTCGTCATGTAGTATATATTCATCGGGTTTCTTTTTTCATGCGTAATCTCTTGTACGTATTAACATTTCAACTTATTCATTTTTTTAATGGATTTTTGGACATTAATAATAATAATTTTGGGGTATTAGATATTAATAATACAAACTATTTTTTAGGACACTAAAACAATACGAACTATTGACATATTTTTCCTTTAACAGTACACCATCGAATTTTTATGATTTTAACTCATCGAAAATATGATATGACTCCACAATATGTGACATGGAAGGCATGTTAGTGTCCACATCAACATTTTCTACCCAACCTCCGTCTTCCACGTCACACATCATGGAGCCACGTCATCTTTCTGATAAGTTAAAACTATAACAATTCGGTCGTGTATTATGGGAGGAAAATATGTCGGTAGTTGGTACTACTAGTATCCAAGAAAATAATTGGTATTATTAGTCTCCAATACCCCAAAATTTGATATTATTGGCGTCCAATAATCCTATTTTAATTCATTTGCACCTTAACAATTTTTAAAAAATTGAGGAATAGTATTAATAAAGATATTATGATAGGCATCACAATCAAGTTAGTAATTGCATTAGTGTCTTTAATCTCTAAATAGGAGTAGATAACTATTCCTACATATTGTTGATTTGGCATTAATTGTAATGGTTACACACACACACACAAGGGGGGGATGGGGCCAGTACCCCCAAGGGCCAAGCCTGATTTCTTTAATTAATTTAGTGTTGGGTTTTGGTACTTTGATATCAAATCATTCAAACATAAATGATGGTATATACACTACAACTCGACCGCTGTGGTTGTTCTCCATATATGGGAAGAGTAATCTACACATATTAATACACACACCCAACTCCCACCTAGCTCACATTCATGATAGTAGATGTATACACCTACCAAAAATTTCATCAAATTCAATCTATGTCCAACTTTTAATTTCATCCATGCTCTTCTCTCAAACTCAATATTATATCCTAGGGAAAAATAATAATATTTGAATTAAGTTAAATCCCTAAAAGGGAATATATTATCTATATATTACATGGTGCTTGATCATATCCATCTATTGTATGAATTTCAAAAATTGAGCGTTATCATTTTTTTTTTCTGTTAACAATGCTGGGATTCATCAATGAGTGAAAAGTATGATATCGGAAGATTGAGATTGAAGTGAAAAGATATGATATATAACTCAATTGGGTTACTTTTCATAATATCAATTGGTTTTAAGATTAAACCTCAGTTAACATTTTACCATGAGTTTTGGTTGAAATAGGTTCTCACCTTGGATCCCCCAACAATGGTATTACAGCCAAAGGTTTGTTTGGTTGGGCGCAAGGAGTGAAAAGGTGGTCGCGTATGTAAGAAGTACCATGGATAGAATCATGAACCACATGGCAGGCGCGGCTATGAATACTCTTGAAGCAAAGTGATGGTATGAAACTTAGGTGGAGTAGGATGCGGGTTCTGTGGAGTAAAGTGCGACTATGGTTGGCTCTTGATGGTGACTTAAAAATTTGCCAAGAAAAAAAGATGCTTTCGATCAAGGAAGAGCATATGTGGATGTGGATCAAAAGTGACTCATGTGTGAAAAAACATGATATATAAGTCAAATGGGCTACTCTTCTTAATACCAATTGATTTTAAGGTGAAACCTCACTTGTTAATATGAACCTTGATTGAAGTGAGTTCCCACCTTAAATCTCCCCAAAAAACATGTTCGGGAGATCCAAGGGGGGAGCCCACTTCAACCAAGGCCCATGGTACACAAGTTAAGTGAGGTTCCATCTTAAACCAATTAGTGTTAAGAGGAGTAGCCCACTTGACATATATAGTATGTCCTTTCTATTTACTTTTCCGATGTGGGACATTTTTACTCATGGGTGAATCCCAACAATCTCCCCCTTGACACATGCGTCTCTCCCCCCTTGATCGGAAGCCTCTTTTTGCCCAGGGTTTCAAGTCACCATCATGAGCCCATCATAGTCGCACCTTACTCTACAAAGCCTCACCCTACTCCACCTGAGTCTCATGCCACCACACTGCCTCAAGAGTCCAAGCCGCACCTTACTCCACAGAGTCGCACCCTACTCTACCCGAGTCTCATCTCTCATGCCACCACTCTGAGCATTCAGGAGACCCAGCCGCACACGCGCTATGGTCCCTGCTCCTGTCCACGGTGATCTTCTCGCACCTTGCACGCGCCCAACCGAACGAACCATCGGCTCTGATACCACTTGTTGGGGAGATCCAAGGGGGGAGACCACTTCAACCAAGGCCCATGGTACACAAGTTAAGTGAGGTTCTATCTTAAAACCAATTGGTGTTAAGAGGAGTAACCCACTTGACATATATACCATGTCCTTTCTATTTACTTTTCCGATGTGGACATTTTTACTCATGGATGAATCCTAACAAAACAAAATAAAACAAGTCTCCTACTGGTTCTAATTGGTATTAGAACAATATGTAAATAATGCGTAAAGTAAAGCATCATCCTATCATGAAAAAATATTGACCGTAAATAATTGTAGTCAATGTGTTTGTTGTGATTGCATCCTAATATCTCAAGGATCAAACTTCTACCAAAATAATAATAACAAACAAATTTTCTTAGGATTTAAGGTAGTCTAAACAACTAAAACAAAATAATGAAATAATAAAAGAATTGGATTGAACATAAGGTTTTAACGTGGAAAAAAATTCATACCTAAAAAAAATTCACATAACAATACATTATCAAATGATTACAATGTGTTTCAGACATTGTGTAAATTTCTATGTGTGATACACAACAAGAACATACTTGCTTTCTTACAACAGTCTTAACAGCCAACGCAGTAAATAGTACATTTACAAAACAATTATGGTTAAGTTCCGCGAAAGAAAATAATTGGCAAAACAAGTTAGCTACACCACCTTAACTAACACACTCTTGTCCGTATGACACGATTCGTGTCAGACGCGGACATGGTCAATGCATGTCACCCTAGCTAACATGGTTCCCGTTGGCTACCTGCACACTTTCGATCTGGACGTTGTGAACAATAGCATGAGCTGTGTTGCTCTCAGATCTGTCCACGTTGCATATTTTGCATTGCCTTCATCTCAAACTTAAATCAGTTAGACTTCATACCAATCCAATAATCCCCGACTTGGAGACCGATTTCATCATTTTCAATCGTCAGACATGCAAACACACATCATCGGATCCTCTAGTGCAACCATCCGACCATATCAGCAAAGATAACAAAGGTCTCAGTGGTTTTTACATCAACTCTTCTTTCATGTGCACGCTCCCACTTGAACGGACTAAAATCCTGGAACTTCGACATTGTAGCACTTGTCAACAAATTTCATCATGGAGAATTAATTCAGAGTGGACTTTTACCTCTTGTTGACCTTGTCAATCAATTTTCATGCAGTTTAGGTCTACCCTTTCTTTGATCATACCTCCTTTGAACATTAACCAAACCCTCCATACTATTAGCGAGTATGAACAGACATGTCAGAATGATCAATGACTTCTTCACCTTCTTACTATTGGCAATAATCAAGGACCCTTTCGTAACCTTATGAGAACCATCCCCAAGCATAGTTGTCAAACCTTTATTATCTAGTTGACCCATCAATAATAAGTTCTTAGTTAGACCCCAAATATAACGATCATCCTTCAACTTCCAACTAAATCCATTAGCAGTTTTGATGTCAATATTACCTCTTCCTAGCACCTCTTGAGTGTGATTGTTTGCAAGTCTCACATTGTTATGATGACAAAGTTTTCATTTTCATTTTCGATCTTTTTCTTTTTCTTTAATGAGTATATTCCATCTTAGTCTATAATGATCACTTGTAGGTCGTTTTATAAGCATAAAGTAATGTTGTATTCTGTTTATATTAATGTTTGATGAATTTTCATGTTTTTATATATGATCTTCTGTATTATTTTAGTTTTGATAAGTTTCTATGATCATGATTTGTTTAAATATGGGCTACACGTATCCATTTTGGGTGTACGTTACTTGGGACTCTGAAGTGTACCTTCCAAGGGCTAATCCAAAAGAGTGTAATAAGTATATGGTACCTAGCTACCCCATATAATAAGTAATAAATGTTGATAATTTCAAGTGTATGTGCAATGTTAAGAAAGTTTAATGCAAAATTATTATGGCAGAATTCACTCACAAGTTACTATTGGGCTTAATTTTAAGTTTGGTTTGCCTTATATGCTCAATTTGCCCAATTTATAGTGGATTTTAAGGAAAACAAGGTGACACGGATCGTATCACATGCCAGAAAACATCATTTGGCGTGTCAAGTTTGACAGGATTGTGTCAAGAGCAACACATATCGTGTCTACCTTGATATGGGTCATGTCGTGATAGACACTGACTGTGTCTGTGCCAAATGATGCTCCATTTTGATCAGTTTAAGATTTTGCTATCCCTAAGACTTTGTACAATCGATAAAAAATCTGAGGAGAATAGATACGTCAACGATTCTCTCGCTATACCCAGTTTACCCATCCATTATTATTCGTACACAACTAAAATATGTGTATTACCAACAACTTTTTTTCAACCAATTTAAAATGGTTGGAAAAACCAACCATTTCATATTTCAACTATTTTTCAAAAATTTTATGTGGGAAAAAGGGTTGGAAATTTCAACCATTTTTTTCTAAAATGGTTAAAAATATTTCTTACCATCCTCTTTCCTACTATTTGAAAATGGTTAGAAAAATGGTTGAATTACTAATTATTTGAGTACTTATTTTAATACATATATAGATTATAATCATTAGGGTCTTACACAAACGGGGGAGGGGTCACATAAACCTTCAAAACCATCATAATATTCGCTACAAATTTTGTGACCATCAAAATCAAACCCGTAGGCACCGTTTTTTATGTGGTATTGCAACTTACCGCACCGTAATTTACCACAACCTACCACAATATATTACAACTCACCGCAATCTGCTGCAATCTATTATTTACATTTTCATTAATATCATTACTCATTTATTATTTTCAACCGCAACTTACCGCAACCCACTGTAAGTTACCGCACCGGGCAATTCCACCGTATAAAATAACGGTGCCTTTTAAATGAAGTGAAAAGCAACAACGTGATATTGGTACCCCAAATTTAGATGTGAAATACAGAGGGCCCAAGTAATAACACGCCAAAATTCGTATAGTAATGCCTAATTGCCTAGGGATTCATTGATTCAAGAATATGGGCTAAACTAGAGGCCCAGTACATTGCGTGCATGGGTTCAGCATCTCTTTTTCATTGAAGGAATGGGCTTTTGATTAATCAATCCTTATCTGCTAGCAAGCAATCAGCACTTGGTAGGCTATTCTCTGTACAAACATGAAAATTAGTACTACAAGTCAAATCAATGATTGATTAACAGTAAGATTACAACAATGATGTGATCACAACATGCATTGCAACAACTAACAGACCAAAAGTCGACCTAACACATATAGATTGCGCCAAGTTGTTTAGATTTGAATGTGTAACTATATACATATGTCAGCTCTTAATATACACATACAATCGCTATGTCATATAATATAATATAATATAAAAAATATAATATAATATAGGATTTTTGACCACAAATAATCTGTACCAATGGGTTTGTGACTGAGAATAATTCAAAGTGGCTTTTCGGTCACTGCAGACTGTACTTTTTCACTATTTTCTCATAGCATTCCATAATTAATTTCCGGCACCGGAAAACTGACGTGACGACCAGAAATTTCCTTTTTAAGTATGAATAAAAATACTTTTCGGTCGCCACGTCAGCTTTCCGATGCCGGAAATTGATTCTAGATTGCTATGAGAAAATAGTGAAAAAGTACGGGCTGTTAGTGGCTAAAAAGTCACTTTCGATTATTTCCAATCACAAGCCCCTCAGTACGGACTATTTGTGACAAAAAACCCTATAATATAATATAATATAATATAATATAATATAATATAATATAATATAATATAATATAATATAATATAATATAATATAATATAATATAATATAATATAATATAATATAAAAGTGGTAGTAGCATTCTTTTCAGATTGTCTGCTTGTTTGTGTTCACAATCGGATTTATTCTTTTATTATCGAATACAATATAATAACAAACAGTTCGCGTCTGCTTGTCTTGTAGTTTGTGTTCACCCACGAATTTACTCTTATACTTGAATATAATATAATGAGTAATGACAAATATTTTGCCTTCTATCTTATCTTCACACTTAAATTTATCATTTTGTCCTCGAATGCAATATAATAACAAACAATTTGCTTTGTAACTTACATTCACACTTCAATTTACTGTTTTGCCCTCATATACTACAACTAAGGATCCTAACATCAATTGAAAATTATGTTATTACACCTATCAACTCGAACGAATGGGTTGAATAAATCATGTGTGTACATTTGGTGAAGGGCAATACAGTTGTACAGGTCATGTGTATTTCAGATTTGAGCAATTTTGACATTAAAAATACGAGTCGAGTGTATTTAGATTCAGATAAACACTAATAAGTTTAATAGTTTGAAAATTTGGACTTTGTTGTTCTTTTAGAGTGTAAGATAGTTGGAGAGTGGGGAAGATAGGATAGAGTGGATGGATAGGATAGTAATTGAGAATCTAAGTCACATTATTTAAGTATATGAATTTTTAAAGGGATCCCATTTTTAAATATATAATTTATAATTTTTACTAAAGTATTATGAGTAAGACAAGTCGCATTATTCACATTATTTATTAAATATATGAATTTTTAAATATATATTATGTAAGATAGGTAAATAATTATTAATAATGTGAAAAATGAGTGATAAAGTAACTAAAAATGTGATTGATAAGATAAATTTATCCTACATCATAAAAAAAACATAGTCTTAACCCATTCATAGGACGGGTCGCAAAAGTAGTGTTGAGAAAATACTGAGTAGTTATACAGATGATTATGATATTAATCCTGAATTATTTTTTATAGTTGGTACCAAAAAAACATTGGGGATTCAACCATAGTTGAAATTTTTTTCAACTATAGTTGTTAAAAAATATATTTTACCTTTAAAAAACCAAAGTTAATATATATTGATTAAAGTAACTCAGTATAATAAGTAATGACATTCATTGAAATACAATTTTTTTGAAACAAAATTAATATTTTTGAGGACATTCTACTATAATTGAAATTTTTTCAACTATCAATGTTAAAAATATAACAACCATTGATTTTGTCCTAAAAAAATTGAAATTAATATATTTTGATCGAAATAACTTTTTGCAATAGTTAATTGTATCTACTGACACATAAATAATTTTAACAGATAAATTTATGTTTGTAAATTATTAGTAAGGAACTTTCAATTACTATAGTTTCATCTATGGTAGAATTTTATTTTTTAAAAAAACAAATTTGTTCTTAATTCTTGTAATTTTCATTATATATACGTGTATTGTATTAGCCTACCATGAAGTAACATTTGTAATACATCCTCTCTTGCACAAAAGCTATAGTGGTGCGAATTATTGCATTAGAAAATGTTACATATCATAGTTATGTCATATGGATGTCAGCATTCATATTTAATTAACATGTATTATGGATTTTTAGAGTGATAGATGCTCTTCAATATATAGTAATATTAATATTAATAATTATAGTATATAATGGATGACTTTGTGCTCACTTTCGCTATTAGAATCTTTTCTATGGTATCTTTGTGTGCACCTTTATTATATTTTCGATCGAATTACTTTTCTTTTCTTGATCACCAATCGAATTACTTTTCTTAATTTTATATTAGTACCATAAAAAGCTGAGGAGCAAAAATCTCCAATGAGTCTAAACTACACCCATGGTTCATGGATTCCAAAGCTAAACTACCTTTTCAAAATGCCGTTTATTTGTACAAAAAATTGGTAAATAAATAAAGATGGTTGAATAATGTGCTCCCCAGAGTAACGTACAAATGCCGCCATATCATAAACTAATCATATCACACTGCTATTGCCAATCACCTCTTGCCCGAGGTCCACTTTCTAATCCTACCCTCCAAGGTTCGAATTCTAAGGGAGCATTTCTTTTTTATATGTTAGAAAAATGTCGTGGATAAGAGTGGGCCCAGCTCTGGGCCATTGGCACCCCATTCCCCGTTCGCTATGGGCTTGTTGGGTTATTCCCCTGAGATAGGGGCCTGGTGAGTTGGATTGTTTACCTATATGAAATAAAAAATATAGAGGATTAATTGATAAATTCCAACAATGATGATAATCAATGTGGATGAAAGGATGATCTTGCATAAATAATGATGAACATGAATCCAAAACAACAACAATAACCAAGAATCTTCAAGGATAAAGCTAATCACCACCATGATCTTGATGAAGATTAATCACCATAAAATCAATCAAGAAATGACTTAAAACACCATCAAATCATAGAAAATCTGCATAAAGTAAATTGATTTTGGGAGGATTATGAGTTCGTCTCAAAAATACCATTCATTAATTTCCAAAAGTTGATATCTTTCTTCCCTAAGCCTAAAAGGTGAAGGGGTTAGAGTTTTCCCCAAGAAAGATACAACCATATGCATGGGCTAAGATTCACCCATTACAAAATGAACTAATTAGGGGTATTCACCGGAACATTAACAGGAGTACAAGCATTATTACACAGGGGATTGATAGACGCCTGAGAAAAAGTCGAAAAGTGCCATTGTGCCATCGTCGAAAAAGACGAAAAAGTGCCCACTGCTTGAAAATTTCTAACATGTAGAAATGGCACGATCATGCCGATGGATGGCACGATCGTGTCATCATCAAATTCCCAGCCAAACTCCTAACGCTCACAAAAGAGCACGATTGGTCGCCCTTCTTAAAAAGGGGTGTCACAATCGTGTCAAGGGTTCACATGATCGCGACCCTTCAAAACTCGGACAAAGATACAATTGTGCTATTGAGGAGCATGATTGTGCTGCATGTAGCTCACCTTTTTCTGTCTTTTTTTTCCTCCCTTGCTCATTCTCATGCCTAATCCCAGGCTTGATTCAACCTCCAACCAAAAAAAAAAGTTGAATTTCACCTTCTTATTAGTTCCGAAATCAACCACCCTAGTGTTCCCTGTCTATATAATCAAGGGCTAATATTTTGTTAACAATTGTAATATTATGCATTTAGCATGATATTTTTTGTTACAAATTTAATGATAGTAATTTTATATAGGGTTTTTGGATGCTAATATACTGAACTTTCGGGGTGTTGGAGAATAATACAATGAACCTTAACCTTGGACAATAATACACTATACTTCGAGGGATGTTGAATAATAATGTACCCCGATCGATTCTGGCAGTGGCTAAATCGGTGACAATTCTACTTAACAGGTGGGAGAGATGAATTAGCCCAAAAATATTTATATTTGTGGCATCTCAGCTAATCCACACATAAGCAAATGAAATCAACTTTGAAAAGAGTAAAAAAAACATAAAATCATATTTGTTTAAACGTGTTTTTGCTAGAAATTGTTGTTGTAGTTGTATAAAACCACCTTTCCTTGTGTAGATTAGCTGACAAAGACATGTCATAAATTTAAATATTGTTTCCCCAATTTATCTTCTACTGCCACGATAAGATTCTTACCAAACCATCGATCAAGCTGATTTGGATCATTGTCCAACACTCAAATTCAAAAGTTGATCATTATTATCAATCACTTTTAATTCATTATATTAGCATCCAAAAATCCTTTTATATAACAAATAATTGTATAACATTGCTCAGTGAAGAGATGGAGAGAGAAAGTGAGGATGGAGAACAGAGGAGTGTGGGAGGCGATAGTGAGGAGGGACGACAAGGTTGGGGAAAATTCAAACCAAATTTCTCCACCATTTTTGTTGGTAATCTGCCAAACGACCTTGATCAATATGGACTTCGAGGAATCTTTGGGAGATGGACAAAAATCAAGTCTGCAACTGTAATCCATAGAAGACATTCTGGGGCAAACTTTAGATTTATCCAAGTTTGGAGACATAAGGAAGCGGAACTTTGCATTCATAAATTGAGAGGCAAGCAAGTCAGGGGTCATCGGATAATTGTGGACTGGGAAAAGGGCACAGACAAGAGAAAGAAGAATAGATTAGTCTGGGTAAGAAAACGTCAAACGCAGGTGAACTCTGTTGAAACGGAAACAGAGCATGTGAAATTTCGAGCAAATGGAAATGTGAATGAAGAATTTGAGGAATGGCTGCAAAGGAGTATCATATGCACAACTAGCAGCCTTAGAGACCTTGATTCTCTGGCCTCTATGATCAAGGATAACTTTAGCCCTATCTCTAAAATCACTGCTCTTAATGGAGTAAAATTCATACTCACATTCCCCTCTGTTCAGGAAATGAATGAAGTTGTGTCGCATCCTTTGGAATTAAATGACTGGTTTGTTGAGATCAAGCCATGGTCAAAATATGATACCGCAGAGTCCAGAAGAGTTTGGGTGGATATCATTAGAGTCTCATCTCAAGGATGGACTTGGGAGAATTTCCAAAGGTGCACACAGCCATAGGGAAGTTTGATGTCTCTTGCTAGGTGTATTTCCTCGACAAACCAATTTGAGATTATGAGGAGGCTTGTTCAAACTGATGTTTTTAGTTTAATTAATGGTGAAATACTTTTGGATATCCAGAATTGCTCGTTTAGAGTCTTTGTTCGAGAAATTATCTCCCATCTTATCCCACCATCCGTAGAGCATGAGGTTGGCAATGATTCAGATTCTGCTTTGGATCCCTCCAGTGATGATGATCAAGATGATGAGGTTGATGAAATTATTCAAGATGCATCAAATGAAAATCCAATTTCTCCTCAATTGGAGATTGGGTTGTCTATGGATGGGCATATCAATACAGACGTTCAGCCTTGCAATGAGGTTGGCAATTCAAAAAGCGCAACACCAGAGGTCTCAGCATGGAATGAAGGAGCTGATTTGCATAATGTGGAATTGAACAGTCCTCATTTGGCAGTACAATCAGCCTCAATTAACGAATTGCTGCACTTGAAATTGTGCCTGTGGCATATGACCAGCCTCTCATTAATGCCGCAGCTGCATTGGGAGATGATGGGGTCCTAGGACTTGAGAAATCGGTTGAAGCAGTGACTAATTCTCTGCTTCTTGAAAATGAAGGGAAGGAAACTGCAAATATGATTGGTCATGAGGTTGAGGGGCCTGATAATGATTGTAGCATTAATGATATTCAATCCTTCTCCTCTGGAGATGAGTCAATAGTAAATGCTAGAGAATTCATTGCTCAAAAGGCAATTGCTTTTGGAGAACTCACTAGTTTTATGCGGCCAAAAAGAACTGTTAGGTTCAAAAAACAGGGTGGTGGGAAAATAGCAGCACAGAGAAAAAAGAAGAAGGTCCAAGAGAGTCTACGACGGCAGAAATTCAGTAGAAAATCATTGTCTTCATCGACTGAAGGCAGCCTCTCTTTCTGACTTCTCAATCAGTTTCAGGCGCTTCTTCTAATGATGGCAGCAGTGGTGTTCGTTCTATTTCCTCTGAAGTATTGGATTCATGAGATTAGTGATACGAAACATCTCAGTTTAGTTAATTAGGGAGCGAGTTATAATTGGAAAAGCAAGAAATCCTAGTTGAATTCAGTCTGCAATTTTTGCTTCTATCTGCCTCAAATCTCCTGTTGGAAAAAAGAAAATCAATAGTTCAGTTAGGTTGCTTTTTAGGTGATGATGTTTTTGTGGTTGGGTTCAAATAAGCCTTGGAGTTACGTTTTAGTTGGTTTGTGGGCTTGGTATGCAGTTGAGCTATGAATGTATTGTATTTGCTCTGAGCTGTCAGTGGTTGCATTGCGTGAGTGGAATCAAACAAGTTGATGTGCTATATCTCTCTGGGTTCAGTCAATTCAAGTCTTCTTTATGGTTCAGCTTCACTATGTAGCTTGTGGAGGTTTTCTGTTATGAACATTGGTCATTGTTACTGCAACAAAAAGGGTAGAGCTTGATCAAGGTCCTCATCAATGGCTTAAAATTGGTCTCGCAAGGAGATTGTCCAGCTGTGCTGAGAGCTCTGCTGATTGTGATATCAATGTGCAGTCTGCAAATGAATAGATTAAAAGGTGGGGGATGTTCTTATGGGATGATATCTTGTTTTGGGTGAACAATCTTGTGCAGCAGCTGATGTGTTGGTGTGTGCTTGGCAATTATGGTATATTTGTCATTCAAGGGTTGTAATCATGCAAGGGAAAAGTGATTCATTGCAGGTCTTCAATTTCAAAGTGTTTTTTAAAAGTATGATCTGCTTGGTTATCATGAGAAAGTCATTTTGTGGTTCTGCAATTTGCCTTTGGGAGCTACTAGCTGTGGTTTGGTTGGAAGGTCAAGAATTCTCTATCAGATATGCAATTGATCATGTTTCTTTATCTCTCAATTCACAGTTTTCTTTTGGAATCTGATGTAATTCTTCCCTTGCTGCTCTAGTTCTCAGGTTTCATGGCTTATGTGTTCTCATGTTGTAGCCTGTTAATGGCTGTTTCGGCCTCTCTGATTCCATTTGTTCAGTCTGACTTTGAAACAAAAGGGTCCATGACAACTAATTATAAATAAAAAAAATCAAATAATTGTATATATTGAAAAATTGATGATCAAAATTCTTAAAATTTGACTATATAATTTTCAAAGACGATAAATAATATAGAATGAAGGGAATATATGTGCAATAATTTTGGTTGTTTTCTTGTAAAAGGAAAGTTGTTGGATAATGGAGATGGAGGTTGATGTTCTATTTCCAACGTACATATATTTATTTTTGAAATAGTAAATTACAGTAGTTATATGCCAATCAATTGGGTAACCTTGAAAGAGTCTAACCTTTGCCTTTAGGTATTAAAGTTGAACCTAACATGATACTCCTATATTAGTTGAGATTTTTTGCACAACTACATTAATAAAATTATTACACTATATTAAATTCCACGGAAAGGGTGAAATTAACCTGAATATTTCCTTTCTACTTAACTTGTGAACCCCACCCTAAGCAAGTTGTCATATGCATGGAACATGTCCCCCATAATTATTTGAGGTAAACATTTAATAGGAGTGCTATATGAGGGGTAAACATATTCAAAACCCAAAATTCTAACTCAACCATCCCGATGCATATATGAATTGATATCTAAAATGACGCGAGTTGTTTTAACTCAAAGAATCAAAAATTCAAAATGAATCTGTTGAGAACTGAACGGACTCGAATTTTTTCACGACTCAAATAATTAAACTCACCCTAAGGAACCCAACTGAATTCAAAATTGATTGGAATAAATTAAGGAAATGGGTATGATCAAAAGGAAGCAACAATATCATTCCTCGATAATATAAAAATATAATCCATAGTCACATATAAATAAAATAGTGATTGGTGCAGGTGCGAGTGTCAGTGTGAGTGCTGGTGTAGCTTTATTTAACTATGGTAGTGATACATCTATGCTAGGAAGTGTATCAAAGTGAGCAGATTTCAATCTACTCCCTCTGTTCTTTTTTATCTGTTAATTACGATTTTTAATGTCAATTTTTAATCAATAAATTTATTATAAAACTTTTATAAAATAATAATATTATACTTTTTAAATAGTATTTTTTATTACGAATCTAATAATACCAATTTTGTATAATGAATTATTATACAAATTAAGATATTAACGGTCAAAGTTTTTAACACAATTTTCTAGGCGACATATAAAAACAAACGGAGTGAGTAATCAATTTTTAGATTGGATTGCATTAGCTCAACCGGTCAAGTTAATATGATCCGGTTTATACCCTGCTTTGAATTAAAGGATAATTGGATTCTAATAATCCCTACTTTCATGATTGAATGATGGTGGGCCGTCTTTCACTTTGTCAGAGTGGTCCAAAAAATAAAATTGGATTGTAGTGGGATATTTTCAAGGGAATCATAGTTTTTGTGTTGCATTTGATTCAAAACTTAGTATAACACTTTACAATCATTTTTAATGAATTTACAGCGTTTCTCCCAATTTTTTTTCATTTTTATTATTTTTTACGATTTTTTTCACTTTTATTATTTTCAAAAAATCATAATAATTATTTGGAGTCTCAAAAAAATAATTTAAAAAATGTTCTAAAAACTAGAATTCATTAACTTTCTAGGGGTAGGAACGAAAAAAAACAAAAACAATATAGTGTATGAATGAAAAAAATAAGAAGAATGTGAAGGTGGATTTGGTACCACTACAATCCAACTTTATTTTTTTTTGGAGCACCAGCATACAAAGTGAAAGTACGGTCCACCATTGTCCAATTGATAAAAGTAGGGATTATTAGAATCCAATTATCCTTGAATTAAATTTCACCAAAATAAACCAGTAGTATAATGTTAACATGAAATATTTCATACTTTATTAAGCCCCTATCTCAGGACTTGCCTAGTAAAGCTTAGCAGGTCAGGGGAGGGGAGGGGAGGGGGGAACTCAAGTCCAAAGCCTGGTTGAAAGTCCAGCATAACTGATCCACACAAAGAATTTTGCAAGTAGTTGGACTCAATCCCACCACCTCCAAATTGAAAGGTCTTCTTTGATACCATGTGAGCCAAACTCATTTCGTAAATTAGGCTATATTATATTGTATATGTTATACAAGATCATCAACACTACCTTCAATTCCAACATTAAGTTATTCTATCATTCTCTCTTAATTTTCATGTTTTTGTCTTCACTTTTATCAAAATTTAAATTCATTCTTACATTAATTAGTTCTTAGTTTTGGGTTGTGAATAATGTATTTCATAAGTAGTTGATATTGTTTTTGTCTAATTAAACCTAGTTTATGTTTGTATTCTAGTTTATCTCTAACATCCACCAAGTGTTTAATGAAATGCGTGAGAGAGCTTTTGTCTGTATTTTTGGGCAATTGATTCGTATAGAAAGGGTGTATCAATTGCTAGTGTAGGTAGAGCAATACTTGAGTTTTGATATGGAAATAGCCAAATTATAATATATCCTTAGGGATGCTAATTTTATAGCTTATTTTGTCTAATCCCATTAAGAATAGGTGATTAGATTAATTAAAATAATTAAATAGCATTTGACCCTTTATGGGAGGAGCTTCGGTGGATTTGCATGGGCAAGTGGTAACTTTTTATTGTGTTATTAGACTTGGTAGATTATGAGCTTGATGTTTGACTAGTCTTCTAATTAGTGGTACTTCATCCTTTACTTATTGATTTTCTTTTATCACTTTTGTGGTTTGTAAATTTTGTGATTGCATTCTCTTAATTAACCTTGCTTGAAATATTTGGTTAGCTCTTCTATTTGGAAATACAAACATGTGTGGATATGACATCCTTGTACTCACCGAGTATACCTACAATATACAATGTATTAACACTAACCTAAAATCAATTGAACCCATTAGAACCGAGTAAACATGGCAGTCAGATCCAAATCTGAAGCGAATTTGCTCACAGAAAAATCCGATCCAAGTACGATAAACAGAAATCTGATTCCGAATCCGATTAAAAGGTCTTCTCCGATTATAATTGGAGCAGATTTAGAGATGACCACCTCCAATCTGATTAGATCCAATTGAATCTGATTAGAATAATAAATATAAAATAATATGAAAATTATAATATGATCGAATTTGATAATTGAGCGGAGAATTTGAAGCTTAATTAACTATTTTCAAGAAACAAATTATTGCCAGTATTTTGACGGTTGAGAGACTTTTTCTGATATGTTATATTTATGTTGTGTTGTTATATATTTTTGGTTATGTAAAAGATCATTTAGGTTTGTTGTTGGGGTTTTATTTTTTTACAAGTAATGAGTATAATATATTATTGATTCAAAAAAAAGAGTATGATATATTCAATTACAACAAAAATATTGTCAAAAAAAAAAGAAATAAAATAAAAGGGAAATTGGATTCTAATAATCCCTACTTTCGTAAATTGGATGGCAATAATCCCTACTTTCAATTTGTATTCTGGTAGTCCAAAAAAAAATATAATTATATTGTAGTGGTACCAAATCTATCACCACATTCTTTTTATTGTTTTCATGTCTACCCCATATTCTTTTTGTTTTTTTCGTTCCTACCCCCAAATAGGTAATGAAGTATAGTTGCTAAAACATTTTTTAAATAATTTTATTGAGATTCCGAGAATTTAATATGTTTTTTTTAAAAAGAATAAAATAGAAAAAATCATAAAAAATAGAAAAAAAATTCAAAAAAATTGCGAGAATTGAAGTGTTATAAATTCATTAAAAATCATGGTAAAGTGCTATACAAAGTTTTGAATAAAATGCAACACAAAATCTATGATATTTAGGGTATACTCTAGACTATGTCCCACTACAATACAATTTTATTTTTTTGGACCACCATGATACAAATTGAAAGTAGAGATTATTTTCATCCAATTTACAAAAGTAGGGATTATTAGAATCCAATTTTCCTAAAATAAAATAAGTACAAATACTAATTGGACCACTAATTATAATCCGAGAACCTCCACCTATAGTTATAATCGGAGGTGAAAGTCTTCCGATTAATCGTATTTGGAGGTGGATCTCCACCTCCGATTATTAATCGAAGTGGAGGTGGAGGTATCACTCCTCCGATTAACCGAATTTGAAGGTGAACGTCCACCTCCGATTATTAATCGGAGTGGAGGTGGAGGTACCAACCTCTAATTCGCCTCTGAATCCGTTGTAATCCCTATAACTGAGCCAACTTGGACCCACCACCCCAACATAGATTCAAAAGTTACATAGACTCAAAGTGGGAACCATAGCTTGGTAAAACCAACCTTGGAAAAAAGAAAAAAAAAAGAAAAAAAAAAAAAAGAAAAAAATTACCATGAGAGAGAAAGAGTAGTGAGGGAGATAGTGTGAGCGGGAAAGTGCTGGAGGCTGGAAAAATGATCGCCATCTTAACAGCTAGAGGTCTAGAGCTTTTCCGACCATATTTGTTGGAAACCTACCTAAAAATTTTGACAAATATGGCCTTAGTGGTATAGTCCGTATTCCGTAAGTTCTTGAGAGTCAAGTCAGCAATTGTGATCCATCGAAGAGGAACAAGCTCAAAATTCGGATTTGTTCAAGTGTGGAGGCACCAGGATGCTGCAATGTGCATACATCATCTACATGGGAATTAGTTCATTAGAGGTAAGAAAATGGTTGTAGATTGGGCCAAAGGAATTAGGAGCTCCTTCAAAGAATGCAACCGTGTATGGGTTCCAAAGCGGAAGTTCCTTACGTCACCTTCTCCAGACAGCAATGAAACAGAGCAAGTGTCTTTTAGAATCAACCGTGACCTCAATAATGATTTTGAGGAGTGTTTGAATCGAAGTATTGTTTGTACCTCAAATGTCCCGAGAGACCTTGATTCTCTTGCATCTTTAATCAAAGACAACTTTGGCCCTTTTTCAAGAATCACTGCTCTTAGTGGTGTAAAATTTATGCTTACATTCCCTTTCGTTCAAGAAATGGAAGAAGTGATCTCAAATCCGATGGAATTGAATGATTGGTTTTCAGAAATAAAGCGTTGGACGATTTATGAAACTGCTGAAACCAAAAGGGTCTGGTTGGATATCATTGGTGTGCCCCCTTATGGGTATATGTGGGAGAATTTTTGCAAATGTACTCAACCATGGGGCAAACTTATGCCTCTTGCTAGATGCATTACATCAACAAATCAGTTTGAAGTAATGAGGGGTCTAATTCAAACAAATACGTTTAGAAGAATTGATGGTGAAGTGCTGCTAGATATTCAAAATTGCTCGTTCAGAGTTTTCATACGGGAAGTTAGCTCACATCTCATTACTCCATCATGCATGTCTGATCTAAACAATGATAAGGTGGCTGATCCTTATTCATCTAGACATGAAGATGATCTTGATATAATCGTTGGTCTAGATGATCATCGTTCTCAGGGTGACAATGAAACAGTCCCTGAGTCACCTTTGTCCCCGATTAGACATTCGATCAGTCGGAGCTTTCATGAAGACAATCAACAGTCGCGAGTTGACTTCAATAATCCAATAAACAACTCTCGGGATTTGATGAAACAATTATCCAATAGTGGGTGCATTGATGAAGTTAGAAAATTAAATGATCAGACCAATGCATTAAAAGAAGAATTAATAAGGGTTCTAGGCGTGCAAGCTTGGAATGAAGTGGAGCAACTTCACAATGCTTCCTTGGAAAGACGTGAGCAAGCTTTTGAAGAAGCATCGGTAAATGAAAGGGCTCTTGTAACTGTTCTAGTAATTAATGATCAGCAGCTTATTATTGCCTCAACTACTTTAAACTCGAGAATTCCCATTGGTGGTGACAAATCGTTAGATGTAGTGGCTACTCATGACCCACTAGATAACGATAATGGCTCCCAAGAATTGGCTGAGAATGTGCAGCATCAAAATCTGAGCAAATCAATTAATGAATTTAATGAGTTGGATGAGATGAATTGAATTTCATCTAGTGATGAATCAGTTGCAAAGACTTGGGACATTATTCCTGACAAAGCAATTAAATTCAGTAGGGACAACGGGTTTATGAGGCCAAAGAAGAACATCAATCCAAAGAATCATTTTGTGAACAAACTCTCAGCAAAGAAAAAGAAGAAGATCAAGAAAAGTGCAAAGAGGAAAAGTATTGTTGCTAATTGTCCTTCCCCTTCGATTGAAGGGAGTGACAATTAATATGAGAGTTGGTGCACGGAATGCACGGGGCATTGGGGCGAAAGGAAAAAGCAATATATAAAGGCCTTCATTAAAAAGGAAAGGATGAATATCGTGGGTCTTGTGGAGACCAATCACCAGGTTCTCAATGTAAGGGATGGTAGACAAGTGTGTGGAATGCAGGATGTTCTTTTCTCTGACAAAAAAGCTGAAGGAAGAGCTGGTGGCATAATTGTGTTATGGCTTAATGATGCATAATTGATGGCCTTATGCATCAAGGTCAACCATGGAGACATCTAATACTCACCTAGAAGAAAGAAGAGCTCAAGTCTCTCATATATCTCTCTACTTGGAAGGGATCAACTCATGTGATCGTATATTTTTTCTCCTTAATTCAAAGGACCATGAAGCTATCATAGAAGTCATCCTAGAGACGATTAATCTACATTCCAAAAGCTTTCATATGGTTCAAGAATCTTTAAGTTTGGATGAGAATCAAAGGAGTTATTCATATTTGTAATATAGCTTAGTACATTGTTTTCTTTATGATGTAAGCATTAGGAAGAATGATGTAAGCCCTTAAGGGGCCTAATCTTAGAAAGGGGTCACGCCTAAGGGGAGGTCTCCTACTATAAATACCCCCCTAGGGGTGTCTTGTAAACACACCTCATATTCATACATTCAATACAATGTCTAAAGTTGATGCTTTAGTTTCTTTCTAGTTTTGGCTAGATCAACGATTTCCACTCTAGGATTTCGTTTCAAATCTTCTCTTCTAATCCAAGATTGAGCATTCTTGGGTGGTGAAAGGAGGAGTAGGAGCTCTTGAAGATTGTGGTGTGGCCGTATCAATCCAAGGAGTTTCGTTGCTCATTCTATCAAGTTGTTCTTGTTTGATTCGTCATTTCTAAGTTTGATTGATTCTCGTTTGTTTTGCTATTTTGGGAATTCACTTGATTGTCTTGAACTTCATGTTTTGAACTCACGAATCAGCCTTTGAATCATCTAAATCATTCGGCCATAGTTCCCTAAAATTGTTCCTTGAATCGTTCATCTTTGAAACAACTAGTGCAAGTTCTTACTTGTGATATGATCCTTGTTCTTTCTTGGAATTTTGGTTGTCTTGTGATCCATTATGCATCAATTTGGTATCAGAGCCATGTTTAGTTGATTCTCCTTTGTTTCTTGCATGAATCTTGGACCTTGTTTCATCATATAATCACATAAACATTGTCCAACCACACGCCATTTTGATAGTTCTTCCAAGAACTCATCAAGAACTCATAAAGAACCCATAGCTCCACAAAGAACCCTCTTCCTAAACACATACCTAACCAAAATCCGTCCCATTCCCTCGTGAGTTCAATTGACATCAAGTTGAATCCAATGGCAGACGATGAATCTAATGAGGTTGATGAACTAAGGCAACAAGTAGCATATTTGCGTATACAATTGGGTAAAAAGATGGAAGAAAACAAAATGCTACGTGAAGGGTCCATATGTGATGGTGTTTCGTCATATGGTGAAAGTAGTTCGAAATCTAAAAGGCATGATCGTTTGGATTTTAAAGTTGAAGTTCCTGAATTTGATGGTAGCTTAAATGTAGAAGATTATTTTGATTGGATACATATGGTTGAACGTGTTTTTGAGTTGAAAGATTGTAGTGATGAGCTCAAGGTGAAGTACGTTGCTTTGAAATTAAGAAAACATGCTTCTATTTGGTGGACTAACCTTCAAAAGAAGAGAGTTGCAAAAGGGAAAGAAAAGATCCGTTCTTGGGATAAGATGAAGTCAAAGTTGCAATCCAAGTTTCTTCCCCAATCATACGTCCACGACAACTACTACAAGCTGCAAAAGCTTGTCCAAGGCTCTAAATCGGTCGAAGAATACACAAGGGAGTTTGAACACCTCCTTTGGCGTTGTGATCTCAAGGAGAAGGAACAAAAAATTCTGGTACGTTACTTGATTGGTTTGAATGATTGGATACGTCATATAGTTGAATTACATTCATATGAATCCCTTGATGAGCTAAGTAACTTGGCTATGAAAGTGGAAAGACAGAGGAAGGAAAGGGCCAAGGAACCTCAAAGAACATACCAAAACCCATCCAAACCCTATACCCCACTCCCTTACTCTCAAACACAATCAAAAGCTCCACAAAATCATCCCCCATCCTCCCTTAAACCCTACGCCAAACCCACATTAAACCAGCCACAAAATCCCCCATCCAAAACCCAAGTCCAAGAACCAAGGACATTAGCTCCAAGAAGGTGTTTTCGATGCCAAGGGTTGGGACATTATGCTTCGGAGTGTCCAAACAAGCGAGTAGTGTCTTTGGTGGAATACCAAAGTGCTTTATATGTAGAGCCGGAGTATGAGAAAGAAGAAGAAGTTAGGGTTGACGCTAAAGATGAGGAAGATGTAGTAGAAGAATATGTAGAAGAGCCGGATGAAGGAGAACTACTTGTGGTAGAAAGGGCCTTGAATATCACGAATGTGCCGAAAGATCAACTACAAAGAGAAGCAATTTTTCGCTCTCGTTGTACCATCCAAGGGAGAGTATGCTCCTTGATCATAGATGGAGGAAGTTGCACCAATGCCGCCTCTACAACAATGGTCAAGAAGTTGCAAATGGAGATTAGCCCACATCCCACACCCTACACAATACAATGGCTAAACCTTGGGCAAGGCATTCGTGTGGATCAACGAGTTTTGGTGAGTCTTTCAATTGGAAAGAATTATCAAGATTCATTGTGGTGTGATATAGTTCCCATGGATACTTGTCATGTTTTATTGGGAAGACCATGGTTATATGATAGACATGTCATACATGATGGGAGGGCCAACACTTACACTCTCACCATCAACCAAAAGAGGATCACTTTGGCACCTCTTGATCCACCATCTCGGCAAAAGGAGGAGAAACGTCATATTGTGTCAATTATGAAGATGGAGTATCAAGGGCATGAAGAATATAAGGATCCTATTCTTACACATTTGGAGAAGAATGAAACGGATCCAAGTATCCATCACATTTTGAAACTTCCCACGAAGCATATCTTCCATGAGCATCCAAAAGATATCTACTTAGATCACTTGGTTGAAAGGCCGAAAATTCGAAAGGATGAAATAACCCAAGTCATCAAGGTGCATTGTTTCATGCTAAATGACAAGGGTAAAGTGGTAAGAATAGACTTGGGAAGTGAGAAGCAACGTGAACAACCCACGTTCACGGTGAAGAAACGCAAATCCAAGTCTTATGGTGTTCGAGAATTGATCGGAAGAAAGTTTAAGAAGTTCATCAAAGGAATCTATGATGACTTCAAAGCTTTCAAGAAGAAAGTCTTTGTGAAGAAGGAAAGTGAGAGTTGATTTTCCAAGTTTGAGGGCAAACTTTTTCAACCGGGGGTGTATGATGCATAATTGATGGCCTTATGCATCAAGGTCAACCATGGAGACATCTAATACTCACCTAGAAGAAAGAAGAGTTCAAGTCTCTCATATATCTCTCTACTTGGAAGGGATCAACTCATGTGATCGTATATTTTTTCTCCTTAATTCAAAGGACCATGAAGCTATCATAGAAGTCATCCTAGAGACGATTAATCTACATTCCAAAAGCTTTCATATGGTTCAAGAATCTTTAAGTTTGGATGAGAATCAAAGGAGTTATTCATATTTGTAATATAGCTTAGTACATTGTTTTCTTTATGATGTAAGCATTAGGAAGAATGATGTAAGCCCTTAAGGGGCCTAATCTTAGAAAGGGGTCACGCCTAAGGGGAGGTCTCCTACTATAAATACCCCCCTAGGGGTGCCTTGTAAACACACCTCATATTCATACATTCAATACAATGTCTAAAGTTGATGCTTTAGTTTCTTTCTAGTTTTGGCTAGATCAACGATTTCCACTCTAGGATTTCGTTTCAAATCTTCTCTTCTAATCCAAGATTGAGCATTCTTGGGTGGTGAAAGGAGGAGTAGGAGCTCTTGAAGATTGTGGTGTGGCCGTATCAATCCAAGGAGTTTCGTTGCTCATTCTATCAAGTTGTTCTTGTTTGATTCATCATTTGTAAGTTTGATTGATTCTCGTTTGTTTTGCTATTTTGGGAATTCACTTGATTGTCTTGAACTTCATGTTTTGAACTCACGAATCAGCCTTTGAATCATCTAAATCATTCGGCCATAGTTCCCTAAAATTGTTCCTTGAATCGTTCATCTTTGAATCAACTAGTGCAAGTTCTTACTTGTGATATGATCCTTGTTCTTTCTTGGCATTTTGGTTGTCTTGTGATCCATTATGCATCACTTAAGGAGGCATTCAAAGTCTCAGACATTGTAAAGGGTGGTGGCGGCTGGATCTGAGTAATGGGTCCACATAGTCAAACAATCTAGAGTGTGCAGTGGGTGTGATTTATAGAGCCCAAGATATCAACGGCAAAGACAGCAATGGGCTCAACTCATCCAAATGAAAAGTCAGCTTGGACTACTATCAAATAGAACTAACTATCGAAGAGTTAATTGAGGAACATGCTCTCAAGGTTAGACTACTATCAGTTCAGGGATTGTATGTTATGGTCAGGCTCAAGCAAATTTTCAGTGCACTCACTAATTGATAAAGCTGAGACGATTGTGTATGGCTATTCCAGCTTTGATTCAGTCATCTATTCTATGTGGCAGAAGCTTGCTTCTCATAAGATTGAAGTAATGAATAGGATCACTCTTCTGGGCAGACTAAACACTAAATGCATGCTTCAGAGAAAAGGATTGCAGTGGTGTTTGAAAACCAGGAAAGGAGCAAGGAACTTGTGTTGCAGTTTTTAAAATTGAGAGTTTCATTATGGTCTTTGAAGTGGAAGGACAAGCATCCATCCTTAGTTGAGATGATTGCAATGAATTTTCATAAGATCCCAATCATCTTCCAGTAATCTTTGATTCTGGCTGTGATTGCAAAAGTCCCAGAGATTGTAAAAGGATTGGCTTTCTTTTTCATTCTTTTATTGGGGCAATCTTCTTTTCAGTTGTATGGGTGAAACTTTGGGCTCTCTGCCCTGTTTGGTGCTCTCTGCACCCTTTTGATATCTCAATAAAAGGGTCATTCGGCATTACCTATAAAAAAAAAAAAAACCAACCTTGGAATTGGGGTAAAAAATTTGGACCTTACCCAAATTATCCATATATTTATTGATATAATAGTTGTTGGAATTGTAAAAAGTGATAAATAAAGTTATTAATTTGGAGTAAAAATGGAATTACAATCGTTGGAATTGTAAAAGTTACAAACAAATTGGGACAAAAGAGTTAGTTATTTTGACAAATATTATGAGACAAAGGTAATAGTTTTCTATGTTCAATAATTACACATGTTGAGTAATTACTATTTACTAGTTTAAGTTCGCAAAATTTTAGTCCTTATGTAGTACTCCCTCCGTTCTTTTTTATCTGTCATTTACGGTTTTTAGTGCCAATTTTTAATCATTAATTTCTAATATAAAACTTTTATAGAAAAATATAATATTATACTTTTTTAATAGTATTTTTTATTACGAATCTAATGATATTAATTTTGTATGATGAATCATTATACAAATTAAAATATTAACGGTAAAGTTTTTGCCACAATTCCCTAGGCGACAGATAAAACAAAACGGAGGTAGTAATTGTCACCTCCAGGGAGTGCTCAAATACCAAGATAACTAATTGACCATCAAACTTAGGGAAAAGAATTATAAAATTATTTAAGCTGGTAAAAATTAATTATGATAGATGAATAATATAGAAGTAAAATAGATAAAGGTTATATTAGAAATGTAAACACAAATAACTAGGGGAGATTCTATTGCATGTAAGTTTTTTCAACTATCATAATCAAAAAATATAGTTATCGAACGATAACTTTACCTTCAAAAAGTGATATATATATATATATATATATATATATATATATATATATATATATATATATATATATATATATATATATATATATATACACACACACACAATAAGTAATTCTATTTTTTGAAATATACATTTTTTGCAAAATTTAACATTTTTAAGGAGATCATACACTTATAAGGAACTTGTTACACTAGTTCCTTATATCTAGGATCTACTCTTTTGTGCAGTTGATAAGCTGCGAAAATGATGTGATAAGGTGAAATTCTGAAAGATGTGGTAAGGTGTGGAATGGAATGATAAAATTTGTGGAAAGTATGATTGACATGGTTGGTGATGAGAGGAAATATGAAAAGTAGAGGAGAAAAGTGAGGAGAGATAAAAGTGACGACATATATTAGTAATGATTGTCATAAAGTGTAGTCTGATATGGTAAACTATGAAAGAATATTTTAGTGATACGGTGAGATGTGACACCGTACTGCACTGTATAGAGCAAGGCCTTTAATGGATGATATTTATTTTATAAAAAGTCGTGATATGAAAGTTACAAGTACCACAGTTAAAAAAATTAATTTGTTATAAAATTCTAAATAATTAGAAATAAGAAAAACTATTTAATTGAACAAATAAATAGAGATAGAGGAAATGATATAAAATTTACCCATAATGACAAAATATTAAGGGGGAGTAATGGAGACGAGCCGAGTATCTCATTTCACGTAGATTATTGAGTTGGAACTTTGGAAAAAGCAAGGAGAGGTGGTAACTGCTAATTAGTCAAAACAAATAAAACAAACCAGCAAAATGCTCAGGGTATGTTTTTATTTTTATTTTGCCCAATAGTCTGTGTCCTCGTGGTTCAAAAATCAGAACATTCTTCGGCAACAGCAAAATGTATTTTGCGTCAATTGGAATAGGATCTTGTCCTCCGTCTCTATGTGCACAGGGAATTTTTCCGAGCCAAACGAGGTATATATTTCTCAACTATTTTTATAATTATAATAATATTATACCCCTGTCATTTTATTTGTCCTTTTATTCACTATCATATTATTTGTATCACTTTTTAATTGATAATTTCTTATAAAAGATCTTATTAACAATTCTAATGTTATATTTTTATGATAGTATTTTTTATTACGAATATAATCGTAGTAATATTATTTAAGAAACTATTGTATATATTGAAAAATTTCCAGTCAAAATTTTTGAAAGTTGACATCACAATTTTTAAAATAACAAATAATATGGAACTGTGGGCGTGGTATATGTTTTATTGAAGGACTTTTTTAAGAGCATAGTTAAAAAAAAAATTCGAAAAACTTGAGACTGCTAGAATGGTTCGAAGGTGCCCAAAAAGTTACCACCAGAACCATCACAACTCACAACTCACAACCATAGAAATTATTCACAAGTAGGGAAGTACAACCCACACCCAGGGGAAGCTACTACAGAAACAACGGATCAATGCCTATAGGTTGGTTAACTAGTATTACAATGATGAATTTAGGCTTTTGAATTAGAAATGACCAATAAATTATTACACATTTAAAATTTGTAATTTTTTTTATCCCAAGTTAAATGAGGACCCGCCCCTGCCAGTAGGCCTGCAATCACTTCTAAGTAACACGACCGTGGGGCTTGTTTTGTGCTCAATTTTGTTTTGCCTCTCTTTAATTTCTCACCTTAAATACGTTTAGCTCATGTTTTTCGGAGTGGTAGAATCAAGTTAAGTTTAATAAGGTAAGAAAAAAATAAAAAGTAAAGATAAATTTTGTCGTAGGGTAAACGTATTTTATTACTAAAGTAAGTTTTGAGTATATATATATATATATATATATATATTGGAAACATATCATATAACTTTTATCGTCCAGTGGTCAAAATAGCAAATTTTCAAATAATCAAATTGATCATAAAAAATGATTTAAGACATAAAGATCAAATGACACCAAAAACCAAACAAGCGAATACTTCCTTCGTTGTACAATAATTATCACTTTGAGTAAAGTTTTCAAAAATTAAGAAAATAAATTAGTTAAGTATTGTATTATATGAAAAATTATAAAACGTTAATATTAAATTATTTATATATTTTTTCTCTCTTATTTTTCTATCTTTACATCAAAATAATTGAAAATTAATTGAAAAAAATTACATCAAAATCAGGATAATAAAAAAATTAATTAAAACGATAGCCATTATGGAATGAAAGGAGTACTTTATATAATTTTCCATTGACTATTTTCAATGTCGAAATCTGAAAGATCAAGCTTCGCCTTTTATCCAGTTGTCTGAAACGATGTTTCCTGGTGAAGACTGAAAAGCACCGTAAGATCACATCCCCCTTTTATCCAATTGTCTGAAAATTGAAATGGTCAAATCAAACCTGAAGCGTGAAAAGTGTAAACACGACTAAGGCCAAGGAATAACAGCAAATGGCTGCTACCGCTAGAACAGGGTAACAAAAAGCAAGCAAGTTTGGTGAATACATGCAAAAGAAGACAAATATCTTTTTGGCCATTCTCACACTCAAAGGAACACCCACACACACCCTATCGAATCTGACTAATAATAATCAACAGATTGTCCAAATAAGAAGAATTATCTACTATTATATAATACTAGGTGTCTAGGACTCTAGTATAATTTTCAAAACTGCCGTGGCACAAATGCAAATATACAAGGATGACTTAATCATCGTGATTATTGACAATGATATAAATGTGTGAGTCATCAATAATTTATTTGACTAATATTATTGATCTTTTATCAACGTGATTGAGTTATGATGATTTTTAGCTGTCATGGGTACGATCGTCCTTATAATTATTTATATTTAATAGTGTTTGAATGTAATATTTTTCTTTTAAAACTAGTTATTTGCAGTTTTATTATGCGGTTTGCCGTATTGACTTTAAAAATAAAAAAAACCTATGCAAGCATGAATTGGATGGATGGGGTTTGGCTTGGTTCCAAAACAGGTTTTGACTCATTTGCATCACTTTCTCTTCCTTCCAACCTCCCCCCATTAAATAAACATCCATTCTTCTCTCTCCATATTAATTGCTAAATGCCACCAATTTTAGTCCTCATCTACCCTCATCAAACCTCATTGAAAATATTGGCTTAACCCATCAATCATCTTCAAAAGTAACCAATAAAAAAACTTACCTCTAACATTTTTTTAGTTTTGCCCATTCTTTAATTGCCTATTTGTATCTAGGATTAAAATACTCATACATTACTATTCATCCATCTGTCACCCACATCAAATTTTGGGATCCTTGTTGCCCAAATCCCTTAAATTCCATCCTAAATCATCATCGTTATTATAAGTTTGGGATTACCCACCTCAGATCTTACTCTCCTCTTCATTCTGTAGGGAAAAAAAAAAAAACAAAGAAAAACAGGACGAAGCAGGGCAAATTGTAATGAAGTTCTGGTTGTTGGTTTGCTAGAAAAAGAGGAGGTGAAGTGCCCAACTACCCATGTGAGCAAAATCCCACTTGTGTTGATGAAAGTTACTTCTCTGAGGTGTATTTGTTTCTCCTTTCTCTTGGAGCTTATGCTGCCTCCATTAATGGTGCCAGGAGAGGTATTTTCTCTCTCCTCTTTCTAACCTCTCATCCTTTGTCAGACTCATTCTTCTCTTCTATTCATGCCCAAATACAAAGCACCCAATTCACTAGTATCTTTTCAGATTGTGTCGTGCTCTTAATTCCCCTGTTTCAACTGTTTTTTCTAGGTCTGCCTTGGATTAGTTTCTGAATCTAAAAACTTTCTTCTTGACTAACTTTCTATCCATTTACCCAGTTGTTGAGTGATTGATTCCAGCTCAATTTCATGGTGATTGTGTGCTGAAGGGGTGTTTCCTGGGTAGCAAAGTAGCAATGGAGAAGTGGGGTTCTATTCATTCAGTAGTCTTTGTAAGTTTGCTTCTTCTTGTTCTTGTTTTGCCCAAATTATGTAGTGCTAGTATTCAACTCTCAGGCAGCTTAAGCCCAGGGTTTGAAGCCTCCCAAATGGGTTACATTGATAATGATGGCATGTTTCTCCTTTCAAATGACTCTAGTTTTGCATTTGGATTCAAACCCACCAAAGATGTCACCTTGTTTTTACTAGTCATTATTCACCAGCAAACCTCCACAGTCATTTGGACTGCAAATAGAGGCACCCCAGTTGCCAACAATGACAACTTTGCGTTTGATAATAAAGGGATTGTCACCCTCCAAGGTGGAGGGAAGCCAGTTTGGACACCCAAAACTGATGGGAAATCTGTAGCATTCATCCAGTTGGAGAACTCAGGGAATTTGGTGTTTCTAGGAAGTGATAACACCATTGTTTGGCAAAGTTTTAGCCATCCAACAGATACCCTTATTTCGGGTCAGGATTTCACTCAAGGGATGAAGCTCTCAAGTGATCCGAATGTTGAAAATGGTAACTTGACTTACTTCCTTGAGATCAACTCTGGTGACTTGGATCTCTATGCTGGGTATAAAACCCCACAGCTGTATTGGTCCATGTCACAGGACACTAGGAAGATCATCAATAAGGATGGTGGAGAAGTAAGCTTGGCTAGAGTGGAGGCCAATTCATGGAAGTTCTATGATCAAAGCAAGGTTTTGTTGTGGCAGTTCATATTCACATCATCAAATTCTGACCCAGGGAACTCCACTTGGATCGCGGTCCTTGGGAATGATGGGGTTATCAGTTTCTATAACCTGGGGGTGGGTTCATCCAAGGCCAGTTCTTCAGTGAAAATACCAACGGATCGATGTAAGACACCCGAGCCTTGTGGGGCTTATGAGGCTTGCTCAGGGGGTAGTTGCCAATGCCCTTCTGGACTTGTCTCTAGGTCTTGCAAAACTGGTATTTCTTCTCCTTGTAAAGCCACAAATTCCCCTCCTCAGCTCATCTATGCAGGGGACGGGCTTGGCTATTTTGCTCTTGATTTTGTGCAGCCTTCGTCGAAAACCACCCTGGGTGGGTGTAAGGATTCTTGTACCAGGAATTGCTCGTGCCTTGCGTTGTTCTTCGACAACAGCTCAAGAAGCTGCTATCTCTTTGACAGAATAGGGAGTTTTCTCTCTGATAGTACATCCACGTATTCAGCCTATGTGAAGGTTTCTTCAACTGGAAACGCTCAAGTTCAAGGGGGCAACAGCAACAGCAAGCATGTGGCTGTTATCATAGTTATAGTCATTCTGACTGTGCTTATCGTTGTGGGTATACTGTATGGAGGATACCGGTATTATCTGAAGAAAAACAAATTGTCCGAGTCACAAGAAGAAGCTTCGGAAGAGGACAACTTTTTGGGGTCATTATCAGGGATGCCAGTTCGGTACAGCTACAAGGAACTCCAGGAAGCAACCAACAACTTCACAGAGAAACTCGGGCAAGGAGGGTTTGGGTCAGTTTACCGTGGGGTTCTGCCAGATGGGACAAGAATCGCTGTGAAGCAGTTGGAGGGTATTGGGCAAGGGAAGAAGGAGTTTCGTGCTGAAGTGAGCATCATAGGAAGCATACATCATGTCCATCTGGTTAGGCTGAAGGGGTTTTGTGCTGAAGGCCATCACCGCCTCCTTGCCTATGAGTTCATGGCAAACGGGTCCTTGGATAAGTGGATATTCAAGAGGAAGAAGAACAATGATGCTATTTTGGATTGGGAAACAAGGTACAACATTGCCCTTGGAACAGCCAAAGGGCTGGCTTATCTCCATGAGGATTGTGATGTGAAGATCCTGCACTGCGACATAAAGCCCGAAAATGTGCTCCTAGATGACAATTTCCAGGCCAAAGTGTCTGATTTCGGATTGGCTAAGTTGATGTCTAGGGAGCAGAGCAATGTGTTCACCACTCTCAGAGGCACCCGAGGTTACCTAGCACCGGAGTGGATCCTCAACTACCCCATCTCAGAAAAGAGCGATGTTTACAGTTTTGGGATGGTCTTGCTCGAGATCATTGGGGGGCGGAAAAACTATGACCCAAACCAATCCTCGGAGAAATCCCACTTCCCATCCTATGCTTTCAAGATGATGGAGCAGGGAAAGCTGGAAGAAATCCTCGACTCGACTGTGAAATACAAGGCGCAAAACGAGAGCGTGCAGAATGCAATCAAGGTGGCATTGTGGTGCATCCAAGAGGACACATCGATCAGGCCTTCGATGACCAAAGTTGCACAAATGCTTGAAGGGCTTTGCCCGGTTCCTCACCCTCCCATGACTTCCTTCTCAGGGGCGAGGCTCTTCTCCAGCTTCTTTAACAAGTCCACGAGCGACGAAGGGACTGCCAGTGGGACATCTTCCAGGCCGTCAGAGTGCAACAGTGATACTTATGTATCAGCAGAACGCCTCTCAGGACCCAGATGAGATGTGTTCATCTACAAGAATGAGTAGACATAGGTGTCTTCTGCACTTTAATTACTGCATTGTTGTGTATATAAATATAGCATTTTTCTTTTTTTGAGACAGTGAAAATTTTGTTTGCATTAGCTATCTTCTTAAAGAAGTGCGTTTGTCACATAGATAACTGAGTGAAAACTAGAAAACCTGTAAGAAGTAATATCATAATAGTTATTGAAAGCATTGGACGTTCGACGAAAAGATACAAGTCAGAAATGTTGTTGAACAATTAACAGCAGTTGTAGGCTAGTAGCATTCAAAATCAAACATAACATGAGCATAAGTGGCACTGACATAAAACTTATTCGATATCGATCCTTGGTCTGGAATCTATACCAAAGGTATTCACTCATATGCCAAAAGTATACAGTATGCTGTGCTTATGACAAGGCTCACTGCAACAATATCACTATTGGAAAGCTTAACTCACACCACAGTGATGATGAAGGTAATCCACCGCAACAGCAACAGAAACTTCCACTGCAATGTCTATTCTTTTAAGAAGGCTTAGATGTTTCGACCATCAACTGATCTATTTGCACTGTCAGTTGATTTCTGATGCAACCAATCTTCTAGACTTCCATTCAACATGTACTCATAAACCAAAGCCTTGAAATCATTGCCGTGGCGATCAATACTTGAACTAGCTGTTATAACTTTCACAAGATTTCTATGTCTGATGCTCCTGAGGGCTTGACATTCTCTGTTGAAACTCTTGACAGCAAGCACTTCTGTGCTCTCTTAAATCCTTTGATGGCAACATGGTTTGATCATCAAGGTTTCACCTCCAAAGTCATTGTATGATAAATTCAGGATTTGTAACGAGAACTTGGCTAGGAAATCTTGTATTTCCCCAGATAAATTGTAAGTTGTTGCGTGACAAATCCAACTCTCGAAGCCCTCTCAAGGAACTCAATGTGAGAGGAATAGATCCCTGAAAGAAGTTTCCCCAGATAACATGGCATTGGAAACATCCAAGTAATCTAGATTTTTTAGTTTTCAAACTTCTGCAGGGAGTATCCCAGTTGGAGGGTTGTTGGCTAGACTAAGTGCAATTGACAAGGATGACAAACTAAGAACTTGTAAGTGGTGGTATGCGACCATTGAAATTGTTTCTATCAAGAAACAATTCTTGCAGGGAGCTGCAGTTTCCTAGAGCTAAAGGTATTTGGCCTACAAGATTGTTCATAGACAGAAAAAGATGAATAAACTGGGTTAAATTTCTGGAAGGTATATGTCCTGACAGTTGATTATCCGCTGAATCAATATACTCACTCCATTTCATATTATTGTCTTTTAGTGGATTGTCACGGTTTTCAATGTTATTCTTTAATTGATGATTTTTTATACAATATTTTATTAATAATGACAATATTATACTTTTAAGATAGCTTTTTCATTACCAATCTAATGTTAATAATTTTATATGGCGAGTCATTATATATATTGAGAAATTTACGATCAAATTTTTTAAAATTTGACCATAATTTCCAAAAAGAACAAATAATAAGAAACATAGGGAGTAGCTCAAATGTTTCAGTTTTCCTATACCTGGAGGAATGGTCCCTGAAATTTGGTTGTCTGACATAAAATAGTTGCCAGGAGGCTGGATTTTCTATACAGATTGGAATTTCCCCAATTGTGTTGTTTCCCTTGTAGACCTAAAATTAAAAGCATAAAGAAATCGCATACCACGCTTGGAAACAACACTCCTAAGTAGGGGTGAGCGCAGATCGGATAACCGATCCGAACATCAATTTGGATCGGTTAACCGTATGTTCGGATAGTTAAAATCATGATCCGTATCCGATCCAAAAATTTCGATTAATCGGACTTTCGGTTAGCCGAATTGTCGGATAATAAAATTTGCGATCCGTATCCAATCCGAAAGAATCGGTTAACCGAATTTCGGATCGGATAACTGTATATCCACGGATTATAAAACACTCATACAACAATAATCATTGTCTTACTTCAATGGGTTCAAAATTGTAAACTTTATGTATTGTGTTACATTTCTACGCTAATGACTACTAATTTACAACAAAAAAATAATATTTGAGGGGTTTAAAGTTGAAAATTAATTATTTTCGGATTTTCGGATAACCAATAGATTATCCGGATTGTTCAACCCTAGATCCGTATTCGATCCATGATCCGGGGAAAAAATTTGGATCGGTTAACCGATCCGCCAACTTCAAAAATAATCCGCTAATTATCCGTTTTTTCGGATCGGATAATCAGATTTTTGAATCGGATCACGGAATATGGATTTTTTGCCCAACCCCTACTCCTAAGTCGTTGCAATGTAGTGGCATTTGACAGGGAAGATATAAAATTGAACGGGACATTTGGTACCCTGAGTAAGGGTAAGAAATGGGAATAGGAGAATTGACAATACAATTCTCATATTAATTTGTTTTACAGTAATTAAAAAAAAAGGCAATGGGACTGGGAATAGGAATAAAATGCCCCAACTCTCAGAAATTTATTACGGAAGGTGGTGGTACTACCTTCGTCCCATTATATTTGTTCATTTACCTGATTTGAGAAGAACATTGTATATTGGAAATTGAGGTGAAAAGTTTGTAATTTACCCAAATGCCCCTACTTTAATTGAAGATAATTGCTGTTGGAATTGTAAAAAGTGAAAAATGAATTTATTAATTAGGGGTAAAAAAGTAATTATAGTTGGAATTATAAATGGGATAAATATTTTGGAACAAAAAAAGTTAGGTAAAATGACAAATATTATGGGACAGAGGTAGTAATTAATGTTAATGTTCATAATGTTGGGTGTGGAGACTCTGAAAACTCATTACAATTATGGAAGCCCAATCATCTCAGAACAAAAATAGAGCTAACCCAATAAGTTTATATTAAAGAAAAACCAATGTTATATACTCCAAAAGATATTAAAGAATTTTCAGTACAAATTACAGAATTATTAGAGAAGGGCCTAATAAGACCGTCAAAAGGTAGCTATTCTCATATCCTACTTTTATGGCAATGAATGAAGCAAAAAAAAAAAAATATAATGATTACTAATTATAAAAAATTAAATCAATTTACCAAAATAGATAACTATTTTCTGCCTAATAAACAAGTTCTACTTAATCTAGTTAAAAACAAAAGCTATTTTTCAAAATTTGATTGTAAATCTGGAATTTGGCAAATAAAAATGGAGAAAACAATATTAAGTATACAAGGTTTAGCACCCCATAAGGACTTTATGAATGGATAATAATGCCTTTTGGATTAAAAAATGCACCATGAATATTCTAAAGAAGAATGGACAATGCATTCAAACATCCAGATGAGTCTTAGTGAAAAGAAAGTTATTATAGAAAAAAAAGAAATTGAGTTTTTAGGATTTAAGTTGGGGAAAAATGGAATTTATCTTCAACCGCGTATTACAAGAAAAATATTAGAATATCCAGATGAGTTACGAACTAAAAAACAAATTCAAGGATTTTTAGGATTGTTAAATTATGTCGGAGATTATATTGAAAAATTAGCAAAATAAAAAAGAGATTTGCAGAAACTTTTAAGAAAAACTAATACGAAACAACGGTCAGAATATCACACAGAACAAGTAAAAAAAATTAAAGCTAAATTTTCAGAATTAAAACAACTTAAACTACCAGAACCAGGTGATAATCTTATATTACACACAGATGCTTCAGACATTACTTGCGCAGTTGTTCTAAAAACGTATTTACATGTTATTTGTGGATACCATAGTGATACATTTTCACCTCAAGAAGAAAATTATAACACCATGGCAAAGGAATTATTAGCAATAACTAGAGGAATGAAAAATGGAGATTATTTCTAATAGTAAAACTTTTTTTTTTTTGATAAGTAGCGGCCATACGAGTCCTTTTATTTAAGGAAATTTTATCTTCAAAAAAAAAAGATTCTTTTGTTTTTCAAAATGGGCATTTTAGGCCTCGAAGTCACAATTGTTGAATAGAGCCAAAGATCCAAAAGAAGCCAATACCGCAAGAATTAAAACAGAAGAATTTGCACACCATAACAATGACACACAGGAGCATAGTTGAACTATGAAATTGAACAATATCAGCAGCTTGAAGAAAAATCCATCGGATCAATCAAGACTTATGCGATTTCACCCATAACAGAATAAGGGTGCTCCTCCTTCCAATATGATGTCTTCACAGTTTGTAGACCCAAATCCTTCTTGCTTTCATGATTATCAAACACAAATGTAAACCTAAACCATAGGCAATCCAGCCACTTGTTATGGATTAATTTGTTCACCATTTAAAGTCTTAACCGATAATAAAGCTGCAACTACTTTTGTAATACAAAGTCTAGATAATGGCTCTCATATGAGAAAACTCCATAGATGACAAACATTTTTATCTCAATTTAACACTGTTTATGAGCATGTTTTAGGAAATCAAAATTTTATTGCAGATTATCTAACAAGAGAAGAAGAATATCTCCGACAATGATTCCAGATCGTTTGGCAAAACATATAGAGGATATCAGATTGGATATTAATGAATATTTCGACATTGTAGAAGAAAGAATTCAATGTTTAGAATAAGAAATTCAAGGAATAAAACTCGATATGGCACAGGTAAGAACTGTTGTTGTAGAAATCTTCAAGGTTGCCAAAGACCTCGGAGGAGAAGAAACTTCTCAAGCTCAAAAGGTCAAAGAAGAAGAATCATCTTCTTCACAGAACCCAAATATCAAAAAAGAATCCCAAAATGATACTCAACGAAATATTATCAAGGGAAAGACATCAAACCACTCTCTACTTGAAAAAGAGAAAGAGATGCTACAACATCAAGCTAAAACTCTAGCTCAAAGATCTGTTATTCAAACCACAAGCGAAAGAATTATCCACAAATTATCCCCAATAGATATCAATGATCCATTCTATATAGAATACAAGAAAATCAATGAGATTGCGTAAACAAGAATCTCAAAATTTCCGAACATCTTTTATACCATTAGAGAATCTAATTTTCCCATAATAATAGCCACAAAAGTTGTCCCATACCACATATATCAGTTTTACAAATTTGGATACCCTTGATCTTGTATACCAATTTCAAAATTTAACCCAATTATCCAAATTCCCTCCAATCATCATAGAAAAATTAATGGACTTCAGGTCCATGACAATGAGAGATATATATGTAAAATTTTCTGTGATTCCTCAAGAAAGGAATGAAACGACAAAAGAATTATTCCCAATTATATCTATGATAGAAGTTGAAAATGTAGCAGATGGATATCAAATTGAATGAATACTATCAAGATCTTAAAAACCATTCAAGTTCAATTTATCCGGAATATAATATAGAAGAATGAGTGGAGCAATTGCTGTCAGAATCCTCAGCGGAAAAAGTTATGGAGAAGGATTCAGGTCAATCTACAACACTGAAGAGAAAGACCTGATTATTATTACCAAGAAAGGTGCCAAGTCAAACCATTTTGATGATCCAATATTTTATTTCTACCAAAATCTTGAGCCTGGACTATTTAAGAGCAGCAGTATAGTTTAGAGAAAATACGTAGATCATTTCAGAAAAGAAGCAGACAAAAAACCAACAGTTTGAAAACAGTGAAGAGTCAAAATCAGGCAACAGGATAATTACACCTTGAAGCGATATCTTCACAAACATAGATGAATCATCAGAAGAAATAGTGATAATAAGATATTTTTGAAAGAATTACGCAATCAATGATGTAATTTTTAGCAAACTTTATGTATGCAATTATGTTTTGTATGCTTCCCTCCATCTATAAATATGGAAGGAAATAAGGAATGTAGGAGGCAGTTGAAGTGAGAGTAAGAGAGCAAAATAAAGTTTCTATTTGTGAGCTTTGTATTACAGAAATGTTCAAAGTTCTTCCCTTTTGAGAAAGCAGCAATAAAATAAGTCTATTTTTATAAATTCAAATATCTTTATATCTTCTTGTTAGGGATTAGATACCTTTGTGAGGCTCTGATACCACTTGTTAGGGATCAGAGCCTCACAAGGGTATCTGATCCCTAACAAGTGGTATCAGAGCTAGGTTCAATGAGATTCAGATCCTGCCGGAGTCAGGTCAAATTCCTTCAGAGCCGGGTTCAATCAAATTCAGGATGAAGTCAAAATTTGGTTATTAGATTTAGGTGATAGAGTGTTGTTAACAGGATGACGTCGAGAAGTTCATTGGCTAGATAAATTTCAGGGTTCTTTGACGGTAATCGAAGAATTTGTTCCAAGGTGGAGATTGTTGGGTTAATGGCCCAAATTCTCTTGACTCATTATTTGGCAAGTTTCCTAAACACTCCAAGTTATTGGTTGCTATTAGGAAATTATTTTATTTCCTAATTATATTTAGGTCAATTTCCTAATTGTATTCTAAAACCTAATTGTATTTTGAGTAGAAGTCTAGCCAGATCTATAGAATGTTTACCCCTATAAATAGAGGTCTTTATTCACCTTGTAATATGCGCCAAGAAACCAATGTAGTCGATGTGAGAGCCTTCAAAACTCCCCATGAGGGAGGTACGATGTTATTTCCACATCTTCACCCTACTCATCCCTAGGTTATGAGAGTCTACGAGAGTTCACACATATATTTTATGTAACACCCCAAAACCCTTAACCACAAGATTAACTTAAACCATCAATTAAACCTGTGATTAGCGCAGCGGAACACCAGGGTAGATGTATTACCGCCGTCCCCACTCGGGACAAGGCAAACACAAACACCAAACATAACCCAAAATAAAATATACTTAACCCCATACAAAACAATCACCAAACTTTGAAATACAACATAAACAACCCTTTAAACATTTATATAAAGATTTCCCAACATGAGAAAAGAAAAGTCTCCAGATCCCATAAAAACGCTTGAGGATCGACTAGCAACCACCTTAGAAACGACCTTGAACGGGACGATCTACTTTTGCTTAGCCTTGGCTTTATCCTGTGAGCTCGGACCTCCTAAAACAAAACATTGAAAACAGACGCAAAGTGAGTGGGGAAACACTCAGTACACAAACCTCCAACACGTCAACCGTTCGAAAACGGTTTCTAGTGCCGGCGTTTTAAAAACATTTTGAAACCGGGGAAGGGGAAATTAACCATGAATGAACTGGATTGTTGCATAGATAAATATGTACATACGTAAAGGAGTTAAACTTGTAATAATTGAAAACGAGTGGTATCCCTTACGATCGATGCAAAGCACCTCACACACGCGCATGCCCAAATCGATCTAGATTTGGATTGGGTGACTGCTAGGCAGTCGACACTGGCCAGGTCATTAGGACACTCTGATCAGGAGCATCTAAAAGAAAAGGCTAGTACATCACGTAACTAGCTAGCATATAATAAGGCGGGACCACTTTTGAAAATAATGTGATAAATGATATTAGGTCAATGCTTTGACATGATGATAATATATATATACTGAATGATAAGAAAAAGCTAAACGTTGGACAATTTGCGTACCTTGGGTAGTAGAAAGGTCTAGCGACGTGTCTCGAGCTTGGGACGGTTTGGGCGACTTGGAAACTATAATAAGAGCATAAGAAAATTGAGAGTTTAAATAAAGTCCTTGCATTTAAAAGCTAGGATGAAAGTATTTAAAACTTGATAACTTAAAAGGAAATGAGAAAATAGAAATTTCAGTTTTTGATCAATCAAAGATTTGGTGATAACTTGAGCTAGAAAACCCGGATTTTTGCAAACGAGTACTTTTCGGAAAGGGAAAATCACGCCCTAGAACTTTGTCAACTGGCCCGAAGGCTAAAAGAGAAAGGAAGGGCTCGAAAAAAAGCCCGGAAAGAAGCAGAGCACTTGAAATTAATCATGTGGCTTGGAAATTTAAGCGAAACTTATGGTGAAACTTGAATAGGATCAAAGAAAGCTTATGATGTATAAAGCATCCTTAACAACCAGCTTAGATGAGCATAGAATTGGAGTCATTGAAGGTTTAAGAAGAGAAGCTATTCGATTATTGAAAACATGGAAGAAACGTTGTCAAGCGACGGAAATTAGATAAGGACATGGTTATGAATTTTGGAAAGTTTACGAACCAATGACCGGTGAATTGAATACATAGAAGAGGTGGTCCTTGGCTATTTAGACATCAAGGAAACCCATAAACTTGTCAAGAAGTCAAAAGTACGACTTAGCCATCAACAACGCTCAATAGAACTTTAACCCTCCACAACTTGACTCATGGCTTTGCTAATGTTTGATAAACCTTTAGGAGCTAAACTCCAACCACTAAATTGCCTTAAATCATCTTAGCATACCTATCCAACCCATCTTAACAAAATCACAATGGTTACCATCTCATGAGAGCTCCCTAAGAAACCCCCTTGCACCCTTAAAGATAGAAATTAATTAATAAAATTCTGAGCAGAAACTTTGTTGACGGCCCTCAAACACAGCCTCATATCTCACTCTCCCGATATCGTATGGATGCAAACTTTATGTTTCCGGAAAGCTTGAAGAATGACCTAAAACTTTTATGTTTATTGCTTAAGCCCATAAAGTCTCCAAATGGACGAAAACGTAGCAAGAAGATACTGACTCAGAACACGTATATACTTGCACCCTTTCACGGTTTTGCTCGTATCTCGGGCTACACATACCGGATTCTCGAAATTCCAAAGCCTAGAGTTAGATAGTCACTTGGGGTATCATTTCCAGTAAAAATCTGGGCAAAACTCACATTTTACCTCCTCTGTAAAAATCAGATACCTAGACAGAAACTTTTTACGTTTTTGATTCTTAATTACTTTAGTGTCTCCTTTGGCCTCTAACTTGTACTAATACACAACCAAAGCCCAAATTAACTATTACTCATGGTTCTTCCAGATTTTAATACTCAAAGACTACCCAAATAAGCTCATGAAATTCACATGCAACCATGGATTACACAAGCAACTATAATTAACACTTGAATTAACACTCTTCCACCCATTTCCACACTAAATTCATATCATCCATGTATGTAATCACTTAATTAACATAGTAGACAATCTAAAACAGTCCCTTAATCATCATATTTCTCCTCTAAAACCACATGCAAGCAAGAATTTCAACATTCAACAAGAACTTAGCAAGAACTCATCCAAAATCAAATCAAACTATACATGCATCCTTCTCAAACTCAAACCCTAATTAACCCAACTTAACCACAACTTAAATTCATGCTTAGAAATCATAAAGGAGATAAAGAACAACAAGAATAACACAAATTAGAAGTGAAAATCAGATTTGAAACATAAAGAGTAGAGTTAGGGTTTGAGAATTATACCACTTGGAGAAGAAATTGAAGGAGAAAAACAAGAGAGAGGTGGAAGGGGTGCACGGCCACCGCCTGGTGGTCGCCGGCGTGACCTCTGGCCGCCGGAAATTGGTCGGAACAGATGGGGGCACGGCTGGGATGGCTGGACAGAGAAGAGGGAGAGAGGAAGGAGAGGGTAGAGTGAAGAGTGTTGGTGAATTTTCTGAAATGAATTAACACTATGGCCTTAGTACTCTCCCCTCCTTTATAAAAACTCTCTTTAATGAACTTAGACAATTAGTAATATAAACTAGCTAGGTAAAATAATTGGTATTGACTAAAATAAAATTTCTGAACATAAACTTGGTAAATTAATTTAGTATATGATTAAATAAAATCACTTGGGAATAAATTGGGTAGTATTAACTAGTATTGAACCAAATAAAATAAATTAGTAGGATAACACTTATTAAAATAAATTGGACCATAAATGTAATTAGGAAGGTTGGATAACATAAATCGTAATCGAAATGGGAATTAAAATTAATATAACCTTCTTCGGTTACAAGCGTAAAATTGAGAATGATAAAATAAATTATAAAACTTATCGTAAAAGTATTCATAAACTCGTAATAATAATTATAACTTTAAATTCGTGATAACATAAAATCAACCCGTTTAACCATCGCCTTGCTCGAGACCTGTCGCGCATAAAAAAATAAATAATAATAATAACAGTAATAACTATATTAACGTAAAAGAAAAAAAAATTTTAACAGCGTAATTTAGTTAATCACTGTGATTAAGGCCTTTATTAATACGGGTTTAGGGTGGGTCGTTACATTTTACCTCTTGTAATATCTCCTTTTTCTACTAGTGGATATTGGTTGTCGCCCGTGGGTTTTTCTCTGAGTTCTTCGGTTTCCCACGTAAAATACTGTCTCACCCTATTTATCCTTGTCTCTCTTTATTATTATCCTTCATTCCATAATCATCCTATATTTCCTTCCGCTACGGATATTTCTCTATTTTACACCCTAACAACTGACTATCAACTGGCAACAAATCTGAATCTGATTCCTAACACTTCTAAATTCTGAGAGAAAGAGAGATTTTTAGGTTAGAAAGCCGAAGTAAGACCAGTAAGCCCTGAAGAGAAGGCGTGACGGCAGGCTGAACAATGTCCAAACTCTCCATATTTCAGAAGCATAAAGGTATAAATTTATTATGAAGCTTATAAATTCAGTTTATTTTATTCTGTAAGTATCAATATTAATTTTACTAAAGAAATTAAGTTAATTGTTGTTGCTCAAATTTACTCTTTAAGAAATAGTTTTAAACTTTTTTCTATAAAAATTTGTCAGACCCTTGAGATTGATAGTATTAGACCTATAGAACTAATTAAAAAAACAATAAAATGAACGAACAACATGATAGACAAATTTATAAACGAAGTTTGATGAATCTAGAAGAATTTATGATAGGAATTGGTGTTCGATTATATGATGAAGATGGATTATTAAGATTAATAAAATACTTAGCCCAAAATAAACAACAATGTTCGTTTTTTCATACAAAAATTTTATTCATAATAGAAAAATTATTTGAAATATATAAATCCTGCTCAAAAAATTAATATGCAATCTACAACGAAAATAAACAAAGGAGATATCATATCTGGAGAAACATTTAATTTACCAGAATTAAAATGTTACACGATTCAAGAATCATGAGATTTTTTGAGATCTTTCAATCTAACTACAAGAAGCTATAGATTAAATATGTTAAAATATTTAAAGAAATCTAGATACTTATATTTAATGGGTTTACCTTCCAGTGTTCACAAAGCTGCACTTAATTTAATTAAGGATCAAATTACATTATTAGAAAAAACATTTGAATATTCAATTTGGTTTGAACCAAATAAAAATCCAAAAGACTCACAAATAACATATTTAACAGACGAAGAATAAAAATATTGTTAAAGAAATTGTTTCTATAAATTAAATAAAAATCCAACGTCATACCAAATAGTTAAAACCGACCGACAAAGAAGGAAACATAAATTTATTATAAATAGTAACCATATTTATTGCAGATAGTGAACGAATTTATTGCAAATAGTAAACATATTTATTGCAACTAAAATTTACTGTTACAATATTTGTATAATCATCAACTCGAAATGACTCGAAAACAACGAAATGATCAAAATGTCTAACCCATTTCGACCCGTTCAAACTCGTTTGGACACCTCTACTTCCAACACAAGGCCTTTCCTTCTGTTTTAAGGTTGATGGAGAAAGGGTCTGTTCATGATGTTGATATTTGCAGCTATATGTTTCATACTTGAGGACAAAAGTAGCTGCGAGTCTTGGACCATATTTTCAAAGTGGAACCTAAGGACAAACCCAATAGTACTGTGTCATTTTAAGGTGCATGAATACATCTCAAACTACCGCATTGTTAAACACCAACTCCTAAGAAGGAAGGATACAAGCACTTTCGTGATGAACAGAACCCAAGTCATTCACAAAAAAAAAAAAAAAAGGAAAAAAAGGGACCTTCAGTACAATGAAAATATGACAACACATCTGCCTTGCCTTCAAACAAAATAGGGGAGGGTCCTTCTCAAATCCTACTCAATAATGAATGATTTGCAAAAGTATGTCAAAATTGAAGGGTGTAGCTTGATGATCCTAATACAAAATATCCAATGTTTTATTTATATTTCTCAGTTGATAGATCGACATGATAATTAGAGATATCAAAAAAAATTTTCAAGCAATTGACGAATTCTCTTTGTGACATATCCATGAGGAAGTGAACTTTACACAATTCCCAAAAACGTATATTCTCGAAAAATACAATTCTCAAAAAAGCATCATAACTTATCCAATCCAATCCAAACTTCATTTTATCCAATCCAAAGAACAGGGTTGGATGAGCAATCAGGATCATAGGCTAAATGATGCTATCATATGGAACGTAACTGTAGTCCTTCATTAGCTTTTCCCTCTTTTAAATGTGAGTAATTTAAAGAGATGTTTTAATTAGAAGGTCCCCTAAATTTTGTGGTATCTTTCTTTATCGGCCAATTCAAAAATGAATGATATAATCAATTAATGTTATTGTTAAACGTCTATTTACCAGTGGATCCACAAATTCTTTTTGGACCCGAGTAAAAACAAAATGGGGGGCTTGAACCATAAATAAATAAATAAATATTTTTATGGAATAACAAATATATGTATATATATTATGTATTTCTTTGAATCTACCTAATTAACTAAACAGGACCTATGTAGTAATGTAGGGCTAATAATTATTTCTTCAATTGCCTTCTAAGGTTAACATTAATTAATTGTTATGTCACGCTCTTTCTCTATAAATTTGTCATGAGATGTACGTATTTTATTTGAGATGATTATGGCCGTTGATAAGTTATTAGTTACATGTAAATGTATTAAAAAGTAATTTTAATATCATTTATTAATTATATCTAGTAACTATTAAATAATTCACCTTATAATAAATTTGTCTCACAATAAAGTTATATGACACGAGTTACAAGATGCCATATTAGAACTTGTATAAGCTCAATGCAGTGCCCTTTCAAAATTTTGCTTTTTCCATGTTGCCAAATGTAAAAAAATATTTTATTTTGCAAACTCTGGCAGTCCAACTAGAAAAGAAGAAAAAAAAAACCCAAACATCCATAATAAAAGTTTAACTTTTGGTGAAAATAAAAAAATATTTTTTATATATCAAAATCGTCACGTTGATAAATTATGCTCGTTACAAGTTCAGTATTTATACCTCGTTCTCCTTGGTGGACTGTAAGTTTGTAACCTATAACTACACTAACATTATAGGAGTAGTGTATTGACCAATAATTACCAAAATATGAAATTAAGGAAAAAATACTGGCAATGAAACACAAAATATCATAAACAAAATATATAATCTTTACAGATAGAATTTTTAGAGGTTAATATACCTAGCATTACACAGTAATATACTCCTAACAACTTTTAATATTGGTGACTATTTTATATAAATATACATACATATATATATATATATATATATATATCCCTTTTGAATTTATTTATACTAACCTTTGGTGATAATGAATAAACTAGTCATTTATATATCGCCACGGCTACGATATTACAATCCAATATTCTTATTATCAAATTAAAAGTTTTGGCACAGGGAGAAATATTATGAAACTCAGAGAGTGTATGTTCCCTTAATTTAATTATGTAATCCCGTTCTAATCATCATTCAAAATATGGAGGGAAGATTGTAAAATTAACCTTTCCTGCAACCACTCTTCATGGAATCGTCTAGAAAGCAGTAATTTTCTTACTGGAACAATAGGACAAATGTTGATCAGCTCACCACTTTAGAAACATAAACTTGACATTTTGAATTTGACTGTGAGCCACCATTTCACATAAGAAATCAGAATATAATTTGACTCTGAGCCACCATTTCACATAAGAAATCACACTATAACTTGTGTCAAAAATTTCATCATTTACTGTAGTAAAAACCTCACCTACCTACCCTGACAGCAAAAGTTCAAAAAATGGCAGCTGACTAACTGTTTAACCTAGGAAGCTTACTTCGCTCAGCTGCTACTATATATACTCATCTCCTCCTGCTTCCCATTGCACAACAAGCCTAACATTCACAGAGCTTCTTCTCATATATACCAACCATTCATTCATTAACAAGCTAAGCTTGTGTTTGTTTGCTGGTTAATTATTTTTGACAATGCCGACATTGCAGGCTCCTCTCAATTCAGTGGAAAAGATATTACTCCAACATGGAAGCGTTCCCAAACGCTACATACAACAAAATGGTGAACACCAAGATGGTGATGTTCCTTTGTTGGAGGGTCCAACCGTTGATTTCAGCCTCCTTTCTCAAAACCCTCAAGAGCTCCAAAAACTTCATCATGCTCTCTCCTCATGCGGTTGTGTCCAGGTAACTATTTCTATCATAGTGTAATATATATGTATCTTGAATCAAGATACTAATTTCTAAAACATTGATAATTGTCTATACCTTATAATTTTCTGATTTTAAGTTATTATCTTTTCGCAGTTCCACGTACTTATCAACTATCAACACATGACATTTATGAAAAAAATAAATATTAATAATTTATGAGTGATCGGTAACAACCCTCACACTAATGAAACATGTCATTTTAACGATTTATATATACATGCCTACAACTTTTGAAGTAATTCAAATATAATTTAAAATAGTTGATAAACATCTCAATTTTGAGGCAGCCAAAATAATTGACATGGTATATACATCTATGATTGTATAGATTGTGAATCATGGAATAGCAACATCATTCTTGGATGAGGTGAGAGAAATAAGTAAGGAGTTCTTCAAACTACCCATTGAGGAGAAGGAGAAGTACTCTTGGAGAGAAAATGGTGGACTTGAAGGGTATGGCAATGACATGGAACCCCAACAGACTGGCATCAATTGGAATGATAGGTTGCACCTTCAAGTGCACCCTGAGCAACACCGCAAGTTTCAGCACTGGCCACAAAACCCTCCAAATTTCAGGTACATACAAATAATCACCTTCTGCATGCATATATGCATGACAGCCAAGCAAGGTTTAAATACTCAATTAATGGTGACGAATAATAAAACAGGAAAACTCTTGAGGAATATTCGATCAAGACTACGGCAGTGTTGGAGGGGCTCTTGAAAGCCCTAGCACGTTCATTAAAGTTGGAGGAGAAGAGATTCTCAGAGATGTGGCAAGCAGAAGAAGATACAATCCATGCAAGGTTTAACTTTTATCCACGGTGCCCAAACTCAGACCAGGTTGTTGGGCTCAAACCCCATGGAGATGGAACTGTCCTCACCATTCTTTTGCAAGACAAGGAGATTGAAGCCCTCCGAGTCTTCCATGATAACCAATGGTTTAGGGTTCCTATCATCCCAGAAGCCCTAGTCATCAATGTTGGTGATCAAATGGAGGTGATGATTACTCACTAATTATGATATTCTCTTGCTAAGTTGAATCAAAACGGGTTTTTCACATTTTGGACCTCAAACTTTAGGGGTATTTATTTTCTGAATCTTTGGTTTTCAACAATTTTTTAGACCCTAAAGTTTGTAGGCTGAATAAAAAAGGACCTTAAAATTTGTAGGCCGAAGAAAAAGGTCATTGTCTCGTTCTTCATTTTCCTCCCTTATTTGAATTTATCTCTTGATTGACGTCAAACTTCGGGACTATGTTTAAAACTAATATTGAAGCACTAATACACCTCCCACATTCATGTCGGGGCTACTTAGACCCCTGAGTACAGGGTTTAAGACTTTAAGTAACTCCAAGATGAATAAGAGAGGTTTATTATAACTTTAATATCAGTTTTTTTAACCTTAGTCTTGAAATTTGCTAATCGGGAGAGAAATTCAAACATGAAAAGAAAAAGAAAAATGGGAAACAAACATTTTTTCAGCCCACAAACTTTAGGGTCCTTTTTTCAACCTACAAACTTTAGGGTCCAAAAAATTAAAGTTGAAAATCATAGATTCAAAAAATAAATATCCCTAAAGTTCGGGGTTCAAAAAGAAAAACCCTTGAATCGACTTGTGGTTTCATGTGAAAAACGTGGAGTTTTCATGTAATTTCTTCCTTCAGGTTCTTGTTTAAAGCTTATTGTTGTTGTATTTGTACGTAATTTGGCAACCGCAGATAGCAAGCAATGGAATATTCAAGAGTCCGCTACATAAAGTGATGGTGAACCCACAATATGATCGAATCTCAGTTGCAATGCTTCCTCTTCCAAATAAGGAGAAAGAGATAGGGCCACTGCCTGAGCTCGTCAATGAAGAGAGACCCCAATTATATAAGAAGCTTAAGGACTATGGTCAAGTTTATTTCCAACCTGTTCCACCTGGGGGAAGGCCACTTGATCTTGTCAAGATCACTTATTAGATTTTTGTGTGTTTTTCATTGTGTTTTCAAAAGTCAATAATGGAACTAAATAACTAGTGATATATCCTATCATTGGTATGATTTGGTCCACTATCAATTTAGTATGTCAACATTTTGCGTGTGTATTTATATTGAGTTTACTTATTTGTGTAACGTTGTAACTTCAAATTATTTTGACCAATTATCATATAAAAATCATTTGAATTATGAATTATTTTGGTCAGTTTGAATTTTCAGTCCATTTGAATTTTAGTATAATAATAACACTCAAATTTAAATAGAAACTTATATTAATCCTAGAAGGATGTACGAATATTGAGGACCACAAAAAATCCACTGTGAAAATAGGGAGAGGCTTGTGTGTATTTATATTAAGAGTTTACTTATTTGTGTAACATTGTTACTTCAAATTATTTTGACCAATTATCATATAGAAATCATTTGAATTATGAATTATTTTGGTCAGTTTGAATTCTCAGTCCATTGAATTTTAGTATAATAATAACACTCAAATTTAAATAGAAACTTAATCCTAGAAGGATGTACAAATATTGAGGACCACAAAAAATCCACTGTGATAATAGGGAGAGGCTAATAGTGATATCCAAAAGTGATATATATATATATATATATATATATATATATATATATATATATATATATATATATATATATATATATATATATATATATATATATATATATATATATATATATATATATATAAATAGACACGCACACTCAACATGTAAAAGAAATGATATGTCAAAAGCATAAGTTTCGGTTTATACCAATGAAGTAATTTAATTTTTGAAATTGTACCGTCAAATTTAACATGTTTTTCAATTTTCCATCCCCACGACCCTTATGAGCTTCATGAGCCGAGCTTCCTTAAACTCGGCTTGGCTCACTTATGTAACGAGTTCGAACCCCAACTCGAGCTTATTCCAACCAGCTCGAACTTATTTCGAGTCAAGCTTGCTCGCAGGGCTTGCAACCTTAGTCAGGGACATTTTACTTATAAATGAATCTCAACATTTTATTCAGCTTTCGGTCTTGAAAAAAAGCCTAGCAAATAATACCAAGTGATATTAAGAAAGAATTCGATCATATAAAGGGGAAAAAAAAAGATAATATATAGTAAAAGTCAAGACGAACCACTCTTATCATTTCAAATGAAAATTGTTCCCATGATAACATGATCATATCTTTACAAACAGAATGATCAGCATGTACAACCCTTGCCATCCCCTCCAGGGTTCCAATTAATCCTGAGGGGTGTTCCTTCTTGCAATTTATTAGGTGCACCCGAAGCACGTGCTCCGGATGGTATAATTGTTCACCCATATATATTAGATTGTTCACCACGGATATTAGATTGTTCACTCCTATTACAATAATTGTTCACTCATAAATATCTGGAGCACGTGTTCCGGGTGCATGGGTTGATAAATGTTGTGGTGAGTGTAGGTCCTTTTCGACATTGACATTCTTACCCCCCCCCCCCCCCACCCCCCAATTTGAAATTCATGTTTTTCTATTTGTATTCGTCAACATATTAGAAAAACTATTAGAATAATTTCAAAGCAGTTCCACATTGAATGAATATTATCTCTTGCTTTGCCGTTATTTTCGCATTATTAATATTTTTCCTACTTATACCTCCGCTACTGGCACTACCGCGTTAATACATTCGAATTTATGCTCACTGTATCATAATCTAATTTTTAGTAATTTTTTGTAAATTTCGGTGATTTTTGGCAAATTTATGCTAATATATCAAAAGAAAGTTTTTTTTTCCTAACTTTGGTCATTTTTGGTAAGTTTTGATAAATTTAGCAAAAAACTGATAAATCTTGATAGATTTAATTTGCCCATGAATTTGACCGGCCCTAACAGATGGGAAAAGAAAAAAGATTTCTTTCTACTGTTATTTTCATACGATGATATAATAGTGTAGCAACTCCAGTATCTTTCCACGCTAATGAAAACTGAAAAGCAAGCCCAAATGCACAATGACTCAAAGAGGCAACAATATTTTTAGCATCGATAAGAAAACACTTCTTTTAATAATAATAATAATAATAATAATAATAATAGTTGCAAAAAAAAAAAAATTTATTCAGTTGCTGTCAATTAGTGGTTATTGTTTCCCAAAATTGCTATTTATCAACAATTTTTAAAATTTATTTATACTATAGGACACAAATCACTCTTAACACCAAATCATAGTTACTACAGCTCACTGGTTTGTCTAGAGAGTAAACGAAGATAAGTTTGTCTACAGAGCTATTTCCTGGTTTGTCTCTCGCCACAACGGTATTTGACAAACTTGCATGTGCTATGCTGCAGCCATCCACATGATCGAATTTGGATACCTTGCTTCATGTTCGGAAGAAATCCTATCTCAACATCAAACATAGTTAGCGGGAGCACATATACCATCTGAATGTCGATAATATGCTACAATTATAGTTGACATGTGAGACTTCCTAATTCCCATGATTACATCAAATCTTCCCCTTCCAGACGTGCTACACATATTTACAAAAGCTGAACCACAAAACTGGAAACTCTTGGCAACTAGCAATGAAAAAGATGGGGGGATTGATTTCGACCTGGGAACTCTTTACATACAATCAACATGAGAATTTGGTCATGGGTCAATTGCAACCGGAGTAATGCGCCTCTTAGCTGGCTTGTTAGAGGTCGCAGGACTGCTTGTTGCTACAGGCATTGTTTCTTTTGCTTCACTGCTATCCATTTGTTTTTTGTCTGAAATCACACAGCTGTCGATTTCAGAAGCTTCAACAGCCCTCTCCACAGGTATGTGTCTGATGGGACTTGAAGTTCCGTCAATGGAGGCTGTTTTTCCATCTGTGAGAATGTATATTGAGATGACTCTCAGACCATCTGGTACAGTTAGCTGACAAAATTTTATTCAACCCAAAAAAAAAAAAAAAACCCAGATATGGTCGTAGCCCCATTTGACCGAATGTTTGAACATATAATATTTCTCTTTTTTCTATTCTTGAACCCAATTCTAACCCACATATAGGTCCATCTAAATTGTCCAAACTAGACAGACCCAAAAAACCGGGAAACAAACATCAATTTCTCATCCGAATTTTAACATCGACCAATTTAACTGACCCGACTCAAATTTTTGCCCGCAGTAGATACAGTAGCTTCATCATATCAACACCATCTTCCCATGAAGGGGCCCTAACTAGTTTAGAGGGATACCTGATAAAGGAACCGGTGATCCGAGTTCTTCAATCTGAAATTCCACCAAAGTGCAGTATCCATCTTGTGAGGATAATGCCAAGTACTTACCACCGGGTGACCTGTCAACCCAAATTTGTGCCATCAATTCATAAATCAGAGGTGGAAAAGCAAGAAAAACGTCAATTAACAAAAAAGAAAAAGAAAATTTACCATTTGATGTCAGTTATGGCTGCATAGTGGAGACCAGCAAAGACGGCCAAAGGGACAACACTTTCTGTGTCATAAATATACAGTGAATTGAGGGTTGCCACAGCAAAAACAAGCCGATATGGAAGTTTGAAGAAACCAGCTGTCATGGGAAAGAATGGCAAGTATTAGGATATGAATGAAAAATCAAATTCATCAAAACCAAGCAGATTTAAATCACCATTAGCAGAGTTCGATCCACGAAGGCCAAAGGCCAAAGGGCAGAAACACACTGCAACCACAGGTTTGCTCGCTCCAGGAAGCTGCAAAGCAGGCCTGGATAATTTGGAAAAAAGACAGGAGTGAAATTAAAGCCCCAAGTTATGGTAAAAAATGGATGAGAAAATAAATAAGGGGGGTGTTCCGTAAGAAATGTCACCCAACAGTGAGCTACATGATCAAAATACTGAAGTCTAAAAGTTCAAATATCTTGCCTTGAAAGATCATTCCTAGAAAATACATATGCAGTGTTCACTGCTTCAGATGCAGGTGAAGGTTTGTAAGAACCTGCAAAGGCACATTGAAAGGCATATCAACAGAATCCTTAGCAACTAATGTCAGATAGACAAGAAACAGAAAAGAAAACAAAATGTCAGTGCATAATATATATGAACATCTGCTGAAAACATATATCAGAGCTCAGAGGCCAACACTATTTAAATTTAGAAGGATAAAAGCATGAGATAGACACAAACTGTGTACTGTTAATTCATCATGCAGCATAAACATTTTGTTTCAGAGATATCCTCCCTCCAGCAACTAGCATATACGAACCAGGAAAATATTCTTAACAAGAATGCTATGCTAATAGAAGGATTCCTTCTAAACTTCTGCATCATGTAAACTTTCTTTGCAAGAATGCTATACTGGATATATGGATTTTCTTTCCAAATCCTGCATTAGGAATCAAGTAAGAGGATGACGAGCAATGGATACATTATCATTTAGCTTTCTTGAGCGAGATACTTATCTTAGTGTCTATTTATTTTAGTCTTTAGATTCATATTCATTTGAATTCAATATCTATTGTAACTGACATATTACCTTTGTCGACAAACTTATATCGTTTATTAAAAATAATTAATAAAAAAAGCAAATAAAATAAAACAACGTTGCCACCCATACGATTCCCCATCAGCATTACTTTCTCCATCTGGCATACCCACATGGAAGTATCGAGTATCCAACATCCACGCCATATAGGCCTCAGCAACTTTCTAAAGAATTTATCTATTTTTGGTTCAAAATGAAGGATCGAGTGTCCATACCCAAGTCCAAGTATCATGCGTTTGACACAAGGCCTTTAGGCAAAATGAAACTCCAAGTATGTAGTTGGAAAACCTGGGCCTGAGTTCACTGAGGCAGAAAGTTTTTCCTCTTTTTTTTATTAGAGGGTGAGGGGTGAACAAAATAATCTCCACCAGTCCTTCATAACCAGTTCAACATAGAGTGAGGGAAATTACACAAAAACGCCCTCCCCCAGCAACCTTTAAAAAGCAAAAAAGAGCACATAAAAGAGTACCTAAAAACATTACGTGAACACCAGGAATTATTATCAGCAATGAAATAAATTGAGGCCAAGCCCTTACCTGCAGGCACCAGTAAAAACGACCCATCCGGTGACCAGGCTAATCTTCGGAAGAATGAAGGCAAAGTCTCATCATGAAATAGATGATTCTTCAAGCACTGTACGTCACACCTCATTAACACTTATACTAAAAAGAAATGCAATTCTATTCAGTGTACGGACAAATAAATACCAACCTTAACATCATCTGCAGTTTGTTGTTCCATCTTTGAAACAACATGCTGACAAACGTAATTCATCCTCTCCATGTCCTTAGTTTTCTGAGGCTTATTAACATAAATTCTGCATGTTCTATCTGAACTCAAAGATGCAACATACTTAGACAATGGATCCCATGCAACACCCTGTACATAGTGAAGGTGCCCATCCAAGATCTGATGTACAGAACCTGAAAAAAGTGTGAAAACAATGAGGCACTGCAACTGGTATATAAAAGCTAGTCTGCCAGATTGCCACTTAGGTGTGGTACCTTTGTCTGCATCCCATATGATGCAGGAGTTGTCAACAGATCCAGTTATAAGGAAAGCTCCATTCTTAGACCACTGCAGGTCCAAAACATCCTTGCGATGAAATCTGTATCATTATGTATCACATTACAAGGGGCAACTCAAAAATGTATCCTCCTATATACCCAGCCATAAAGCAGGTTTGTAAACCATTTACTGCACCCAAATCGATTTAACAATCAAAGATGAGTAGGGCTCTTGGAGAGAATCTATAATTCCCTAGGGATTTCTAGGCTACATCACAAGATTCAAAATAACAGACAATTGGAAATGTTCTTATTCTATTTTATTTCGTATTAGTTTTGGAAGGTCTTATTTGCTTACAGAATAATTATGTCCCCTATCTTTAAGTTCCCTAATTTTAGCTGGTCTTACCCGTACAGAATAGGTGAAATGAATGCTGCTAAAAGAGTTCCAAAGCAAACATTGCAGGATGTTTCTTTTTCCACATATAAAAGTGATTATCTAAGTTCCACACCGCTGTTTCATTCACTAATCATTTCAAGCATTTGATAGCAAACAGAAGACACTGAATACTGTATGACAACAAACATGTACATAACATAGGAAGTTGATCCAAAAGGAAGCATACGATAATGTCTTTTGGACTTTCCATGTTTGACCAGCATCTGTTGTGTGAGATTTCCACAGTATTAGCTCCCCACCTGTACTCATAACAATTCCATATTAAACAATACGTACAGCTAAGTAATATGGTGGTTATGGTCATGGGAAAATTTATTTGAAGTAACAAATTCAAGCATACCATCAGCACCAGATGCCAGCAACTGCCCTGCAAGGAAAGTTACTTCACACTTAAACCAAAGAAAACAAAAATAAGCCAATTACAAATGTACAGCTAAGGATGCTTTACACACAAGGGATGTAAACTAAGACCTCCAAACAATGTGGCGATTACAATGTATAGCTATCCTGCATGTACACAACTCGGAAGGTATATATGAATAGAAAAACAAGGAAACCAGAGAACATTTCCTACTTTCGGTCTATTAATAACTGTTAAATGTATGTGTCATAACTTGGATAATTTGATGTGAATTCGGGAAATATTTCATGTGAATATGTTGTTTTATTCCCAAAATTCCTATTATGCTTTATTTGGAGTTCGGTCAAGTTTTGTAGGAAAATTATGAAAAATGACCAAGAAAAAGCCAAGTTTGTGATGTTAAGGAAGAAGATTGATCCACCCCAAAGCCCAAAGCATGGCGCAAGGTTCATTCAAGCATGGGATTGAATGATACGGGTGCAAAAAGCAGGCACTGGTCATGTTTGGTTCCAGAAGCAACAGAATGGCGACCAACACTGACATGGGCCATGTTTAAGGTGACACGGACCGTGTTAAAAGCGATCCGGGTGGTGTCACCCCTGACACAGTTCGTGTTAGTCACGTCTGCTTAAATTGCGTTGTGTTCCTTCCATTTTTGCTATAAATGAGGGGATTTCGGCTGCTGTTCATCATCAATGACGACCATCTCTTCCATATTATCATCACCTATCACCCACTTCACCACCATTTTATCTCTTCCGCCCACTTCAAACCCTAACCTCCATAGCCACCACTACTTTAAGCTTCCATCTTCCTTGCTCTTTTCACTTGTAAAAGGTTTGAATTTGTATATCTTCTTAGTTTTCTTTCATTATTTTCCGACTTTTGTATATAATTTCTGCTTTTTGGTTTTGCTCTTGCATATACTAACCACCATTGTTGAAAAGCTTGAAGCTAAAAGATTTTTGTATAACCAAATCTGTGTTGGTTGTTGTAAATATTTAAGATGGTTAGACACAGCACCTACTGGGTACCAAGCTTCAAAGGAAGCGTAAAGCTTGTGTTGCAGAGAAAGGCAAACAGAAGGCTACTCGATCTTCAAGACAGACTTCCACTCGAGGTAATAACCCTTTCAATGTTGAAGGTGTCGAATTAGATAGATATCATGCTTTGAGTCAGCGTTATGTGATATCTGCTAGATACAAGCATGAACCATTCTTACGAACAACCGGTACGTTGGATGATGTTGAGTGGTTGTCGACTGGATGTGGGTTGTTACATTTTGCTCAAATGAGTGAACCGACCTTTAGAAATCTCGCTCTAGAGGTCTTGAACACCATTGATGTGAATTTGCAAACTGAAAGTGGTTCCATTACCTATCAAATAGATAAAGAGGTCCATAGCCTTACTTTGGTTGAGTTTGCTAGAATTTTCAACCCCCCTGAAAGCTTCTGCTGCTTGGAATCCCATTGAATTCTGAGAGTTTTTGACCTCTGGAGTACCAAAGAAATAAGTATTCGTAGAGAAAGGAACCCAAGGGTTTCTAAGGGGATTGAAACTCCTCTTCAACGCTGGAAAGAAATTTCATCAAGTCTCTCTTCTTTAGGATTAATGGAAAGTTTAGCTCTTCCCCTTTTGATGTGGTAGATTTTGTGCATAGTCTATATTTTGTTTGTACACAACTTTCTAGGAGCATATGTTCTTCAGATCCTATTATTAATATATGTTCATATTTCCCTATCAAAAAATAAGATCAAAAATAAGATCTGAGCGAACGAACAAGCTCCCAATTTAAGGCCAAATTGAAGTAATTTGCTCAAATGGTATAGAGCTTAAGAGTGAAATTGGATAAGTATAGCTAGGGGAAATCGATTCTAGCGATGCTTCAAGCATTGAAGATGAATTTGGAATTTAGGATTCAAGAATTAGAGAGTTCAAAAATTAGGATTTGCGTAATTGGGGCTTTTAGGGTTTAAGTGAGCGGGTGGTGGGCCCAGTGGCAGTGGTGGTAAGGTATGGGTCGACTAAACATGGTGGTGGTTGTGATGGCCAAAAGGTGGGTGCACAGCAGTGATGTGGAGCTTTCAAGCAGCAAGCCAACGTGGGTGAGTAGGGTTTCCATTAGAAAATTTTATTCATCGAAGCTTCCAAAGTTAAGAGGCAGCAGAAATTAGGGGTTGGGTTAGGTGAGAACTTGGTCTGATACCAAGTTGATTGAGAATAGGAAAATCAGAGAAGATACTAAAAAACATTAGCATCCATGTGAATAGTCAATGGCATTTCGTAACACTCAATAAAAACATAACAATGTTATGTGTCTAAAAAAGGTGCACAGAGCCTTTATCCATAATAAACAAACTTTCTAATACTAAATGTGATAGGATTGGAAACTATAATATGACAAAATTAAACATGCCAATTATTATCATTCCTAGATTTCTTCCTATAACAAATCTTAATGATTCCATCTGTAGGATTCCAACAAAATGTAAGGTGATTATACAATCTCAGCAGCCACATAGGTTTTGCTTGATAAGGAAGAAAAGACATCTCTAATTTTTATGGATTTTAAGTTGAATCTACAGCTCAATGAGATTTGTAACAATTGATTATCCCTGGTACAAATGTGGAATAACTGAATAATGGGTCTTATCTTTGCATGCACTTTCATAACACAGGGTAACTTTTGGAGCAAAGCATTGCTAGTCCATACCAGAAGGGGAGAACCGGAGAACATTCACTGCAGAGCTATGATAAGAAAGACTTGACTGGTATGATGCTGTTGGAACTTTACCCTCCTCTTCTAAGTATATTTGCCAAATCTGAGCAATTAAATTGAACAGAATCAGTATAGATTTGTTTTTAAGAATAAAAAGTTGATTTTATATAATCCATTGCATTGCATACATGTCCTGCATATAGACCTACAGAGATCATCATTTTTAAAATGGAAATGCAAAAGGTGAGACCAAAAATCCAATGTTTTGAGGGAAAAGGAGCAATTTGTAAAAGCAAGATAAAAAGTAAAAAGAGTGAATTATAACTAAAAATGCACAAAATCACTAAACTAGAGAACATGATTCTTGGGCATAATTTTGTATCAGTATCCCTTGTGACTTTGTGTGTGTGGAATGTGCCATGAGACGTTGGAAGTCTCCACATTGCCAGCATCGTAACTCATAAGAGAATGCCAAGTTTAAATAACTTAAAACCCACATGTCTATCATCAATAAGGCGTTCCATTTTTGGCCTTTATTGGTTGATTGATATGAACCAAATATTTGGACTTGCCATGCTAGTGACGGTGTGCGTTGTTGGCTGGGTCATTGTCATTTTATTTTTGTAATGCCCAAGGGTTGGTTTGTCTCATTTTTGTGATGCCCAACTTTGTCCACAAAGCTAATGATCTAAGAGAAAGCCTATAAACAAAGTACCAAGGGAGGGTCGCGATTACCTTCTCATTCCATGGATGAATAGCAGCTAATTAGTATAATACATAAAGAGTTGACTGTCTAATAAACTCTTCACCATTATCTGGACAATAGGCCCAGTACAAGACAGCGCTACTTCATGTTGTTTGGAGATCCCCATCTACTCACTAACCTAATAAGGTTGTCAGAGGCATTATTTTGATAACAATCCACTGGGCATTATTAAAATCAAAATCTTAAATTAAACCTACAATCATAAGTCTTTAATATTTACTTAGTGATTAAAAACCTTTCCATAAGAAAAAAATAATTGGTGATAAACATTTATAACCAACATAAATTAAAGTTAAAGAAAATTTAAACAAGAAATGATCCAAAATCTAGAAAATTGCAAATAAATTCTCAATTATTTGCACATGGTATCATAAACTGAGAGAAATCCTATAACGAAGTACCTAGAGAGGGGGTATGGGTATGCTTGGCGAAGAAAGGTTTCCCAAATGTTTACATTTAAATGATTTAGAGACATGTATGAGGGGATTGACACAAGGGTAAGAGGCTGAGAGTAGTAGAAAGGTACACGAAGGATTTCCCAATTAATATTAGCTTCCACCAAGGATGATCACTTAATCATTTTCTTTCCCAATGGTTATGGACAAGCCTACGAAGGAGATCGAACAGAATATGCTTGCTTTAGTGCATGCTCTGTTGCTGAGGATATTATTCTTGTTGAGGAGAATAAGGACAGGATTAATGAGTTGGAAAGGAGAGATCCCCTAGAATCCAGAGGTTTAAGCTGAATAGAATCGACAGATCCAAGATTGAATACTGAAAATGAGCATTTAGTGGCATAGAAGACATCATGGGTACCAAGGGCTCGTAACTTCGAGCAGCAGGGCTCAATTGTCCAAGAAAACGGAAACGAAATTATCCACAGAAGGTGGGATGGCAACAAGGTAAACATGTCTTAAGAGTCTGAGTGAGAAGTTACCAACCAAACTACAAGAAAAAACTTATGATACGGTTGACACAAATGCATTGTTATATGGGGCGGAGTGCTAGCTTATCAAGATGGGCAAAGGCTCATGGTCATGGAGATGAGAATGAACAGGTAGATGTGAGGACATCAACAACTCATAGAACGAGGAATAAAGTTAACAGAGCAAATGTGTGTGTGTGTGTTTGGAAGGGGGGATGGGGGGTGGGGAGACGGAGCCTCCATACAGGACAAATCAAGAGAGACTAGACTTAGATGGTCTACACATGTATCGAGAAGAAGGGTAGATGCACAATTACTTGTGAGAATACCACCGTTTCTGAATACAGATAAGGCTGACGAAGACCAAAAAAAGAGTTTTTGACTAATCTAAAAATTACAAAGGACATCAACAAAAAAGAGTTTGTGGACAACTAAGAAAAGGTTCGTAGACAATGGGCATTAGCTGCATGCCTCCACATAGGATCAGTTTGCTCTTATATCGTTATTGGGTGGTAGCTAGTAGTTTCTTTTCTTGATTTTTAGCCCCATTCTAAACTACTTACGTTTTATGCTTTGCAACACATACTATAGGTATTTACTACTTTTTGATACATTGCTCTTAGTGTGTGTGGGTACAGTATTGCTTTGCATACATCGTGCTACTTTTTCGAAAGACATGCTTCTTCAAAACATTTTCGTCAAAACAAAGAAGAAATTGTGGGTTTATTAGAATCAGCTCATTGCAGGCATTAATATCTATTGAGGTAAGGCGTAAGGCTCCCTACATCTACAATTCTTCAAACACGGGGAAAAGTAAGACTAACACTGAGAGTTGCTGTATGAGCAGTCCAACCCAGTAATATCTATAAGTAGGAGGTAATGATGTAAAACCTTTTTTTTTTCTTTAACATTCAACATATACAAAAGACTCGACCTACTTCTTTTATAACCCCCACCCCCACCCCCCCCCCCCCCACCCCCACCACCCAAAACACACACACAAAATAAGAAAAAATAAAGAAAAAAGATATCAAGTGAAGCCAATAACAGAAATTTTCACATCGTCTGTCTTGAAGACAGCACCATCTTGACACCCAATTCAATGGATGAAAACACAGGTACTCCACACATCAAATAAACAACAATGACTTCGATAGGTCAAATGATTCAAATTGTCAAAAAGTAGTAACTACTGGAAAGAACCTGCTGATGCAAATTTCATATGGTTTGAGCTAACTAAAGCCCAATAATTAACTGAAAAGCTGAAGGCAAGGGAAAAAGAAACCTTAATGTCGAAATCAGCTCCGCCAGTGGCAAGAACTCCAGAAATGGGGTGAAAATCGAGAGTCAGGACTGGCTTCGTGTCGTGCCAATTGATCTGCACTGTACCTCCTTTCATTTCTCTCTTTCTAAAAGACCAAAGCAATAGAAATCAAGTGTTGTTAGGGAATTATAACATGCGATTTGAAAATTGAACATTAGAGGAAAAAAATCAACCAAGAATAACTAGCAACCAATACTAGAAACAAACTTTTAATCAAAAATTCCATCCTAGCAAAGTGAATCAACCAAGACAGTCACACTGGTTGAATCCATTATATCTGGAGAGATATCTTTTAGTCAAAGCAACAACTTGTATGTCCTCATGTCTCTCCCTTGCTTTCTTCTGCCCTTGAACTTTAAAAAGAAAAAAAAGGCCACTAACCCTAGACATGGGAAGTGAAGACACACAAGTTGTAGCTTTCACTTAAACATATCTCACACTGTCTTAGTTGACATTGTTAGATCTATATCATACCATGTACACAACAAACTAATCGGTAATTATTTCACTATCACTGAGTCACAGCCATGTAAATAAAAACAGAAGACAAAAATTTTCAAAAAATCAAAATCCCAGATAGCCAGATTAAGCATCTGTATCCCAAATTCCAGATAAATAATGTAATCTAATATAAATTCCAAAACACAAAACATCCGTGGTTATATCGATAAGGGGATCTATATCACGATCGACAGCAGCAACACAGCAACACAGCAAGAAATGATTCGGAGTTCAAACAGCAAAGATGTCTATGCAAGGCAGTAAGTTGCAGTATGATGGTAGTACTCCTGGTAGTAGTAGTAGTAGTAGTAGTAGTAGTAGTAGTAGTAGTAGTAGTAGTAGTAGTGACAGACAATGCACATCTAATTCAGGGTTAACAATTAATAAAACTTACTCATCATCTCTATCTTCATTGCGTAGTCTTAAAATCGCAAACCCAAACTCACAAACACACGCTACCAAATTAAAGCAGACCAAGCAATTGAACTTAACCCAAACTCAACCAATTAAAGTTGAGCACTGAACCACACTTTGCAATGACATAGTGACATGGTACAGAAGCATATATATCAAAGAAGTAATGATTGATAGCTCTGAAACCTAAGTACCTAAAATCTCAACTTCTCAACTCATGGAATCAAAATAACAACACATAGACAGTTTTGAGAAACCATACAAGTCCCAAGACCTTATTCACTCACGAATCTGAACCAAATTCAATTTCTACTTTATACAGTTTGATGTAGAATGAAAGAGTCCAAAACCTAACATATCAAGCCATGGAATCGAATAAATTGCCATCCATAGAGCAGAGGTAAAACCACTCATTTTAATATTCATCCTTTAGGCTCACTCACTCAAACTTGCTGTAATCCTTGTATGTTAAATTTGACATTAACAACAAATTAAAAACAAGTCTCAAACCAGTAAACATAAAGAATTCAAGAATGATACCCACCAGAAATTGGATCCGAATTAGCTGCAAAGTGAGGAAGCAGCGGTGGCAGATTTAGTTGTGTCGACAATGGGAAGATGAAGATAGATAGATCAGCAACAGCAACGAAACCGAACCCTAGAGAGAGAGAATGAAGTCGCCTGAGTTGAGTATCTACTTTCTAGAGAGATAACGAAGAGAGAAGAGAGGGAACGGGAAAATGGTGGGAGTGTAAACGAGCTCAAAACCCTGCCGGCAGTGACTGGAGTGGACCCTGGAGAGACGGGGAAATTGAGAGAGTTAGGCGCGCATATCAGCCCCGGCCCAGTTTGGAATACCATACCAATATACCATTATTATTTTCTTTTCTTTCTTCCAAATAACCAAGTCATTTTCCTTCATAACTTTCATTAAAAATTATTTTTACCAAAAATGTGGAAAATATAAACGCTATTTGACAAGATATTCTATTCAATTAGTTAGGATACATAAAATTAGTAACAAAAAAAATTATCAAAATCTCCAAAATATATATTATACATAATGAAAAAAATACATAAAGAAATAAATACACAAAATGTGTGAACATGTACTTAGCAAAATAAAATGATTGAAACCCTTCACAAATTTTGTATCACTCAGGGTGTGTCAAGTTAATGGGTACAAAGCAGTTAGATAAAAGTTAAATTTTGATAATTTTTGTTAATTTTTTATAATTTTTTAGGGTTTAGGGTGTGTCAAGTTAATTAATGTAAAATGGAATTTTTTTTTTTTGATATTGTGAATTGTGTCTAAAATGACAAGTAGTTTGGGAACCAGGGATTACCCCAATTTAGGGATTTGGCAAATTCTTTTTCTAATTTTTTTTAGGGAACTCTTTTTTCTGATTTGGCACGACTTATATACAAAGTAAAATCATTATTTTGAAATAGAATTCTTTGATTTATTTAAGTTTTATTCAGTATAGCAAGCGTTTGGCCTAGGGATGACAGTCAGATCCGAATCTTAAACGAATCTGCTCCGGTCTGCAGTAAAAAATCCGATCCAAGCCCGATAAAAGAAAATCTGAATCCGATTAAGAAAGTCCAACTCCGGTTATAAATGGAGCGGATATGGAGGTGACTACTTCTGATCTGATTAGGTCCGATTAAGTCCGATTAGAATAATAAATATATAAAAAATATTTGAAAAATTATTACATGACCAAATTTGAGAATTATGGGAAAATTTAAAGCTTAGTTTTTTTTTCAAGAAAGGGTATATTGGTAGTATTTTGACGGTTGACAAACTTTTTCTCACCTATTGTAATGTTACATTTTTTGTCACGTAAAAAAATATTTTGGTTTGTTGTTGGCGTTTCATTTTTTACAAGTAATAAGTATGATATATTAAATTGCAACAAAAATGTTGTCAAAAAAATAGAAAAATAAAAAAAATAAATAGTACAAATACTAATTGGACCTCCGATTATAGTCTGAGGACCTCCACCTCCGATTATAATTAGAGGTAAAGATTCACCCACCTCCGATTAATCGGATTTGGAGGTGGACCTCCACCTCCGATTATTAATTGGAGCGAAGGTGGAGGTACTCACCTCTGATTCGCCTTCGACCCGTTGTCATCCCTAGTTTGGGCTGAGAATTGTTGTGACAAGCCTATTCGTTTGGTTCAACTGGGCGGCCCACCTAGCGGCCTTTTGGCCATTGTCATTGTTGTGTTGTTGTCGTCTAAGGCCTTGTTCTTTTCTGCGGTTGGCAAATTGCGGTGCCACAACCTACCGCAATTTGTCACAACCCACCACATTTTACCGCAAATCATTACTTTTCTCTTTCCTCACTTTTCTTCTCTACTTTTTACATTCTCTCTCCTCACATACCCCACATACCAATAACCTACCACAATTCCACCACACCCCACCACAATTCCACCACACCTCACCACGCCATTCCGCAAAATACCGGATAAAAGAACACGACCTAAGTCATCCTAATTCATAAGTGGGATGATAGGTAAGAGAGAAAAGAAAAAAAATGAAAAAATGAAAAGGATGAAAGATAAGGGATATTGGGTCACTCCTTGGAGAACCTTGATTTTTTGACAAAATTTTACAAGTTGAAGTATGTTTTTTATTTTTTTTCATTTAATAATTATTACTTTTGTTTTGAAAAAAGTAGAAATCAATTTATTTCATCTTTAATTAAAAAAATTAAGAAAACCCCATGTAAAATTATTCCGATTAATAGGAGATTCTACCATAGTTGAATTTATTTTCAACTATGGTAGTTGAAATGTATAATTGCCCTTAATTTTACCATTAAAAATTAAAATTAATATATATATATATTCACTATAAGACTTGTTAAAATAAGTAAATGTATATGTTAAGTTATAATTTTTTACAAAATTGAATATTTTAAAAGAAATTCTACTATAGTTGACTTTTTTTTCAACTATCGTAGTTGAAAAGTAAAAAGACCATTAATTTTACCACAACAATTCAAAATCAATGTAGGTTGATAAAATGAACTTGATACAATAATTAATCATGTTTATGAGGATATAAATCTTTTTAAAAAATATGATTTATTTTTAATAAATAAATAGTATAAAATTTTCAATTACCATAGTTGAAATTTCAACTATGATAGAATTTTCCTAAATGTAGAGAGAAAAATCTCAATATTTCACTTATACGCCAAGATGAGTAGCTCATTTCAGGTACTCTTTAGTAAAGATAGCCTTAAATCGCTGGCTGTTCTCTCCAATTTTCGCATCTCCTCGTCTCGTTTTTTCGCGGGCTCCTGCAATTCCCAAATTCGAACAAGAGAGATGGAGAAGGATGAAATGAGAGCAACTACGAACGACGATCGCAGTCGCAAATCGCAGGATCCGATGCGCTGTGCTAAGGCCGCTATGCTGCTCATGTCGCTTGGTACTTGCCGTGAGGAGCAGGTACTTCTCTCTCTTTCAACACACTAGTTTTTGTCTTTTCATCGTTCTCCGAGTCCAATGGAACGATGAATTCAGGAAAAGGAGACGATGGAGCAGATAATCCAGGATTTGCAGGTGGAATTGGTGAAAGAACGAATCCGAAGGAAGAATTTGAAGCTCTGCAGTTTCATGGAGCTTGTGCTTGAGATCATACTCCTCTTATCTGTTTGCACCACCTTTCTGGTGTTTGCCTTTAAATCCTGTTGAATATTGAGCAGATTACCATCGCGATCACCTTATTCTGTAAGGATTCTCGAATTCTCTTTCTATTGCTTGTCGCCAACTTTACCAGCGCAGTTACAAAATTGAGTTGTATATGCTGCTTTGCTCAAGTATGGCGCTCAATATCAATATATCATATTCTGGAATGCTTTCTAAAAATTTACAAGTAGTCGTTTATGAGAATCATGTTGCTCTTATTCCATGGATCGATGACGTAATCCGAGCTAACTTAAAAATCAAGTGCTTGCGCTTGAATTTGAAATCGACCTAGGTGACTTCAAGTATGGTATCATGCTTGAAGGATTTCATTACGATATATCCAGGAACTAAAGAACGAAAATAGGATGACCTTCAATGGCTTGGCATGGGAGCCAGAGATGTGGCCAAATTAATGCAGTGCAGAATGTATTAAAAGCATTCCTAGGCTTACCTTTGGGTGCTAAGTTTCCTTCAAGTCTTGATACAACCATTAGTATTGAATTTTTAGATTGAAGTGTCCGAAGTGCAGCATCTTCCTGGTTCAACCTGTTTGCCTTGAATAGTGTATGTATTGATGTTATCTCCTTGGAGATCATACTAATCATCAGTTTTCTGTCTGATAATTGTGAGTTGAGCACTTTCAGTCACCATGAGTTACCTGTGATTCTACTGTTTATGTAAAGAATGTGAACATATAACTACATTTCAGGTCAGGATGGAGTATTCATAAGAGGCAAAAGCTTTGAGAAAGACCATCATAGGAAAATTTCTTTTACTAGTCGATATGTCAGATCACCACCTTACAACAAAGGTGTGACGTTGCCCGAAATGCGTCTGTTTCCCAAAAAATTGGAATTTGGGCACATAAAAACATTCCATCTGCCTTCATGGAGATGATTTAAGGTAAGGTAGGATAAACATACCGCCAAATGCACATGAAAGTAGAAGGATTATGTGTTTGTTTTGTGTGCGAGTTTGCCAGCATACTGGGCTTATTGTGGCATCTCCTTGAGCTTGTTCACCTAACTAGTGACACAAGCTTTTATGCCAACTTATCTTGCTGTTCTGGTATTCAATACTTGCTGTTATGTTAAACATACATGCCTGAAACCCTCAAGCTATTGGAATGTGGGAAAATCTACCAATGACTGGAGTAAGGGCATTGCCATGGTTGCAATTACTTAACTGGTGACACAAGCTTCTATGCCATCTTATTTTGCTGTTGTTAGTCCAACTATTCACAAAAAATTACTCGGAGGTACCCCAATATTTGGGGAGACTATTTTTTGGTACCCCAACTTTTCAAAACTCATTTTGAAGTACCCTTACTTTTTGGTTAGTAATTATTTGGTACTTTTCCGGCCATTAATTTTATTAAGTGACAGAAATACCCTTCTGTTTGGAGAGAAAAATGAAATGGAATAAGGGTGGGATAGGTGTCCAATTCCTTTTCTTGGTGTTTGGTGAAGCATTTCTGGAATGGGATTGGGAAAACCCCAGGTTTCTAATCCCCCTCAAAAGGGTGGAATTAGAACTCTCCCATATATGGGGGTATCAAAAGGGTGGAATTAGAACCCTTGCCTTATTTCATTCCCTTCTCTCACCAAACACTTTCTATTTTGGAATCAAATTCCATTCCCAATCCTCTAGATATCTAATTCCATACCCATTCCATTCCATTTTTCTCTCCAAACATGCCCTTTCTTCAAGGGTGTTTCTTAAGGAATGGAAGAACAACTGCATTTCGGTCACTTAATAAAATTGATGATCGGAAAACACCTAATAATTAGTAATCCTAAAAGTACAGGTACCCCAAAATGAGTTTTGAAAAGTTGGGGTACCAGAAAAACATTTCACCAAAAGTTATGGTACCTTGGAGTAATTTTTTGAACTATTCAATTACTTGCTGTGATATTATATATATGCCTGAAACACTCAAGCTATTGTAATGTGGGAAAAACTAGTAGCAACTGGAGGACTGCCATAGTTTGCAGATACCTAACGTGGATGAGGAAATCTTACGACTAGACCTGGCAAAACAAATCTGAGACTTGAATCGAAAAACCGAGCCCAAACCGATATCCGAATAGATGACCTGATCCTGATTAGAACCCAAAGGAAACCATAAACTAATCTGAACCGCAACCCGAAAAGTTACGCAATTAAGATGCGCACCCAAATGACCCCAAAATAAACCAGAACCAAGAATCTCACCTGAACCTACCCAAATAAAACTCACCCGAAAGTCTACCCGAACTGAACCAAAATTGTTTGACCTGATGCCACCACAAACCTATCAACAACTGACCAAAGATGAACCGATTTACCCGATTACCAGGTCTACTTACAACTGTCTTTGATGAATACAACTCATCTTGTATTTTATTTAGAAAGAAATGCCATGTCACATTTCGCATTATATCCACCTGTGTTTAAGAACCAACTTAACTAAAAGATTGACCTGATGTCTGAAAGCCCGGAATGATTTAATTATTATACTCTTAACCTGTGCTACTTGTAGATAGTAATAGATCGTTTGCTTCTTTTAGGGTGATAAAACAATTGTACATGATTCCAATAGATGTTGCTAGACACCTATAATTGAGGCTCATAGCAGGAAGAAAACAAAATCAATTTACATGCCCAACATTCCTCTGAAATTATCATAATATTATGAATCAATCACTAGCTAGAAACAATCAGAAATTAGCAGGACTATCATCCAACTGCTTCTCATCCTCAATGTCAACCTCCAAAATCTCAGGAATCCTCTGCTTCAAGTAGTTATCAAGCCTAGCCAACACGGTTGATCGCATAAGCCAGAACCTCCCTCGCAATCTGATCTTGACAAACGGGCCATCGAGCTCCGCGAGCTCAGCTTGGCCCGTTATTCCTACCGACTCATCGAAGAGCTGAGCCAGCTCGACCCGTGCGTCCGCCAAAACCTTCTCAATGTTCTCTTCTGTCAGGTCCAGAGGCTGCATTGATGAGTATGCCACCATCGGACGTCTGGCCTTAGCTTTACGCCGAAATGTGCCGAAAGATGAGTGTAGAGTGAAGCCTACAGTTGTGACTCGATGTCGAAGGAGTCTTGAATGGGGTGTTTGGATGGTCATAGGAGGTTTTAGATGGTAGCAATGAAGGAGTAAGTTGGTGGCCATGTTTGGTGTTTCTCAATGTGTTTTACAGAATTGAAGTTTGGATGGATATGAGGCACTCGTTTTGGTCACCTTATCTGGAAACCAATTGATTCTTTTCCTTTATTTTTGGTGGTTGGAGGTGGGGGTAGAAAAGATAATTAGGTTGCTAATCTGTACTAAAATACAATGGGGAAGTAAAGAGAACAATCCACGGCCATGGAAGTACCCATCCTATAGACAATGTTGGTGGACCTATTCTTCCGACTTTACCATTCGAATCATGATCGATTGGACAATCATTCATTTATTGATTTGTTCACTTGTTGTTGATGTTGCTAGCTCTTATTTACTACTTATGCCCACGCGGTTCTTTTCTTATTTTATATTATATGTCATTTTACAATTTCAATAACATATTACTCTCTCAGTTGTTTTTTATCTGTCATTTACGATTTTTACTGTCAATCTTTAATAAAAAAAATTTCATATAATTTTTTTTTAAAAAATATATAATATTATAATTTTTAATAGTATTTTTTGTTACGAATCTAATGACATCAATTTTATATGATGAGTCATTATATAAATTAAGATATTAATAGTCAAAGTTTTTAACATAATTTCTTAGGCGATAGATAAATAAAATTGGAGGGATTAGTAATTATTATTGATGTGAAAGAAAAAATCCTACCTTCACCATATCATAGGACACGTCAAATAATACGTTAGATAAGCACATAGATTGAACAATAATGTTCTTCGCAAAATCCTTTAATAGGGTCCAATTATCGTCTAACCACACCCCGCTCATGCATTCTAGCAAGGCACCACCAATTATCGTCTAACTACACCTTGGAGCGAGACCATTTTTGTCAAACTAAGGACATAACTGTCGATAGTTGGTCAACAATGGGCATCGTAGGTTGAGTGACTGACGAGAAATGCTATTGTGCATGGCTAAACTAAGCCCTTTAATTTGCTTTGATTTCCGAAAGATGAATGTGCTAGAAGAGTTGTAGCTCCTTGTCCATATACAGCCATGGATTAATGGCCACCCGTGTATGGTTGGGTGCACGGATAGCTACGTCATCGTGTTAGAATTGGTTTATCAATGGCAGACTTTAGTCCTCTCTAACCCTTGTCCTATTTATTGAAGTTTATCGAAAAAGTGCTGATGATTATTTATTTGCTCCAAATCCCATCCACTTGCCCCGAGGTGCGCACACATGATATTTTTGGGATAAATGATGTGTTGGAGTATTTCAAGAGTTAAGAGACATAAGGGAACAAGTTATAAGCCAAGGATTGATCGTGAATGTCAAAATCTAACTTACCAAATAAAGTGGACCCAACACGGACCGTACCAGGTACGACACGGTTTGTGTTGGGTCCAGAGAGTCCGAAAAGGCTCCCTGGATCAACACGGACCGTGCTGGTTCAACACCGGTCGTGTTGAGGCCACCACGGTCCATGATGGCCCAACACGGACCGTGTTGGAGCCCAGTCGAGCTCTTTTTCAAAATTGCTTGATTTTAGCCTCGGGCATTAATGTGTGGGGTATCTTTTGGGATTATTTTTGACGATATTGTCAGTCGAGATTAACCCCTTAATGATGATTAAGACCCCATAGACAAAGCCTCCAAATTACGTTATATTGATTGTCAAGTTTGAATGAGTTTTCAATGCTCCAACTCCTATAAATAATGGATGATTTTCACTCATCCAAGACACCTCAATTTCTCCTTCTATCTTCCTAGAGAGTTTCAACACAACTCCTAAAGTGTTGAACTGCCGCAACTTCTTGAGAGAACTTGTACTTCGCTTACAAGAGATTAGATTTTACTCTTAAGTCTATTCGCGGTCTAATGAATTAGTCTTAAGGGGAGAAGGGTTTGATCATAGACTCCTAACTACCCAAGTGATCCCTCATCTTGTGCAAGTGTTCATGCTTTTATGTTTGTTTGTTGCATTGATTTTATCTTTGATTTTCATTGTTATGTTAATTAATTCATAGTTTTGGGTTGTGATTGAGTTGTTTGATGGCTAATTCATATTGTTTAGGCCTAATCTACTCAAATTCATGCTTGTAATTAGAGGTTTTCTCATGCCCATCATGTGTTCGATAAAATGCTCGAGAGAGTGTTCATGTGTATTGTTAGGCGATTGATTTATGTTGAGAGGTGAGGTCAATTTACTAGCGTGGATAGAGAAAATAGTTAGGATTTCTGACATGAGAATAGTCGAATTCTAACTAGGTTTAGGGTTGCTATTCTTGTAGTTTAATTAGACTAACTCCATGAGAATAGGCAGTTGGAATAGTTAGACTAGCTCTTGACCCTCAAGAGAGGATTTTGGCAAGCTTTAATGGTGCAACCGATCACTCTTAATTGCTTCGTTAGAATTGGTAGATTAGGTTATTCATATTGATTAGTCGTTGAATATTTATATCGTAACCCGAAGATTTTTATTGTTTTTGGAGTTCATTTGTTTTCCTTCACCACCACAATCACCCGTTTATTCACCTAGCTTGAAAGACTTGAGTTAGTTTTGAGTGTCTGGAACACAACTCCATGTGGATACGACAACCGTACTCCCAAAAGTATGACAACAAAACACCACATGATTACCTAGAGTCTTATTACACCACCCATACCATAAAGATTCATCAATCCTCATCATCAAACAATCAATATTCATCTTAACATGCCAATGAACTCCACAAGAAATAACATCTGTTGAAATTTTTGAGAGGTGCGTAGCTAGAAGTGTTGTAGGCCAAAATTTGGATATAAAACTTAGCATTTGAATTTGGAAGTGGAGAATGTTACAAGAGGAGATTGGGTACATGGTATTGGTGGGAAGAGCTCCTTATAGGAGCTTATTAATTCCACACGTCAAGAGCATGTCCCTAATGCCTATTTATATGTGTAGTAAGGAGGTGCTAAAATCCTTAACCTCCTTACTAATTTGTCATTATCTATATTCTAGAGTTTTCTTACATTATCTCTTAATATATCTACAACATTCTATGATATTTTTCACATAATATCCTAGGTTTTCTTATAGATCTTTCTAGTAATTCTTTTCATGATTTTTCTAGATTAATATTTCCAACACTCCCCTTTAATATAGAAAAATCTTATTCGTATCTTTTCTAAAGTATGACATCCACTCCCCCTAATTTTGATATCCTTGATCTCTTGATAGTGATGTGTGCTCCATTTTGCTCTTTGCATTTTTTCTCGAAACTCCACTTCTGCCTCTTGGTTGTATGTGCTTTAATGTTCGTCAATTGTATCTTAATGATGTATGTCTTGAGCTCATTGCATTAAGTTTCTTGTAAATGGTCTTGTTGCATATTGCCTCATTGCTTGAAGTTTCTTCATAATGCTTCTCCTCCACTTGAAATTTCTTCTTCATGATTCTCCTCCATTGCTTCTTGTGTCTAACATCTTGCCTTAAACTCTCCACTGATTGAATTTATTCACTCTTCCCAAATATTTGACCGTATGCTTGTTGGATTCTGTTGATGTGTTGTGTTTGGGATACTATGTCCCAATTGGGGGAACTTGGCCACATGTTGGCGTCCTCCCTATCTCATGAATTGGGTTGGCTTTCTTAGTCGATTACCCATGAATTGTTGATTAGGTTAGACATTTAGCTAACCTTGCTTGGTTAAGGAAGGTGTCCATGCTTTTTAGCAATGAACAATTTTTTGTTGGCATCTTAGCCATGCTTGGTAGAATGTATGGGAAGAGTTGTTGATCAATGCACTTGGCTTTGAATGTGGAGAAAGATGTTGAAACAATGATAACGATTTTAAGAAGCATAGAAAAGATTGGATACATGGTATTGGTGGAAGAGAAAGGATCAATCGGAGCTCTGATACCATGTTGAAAATTTTGAGAGGTGCGTAGCTAGAAGTGTAGTGGGCCAAAATTTGGATATAAAACTTGGCATTTGAATTTGGAAGTGGAGAATGTTACAAGAGGAGATTGGATACATGGTATTGGTGGGAAGAGCTCCTTATAGGAGCTTATTAATTCCACACGTCAAGAGCATGTCCCTAATGCCTATTTATATGTGTAGTAAGGAGGGGCTAAAATCTTTAACCTCCTTACTAATTTGTCATTATCTATATTCTATATTTTTCTTACATTATCTCTTAATATATCTAGAACATTCTATGATATTTTTTCACATAATATCCTAGATTTTCTTATAGATCTTTCTAGTAATTCTTTTCATGATTTTTCTAGATTAATATTTCCAACATCAAACAACCAATATCACCCAACAACATATGTGATTTAATCAAAGACTCCAAACTACATCCATCATTAATTTTAATCGAAGAGTCTTGTATTACCTCACTCTTTTCATTGAGAAGATGATAAGTGGCCAAGCCATGAGAGGTGATTGTGCCAACTGCATTGTTGCTAGGCTTCTCAAAAAGCGGGGTTGAGGCGATCATCGTAGCTTCTTGTTAGGCTTCCTCGATATGGATTAGTTAGAGATCATAGTGAACTTTCTCATCCTCCTCTTTGCATGTAATTTCATCAAGCTCTTCATGTAACACCCCAACACCCTTAATCACAAGATTAACATTAAACACACACTAAGCCTGTGATTAGCGCAGCGGAACACCTAGGGTGGAGGCATTACCGCCGTCCCCTGGGGACAAGGTAATGCCTCCACCCTAGGTGTTCCGCTGCGCTAATCACAGGCTTAGTGTGTGTTTAATGTTAATCTTGTGATTAAGGGTGTTGGGGTGTTACATTCATGTAAACCAAAAACCTCAATAGGTTCTCCTTCATTGGCCACAAGGACAATAACCTCACCTCTTAAATTTTCTTCCTTTTTAACCTCCTCAAATCCTCAAAGTGTGGAAGTGAGGTTTTGCTCATCAACTTCTTCTACCACGTCACCCATAGGCTTTTCCACACTAAAAGGTTCCTCAATCCAAGCTCTAACCATGACCATTTGTGGGTAATTGGAAAGAATCATGTCTCACACGCCTACAATTGATACACTTTTGGGACGAAAAGGCCCTTAGTGGGTAATAATGGAATGGTTTCTTATGGGAGCAATCATCTCTTCTTCTTCCTCCACGCTGAGGTTAGCCTTGAAGATGTGCGAATATTCTCTCAAGTTGATTTGTAATGGCATCAAGAGTATTTTCAATGTTCGAGAATCATCTCTCGAAACCCGGATTAGGGATATTTTCAAGCAAAGGACTCATGTATGTTTCGTGACGCCGACTTGATTTTTCTCGACTAGGATCATGAACGTTATCCATATCAAGAAGAAGGGTGGAGGACGAATTGTGTTTGAGAAAATTTTGTGGAGCTAAGTTCTTTGTAGTTGACTATGTGTTTGGTCCAAGATGTTTGTAGTTTTTGCACAAGAGAGACAAAAAGGAAAATCCAATGCAAGGGAGCAAAAGCAACACTAAAATCCAATCAACACAACACGATCACAACAATCCAACAAACTCCAACTCCAGCACCCGATCAACAAATAATCTATCCAATACAAAAATATTTTATACCTGGAATGGGGTTCACCAATATGATCAAAATAGTAATCAACAACCAAATAATACTTCCAAAGATTGCAAAACAATGGAATATGATCAAAACTCCCAAAAACAATCAACCTCAACAAGTATCAACACCCAACAATTCCAATAACCTCAACATAATCAAGAACACCAATAATCATCCGAGTCAAGGGATCCGTTGAACTACGAAAGCTCGACCTTGACATCATGTAAGTCATACCTTGTTGGTTGCTCACATCGTCCCCTTTGACGGAACATGTGAATGGAGTCTCTGTCATCGTTACTCACTCAAAGTTAGGAGGAGGACGGATTGGACTAGGGGAGGGTCTCTCTCTTCTCACAAGTTGAGGCCGAACCTGGAGGTCTGCATTAATTTGAGCAAGACGTGTAGTAATGGTATCAAGAACATTTTCAATTTTTGAGAACCAGCTGTAGCTTGGGTTAGGGGCCTCTTCGAGCGGGGCTTTGATAACCAACTATGGCATGGCATGGTGGGAGAAGATAACGAGAACTGCTGGAAAAGAGATATATGGATGATAATAATTTTGAAAATAATAATCACAACTCAAAAGAAAGACGAATAACAATAATTAGGGTTGGCCGACCCGAATTGAACCGGTCCAAACCGAACCGATTTTTATTCGGTTCGGTTTTCGGTTTGAACTTTATGCCTTATTCGGTTTTCGGTTTCGGTGAAAAACCATAAAAGTTGTGCATTATTTGGTTCAAAACCGGATAAACCGAACACCGAACCGAGTTTATTCGGTTCGTTTTCGGTTTGGACTTTACCCTTATTTGGTTTATTCGGTTCGACCCGGTTTGGTTCGATTTTGAACCGATAAACACCCCTAACAATAATAAAGCTGGATATGAACTTGGATAAAGGAAATCCACCACCAAAAACTAGCCATCCACCATGATTCGATAAAAGAAGGATTCACCACTAATTAATAAACGAGAGACTTACAACACCACCATTAACAAAATGGATAAAGTAAACAAGATTTTGAGAGGGAAGGAAACTTCAAGTATTTCTAATACATTCATAATCATTCAAATCAATCAAGAACAATGAAAATTCAAGCAAGAAATAATCTAACTGCTATGATACCAATTGGAGCGTGGCGCGGTGAGGGAAGAATACAGCGATTGCTTGAGAAGAGAATATGGATGATAATAGGATGAATGCCCGGATGAGGTTGATGATCAAAACAACAAAAGTAAGACTTGAACATCCAAATAGGAGATCATCAAACCCAAAATACCTCTACTAGCTTGCAATCATTAACCCGGAAAATACTTGAACGAATATGACACAATCGATGAACACATGAACACCACAAGGGGTGGATATGATCTTGGGTAAAGGTTAGACCACCACCAGGACCTTGAAGTGATTTTGCTCGAGTTTTACAAAGGGGGTGCTGGAAGGCTTGCTGACCACGGATATTGAAGTTCAAACCCTACCCCGATATGGTTCAACTTCTAAAATAAATAAAGGAGACATAATTAGAAATAATAATGATTTATTAATTATGAACAATTTACAATCATGAACAATTAATGTTATTAATAAGTATTGTACATCATAAATTGACCTAGGCCCTGTTATTTTATGCGGTATGGCGCGGTATGATGTGGTGAAATTGTGGCGGGTATGGTGAAATTGTGGTGGGTTATTGGTAAGTTGTGGTAAATTTTTTGTATATATATATAAATATTGTAATGGTAATTGTGAAAAATTAATTGGAAAAAGTGAGTTAAAATATTGTATTGGAAAAAGTGAGTTGAAAAAATATTGATTGAAAATTTATATTAAAGATATATAATAAATTTGAAAAAGTAATTTGTGGTGGATTGGCAAAGTGCGATGGACTGTGGCACCGCAGATTGTCAGCCGCATAAAAGAACAATGACTTATTTGTGTAAAATTAAACCTTGACCATTGAAATAAATAAAACAAAATTATTCATAATTGTAAAAATAAATATAATTAGAAATTGTCCAATTTGAAGTATACCCAAATGAATGAAAATACGAAATAAATAAAAAGAAAAATTGTCCAACTTGAAATCAATGGAAACATAATTTGGTGTACTACCTACGTACTTTAGTAGGTTAGTGGATGCCCGCCCTATTATGGTAACCTTCTTTATTATAACTTCTAACATCTTCCACTCTTTCTGGACCCCAACTAATTAACATTAGAAAAAAAAAATAAATTCAAATCTTGGTTGGTGAATTCTTGGGGAGAAGTATAGAGAGAAATCTAAAGGTGATAAAAGAAACTCTCTGTACAAATACCAAATAATATAATTAAAGATTATAAAGATTGATTAATCATGAATAATTTACCATCTACCTCTAAAATAAATAAAGGAGATATAAAACCAAAACAAACATTTAACTTTCCGGAATCAAAATATTATACTAAACAATAAGTTTTGGAATTTTTAATACCATTAGTTTGACAACAAAGAGTCAAAGATGTTAATTTTTAAGAAATTTGGATATTTATTTAGTAAAAGTTTACCTTAGATTGTTTATCTATCAACTCTATTAGAATTTTTTTTAATGTTCTATTTGGTTTTAGCCGAACACAAATTTTAGCAAATCTCAAATTACATATTTGACATATGAAAAATAACTTATGTATGTGCACACAAAGTTAAGATCATATCTAACTAATACAAGACAACAAATAATCATTTAAGGAAGATATTTGTTAGTTAGCAATTTTGCTGTGTGTGATCCTTCCAATGTATTGTTTGTACTGTTTGAGGCATTCTAATTTTTGTTGTTTTTTTACAACTTTATTTTATACTCTTTCGTAGTGGATCTGGGGCTAAGCCAGGGGTGGCCACGAGGCCCACGACCACCGATAACACGGAAAAAAAAATAATGTAGTATAATTTGGGATACAAATTATGAATTTTTTGTATATTAAATTAATATAATAATATATTGGTTACTCCTAATAAGAAGACTTAGATCTACCATTAATACTCGTTGACATCTTTTCCAACCTTCACCAATAAAAGAAAAAAAAAATACAATGAATGAATATTTTGTGCAATAAATAAATATTTTGGTAAATGTGAAAAGAAATTAATGAATTATTATTACACTAATATAAACACTCAACATGTACTTCCTTATATATAAACTTCTTCTAGTTAACTCTTAAAAAAGCAACAAGAGATAGAAACCAACTCCATTTATAAATTATATAATCAGTTCCCTAAGTTTCCATTCCATAAACCATCTCTTTTGTACGCCATACCGAACTAAGAATTACGTGTGGGCCCCCGGACCCATTTTACTGGGCTTTCTGACATCTTCCCACTTCCCACTTTCCACTTCCCCCTCTCATTATTCCATTTCCCCCAAACAGAACACTAACTGTGCCATTAACCCCCCCTGCAACCCTCGCCGGCGCCGGTCATGCCGCCGGCCGAAGACGGAGCCGTCTACGCCACCGGAGATTGCTTCTGTTCCGGCAACGGCGACTATCGGGGCGCCGATGAATTGGGATCTGACCACCGTGGTTGTCCTTATTGCCGGAAATCTGATTATTCGACGTCTCCATCGTCGTCATCCTCTTACTATTCATTTGAGACTAATTCTGACAAGATAAGAAGAATTACCTCTGCTTCAATCAAAGGTTTTTCAATCGGAGCAGGATTGAAGGGTGGACTCGCTCTTTTCTCTCTACTCGCTCGTTTATCTCGCCGGAAATCATCCAGGTGAGTTTGCTCTCATTGTTTAAATTCGCCATTTCTTAATCGATAGAGAACCAATTGATGATTAGAAAGTTGTTGAATTGGTTGCATGTGTGTGAATTTCAGGAAACCGGGTCGTCTTTCTAACAGTGAGGACATTAAATTGGCGATCACAGAGACGTTGCGTTATGGTCTCTTTCTGGGTACCTTTGCTGGCACTTTTACATCAGTGGATGAGCTCATTGCCACTTTGGGAGGGCATCGTAGGTGAGTAAAATGCTTAATTTCTAACTGAATTCTGTTGGTCATTGTTTCAATTTTTGCTCAAGAAAGAAACGTTGCAATTTCATGATTTCTTTTTGGTAAAAGTGTGGTACTGAATTGTTCTGGAATGGTAGTTCGCGGGAAAGATTTTGTGGTTGTTTGTGATGTGTTGATGTAATTGATCAGGACTGCAAAATGGAGAGCATTAGTTGCGGGTGGAATTGCTGGGCCTTCAATGCTGTTAACTGGGTTGAAAACCCAACACAATAGCTTGGCTATATATATCCTGATGAGAGCAGCTGTATTGGCCGCTCGTTGTGGAATCAAGAGCAAGCGATTCGGTCGCATTTGCAAACCTTTGACTTGGGCTCATGGGGATATTTTCCTCATGTGTCTTTCATCCTCCCAAATTTTGTAAGCATCTCATCCTAATCTCCTTGTTTTGTTATGATCTTATTGCGGTTTTGATTGGATTTAGCACAAGAATCAATCGTGTTGATACCCTTGAGAGTGTGCAAAGAGCATGAGCTTGCAGTTACTTGAATTACATTGTTGGGTTTAGGAATGAAATAGGCAAGAAAATCTTGGGGTGCTACATGCCATATTATGTTGCTAGCTAGTAGTTACTGATATCTTATAGTGTGATTGTCCTTTTCTTACAACACATGCGATTACTTGGTCATCACCATGGATATTTTCAAGCTTGTAGTCTCTGATGAACTGCCCCTTCTGTTTGTGAAGTTCATCTTTGTGATGGTTTGTAATTGTATCTAATAGTAGGCAGCATTGCTCATTTAATTGGGGGTTATGAGTGTTTTGCTGATGGACTGTATATTTGTGACTTTAGAGAGAATGCTTCTTGTTCTATTGTTTAGGGCTTCTCACTTCTTGGATATGAATTTTCAAATTTTTCAGGAGCGCGTATGTATTGAAGCTAGATTCTCTGCCCTCATCATACAAATCATTCCTCATTAAGCATGGTGGGAAGGACTTGGCCATTTTACAGGGTGTGAAAGAGCTTGCATGCGGAATGCCTATTTCCGATTTGGGAGCTATAGAAAATTACTACAGGTCACTGGGATCAAACATCAAATTAGATCCAAATATGAAAGTCCCCTGCTCGGTAGATTCCCATTAAATTATTTTTGTTATTCAGCTATACCTTTCTTTGCTGAAAAGATCTGACTGTTTTTATGACATTGTTTGCTTAAGCTCAAAAAGTTCTAATTCAAGTTCCTGTTGAAATGCTTATCTATGAATATGCCCATGTTGTTAAGCTAAATTTATTGATTGCCTATTTTCTGTGATGACCTCAATGCACTATCCAGATGTTACACGGGAATCAATCATGTCAGATGCATGTCATCTCATTTCTTATTCAAGCTTACAAACGAGCTCTACCTGTTTATCTACCAGTATATTTGGTCCCTGCACTAATTGTTCACCGTCAAGACCTATTGAAAAGGTAATACATGCTTACCAATTGAGAAAGTTTACATAATTGCATTAGAGTATATGAATTACAACTCATTGGCAACAGCAAATGCCTCTCATAGCTGTTGAGGTCAACCTCTCCTCTAGATTGGTTTTCAGTTGAATCTCAGAATATTAAAACCATCGCCTGGTCATTTTGGATCCTTTTGGTTTCTTATGTTTCTTTGTGCTACAGAACATACACAATATTTGGGAAAAGTGCTTTTGGTATTGCGAGGTCAAGCTTGTTCCTGTCCACATATTGTGCTTCTGCCTGGTAGGTTTTCTTTATTCTGCAATCTTGAGAATTACTATGGACAATGCTGCATGTCGATTAATTTATTTGCATAAGCTAGTTTTGTTTTGTTTGCTTGTGTTTGCAACCCATATAGTAACTGAGCTGCTTGTATAAATGAAAGATAATTTTCTTATGAGGTAGCTGGATTTGAAGTTTGTGGGTGTAAATATCTTTGAACGTGACCTCTCTTGTTATGTCCTCCTAAACTGGACAAAGATTAGAATGAATTGGAAGTTAATTTCCTGATAACACTAGCCATTGGGATTTCCTGCTGTAGCACAGTTTAAGGATGCTAAGATATAATCACAGTTTTCCTCTACTCATTTTATACACTACTAGGCAAAATATACAAATAAACAGATAAACTGAGGACACAGCACAGAGTTCCAGAACTTCCTGGTTCAAAATTCAGCTGTTTATGACTTATGCCGCCCGTTTGATATGTAATGGGAATGAGAATTCATAATGGGGATGAGATAGGGAATTCACAATGGGAATGAGAATGACTAATGCGAATGTGTTTATGAATTCCCAAGTTTCTTATTTGGTACTAGCATATAGTAATTCAAAATGGGAATGAGTGAGATTGGTTTTAAATGTATATTTACCAAAATACCCTAGATTAATTTAAATAGGGTGAGGTAATATTGGTAATACTACTTAAGTATGAGGAAAATATTGGTATTTAAAATCGACTTATGAATTCTCAATATAAATTACCACCCCTCCCTCTGATAATTGATTAGGGGGTTCCTATTCCCATTCCCATCCTTTTTTTTTATGGAAAATTGAAATCTAATAAACCAAACTTTATGTCCATTTTGATCTAACAAACCAAACTTACGTTTTTGTTAATGGCATACCGTACTTAACATTATATTTTTTTGATTGAACCTTCACAATTTTCCGGTCACCGGAAAAGTGACGTGGAATTTTTTGTGCTGAGGTTGACTGTTTTATAGCCAAAAAAAAAGGAAATTGTCGTTTAATTTTTACTGTAAGTGTCTTTGATGGGGAGGGGATTATTTTTGTTTGGGCTGAGTAATTTTTACTGTAAGTTTTTTTGAGGAGCAGGGGGAAATTGTGAGTCAGAACACTCCACCTCAGCACAAACACAAGCCATCAACAATTTCCTTTTTATTTTTTGGCTATAAAACAGTCCACCTCAACACAAAAAATTCCACGTCACTTTTCCGTTGACCAGAAAGTGGTGGAGGTTCAATCAAAAAAATATAATGTTAAGTATGGTATGCCATTAACAAAAAGGTAAGTTTGGTTTGTTAGATCAAAATGGACATAAAGTTTGGTTTATTAGATTCCAATTTTTGTTTTTTATATAATGCCCATAAAACAAACATGAAAATTGTGTTACCAATTAATTTATTCCCATTCCCACCTCCCAACCCCCTTATAGCAAACGCCCCAATGATAGATGTCTTCTGGGTTGTTGGCAATGCCGATGCATCATAATTCTCAACCGCCTTGGTGAGTCTTATTTATAATCTTCCTGTATTGTTTCAGGATGTGGACATGCCTTCTGTTTAGAATTTTCAAGAAATGTAACATTCCAATGATTGCAATTGGAACGGTATGTCTGCCTCTCTTAAGATGACCGGTGCCCTTTGCCCCCTTCTTAGCCCCCTTTGCGTGGTTGAAAAAGTGTTTTTTTTTTGCCCTCCTGAAAATCTGTGAACTATTGGACAGTTCCCAACTGGGTTGGCCTTGGCCATTGAGAAGAAGAGCCGTAGGATGGAAATATCACTATATTGCCTTGCTCGTGCGATTGAAAGCTTCTTCATATGTATGTCTGATATTGGGTACCTACCTCGATCACTGAGGAGAATCAAGAGAGCAGATGTGGTGATATTTAGCGTATCGACAGCTATTATTATGCACTGTTATGCCCAAGAGAGGGATGTCTTCCGGTCCAAGTACCTAAACGTTCTCGACTGGGTATTTGGCGTGCCACCACCTCCTTGTTACACTCCTCGTTTCAAAAGCAAGTCGGAAGAGTAAAAAGAAGGGATTAGGATTGTCATTTTTTAGCCTCCAAGTAAATCTTATTAGCTTACTTCTTAACTAGGGATCAATATGTACCATAGATACAAATAGATAATAGCTGGGATTGCTAATGAATTGTTAAGTGTGCCCATACAATACACGTTTCTATTTCTTGCCATTTGTAAATCGCCATTCTTGAAATGTATATCGCAATCTGTATAACCTTATCAACCATGTTGAGGTCTTTGAAAATTTTTCCAGCATATTATTATGGTTTTTTCATTATATGCCTGCAGCCTGCCGATATATCCTCTTGAACTATTAAGCCATCTTTCTTTTTTTTTTTTTTTAAATGACACATGGCTTTTCAATCACCATGTATTTTGTATGATAAACAGGCAAATTAACGCTAAACATAGTTTAAAAAAGAAAGGACGAAATCGAGTGACATCAACATGAAACTGAAAGGAAAAAACTACTGCCATGTCAAAATTCATCTCCAAAACTACAACCATTGTTAATTTATTATCAGAAAGACAAACTAGCATCGGCGAAAATTCAATTCCGAGTAAATTTGGGTTGGATAAATTGGGTTAATATGAAAAATTTCACGAGAAATTCAGATTTGACCCGATTTTATTTTGGACTGGACAATTCGAACCAAGCTAAATTTAGGTCGAAATCGGTTTCGTACAATAAAAAAGAGAAATTTTTATCCAAATACTCTGTCAATATCAAAATTTAAATTAAAAATCTATGTTCAGACCTGTGTTTCCGGGTAGGACAATTCGAGTATTTTGGGTTGGGTAAAAGTTTGCCAACTCTATAGAAACGCAATTCAATCTACCAAAATTTAAACTTGCAACATCTACACATGAAAAAGAAAACAGGGTCCGTTGAAATTGGAGGTGACAAAGATGGGTGATTGCCAAAAAAAGTAGAAATAATCAGACCTCGTCGTCGTGAAGGAGCATATTGGGAATACCCTTGATAACAGGGAACCTGCGACAAGTTTCTGGGCAGATTAGGTCGCCTTCTACAAGGTGAATCTGAAGAAGGGCATGGTGGAACTTGTTGAGAAAATCCTGGGAATCAAGCATGGTTGAATCGGGTTGTTCAGGGAGATCGCAGAAACCCAAGGCGTTGGCAGCGTCGACGAAGGGCTTCCATTGGAGCCTGGAGAAGATGTTTTTGAGGAAGTCTGGGTTTATGTCTACCTGCCTTTCGACAACCTTGGCAGCCTCTATTTTCAGGGGAAATCCATTGATTACTCCCTTTATGTTAGATGATAGCATGTTGTGGGTTAATAGCCTCATTTCTCTCTGTTTTAGATGATAGCCTCTATTTTCCTCGGCGATTAGATTGGAGTAGGACTCTAGGAGGCGGTGGCCGCCGGTGCCAGTGTTGCACTCCACTCGACTCGACTCGACTCGACTGCTTGAGCGGATGATTTCTGTGTTATTTTTAGAGTGCTGGTATAAAAATGTCATTAATATTTCTCATAGTCAAAATTGTCATTAATATCTCCAAATTTTCAAAAATACCATTATATTTTCTAAAATTGTTAAAATTGTCACTAATCCCCCTTTTTATCTATACTAGCTAGTCAATGTTTGAAAACTTAAAAAATACTTCTCACTATAAAATCCCTTTTTACCTATTTTAGCCTAGTAAATTTTGTCCTCCTTTTTCTTCATCCCCGCCAAAACACCATTGTCACCTCTGCCTTTTCATCTTCTTCCTCCTCTCCTTTTCCTTTGTTTTTCTTCTTCTTCATCGTTTTTTTTTCCTTATTCCCTCTTCTCCTTTGTTTTCTTCTTCTTCTTCTCCACATTTTTCATCCTCTTTCTTCTAATCTTGATATTTTGCTTTGTATCTCATCCCTGTTCTTGCACTTTTCCTTCACTTGGGCCCTGTTCGGCAATAGCGTTTAAAAGAGCTTATAGCGTTTTGACCAATCAAAATGCTATTTTATCAAATTTTTAGTGTTCAGTAAAACAACGTTTAGAATCACCAGATAGAGTTTGATGCGACGTTTGAAAAAAAAATCAAACGTTACCCCTGTTAACGTCTGATGTTTGGTTTAAGCGTTTGGAATCCCAAATTCCAAGACTACCCTCAACTGTAACATATAATTACGGCCATTGCCATTAATATAAATACCATCCCATTTCCCATTCGCGTTCCTCCAGCATCTTCAGTTCTTCACCTTTGGAATTATCATCAGCAACACCATTTCACCTTCGGACATCAACTCCTGAAATTTGCAGATGAATCTCCACTGAAAACTCAAGCTCATCTCAACTCTTCTCACCTCCACGATATTCAGCCATGAGACAAACACTTTAACGCTGATACCACTGAGATTTATGAGCCTGTTTTTCATCTTGGGAAGTCGATTGAGAAGCTCTTGAATGAGCAGATTCAGTCTTTAGCATGCACCAGGCTCATCACTGACAAAGTTACTGCATTTAAAGTGTTAAAGTGATGAATTACCCAGATCAAAATCTGCACCAGGCTCATCACCCTTAATTTTCCTTAATTCTAAAAGCAGAGTAATTCACCACTAAATCTGAACATGAGTCCTTCCTCCCCTCCCCCCCAACCTAAAAAATAGTTATAATAGTCATCTGTTTTCACCATCTTAATTAACAAGAATATCCCAAATTTGGTGTTTGAGAATAATATACATGTAAATAGTTCTGTAGTTGTGATGAATTTGCATTCCTTCAAACAAGTAAGATTTCTAGTAGTGAGTAAAAGTGACGGGGCATGATTTTTTATGTGTCTGGTTCCAACCATTGGATGATTCAACCTTTGTGTAATTGTGATAAAAAAAACGCAACAAAGCAACTTTAATAATAATAATAATAATAATAATAATAATAATATCCTTTTTGGTCATTCTAATATTTATTAGCTAATTCAATAGCTAATTTTACTGAACACGTATTTTATAGATAGCTACTTAAACAGCTATCAGCTATATGCTAACATGCAACAGCTATCCGCTATCCCATCCGCTATTCGCTATCCCATCAGCTATCAACTATTGAATCCGCTACTTTTTCCGAACAAGCCCTTGGTCAAATTGAGGATGGATTAATCAGGATTCGAATCTAGAAGCTACGGGGACAACATTCAGGCACTTGTTCGAAGCTGCGTGAAGTGCTACTGTTGGCCAAAGGAGGTGAAGCGCTGCAATTGTGGCCTAAGAGTCCTGATGTGTACCTCGAAGACTCTCAAAAACCCACTTCACCGCTTCTACCAATGTGTGAGGGGGACTGTTCAACAAGGTGGGTGTGAGTTTTGGGATTGGGCGGATGATGGAATTTGCCAACATTTGAAGACCCTTGTGATGGACGACGTGAGGGAGAAGGATGTTCTGAAGAAGAAATTGGAAGGTGAAGTTTCAATTACCGGCAGCAATCGGTTGATGCTGGTAAAAAGAGGGATAAGTGGCAGTTTTGACAATTTTAGAAAGTGTAATGACATTTTTGACAATTTGGAAATATTAATGACAATTTTGATTATTTGGGAAATATCTGTGGCATTTTTATCCCATCACTCGTTATGTTTATTGATTTCGCATTGTGCATTTACGGAGACGCCAAACCCACGGGTAATTGCGTTAAGGATTCCGATTTTGTTTTTTGAATTATTAGATTTTAAAATCCCTCACTTTTTTTTTATCTCAAACTTTATTTTTTTTAAAATAAATATCCCAAAATTTAGGAATTGTATTTGTCAATATCCCAACATTGAATTAAAATTATTTAAACTCAGGTTTTTCTATAATGATTGTTTCTAGGTTTAGACACACTTACCTTTTACTTATCACTCCAAAAAACCTTAAGTTTAATTAATGTTAATTCAGTGTTGGGTTGCTGATAAATACAACACTGTAAAGCTTGGGACATTCATTTCAAAAATGAAATTCGAGATATTTTGATGGACAATTCGTAAAGTTGGCGATTTTAAAACTTAATAATCCTTTTTTATTCTTTTTATTGCTCGTTGCATTTTAATTTAAAAAACTAATCAGACAACATTAACAATACAAAACTAAACATTCCTAATAATAATTAAAAAGTAATTAACAATAAGAAAATAAATATTCCTAAATAATCAATAAGAAATTAATATTCCAAAACAAAACAAACAATCGAAATTCAAAATCATTAAAATAAGAAGATAAACGCACTAGACAACTGCTAGACAAATAATTTATACCCAATTAAAATGCAAAAAATAAACCATTGAACAAACATAGTAATATAAGCTCAATATGAGAAATAAAATTGTATTGGCTAAGGTCATGTTCTTTTCTTCTTTTTTTTTTTTTTGACAACCATCATGAGAAAAAATAAAGCTACCAAAGCCATAAAACAAAGTATACTAGTTGATACCCCCCCTCCCAACAAAATAATAACACTCTAGGACACCTATCCCACCCCCACTACTTCTCCCTGCCCCGCTAGAAGCCAAAGTTTGGCTACTTTGGGAGCTGCCATAGTTGCCTTTCTTTTTGCCCATTTTACTTCCACCCTCCCCCCATTCTTGAGTTCCTCCTGTAAATCCTCCAAAGCATGGGTCTCAGGACCCCAATAATGCCCACCATTCCTCAACATTTTCACTTCTTGCAGAGCATCAGTCCGAACCACAAAGTCCACCATCCCTTTAGATCTTGCTTTCTCCACACCCTATCGAATTGCAATCATTTCTGCCATGTCGGCGTCCTTTTAAGAGGGAAGCTCGCTCCAGCTGTCCATAGGTCACACGACATGGCCACACACCCCACACCTATCCTCCCCTCCTTTTCGTTAACTGTCGCGTCACAGAGCATTTCTTCGGCTTCCCCCACTTCTTGTGAACCTCCATCTGTTTCCCCCACGTTCCTCCCCTCTTCACTGATGGATTTGAACTCTGTGAATGCTTTCGCCGCTCTCTCCGCCACAAAACCTAGGTTGATTGTTCTGTTATTATGTACTTTGTCGTTTCGAGCCCACCATATGCTCCATAACCCATAGAGACATAGGTCCTTTCTATCACCCAGCACGCTTTGCATTTGCCCAAGCCACTCACTAGCACTGTTTCCGGTAATCATTGTGACCTCTTTGAGACCAAGGTGTTCCCACACGTCTCTCACCCATGGACATCCCACAAAGACATGGTAAGCATCCTCCCATCCCATACAACAGATCTCACACTTAGCATCCCGGCTGCATCTTCGTTGAAATAGCGTTCTTTTGGTCGGTAAAATGTTCTGTCGAAACCGCCACACAAATGTTTTCACTCTTGGGTGAATTTTAGCTTTCCATATCCGATCCACTGCCATTCCCCTGTTGTTGATCCGTCTCCGGATGCTGATGCAGTATCTAATAAGCGAGCTAGATGGTATCCAGATTTCACTTCGTATTCCCCGGATTTCGTGTAAAGCCACCTTGGTTTGTTAGCATGTTTTCTCGGGCTCAGATATATTGACAGTATTTGATCCGCATCTTCTCTGTTGAACAAGCTTCGGATCTTCCTTGCATCCCATCTTTGTTCACCTTCTTCCATTAATTCATGTACTGTCCAGTCACGACACCCCGGTGGAGGCTGACCTAGATAGTGTCCATGTACTATCGGCATCCAGCGGTCTTTCCACACCTTGATGATTTGGCCGTCACCCACCCTCCAACCAATCCCTTTGAGAATCAGCGCTTGGCCCTCCATTAGACTCCTCCAGACATAAATCAATCCCGAAATGTATTTTGCATCCAGTACACTCGTTCTGGGATGGTATCTCGCTTTCAGTAGCCTCGCCACCAGGGAGTTTGGCTCGGTGAGCAATCTCCACACTTGCCTTGCGAGCATTGCTATATTGAAAACCCCAGAGTGTCTGAAGCCTAAACCTCCTTCCAGCTTCCCTTCGCACATGCTTTCCCATGCTACCCAGTGAATGCTCCGCTTCTCCGTATTCCCTTCCCACCAATATCTACTCACCATGCTTCTTAACTTCGCACAGAAAGAAGATGGGAATATAAAGATGCTCATTGCATAAGACGAATAGCTTTTAATATCGCCTTTATTAGTACTTCCCGGCCTGCTTGAGACAACATGTTCTCCTTCCATCCTTTAACTTTCCCCCAAACTTTTGCTTTCACTTGCTCAAAAATAATCTTTTTGGATCGCCCAAGCACAATGGCAATCCTAAATATTTCTTCCCATGTTCCATCTCCTTCACGCCCACTTCTGTGATAATTTCCTGTTTCTTGCTTGCCATTGTATTCGCACTGAATATTACTTCTGACTTGTTGAGGTTTATTTGCTGGCCTGAAACAAGTTCGAATTGTCTCAACACACCTTTCAAACATCTGGCTTCCTCTATGGTTGCCCTCATAAAAAGCAAGATGTCCTCGGCAAACAAAATGTGTGATATTTCTGGGCCTCTTCTGCTGATCTGTATTCCATGAAGTCTTCCAGTTGTACATTCCTTCCTGATCAGCGACTATAATCCTTCAGAAACCAGCAGGAATAAATAGGGAGATAGTGGGTCCCCCCTGTCTTAGCCCTCTGCTTGGTTCCACCTCTCCATTGATCTTCCCGTTTACATTGAAAGAGAAGGAAACGATCCTCACACACCTCATAATTAGTCTCACCCATTCATCCGGGTATCCCATCATTCGTATAACCCGTTCCAGGAACGCCCATTCTACGCGATCATATGCTTTGCTCATATCGATCTTGGCCACCATCCATGCCTTTTTTCCTTTCGTCTTCTTTTTCATATGGTGGAACAGTTCATAGGCTATGATGATGTTGTCGAAAATTAGATGTCCCGACCCGAATGCGGATTGTCGTTGGTCTACCACATCCTGCAAAGTTCTTTCAACCTGTTCACCATCACTTTTGAGATCAACTTGTAGGTGACGTTACTGAGACTAATCGGCCGCAACTCCTTCATGTTTCGCGGTTGTTTTATCTTAGGGATCAACGACACAATTGTGTGATTAAGCCCCTATGGCATCTCTCCTCCCTTGAGGAAATTGAGCACCATGTTGCATATATCATCACCTACAACCCCCCATAACTCTTGAAAGAACAGCACACACATTCCGTCCGGCCCAGGGGCTTTCGGTGGGATGCATCTGCTGTAAAGCATCCTCGATCTCCTTCTTTGTATACTCTCTACACAACCAGACCTTCTATTCAGCGCTTACTCGGTCGGACAAATTCTCAAAAAGTATGTTGTCGCACTGTGATCCATTGGATTGGAAGATGTCTTTAAAATACTTGGTCACCACTTCTTCAATTGCTGCTTGACCCTCTACCAAATCTCCTGTCTCATTCTCAATCACCCTCAGAGTATTCTTCCTTCGGCGCTGCCTAACTCGGGCATGGAAGTACACTGTGTTCCTGTCGCTGTCTCTGTCTCTTAGAGCAGAGTGATGAGCTCGCTGTGTCCAGTAGGTTTCATGAAGCTTCTTTGCCTCCATTAATTCAAACTCCACCTGTCTAAGCTCCTCCGTCGACTGTCCCCGGTTGGGCGCCTTGCACAGGTCAGTGAATTTTTTTTTCGCAAATTCTTAACCTTGTTTGTAATCTTCCCATGCTTCCTTTGGCTCCATTCCTTTAGGATTCACCCACATCCGGTAATCCTGTCCACTATATTATTGTGCCTGCCTCCACTGTCCCGCCACCCTTTCTGAGCTATTTCCAAGAATTCTGCGTCCTAGGCCCAGTATGCCTCAAATTTTGGAACATTACCACCATGTTCTGTTGACTCAGTCTTCCCTTCCATGTCAAGGACAATCGGGAAATAGTCCGAACCTTCCCAGATCACGCATCTAACCCAACACTCCGGCCACATCTCATCCTAGCTGTCGTTGCACAAAAAGTGGTCTAGCCTTTCCTCGATTAACTCTCGTCCTCCTCTTCTGTTGCACCACGTGAACTTATAGCTCGATGTTTCTATGTCACGCAAGTTGCAATCCTGCATGGCACTGTAGAATGTATGGGCTATGTTGTAGTCAAAACTCCCCCTCCCTTTTTTTCGGTAGGGAACAACACTCCGTTAAAGTCGTCGAATGTCGCCCATGGATGGCATCAATCACCCTTGAGCAATATCATCAATCCCCATGTTTTGTCTTTGTGTTCCTTCTCGGGCCACCCATAAATTCCCGTTATCCTACAACTCCCCCTCTCCCCTACCAGTCCTGCATCAATGTGATTATCCGAGTAGGAGGTGATCGTTAAGCCCGCCTCCTCCTTCCAAAGCATCGCCAAACACCCATAAAACCCAGTTTTGACCCGTATGATCTCCATTTCCTTATGACTTCTCTTTGTCTCCATTAGAAAGACAATATCCGGGGAACATGTCCGCACTAATGCACGGACTGATGCAACTGCCTCAGGCTTCCTCAACCCTTGACAGTTGTAGCTTAGGATCTTCATTGGTCCCAGCGGGGGTGGGATTCCTCCCCCCTGGCCGATCCATTAGCTTCAAGCATAACCACATCCGACATTCTGCCCCTCTTCTCCCTAACCTCTACTTCGATTAGTTGAAGCCCTTCCAGTACATCCGCTCCATCAGCCTCCTTTCTCTTCCTTATAGCCACTCCCAGGCTTTTTTCCCCTCGCTTCGCACATCTCCCATCTCCCATCTCCCTTTAACCTTTTCCACATCCTCCCTGTCTCCCCCCTCCCGTCTCCTTCCCTTCCTTCACTTGCACCCTTTGATGGTTCACCACTCTTATTGCTAGGGTGTTGTTCACCGTGTTCTATCCCCCTCAGAGTCTCACTCACCTCACCTCCCCTCCTTCTTGCTCCTCTCTGGCATTGGCTCTCCCCCCTCCTGTAGCTCCACCTTTCGTGCCTTCTTCTCCCACTTCATCTCTACCCTTCCCCATCAGAGATTTACCACCCTCTTTGTCTTGCTGCTCCGTGCCTGATTCTGTTGTTTTCTCTCTCATTGCAGAGTTTGCCGCTTCTAATATATCTCGTAAGGACCTCCTGGCTGTTGTTTTTGTCACTTACTTATCTTGCTCCTCACGGTTCTCCGTTTGTCCTCCTTGTTTCTGGCTTCCCCTATTAATGTTTTGTTTGTGTGTCCGCATCGGCGATGCTCTCATCCATTCACCATATTGCCCTTTGTTATCTTCCCCTTCCGCTTCCTCACAATCCTCCTCTACATGGCCCAGTTGGCCACATCGATAACAGAAATTCGGGAGCTTCTCGTACTTGAACGGTATCCACCTCACCCCTTTATCCCCGAAGGTTGTAATTGCCCCCCCTCGGCAGCGGTTCGTCTAGTTTGATTTTGACCCTAAAAGGCAACTATTTGCACCATCCGAGATCATCATCCTCTCTATATTCAACCAGACCGCTGAACTTTGCTGCCAAAGCCTCTGTCGTCTCTCTCGTTCGTCTTCAAAAAGGGATGTTATACCCTCGCACCCATATTGTCGTATGCGTAAATATGATGTTGGACGGTGCCATATCGTCCTGGATATCCGTCAATAGAAGGAGAAGCTTATCAAACACCCATAGACCCCCTGATAGGACCCTTGTTTTATCCTCGACCGAGAAAAACTGAAAGATATACAAGTTTTCTCCTACTTCTCGAATCATGAAGGTTTTCCGTACTTTCAATGCTTGCATAAGGTATACACAGAGACCTGAGACCCTATACGACTTGTCCGTCATCACCTTCGCTGCCAAAGCCATATTTGCCCTAGCCATGAAGCTTTCGTTTTCTTTGTGTCCACACACGTTTTCCTCATCTTCTGTCAGTTTCAGTTCCTTCCATCTATTCATCAATGGGGAGTCCATGGGAACGATGGTGCACCTTGCCCTCACCGTCGGTGAGTATATCATCCGTCCTCTTCCGGACGATTTGTGAACGACACCTAACAGAGTGTGTACTAGGGCAACCCTAAGCCTCACACTCACGAAGGGATAAGTGTTAACTTTTGGGCTAACTTGTTCTTCGGATTGGATAAATTTAGGTTTGGTTTGGATTGGATTGGATTGGATTGGATAAGTTATGATGTTTTTTTGGGGAATTGTGTTTTTAGAGAGGAGTTTATTTTTGGGGAATTGTGTAAGGTTTGGATTGGATTGGAAAGAGTTACCAATCCAAAGGACAGGGCCAACACAATTAGATGAACTTTAAATTGATTTGGCCTACATGGCAATACAAAATCAATTTTGATGAGTAATGAATAATAAGCCTACAAATATATTTATACTCCCATCATATAACAAATTCATAAATATAACTACCAGATAGTGTCATGAAATGTTAATTGGTCTACCTTAGGGTCGTCCACATAAAAAACTACCTACTTTAATTTTATCAGATTCCTAAAATCGGTTCATTCAAGTGCTTCAACATACCTACTAATCATGGATCAATCTAATGAGTTATTCCAACATGGGAAATGAAAATGTCAAGGTCAAATACACTACACTCCCGACACTCATTTAAGAAAGAAATATTTCATCCAAATATCAAATACACAAGCAGCATTATCCTCGTATAAGATTGTTGGAATATCTTTATCTGAAGATAAACCACAAGATCCCCGTATGTGTTGGATTACAGATCTTAACCAAACACATTCTCTGCTAGCCTCATGAATTGCCAAAATTTCAGCATGATTGGATGAGGTGACTGTTAGCGTTTGTTTCATAGAATGCCATGAAATTGCGGTTCCACCACTAGTAAAAACATACCCAGTTTGTGATCGGGCATTATGGGGATCAGATAAGTATCCGGCATCAGCATAGCCAGTCAAAACTTCCTTTACTTTGTGAGGATAAAATAGACCCATATCCATCGTACCTCGAAGGTATCGAAAAATATGTTTAACTCCATTCCAATGCCGTCGTGTTGGACATGAGCTAAATCTTGCTAGCAAATTCACAGAAAATGAAATATCTGGTCGTGTATGACTAGCAAGGTACATTAGTGCTCCAATAGCACTTAAATATGGTACTTCAGGACCGAGGAGTTCTTCACCATCTTACGGGGTCTAAAGGGTCCTTTTTCACATCAAGTGATCTTACCACCATTGGAGTTCTTAATGTTTGTGCATTGTCCATGTAGAATCGTTTTAGTATCTTTTCTATATAAGTTGATTGATGCACAAAGACTCCATTCTCAAGATGTTCAACTTGTAAACCAAGACAAAACTTGGTTTTACCGAGATCTTTCATTTCAAATTCTTTCTTTAAGTAATCTGCTGCTTTTCGGATCTCTTCTGGAGTTCCAATCATGTTTAAATCGTCAACATAAACAGCGATTATAATGAATTTGGATCCGGATCTTTTTATAAAAATGCATGGGCAAACAAGATTATTTATATATCCTTCTTTCAACAAATACTCATTGTGATTATACCACATGCGTCCGGATTGCTTTAACCCGTATAGAGATCTATTCAACTTGATTGAGTAAAGATCTCGGATTCTTATTATGTGCTTGTGCAATTGAAATCCTTGGAGTTTCATGTAAATGTCATTCTCAAGTTTCCCATATAGATAAGCGATGCGACATCCATAAGATGCATAGCGAGATTTTCATGCTTGCGGACTCGATAGGTATCGAAAAGTAGCGGCATCAACTACGGGGAGTATGTTTCTTCATAGCCGATGCACGGTTTCTGAAAACCCTTGTGCTACTAGTCGTGCTTTGTATCTCACGATCTCATTTTTCTCATTTCGTTTCGCACAAAGACCCATTTGAATCCAACGGGTTTATGCTGTTGGTGTCTAACTCTGGTCCGAATACTTCCCTTTTGTAAGGGAATCTAATTACGCATTAATCGCATCTTTCCATTTTGGCGATCCTTTCTTTATGCATTCCTCAGCGGACCTTGGTTCATGATCCTCATTCTCATTCATGATATTCGTGCTATATTATATGAAAACAACGTATCGGCGTCGATTTCACTTGGTTCCATCTTATGCGGTCATGACATAATTGATTGAGATCTCATCATTATTGCAATTTTCAAGTACTTGAGTTTGTGGTGCAACTTCTACATTTGTCATGTGCGGGGACTCTTACGAGTCAATTTTTCCTCGTGTTGGTTATCATTATTCTTTGCTCCTTTTCTTTCGAGATTTTTGTCTTTGGAACCTCTTAGTCCGCCACGCTTCAAATGTGGTCTAGACTCATTAGCAATGGCACTTTGTCCTGCTGGGACATCAATTCTAATAGGAGCATTGACAGCTGGAATGTAAGATTTAGTGACTCTCTTTGGGTCAGTAAATGCGTCTGGCAGTTGATTCGCTAGAGAGTGTAAACGAATTATGTTTTGAAATTCTAGTTCACACTACTTTGTACGAGGATCAAGATGCTTTAGTAGTAATTCGTTCCAACTTATCTCTTTACCCATCTGCTTAGATTCTCCCCCTAATGTTGGGAAAACTGTCTCATCAAAATGACAATCGGCAAATCGTGCCGTAAACAAATCTCCAGTTGATGGTTCTAGATACTTAATTATAGATGGAGATTCGTACCCAACATATATTCCCAATCTCCTTTGGGTTTCCATCTTAGTGAGTTGTGGTGGGGAAATAGGTACATACACCGCACATCCAAAAGTTCGTAGATGGGAGATATTTGGTTCATGACCAAAAACCAATTGTTGGGGAGAAAATTCATGATAACCAACTGGCCTTATGCGGATCAATGCCGCAGCATGCAGTATAGCATGCCCCCAAGTACTAGTTGGAAGTTTTGCTCTCATAAGCAATGGCCTTGCAATTAGTTGCAAGCGCTTAATAAATGATTCTGCAAGACCATTTTGTGTATGAACATGCGCGGGATGCTCAACTTCTATGCCAATTGACATACAAAAATCGTCAAAAGCTTTAGACCTAAATTCACCTGCATTATCAAGACGAATTTTCTTGATAGAATGATCTGGAAAATGTGCTCGTAGTTTAATCAATTGAGCAAGCAATCTTGCAAATGCCAAGTTGCGGGTTGACAATAAACACACATGTGACCATCTAGTTGATGCATCAATTAATACCATAAAGTATCTAAATGGTCCACATGGTGGGTCTCTGAGGACCACAAATATCACCTTGTATACGTTCCAGAAATGCAGGGGATTCCACCCCAATCTTAGCTGGTGATGGTCTTGTGATTAATTTTCCTTGAGAGCAAGCTGCGCATGAGAACTCATTAATTTGAAGGATCTTTTGGTCCTTTAAAGTATGTCCGTATGAGTTCTTTAGGATTTTGCGCATCATTGTTGATCCAGGATGCCCCAATCTGTCATGCCATATTATAAATTCTTTATTACTAGTAAACTCCTGGTTTACTAGAGTATGTACTTCAATTGGGTTTATTATTGTGTAATATAACCCGGAGGATAATGATGATATTCTTTCTAACATACATCTTTTGCCCAAGACAATCTTCGTGATATGCAAATACTCAATATGATATCCATTTCTGCGGATATCCTTGAAACTTAGTAAGTTTCTTTGAGACTTGGTGGAATATAATGCATCGTCAATGTGCAAACTTGTTCCACAAGGTAGCATTATATGGGCTCTTCCGGAGCCTTCAATTAAATTTGAGCTACCCGATATAGTACTAACATTTGCATCTCTCATTAATAAGTAAGAGAAATATTTCTTATTTTTCAAAACAGTGTGTGTTGTTGCACTGTCTGCTAGACACATATCTCCTCCTCTATTCATTTCTCCGATCAAAGAAGTTTCCATGATCTTCACCATAAATAAGATAGAAATAAGAAGATAAGCAAAACATGATATAATACCAACAAGTCATACATTTAGCAAATAAAATATTACACAATATTTGACTTAACTAAGCGACATACAAAAACTAAAAATAGTAAAATATGTCACGTTACAAAACAACAAGTATGGTCTATAAGATTTTATTTCATAAAATCTAATTATTGTCGTTGCCAGTAAAGTGTCCCTCAGGGTAGACAAGGAAATCAGAAACATCCAAATGAGACGCATCAACCGGATGGTCATAATCATTATTAGCATCATCTTGCATAAAGTTGGTCTCTATCTGCTTTCCTTTGTTCTTTAATGAGGCTTGATAGAGATCGACAAGATGTTTCGGCGTACGACAGGTACGTGACCAATGTCCATGTCCTCCACAGCGATAACATGGACTTTCCCTAGTATTTTGGCCTTGATCATTCCTGCCTTCCCACTTCTGGTGGGAAGATGACCTTTTAAAAGAATTGTCATTACCACGACCACGACCACGACCACGACCATAACCACGACCACGAACATAACCACGACCATGACCTTGTCCACGCCCACGGTTATTATTGCGGCGTCGATTCCTATTATTATTGGGGTCATGTGTTGCCACATTCGCTTCAGGGAATGGGGCAGAGCCAGTAGGGCGGCTTTCGTGGTTTTTCATCAAAAGCTCATTATTTTGCTCTGCTACCAACAAGCAAGAAATCAGTTCCGAATACTTTTTAAAGCCCTTTCCACGATATTGTTGTTGTAAAATTATATTACTTGCGTGGAAGGTGGAAAATGTTTTCTCCATCAGACTTTCATCTGTGATTGTTTCACCACACAATTTCAGCTGTGAGGTAATTCGGGCTTCTTTGAATTATATTCAGCTACAAATTTGAAGTCTTGAAATCTGAGATGTATCCAGTCATCTCGAGCTTTTGGAAGGATCACTGTCTTTTGGTGGTTATATCTTTCTTCTAGATTTGTCCATAACTCAAATGGATCCTCAATTGTGAGGTACTCTATTTTGAGGCTATCATGGAGGTGGTGGCGCAAGAAGATCATAGCTTTGGCCTTCTCTTGGTCAGATGCTTCATTGTTTTCAATAATCGTGTCTCTTAGACCTTTAGCAGATAAATGAATCTTAGCATCAAGCGCCCATGAAAGATAATTCCTTCCAGTTATGTCAAGGGCAGTGAATTCAAGTTTGGCCAAGTTCGACATGGTACTATAATAAGCAAATAATTAAAAGTTAGAGACAAACATATCTAATTAAAATGACCAAAGTATAAAAATAACCAATCAGACAATGAGTTATTACTGTTCATCTGAATGTCAATATTGGTGGTATGATGAACTTCTGGTTCATCGATAAGATTTATATGAATTTATCACTAAAAGTAGAGTGAACTTCTGGTTCATCCATAAAAATAAATTCAATATCGGAGTAGTGAACTTCTGGTCACTGATAAAAAAAAATTACGCAATATTTTTACTATTGGTGCGAACTTCAAGTTCGTTAATATGATGATTCTCGGGTTTCACAACATGGGTATTAGATGATTGAGGTCGATAAGGGGCTATTACCCATCAACAACACACCTTTAATCCAGCTCCCATAGGTACTCCCCCGAATACATAGCTTCGGGTTTCTCAGAATGGGCCAGGAAACGGCGTCGAACGGGAGTCATCCCTTAATTAATCATACGACTCTTCAATACTCAAGGCTCCCATAGTTAATCCCGCAAGTTCATCAAGAAGATTATCATTATTCATTTATAGAGTGCTATAAGAATTAAAAAAAACTCAATTATAGGACATATTCAATTCATAAATATATCACATAATTTTGAATTTAACCTGGGCAGAATTATTTAAAAAATTCGTAACTCGAAACATATAACTCCAAAAATTACGAAATTTTAACTCAGTGTGTCAATAATTATGTTTAACCTACAGTAAAATTTTCAGAAATTTTCACCAAGCCAATGTTACGCAGAAATTCAAACAGTTGCTGAATTATACTAAAATCCGAAAATTAAAAACAAAAATAAACCAAACTTACAAAATTATAACTGGTAATAAATACCTTGAATTATAATTGGGATAATGAAAGGTAGAGTTTGGTGCTGATAACGTGTTATAATTATAATTTCAATAATTTCAATAATTGATTGAGAGAAGATATAATATTTAGAAGAAGAATGAGAGGAATATATGGGATATGGGGTGTGTTTATTACTCACATTACATGGGTATTTATAGGGAGATAACAAACATTGGTTTTCAAGCTACAAACATTGGATTCCAAAATATAAACTAATTAATACATAAAAATGATATTCATATATAAAAAAAATATTTCATAACAGTTATCACCACTAATAAATCAAGAGAGGGAAAACGAAAAAAGCTAACCCTATTCTTTAGATTGATAACTCTTTCCAATCTAATCCAATCCAAACCTAACACAATTATCTATAAATGATTCCTCTTTAAAAACCCAATTCCCAAAAAAAAAAAAAAAATCATAACTTATCCAATCCAATATATCCAAACCTCATTTTGTCCAATCCAAATAATAGGGCCTAACTCAACTACTTCATTTGGATCAGGTCGAAATCAAATGTTGAGACCTAGATTAGTAGCGAAATCGGCACATTCAAATGAGAAAAACATTGTCCAAGTGATTTGGATGTCACACTCAACTTTCAAGTCTCAACTACTAAATTGTCTCCAACTTTTGTTGCTCTTACAGTTGGATGAAGTAATGGCTAATTGAAGAAGCATATCAACGATGGTGAACCACAATCTCAGCTTATTTTCTGTTCCTCTTTCAGCGAGAGCTTCTAGATAAAAATGTCACTCAATATTTAAAGACTGTTATTATGTCACCCAACTTTTTAAAAAGTAAAAAAAGGTCGCTCAACTTTTAAAAAATGTAAAAATTGTCAGTTAATTTTCCAAAAAAATGTCCTTTTTACCTTCTATAACATCTTTTTTTAAATTTATTTTTTGAAAAATTGGGTGACATTTTTTACTTTTTTTGAAAATTGAATGATATTTTTGACATTTTTTAAAGATCAGTGATATTTTTGATTAAAATGAAAAGTGGAGTGCCATTTTTGTTCAAGCACTCCATTCACTAACCCTTTAGGCCACATTCTTTTATACGGTAGGTAAGTTGTGGTGTGATACCACACCGCACCATACTCTTTAATTTTTCATCACACTTCAATACACCAGATCACAATCATTATCAATATATATTTTTATATTCTCTCTCCTCACTTTTCTCTTTTACTTTTCATACTTTCTCTCTTAACATACCCCATCTATCACAACTTTCACCACAACTTATCAGTCTTACCACCCTTTTTCAAATTCCATAGCACCGCACCATTATCACACCGCAACCAGCCGTATAAAAGAACGAGTCTTAATAGTTCTAACAACAATATAATAGAATAAAACACATGATGATCAAAACCAAATCCTCATACTGTCATGTCTGCTTTGCGCATCTATCTACTTTGGATTTCCAAACAGACGTTTGCAAGAACAACTTGGTATATAAATACAAAATGTAAGCCATGTTTTGCCAAGCTTAAACTCCCATCAAACAATCTATTTAGTGGTAAAATCATGACATACGTTCTAGCATTCGTAATTACAAATGAAAACCAAACTTAAATAATAATGGCTACAAGGGCAAAAAAAAAAAAAAAAAAAAAAGAATGGTAGGCCTTAGCTTGGGGCCTTGGTTGCAAGCCTAGGACGCAGAAAAGAGGAGCTTCTATTGTGTTATATAAGTCCACCACTTGTACAAACCGAAGCCATAGACAAGTGTATAGATCACTGTTCTCATCGGGTAGAACCGAAACCTGCAGATTTCATCCAAGTTTTGCTTGTTTTAGTAAAATGCGCAATTGACGGAGCGAGTTCAATCAATCAATTATAGAGGTGCACTTTATGTATGTATTCCTCGACCTATACAATGTTCTATTATAAGAAAGTATTATTATTAGATTCATCAAGAAAAATGTATCATAAAAATATGATGTAATATATTGATGAAATATGTTATGAGAAATTCCTACTCAACAAAAAAGATTGGGACAATTAATATGGAACATGAGAAGAACAGTTTTAGATGACAAGCTCTAAGAACATATAGGGAGTGTTTGACTACCAGTTTTTTGGAGTATCTTTTAGTATTTTCACTATTTTGGACGTTGTTAACTTTTTGACGAAGATGAAAATCATGCTACTTGAGGAGTTTCATAACAAACTTTTTATATTAGTTTTTATTGGACTCAATTAACTAGTTTTCAAAAACTTATTTAAGAAAGCTTTTTGAAGTAACTTTTCATAAAAAGCTAGATTACAAAACTTTTTTCTTGCAATCAACCAGTCCAAACAGCTAAAATCAAATAGTTAATTCAAACAGTTATCAACTAACAGTTACAAATTAATAACTAAAAGTTACCAGTTGGTTGCCAAACAAGACCAAAATAGATTTTGCCATTCGACACCTCAATTGGAAACCAATTAGTGATACAGTGCAGAAGGAAAATGGTGAAGATGATTCAAATTACTTTTTCACAATTACCAATACAATATTTATATATATACAAAAAATCCACCACAACATATCAATAACCCGCCACAATTACACCACATTCCGCCACAGTTTCACCTCACCTTACCGCAGAACACCGCATAAAAGAACAGGGCCTTAATTAGGGTCTGTTTGGGAAGGGGTATGAGGGGTGAGAGAGTGTTAATAATGATACTTACTCTTCCATATGCTTATTTAGGAGGACAATAAGGTAGAGTTTGCCTCTTTACACCCTCCTTAATCCTCAGTTTTTTCAACAGTCTAATTTGGGATGCAAAGGAAGATTTTAGTGACACAATAACTTATCTAATATATAAATTAAAAACTTCTGACAATCTGACAGATCATTCTTTTAATTTCAAAGCAAAGCAAAGGCAAATCACTAAACCTTAGAGACACTCACTTGGTCTTACCCTCGTTTTATAAACTCTTACCATTATTTACTATCCCCTCCCACCAAACGCTTATGTTCCGTTTGGATTTTGGAAAATAAGATGGAAAAAAAAAATTGAAGTGTCAGTTTTTTTAAGAATCAAACCAAGCTTTAGAAACATACCCATTCCGGAGCAAATCTAAACAGAGTCATAAAAAATGGACTATTATATGAATAATATTTTACTTGGATTTAAAGCACTCCAAATTCAAGAAGTTTTCTTATATCAAAGTTAACCACAGACCAGCAATTAGGGCAGCTTCAGCTTGGCATAAAATGAAGAAAGGACAGACCTTTGAGCACCTTTCCTATGAAGAAGATCTGGTGTAATTTCATCGACAGTTACAGACTTAGTCCACTGAGACATATCCCGGTCGAAGAAGTCCCAGTCAGGCAACAGCACACCCGCAATTGCTGCGATCCCCATGAAGTAAGTCACCGCCATTTTGTTCAAAGACTGCGTATACAACCCCACCACTATCATCACTGCTGCTAGCCATATCAGACTGCTCTTCAGCGCCACATCGTTCCCCATTCTGATTATTTAATTCCAATCTGTCTGTGTTCAACGTACAGATCGAGACTGTGTGTTTACGTACTAATTAGAGAGAGAAAGCTCCAGAATGAAGAAGAAGAAGAAGAAGAAGAAGAAGAAGAAGAAGAAGAAGAAGAAGATGGTGATGAAGAAGAAAATACATTGACGTGGGGAGAGAAGAAAAGGCAGGTGTGTGAGTGTAGTTGGTTGATATCAGAGTGCATTGGATATTGGTAGTTCGAGAGTAGCAGTTAGCAGCAGCATAAAGGACAAAGAGAGGCCGAGATTGTGTCTTGTGTTGGGCTCTATATTTAATTCACAACCGTTGCCTACCTTGATCACTGATGACGGGTTTAATGCAGCAACGCCTATACGGTCCACCCTGATATACTCCCTTCCCTTTGTTTTATATTAATTGTCTAGAATAATATTTTTGATTGAAAATTTATTATATTAATTTAATAAAAAATTATAAAATTATATCTTTATAATAGTATTTTTTGTGATTAATTTAATGGTGTGCTTTTATATATTAAACCATTTTATATATTAAAAAATTAATGACATCAAAGAACAATGAAATCTACAAATAACATGGAACATAGTAAATATCTACCTAAGTACACTAGTTGTATACTTATATTGAACTTTTAAAAAATTAAAAGATATTAATTATAAAATTCATTATAAATATACTGATATTATTATACAATTTATCAATATTTCTAAAGTCATCATTTTTTTAAAAAAAAAATTCATGACATAAAAAATTGATGTACTTAGTCATGGGCGGATATACATGGAGGCTAAGGGTGTCCATGGACATCCTTGACCCAAGACAATTAAATTTGTGATTTAGTATGATTGGAAGGTAATTTTTTTAGTTCAATAAGTGGACACCATAAACAAAGTTTAAAAATAAATAAATAAATAGGAATGTTCAATTTAATAACAACCCAAAACCCCAAAACATACCAAATTATTTTTTTTTAAAAAAATTGGTCAATGAATTGGGCATGTGTATGCCAACATTAATTTTCAATTCTCTCTCAGACTCCTCATCTAGTCATCTTTGTGTAAAAATGTTAATTTATTTGTCATTATTCAAACGTGTTACTTACGACTAAAGATGTTGCTGAAATATCTAATGTTTAAACTGGCAACTAACTCATGTTTTAGCCCCTACTCTTCCAATTTAGTGTATAAGTTCAAGATATAAATATCTAATTAATTTGAAATTTTAATATATTTGGTGGACATATTTCTGTTCTCTGGATTGAATAAAATGAAGTTTGGATGGATTGGTTGGATTGAATTGAATTGGATAAGTTATGATACTTTTTTTGGGGAATTGTGTTTTTAGGACGATTTTTTTTGGAGAATTGTGTAAGGTTGGATTGGATTGGAAAAAGTTACCAATCCAAAGAACAAGGCTTTGTTAAGCTTGTGAATTGTCATTAAATATTCATTTTTATTCTTATTTATTTAAATTTTATTTTTAAAAATTATTTGAAAGCACTTATATAATAACAAATATATTCAACACCCTTAAATTGAATTTCTAGATCCGTTGTAATTTAGTGCATATAATGTGCAAAAAACGATTAAACGGACCTCATATTTTGGTGTAATAATTTTAAGGACCCTTCATTAACAAAAATAATTGTGGGATGACATTATTTTTGATGTAAATATTTAGAGGGGACATTCCAGCCAATTTTCGGCCAAAAATAGCGCAAAGTGGCGGATTTTTATGTTTAGGTGTCTTTTAAATTGAAGTCTATAATTAACTCTAGCATATACAAACAAATCTTTTAACATGATAAACACACCAGGACATAAAACCCCACTATTTCGTGTCATTTTTGGCCGAAAATTGACCGGAATGCCCCCTTAAATATTTACATCAAAAATAATGTCCCCCACAATTATTTTTCATAATATAGGACCTTTATAATTATACCTAAACATGAGACCCTTTTAGTTGTTTTTTTTTTTTTTAAATACAATGTGTCTAGATAAATACACACGATGGACAGGCATAATTTGCGTAAAAGGCAGTGAGCATGAGGCCTGTGTAATAAACACAAATTGCATTCACAAAAGGAAATGAAAGGAAGAGGATGGGAGGAAGACTGGCTGGAAGGGGAGTTGGTGCTGCACTGCTGCCTACCAAACATTTTTCATGGGTTTTAAATGCTGTGGTTGGGCCCACATAGATATACCCACACACGACTGCTACACGCTACACAGCTGGTAGTAGTTGATCACATTTATCAGAATCCAACGTTACTGTATGTCATAATAGGCCCAACCCTAGTGTCAACAGTACAGGCCCTTTAAGCCCATATGCTTCTACGTTTTTTTTTTGTTTTCCTGGAATCTTTTTTTTTTTGTTTTGTTTTGTCAACAACGACAGAACACAACACACACAAACAAAGCAAACAAAGCAAAATAAAACAACCAGCAAACACCTAAGTAATGTAGCCTACACTACGAATGGCCTGCTTGGCCACCTGGTGATCTGGTTTGAACTTTTTGGTGACATAGAACTGGTACTCATCCATTGTTTCCAAGTCTACCTTCCTCTTGCTGCTTCTCAAGTCCTGCTTGTGAATTTGTACAGATCCCTTCCCAAACCTCTTCCACTTGACAGTCTTCTTGCCATCATGCCGATGCGAGTAGGTGGATCCCTTCCCAAGATAGGTGCGGTTGTGGACCCTCCTACCATGTTCCCTGCACCCAAAGTTAGTCTTACCTGACAGGAGAATCTTGCCACTTTTGTGAATTCGTGGTAGAGGGCGATGCTTATTGAGAATCTTGTTCAGCCTCGGAGCAATGCTGCAGCCAATTGCAAACTCTAAATCTTCAGGAATTGGTATAACACTTCTACCTTCGTCCATACCACATTCCTTCTCCACAAAGCCTAGATTTTCAACTGCATTAGGCTTGGCACAATCCTGTGATGGTGGCATTTCCGATTTTACTCTGACTTTGACTTTCATATAAGTCAGACTAAGAGGGTCAAATACTTCGAAATGATTTCCTTTGAGCAATCCTTCGTAGGCTTCAACGTTCAGGGACAAGCTTTGGCCATCTTGTCGTTTAGAGTACTTGAGCCTTGGCTTGTCTTTTGTGATGACGCCCTCCAAAGACGGGGTGTCTGCCGGAGATTTCATAGAGCTACAACTAGCCTTATCCTCCACGCTTGTCATAATTTCTTGAAACGCGACCATATGACAGTTACATGACCTAAAGGGACCTGTAGATCCCTGAGTGATGGGTGTCTCAGCCACCCTTTCTCCCACACGATTCTCCTCTTTGCTCTCTTTGCTTTTCCCTTGAACCTCACCTGATTGCAGCACCCTAGGAGCCTCTGGGCCTTCATACATCTCATCTCCTTTCTTTAGGTCTTTAAACTAGGCAATTTCATCGACTTCCATAGGGTCACGAGACCCCATGGTAATGGGTTCCTTGAACAAGCTTCTTGAGCATTCAACCCCTTCTTCCTTGTCACTTGTGCCTCTATTGTTAACATAAAAACCCTCCTTATCTTCCTCGTTACTTCGCCCTCCTTCCTTGAGGTCGTCCTCCATCTCCAAATTTGTTTTTGACGACTTCCTATGCAAATCCTTCTTGACCTTTTGAAGCTCCTTACACACTTCTTTATTTTCCGGGTCTAACTCCATTGCCCATTCCAGGTTCTTAATAGCTTCTTCCCTGCGATCAAGCTTCACCAAGGCTGTAACTCGTCGAAAATAAGCCTTAACATTCAAAGGGTCAAACTCAAGAGCACTTTGACAGAAGGTAAGTGTTTGGTTAAAAGCTCCTAACTTCAGACTACAGGCGGCAAGATTCAAACTAAGAGAGGTACCCACTTCCACCATCAAACTAGCATCATTGCCACACAAAGGCTCCCTTGCACCGAGGAATTGAAAGGCTCTATCATACTCCAAGGTTGCTCCTTCAAAATCCTTCTTCCTAAAAAGCTTGTTTCCTTCTTCTTTAAAGTCAATCGCTTTGAAAATGGCATGTCTAGGATGTGCCATGGAAGCCACAATATGAAGGACTTCCACATCAATATCATCCGCCATAGATATAGATACAACGAGGCTGACTATACTAACTTATATGACAAACACAAGGGCTTCCACCACTAACTAATTGAAACTCCACACACCGAACATACAGCACACCGAACATACTAACTTATATGACAAACACAAGGGCCTTTTTCGAGCTCTTCTCATTTTTTTTTTAGCCTCTGGCCCAGTTGACAAACTTGTAGATTTTATTTTCCCTTTCCGAAAAGTACTCGCACATCGAAAATCGAGTTTTATAGCCAGATTCTGGCGAATACTATTGTCATGAAAACTGAAATTTTATCGTTTCCGTCCGAAACTCTATTGAGAGGCCCTATGCCCTCACCTTTTCATGGTTTTTATTCTAATACCGAACTCTATCGTTTTAAGCTCAAGGTTCAGCCTCGACCCGAGCCATTCCCCGGCCGAGTTCACCCCCGAGCAGTCCACACGTTCAAGGTACGCAAATTGTCCAACACTTACTTTTATTTAAAGTAAAGTACAGTTTTATTGTACGGTAAGCTTCTCGTTCCTACCCTTGTTTATTTTCAAGAATCTTCATCAGATCTTATCGTTGTTATCAGTTCAGTGTGTTAAGACATTCAGTGACCTGCATTTGATGGCTCGTTGCAAATCCATGAATGATTTCTTCAGGACCATTATCTACTCTTGACTGCTGTCGACTCGTTATGTCTCCAAAGATAAAACTTCTGAAACATATTCCAACGTTACCACGGAGTATACCCTTTTTCAACATAATTTATTGTCATCACCACTTTATAACTTGTTCTGTATATGTCCTTAGTTTGTAGCCAATTGCATTCTCCTAAGGCCTTCCTCGCCTCACTTGGCTATAAAATCCACAAGCATGTTCGTATAGTAGGTGGAAACTCCCATTTAATTTTTCCTCGACCCTATAACAACGTAAAACTTATCGCCCTTAATGGCTAGCACCAGTACTCGATAATTAACAACCTTCAACATATGATACCAATGTAAACATCCTAGAATATGAGGATGCCCCTTCCTTTTGCCCTTAGGGTACCCCTTTTCAACCATATCCGCAGTACATTTCAACACTAAACAAATTCTAAAGTCCCCAAATTATTTCCAATGCCTCCCTTTAATCAACGGCATGGGGAGGCCCCATAAATTTAGCATAGTTTAACTAGTTATGAGAGATGACCTTAAGACAAAAGAATCGGTCACCCACAAAGATCACTTCGGTCATTTAACTTAGCGGTGGTTAGCTTCTAGTTAACCTTGTATGTGAGTTAATCAGAGTAGATTCTCATGACGAGATGCCCCTTAACCATAATCATTAATACCCCTAGGCTCTTGGTTAACTTCATGCTTGTCAGGATCCATATTAGAATCTTTCTTCCTCCGCGGGTTCGTGCTCTAACGGTGACGACCCACATCGTGGGAGAAACATGCGGAGGGGTTAATCTCGCATTTGGAGGAGCAGGCAACGATAACATCTCGTGTAGGAAAAGCCCTAGCTCGCACACACGTAATCGCATAAGCGAAGTAACTTGAATGATAACAACTTCCAATGCAGTGTGATTCTGTGCTCAATGTAGTTGTAGTTGAAGCACCAGGCGTATCGGCCGGCTCTTCCTGACGGAGTAGCTTCTTGCATCATCCCACAGACTCTTGTGGGGAAGGGTGGTAATAAGCACCAAACTCGGCACTCATCATTGCGATACTCAACTTGCGGATTAGCCGCACAATGGATATCAAAGGCGGTTTGCAACTTCTTGAGATGGACTTGGACGTTGGTCTTAGGCTCCCGTAACATCGTGAAGAGGTTGGGAAAAGGGCCACGATTGTGATCCATCTATGCTCTATGTTCCATGTGACATCGGTAAAAAGTTTTAATAACTTTGACATTGAGAGACTGTGTTGAAAGAAAAACAAACAATTGAAAATTAAGGCGAGGTCCGAGACTCAACCAACTTGAACCTTGCTTGTCTTAAAAAGGAACTCTTGTTCCATCTCATAATTACTGTGATCTTACTTACTATCCTTGGATCATGCTGAACATTTGTATCATATACACATCTTTAATCATTTCACTCTACACCCTGGCAAGGCTTTTAGCCCCTCATTTGAGTTTTACTTCATTTCCTCTTAAAATTAGACTTACAAATTCCTATTGGGATGACTAAAGTCTCCCTTAAGGACAACTTCAACATGCTTCGTCCACAACGACACTTATACACATAACATGCTTTGCTCATAACAACCTTTTGAGTTAGACACAACCTATAATTAGGTTTTCTTAAACTTGCTACTAGACCTTCAAATTTCTGCAGAAATTTCGGCAGCACTTCCCCTATAAATTGGACTCTCCCAAATTTTACATATTCTTCAAACCTGCAAGGGAAAACACTTACATTTCATATACCTATCTAGAGCTTCAAGCTCAACATCCATCCCAACAATTTCACATATTTCTAACTCAATCCATAAAGGACTCGTACACCTATAAGGGACACATATGTCACCACACCTAATATCCATACTTCACAAATACATATCACAATCGCTTAGAATTTCTAAATCCTCAAATCCTTCTTATAACTCCGCTCTGATACCACAACTGTAACGCCCCAACCTTAATCACAAGGTTAAGACTATTCTTTAGAATCCCAAACCTGTGATTAGCGCAGCGGAACACCTTAGGTCGAGGCATTACCGCCGTCCCCACTCGGGACAAGGCAAAAACATAATACCACAATATAACAATCCACCATAAAACTGTGCTTAACTCCATACAACACAACTGCTAAACTTAGAGTACAAATACATTATACGACCTTTAATTAAACATGTCATATAGACTTTCCACAACCAAGTGGCCTTTAATGCCCTTGAGTAACCTTGATTACCGATCATCGATCGCCTTTAGAGAACCACCCTGTACAGACGACTTACTCCTGCTTAACCTCGCCTTTATCCTGGGAGCTCGGACCGCCTAAAACAAAACATTAAAAACATTCGCAAAGTGAGTGGGGAAACACTCAGTACGTAAACCTCCAACACGTCAAACCGTTCGAAAACGGTTTTTAGTGCCGGCATTTAAATTCATTTTGAAAACGGGAAGGGGGACATAAAACATGTTAAAACAATGAATACTTTAACGATAAACGTTCTATGCATATGCTATGATTAACAATAAAATGATTTCATACAGTAAAAAAATGTGGTGTCCCTTTTGAGGTCGATGCCGAAGCATCTCGCGCACGTACGCCCAAACCGACCTCGGGTTTGGATGGGTGACTGCTAGGCAGTCAGACGCTGGCCAGGTCAAGATTACTCCGACAGGAGCCTGTAAAATAAGGCTAGACTTTACTCTAGCTACTGTAGAATAAGTTTCGGGACCACTTATAAAACAATAAAAACGTTAGAGTATATCTATGCAATAAAACTGTACTTGACTTTAAATAGAACAAGAGTTGGACAATTTGCGTACCTTAAGACGCTAAAACCCTTGGCGGCTCGGCTCGGCTTGGAGATGGCCTTTGAAACTTTGTCAACCAATAGAAGCATACATAAACATGAAGAACCGAATAAGGTTCTAAATTAGTTTCACAAGTTTGGAAACTTAGTAATATAAATGAAACAACTTTAGGAATAAAATTTCAGGTTGTATCAAAATAGCGTTTGTAGCATAACGTGAGTTAGGAAAATCAAACGACGTAAAGAGTACATCCCGGAATAGGGAAAAACATGATCTTTAACTTTGTCAACTGGCTCAAAGGCTAGAAATGAAAGGAAGGGCCGAAAAATGGCCCGGACAGAAGCCGTGCATATAAAATCTTAGAAATTTCCGAGTCGGAAAACATGAACATAATGACGTAGAATATGATTCAAATGAAAGGGCTTGAATCCAATAAAATTAGCTTGAATTGACGATGAATGGGGTGCTTACACTTGAAAGCTAGGATACTGACGATGGAGTTAACTATGGCTTGATCGTGCGATAGCAAATGAGCGATAAAGCGGAGTACGATAAACATATTCGAATGCAATAAGAACAAGCTTGGGTCAATGATTTAAGCAATAAAGATGGAAGTAACTTTGAACTTGGAAGCTACCGAGCTAGAAGAAACTCTTAGCTAGCTCAAGACATTGAATAATATTCTAAAGGAAGATGGGGAAGTGAAATACTTTATCAAACCCATTAGCTTTTGGAGACTACCCTTAGGACTCCAAGATGGTACTTTTAGCTTTAAACACATAACTCTACAATGACAACCTACAACCATGGCCCATTCATGCTTAGAACCCCTTATTGGGTTGATTTAAGGCCCAAAAGACATACATTTACATAAACCAAATTGGCAGAAATGTTGTTCTGGATAGCCCTGCTTCCCGGGTTTGTAACTTATACTCCCGATATCGGATGACTATGAGCCACACCTTTCCGGAAAGCTTGCAACGTGGCCTAAAACTCTTATGTTTATCACTAAAACCAATAAAGTCTCTAAAGGGACGAAAAAATGGTCATCAACCCAGATACACTCTTAAACATTCTGGGCAGAACTTAAATTATAATCCCTCAATGAAAACTCCATATCTCGTAATCCCGATATCGTATGAACGCATACCATACCTTTTCGGAAAGCCCAAAGTGTTACCTAGAACTTTTATGTTCAACTCCAAAGCCAATAAAATCTCTAACTTGACGAAAAATGAGCGTAAACCTACTGACTCAGAAATTCGTATATAAATTTGTACCTTTACGGTTTTGGTCGTAACCCGGGCTATACATGTCAGAAATTTGAAATTCCAAAGCCTACAGTTAGATAATGAACTAGGCTATCATTTGGAACAAAAATCTGGGCAAAATTCACCCTTTTATTCCCCTGTAAAAATCTGATTATAAACAGAATCCATTTTAGCCCTTCAAGCTAATATATACATCTCCAATGGCTTCCAACTTGTATCAATTTCCAATCAAACCTCAAATTAGCTATTACCCAATAAATTTCCAGAATTTAACCTCTTAATCTTGCTCAAATAAGACCTTAAAACTCACATGCAAAAGCTAATTTAAACATCCAATATAATACCACTCTTAAACACACAAAATCCATCCAAATTTACATGTATAATTCCCCAAATTCAAACCCTAACTTAACCACAATATAAATTCATGCTTTAAACTCATAAAAGAGATGAAAAACAACAATTATACATGATAAAAACATGAAAATCTGATTTAGAACATAAAGCTTGAGTTTAGGGTTTGGATATTATACCACTTAGAGGAGAATTTGAGGAAGTAAACAAGTAGGGAGGGAAGAGGGAATGACGGTGGCGGCATGGTGGTCCGGTGGCTGGCGCCGGTGGCGGAAACCTCCGGTGGTGGCTGCTGTGGCTCAGTGAGGAAGAGGGAGAGGGGTAGTGAGAGAGTTTGAGAGTTGTTCTTGAGTTGATGATATAAAATGATGTGAAATAAACCCCAACCCCCCCTTTTATTACTAGTACTATACTCTCCCTTTAATCTACTTAAATCTGAAATTGTAACCAAAAAAAAATAATAATGACAAATGTAATAATCTCAATTAATTAGTTTATACTATATAAAATCAATTGGTAACAACTTGGGTTAAAATAAAATAACACTTGGATGAAGAAAACCCGGATAAATGAACATAAATATTACTTGTACTTAAACGAAATAAATATAACCCAAATAAATTAAAGTTTGGGTAATAAAATATAAATGTTACGGGGTCGAATAATTAGACCCCTTTCGGTTAAGAAAATAGCGTAAACGGTAAAACCCGATACAAATAACTTAACGTGTAAATAACTTTATAACATAAATCGTATAACCTGAAATACTTTAACTCATTGAATGAACATGTAAAGTAAAATTTTTAAGCCGATAATTCGGCATCTTGGCCATCTCCTGCACGAGACACGACACCGATAACAATACATAAATAAATAAATTAATAAATAAATAAAGGTGAACGCGAAAAATTTATAATGCGATTTGGATAATTTCTGTGCTTTATAAATAATTAAACATGATTTCGGGGTGTGTTGTTACATCCTCCCCCCCTTAAAAGAAGTTTCGTCCTCGAAACTTGCTGTTGGTTCCATTGCGTTTGATATTCCTTAAAAGATGTGCGGGTAGCTTTCCTTCATGTCCTCCTTGGTTTCCTCAGAGGTTCCCGAGGTGTCTTGATTTGCCCCAAAGTACTTCGCCTAAGGGACTTTTTCTTGAGTGAACCCCGTGCTCCAAAATTTGGATAGATCGTTGTTCGACGATGAGACTTCTCTCTTTCAATAGAGGTTCTTCTTCAAGAATGCGGGTAGGGCCCGATACATGTTTCCGGAGTTGGAGAAACGTGAAAACGTCACGCATTTGCCTTGGATTAGAAGGTACATCTAAACGATATGTCATTGGATTGATTTCCTCCACAATGAGTAAGACCCTACTATAGCAAGGACTTAACTTCCCTAGATCTGAAACTTGAATCTCTTTTAGTTGAATTACTTTAAGGAAAACACGGTTTCCAAATTGAAGTTCGAGCGGTTTCGCCTTCACTTGTCTACTTTGGTCGATCTTGACATGTGGTGGTGACTATGATCTTATGTGATGTTTGGATTAACTCGGACTGTGACTACAACTTTAACTATTCCACCCTAACATTACGTGCGACATTTCTGTTAAAAGATGCTTTAGAAAGGAGCCACTGGAATGGTAGACTAATATCTTGTTACTTTAAGAAAACTCTATGAACGAGAGGAATTCATCCTGATTTCCTTGGAAATCTAAAGTGCACGCGCGTAGCATATCCTTACAATTTGGTTTACTCTGTCTGTCTGGCCATCGCTTCCTAAATGGTAGAGGCTACTACCATTGGTCTTAGCACCAAAATCATGATTGAAATCGTGATTGAAATCGCGTATCTCATTCGGATACTATGTCCTTTTGGGAATCCTATGCAACCTTACAACTTCCTGTACGCAATTATCGGCCAGTTTATCTACCTTTCCCCCTTTATCGATAGAAATGAAATGCGCCGACTTTGTCAGGCGACCCAAAATTACTTAGATAACTTTGTAGGGCGCTCCAAAATCATGATTGACAACCTGTATCCCCATCGGGTATTATGCCCCTCGGAATTCCAGGTAACCTAACAATCTTTTGTGTGTGGATATCCGTTAACTTATCTATTCTTTTTGACTTTTGTGCAGGATAAGCTAGAAGCTAACCTTTGCTAAGCTAAATGACTGTAGTAACCTTTGTGGTTGACCGATTCCTTTGTCTTAAGGTCACTTCTTGTAACTAGTCAAACTATGCTAGATTGTTGGGACCTTTCCCTGTTTGGGTAAAGGGAGGCATTGGAAGTAATTTGGAGACTTTGGAATTTATTTAGTGTTGAATCATATTTCAGATATGGTTGTAGCAGGAAATACCCTAAGGACAAATGGAAGAGGCATCCTCATATTCTTGGATGTTTACATTGGCATCATATGTTGAAGGTTTTGAATTGTCAGGTACTTGTGTTAGCCATATGGGGCGATGAGTTCTATGTTGTTATAGGGTCGTGAGAAATTTAATTGGAGTTCCCTTAATATACAAACATACATAGGGACTTTATAGTCAGGTGAGGCGAGGAAGACCTTATGAGAATGCATTCGACTACAAACCAAAAAGTATATACAGAACAAGTTATAAAGAGGTAATGGCAATAAGTTATGTTGAATAAGGGTGTACTCCGTGGTAATTTTGTAACATGTATCAAGGATCGGGAAAACCAACTTGAACTACTAGGTCTTTAACCTAACCTGAGAATAGCTACACATCCTGAGTCATCCCTAGGTTCTATCACTTCTAATCCACTGCCATACCCTGACACTTTAGGTTTTAATGCAAGAGATGCCCAGGCACATACTCATCCCGCCACTTGGATAGAAGAAGCTGACATTTGGTGGGAAGCTATTGATGAACAACCATCGTGAGGACCAAACCTCTTCTGCGTGGCCATTATACTTCAAGTTCATCGCTCAACTTCAACTTTTATTCCCTGCTCTCATTGTACATCCTCCTAGTAAAGTTTACCCTCTCATCGCAATATTGAAATCCAAGTTTCTTGTTACCTACCATAGTCCTTTCTCAAGAATTCTTATCAGATCCTATCGTTGTTACCAGTCCAGTATGTTAAGGCATTCAATAACCTGCCTTTTGTGGCTCGTTACAATCCATGATCAATTCCTTCACGACCATTACCTGCTTTTGACTCCTATTCGCTCGTTATTTCTTCAGAATTAGACTTCATTAGATTCATATGACCCTTTTTACTCGCTAAGATTTATCTTTTTAAGGTGATGGTCATGTTCTATCATGAATCTGTACACTATTTTCAAAGCTTAGCTTCCACACAAGTCAAAACTTTGTTCAGGATCAATAACTTATGCTCTATCATTCCAGAAACTTACTACAAAGTATTCATACATTCCAAACTTTAATTGTCTTAATTCGGAAATCAGAAGGCCGATCCTGATATTTTTCCTTTCCAAATCAAGCTCATTTCGATGTACTTATGAATTTCCTTGTTCATGAAATCATTGTAATCATCATCCTAGTCAAATATGCTATCTTTTGTTGATCCTCGTTTCCTTAATGGATATACATGTGTCGTTGGACTGAAGAATTCCTGCATCCCTCCATGCAATCTTAAAGCTTTAAATTTATCAGTGTAACGCCCCAACCTTAATCACAAGATTAAGACTATACTTAGAATTCCAATTCCAAGTGGTTAAGAGTGGTATTCATCCATAAATTCATGGACCAAATCTCTTCTGTATGAGCCACACCTTTCCGGAAAGCTTGCAACGTGGCCTAAAACTCTTATGTTTATCACTAAAACCAATAAAGTCTCTAAAGGGACGAAAAATGGTCATCAAACCAGATACACTCTTAAACATTCTGGGCAGAACTTAAATTATAATCCCTCAATGAAAACTCCATATCTCGTAATCCCGATATCGTATGAACGCATACCATACCTTTTCGGAAAGCCCAAAGTGTTACCTAGAACTTTTATGTTCAACTCCAAAGCCAATAAAGTCTCTAACTTGACGAAAAATGAGCATAAACCTACTGACTCAGAAATTCGTATATAAATTTGTACCTTTACGGTTTTGGTCGTAACTCGGGCTATACATGTCAGAAATTCGAAATTCCAAAGCCTACAGTTAGACAATGAACTAGGCTATCATTTGGAACAAAAATCTGGGCAAAATTCACCCTTTTATTCCCCTGTAAAAATCTGATTATAAACAGAATCCATTTTAGCCCTTCAAGCTAATATATACATCTCCAATGGCTTCCAACTCGTATCAATTTCCAATCAAACCTCAAATTAGCTATTACCCAATAAATTTCCAGAATTTAACCTCTTAATCTTGCTCAAATAAGACCTTAAAACTCACATGCAAAAGCTAATTTAAACATCCAATATAATACCACTCTTAAACACACAAAATCCATCCAAATTTACATGTATAATTCCCCAAATTCAAACCCTAACTTAACCACAATATAAATTCATGCTTTAAACTCATAAAAGAGATGAAAAACAACAATTATACATGATAAAAACATGAAAATCTGATTTAGAACATAAAGTTTGAGTTTAGGGTTTGGATATTATACCACTTAGAGGAGAATTTGAGGAAGTAAACAAGTAGGGAGGGAAGAGGGAATGACGGTGGCGGCATGGTGGTCCGGTGGCTGGTGGCGGAAAAACCTCGGTGGTGGCTGCTGTGGCTCGTGAGAGGAAGAGGGAGAGGGGTAGTGAGAGAGTTTGAGAGTTGTTCTTGAGTTGATGATATAAAATGATGTGAAATAAACCCCAACCCCCCCTTTTATTACTAGTACTATACTCTCCCTTTAATCTACTTAAAGGGAGAGTATAGTACTAGTAATAAAAGGGGGGGTTGGGGTTTATTTCACATCATTTTATATCATCAACTCAAGAACAACTCTCAAACTCTCTCGCTACCCCTAGAACTTTATAACTCTGAGTGGTTGAATGTCTTAACACACTGAACTAATAACAACGATAGGATCTGATAAAGATTCTTGAAAATAAACAAGGGTAGGAACGAGAAGCTTGGATTTTAAAATTGTAATGAGAGGGTAAACTTTATTAGGAGGATGTACAATGAGAGCAAGAAATAAAAGTTGAACTTGAGCGATGAACTTGAAGTATAAAAGTCATACAGAAGAGATTTGGTCCTCGCGATGGTTGTTCGTTAGCAGCCATCCTCCAAAAGCAACTTCTCTTATCCTAGTGGCGGAATGAGTATGTGCCTGGGCGCGTAGTTATTCCCAGGTTAGACTGAAGACCTTGCAGTTCAAGTTAATTTCCCCCTATCTCTGAAACATATTCCAACGTTACCTCGGAGTATACCCTTTTTCAACATAATTTATTGTCATCACCACTTTATAACTTGTTCTGTATATGTCCTTAGTTTGTAGCCAATTGCATTCTCCTAAGGCCTTCCTCGCCTCACTTGGCTATAAAATCCACAAGCATGTTCGTATAGTAGGTGGAAACTCCCATTTAATTTTTCCTCGACCCTATAACAACGTAAAACTTACCGCCCTTAATGGCTAGCACCAGTACTCGATAATTAACAACCTTCAACATATGATACCAATGTAAACATCCTAGAATATGAGGATGCCCCTTCCTTTTGCCCTTAGGGTACCCCTTTTCAACCATATCCGCAGTACATTTCAACACTAAACAAATTCTAAAGTCCCCAAATTATTTCCAATGCCTGCCTTTAATCAACGGCATGGGGAGGCCCCATAAATTTAGCATAGTTTAACTAGTTATGTATAATTGTTGTTTTTCATCTCTTTTATGAGTTCTAAGTATGAATTTATATTGTGGTTAAGTTAGGGTTTGAATTTGGGGATTTATACATGTGAGTTGGGTTGATTTTGAATGTTTAAGGATTGTATTGTTATTGAATATGTGAATTAGCTTTTGCATGTAAGTTTTAAGGTCTTGATTGAGCAAGATTAAGAGGTTAAATTCTGGAAATTTAATGGATGATAGCTAATTTGGGGTTTGGTTATAAATTAATACAAGTTGGAAGCCATTGGAGACATACATGTAGCTTGAGAGGGCCAAAAACAGATCCTGGTTGTAATCAGATTTTTACAAGGGAATATTAGGGTGTATTTTGACCAGATTTTTGTTGGAAATGATAGCCTAGTTCATTAGCTAACTTTTGGCTTTGGAATTTCGAGATTTCGTTGTGTATAACCCGAGTTATGGCCATTTTAGTACAAGGGGTACAATTTATGACGGGAGTATAGTCAGTAAGCAAACACAAGAATTTCAGCCATTTGGACTCCTTGTTGGCCTTAATATTGAACATAAAAGTTTTAGGTAACATGTTGAGCTTTCCGAAAAGGTATATTATGCGTCCATACGATATCGGGATTAAGAGATATGGAGTTTTCATTGAGGGATTATAAAACGGGTTCTACCCAGAATGTTAAGTGAGTGTCTGAATTAATGGCCACTTTTCGTCCCTTTAGAGATCTTATTGGTTTTAATGATAAACATAAGAGTTTTAGGTCACTCTTTGAGCTTTCCAGAAACATAAAGTTTGCATTCATCGGATTTCGGGAGTGAGAGATATGAGCCTTAGACTAAAGGGCTGTAATTTGAGATTTACCCAGAATTTTAGTTATCAAATTCTTACCTTGTGAATAGTAGTGAACCAATTAAGGGTTCTAAGCATGTAATAACCTTTGTGTCAATGTTAAGAGAATTTGGATATGTATTTTAAGTTGAAGTATGTCAAGTTGGTGACTGAGATACCCCCGAAAGATTTGGTTCTTCATAGCAAGTCATGGAGTAACGTTAATATATATGAAGTTAAGTGATCTCATCGTGACGTAAGGATTGAAACTCATACAATTTAGATGTGTATCGGGATAAAGACCTTCATTAGTCATCAATGAGCTTTAGGGAGTAACCTTCTCCCAAGTACTCAACTCCGTTGCATTGTTCCAAAAATCTTACGACCTTCTTATAAGTTTTCTTCGTCGTTTGACGACCATTTCATTACAAGTTTAACAAGTTTAATAAATCCTTATTAACCTTCAAAGATTCAAAGTTCATATTATATCATTCGGGTCATTCAAGTTAGTCTACGCCTTCCAAAGCTTTACGTTAAGCTATTATAGATTTCAGTCCGAGTTTCACACTAAAAGTTCAAACTGAAGGTTTTAAGTGACCGATCTACAGCTTCTGTCCGGGCTGTTTTTCAAGCATTTCCTTTCATTTTTGGACCTCGGTCCTATTGACAAAGTTGTAGAACTTAATTTTCCCTATTCCTGGAAGTACTCGCTTGCTTAATTCCGAGTTTTCTAGCCCAAGTTATGCTAAAAACTTCATTTAAGAAAAACCTGAAATTTCCTATTACACTGAAATATTTCTAAAGTCTTGCAACTCACCAAGAACCCTTTTCGGTTCAAGTCTTCTACTCCGTTGCATAGTTCTCAAGCCACCCAAGCCATCCCGAGCCCGAGACGCGCCACCAAGCTTTGCATCGTTTTAAGGTATGCAAATTGTCCAACTCTTGCTTCTATTAAAAGTCAAGTACAGTTTTATTGCATAGTTATATGTTCTAATGATTTTATCGTTTTATAAGTGGTCCCGACACCTATTCTACAGTAGCTAGAGTGAAGTTTAGCATTTTACAGGCTCCTATCGGAGTAATCTTGACCTGGCCAGTGTCAGACTGCCTAGCAGTCACCCATCCAAACTCGAGATCGGTTTGGGCGTACGTGCGTGAGATGTTTCGGCATCGATCTAAAAGGGATACCACATCTTACTATATGAAATCATTTCAATGTTAAGCACAGCATATGCATAGAACTTTTATAGCTTAAAGTATTCAATGGTTTAGCATGCTTTATGTCCCCTTCCCGTTTTCAAAATGAATTTAAATGCCGGCACTCAAAACCGTTTTCGAACGGTTGACGTGTTGGAGGTTTACGTACTGAGTGTTTCCCCACTCACTTTGCGAATGTATTTCAATGTTTTGTTTTAGGCGGTCCGAGCTCCCAGGTTAAAGACGAGGTTAAGCGGGAGTAAGTTGTCTGTACAGGGTAGTTCTCTAAAGGCGATCGGAGATCGGTATTCAAGGTTACTCAAGAGCATTAAAGGCCACTCGGTTGTGGAAAGTCTACATGATATGTTTAATTAAAGGTTGTATAATGTATTTGTACTTTAAGTTTAGCATGTTGTGTTGTATGGAGTTAAGTACAGTTTATGGTGGATTGTTATATTGTGGTTTTGTGTTTTTGCCTTGTCCCGAGTGGGGACGGCGGTAATGCCTCGACCCAAGGTGTTCCGCTGCGCTAATCACAGGTTTGGGATTCTAAAGTATAGTCTTAATCTTGTGATTAAGGTTGGGGCGGTACAGTTGGCGATGTAATACCCCGCCGTAAATCATACGTATTACAGTAATTAATCTATTTTAATTAGTTATAATTTGTTAGTTAAATACTTTGTACCTTGTGGTAGCTAATGGTGACAGGTTTCGGTGGAATGGCGAAGCGGCAAATTTTATCGATCAAAATTCTTAATCGAATTTTGTTACAGTATGTTGTGGACCTTATATTATAATTATTTTAGGTTCTACTATTTTATTTTAAAGTCGGGTTATTTACCGTTTTGATTTTTACGGCCAAACGATTTAAATTTTAGTTTACCGATTTTACCGTCTTTTTAACCCGCATAAAAATTAAATACATTTTATACTTATTATACATTACCAATTTTATTGTCTTCACTATGTGTATTAGTAGTATTATTAGAGTGGTAGTATTAGTTGTAGGATTGTTTTAATTCAGATAAGTAGGAGGGGTTTAAATGTTTTAAGTGGGAGGTTAAGAGTCATAATTTGTTTCAAACCAAACACCATCCCAATCTCAGCTCTTTCTCCCTCTCTCGGTGACAGAACCCCAGCCCCCTCTGTTTCGCGGTTTCGCGAAGTTTAATGGTCTCGGTGAAGGAACCAGTGCCCTCTTGTTTCCCTTCCATTCTCACACTTCTTTGCTCCTATTTGTCATCCCTTTCAAGAGGTATCTCACCCCACACTCTCTTCCATTGTTGTATAATTTGAAAGCTTTGGTATTTATGTGTTGGTATGATGTTTTTATACCTAGATTATCTCTTTCTTTCATGAGTTTAAAGTATAAATTGTTAGGGTTGAGTTTATTGAAGAATCAAGTGTATTGTTTGGAGTTTTGGGTAATCTTTGATGAGATTGTGTGGCTTGATGAAGAAGATGATTTTCCATGGGTGTGCATGTTGTATTAGATGAGATTTTAGAGTTTTACTTTCTGTTTTACAAAGATAACTAAGTATTAGTGGTTTATTTGGATGGTTTACATGAAATTGGTGAAGGAAATTATGACAATTGTGGTGTAAGTTAAGTGCATGTAACTTGATGGTGATGCATGTGTTTTGTGCAAGCTTGAATGGTAATTTTAGAAGTTTAAATTCTGGAAATCAATAAGGGTATGGATATATTCAATGGGTATTTTATTAGTGTAAAATTTTGATGAAAGTAAAGCACGTATGGGAGCGAAATTATACCCAGAACCTACTGCCCAAATTATGATTTCTGTAGAGGATGTTAAAATTTATTTTGAGCCCAGAATATGGTGTAAAAGGTAGCCAAAGACGTTAGAAAACACCGGTTTTGGAATTTCGAGTTTTCGTTTTGTATAGCTCAAGTTAGAGCCAAAACCGTAAAACCGCAAGTATATACGAATTTTTGAGTCAGTGAGTTAATGTGCAATTTTCGTCTGGTTGGAGTTTGATTTGGGAAAGTATTCAACATAAGAGTTTTAGGAGACTCTTCAAGCTTTCCAAAGCGTGTGATATGTGTCCAACCGATATCGAGAGAGAGTTATAGGGCCGGAAACAGGGCTGCGAAACTGAAATTTCTGGGTAACATGATAAATGTTTTTGGTTGGGTTAAAGGTTATATGGGGCTTATAAGTGGTTTTATGAGTAAGTAATTCAAGTCATATGACCTTGGTGATGTAATCCATAAATGAGAACCATAGTACCCGGTTTTGAAGAACCCGAGATCTTTGGACTATTTTACGTTTACCGTTTCAATTTCTGAAGAATTACAAATTTAATAGAATAAGTTCTTTCTACCTTGGAGTTTTAAAGTCTCTTTGAGAAACTAAAGGTCTATATTTTACAAGTATTCTTTGATTCATAAAGCTTCTATGAGTTTAGAGTATATCTGAAATTCTATTGATTTTGTCTAAGCACCAAAACCGCACATGTTTATATTTTGGTATTTTGCTGCTTTCTGTCGGGGCCTTTTGAGCTCTTCTCATTTTTTTAGCCTCTGGCCCAGTTGACAAACTTGTAGATTTTATTTTTCCCTTTCCGAAAAGTACTCGCACATCGAAAATCGAGTTTTATAGCCCAGGTTACGGCCAGAATACTATTGTCATGAAAACCTGAAATTTTATACGTTTTCCGTCCGAAACTCTATTGAGAGGCCCTATGCCCTCACCTTTTCATGGTTTTTATTCTAATACCGAACTCTATCGTTTTAAGCTCAAGGTTCAGCCTCGACCGAGCCATTCCCGGCGAGTTCACCCCGGCGATCCACACGTTCAAGGTGCGCAAATTGTCCAACACTTACTTTTATTTAAAGTAAAGTACGTTTATTATGCGGTATATATTCTAATGATTTTACTGTTTTAGAAGTGGTCTTAGCTCGATCTCTGATAGCTGAAATCTGAGTCTAGCGTTTCTGAGCTCCCAGAGTAAATTTGACTGGCGTATTGCTCGTGATCAACCATCCAAACCCGAGATCAGTTTGGGCGTACGTGCGTGAGATGCCTCGGCATCGATCTGAAAAGGGAGACCACGTTTTACTATACGAAACCTTTTTAGTAGTATACATAGTTTATGCATAGAAGTCTTCATAGTTCAAAGTTCGCATGGTCCTTAGCATGTTTTATCTCCCCCTTCCCGTTTTCGAAATGTTTTAAAGGCCGGCATGAAAAACCGTTTTCGAAACGGTTTGACATGTTGGAGGTTTGTGTACTGAGTGTTTCCCCCACTCATGTTTGCGTTGTTTTACCGGTTTGTTTTAGGCGGCCCGAGCTCCTCCGAAAAAAGGAAAGGTCCCAGTGACTGTCTCTCCAAGTGAAAGGTAGAAGCTTTTGTATAGTTCAAAGACTGTCTCTAAGCAACGACTTGAAATGTTGGGTTTTCGTAAGATGTTAAGTTTTAGTATGGTTGTATGTTGGCATGGTAAATATGTGAATGGTGTAAAACCCCCGAGTGTACGGGGATATGTGTAATGAAGTTCCTTTGCTAAGTTTTTGCATGTATTCTGGGTTGTGTCGTGGCTTGGTCGGAATGTTGGGTTTTGTGGTTGTGCCTTGTCCTTAGGGGACGGCGGTAACGCCTCCGGCTGTTTTTCCGCTGCGCTAATCTTGTAAATACTGTTGTATTTGGGTAATGATATGTTTAAGGTTTGGGGGCGTTACAGTTGTGGTATCAGAGCGGAGTTATAAGGGAATAATTTGGGAACATAGAGAACTATTAGAGCATTGAAATTTAGATGTATATGGGTGTAAAGTATATGTGTTTTAATTGGTGAATTGAGTCTTATTTTATTAGAGGATCGTTGGAATGAAAGTTGAGCGTGAGGCTCCTTGTTGTAATGGAGTAGTAAATTGTATTTTGCAGGTGAGAATAATGATGTAAATTGGGGAATAGTCCTATTTACAGAGGAAATGCTGCCGAATTTTTCCCAGAGATTATAGAGATTATAATGAATAATAAGGGAAATTAAGTGAATAAATGGTTGATAAACCGAGCTGTCTTTTGGTCAATGATTGAATGTTTGTATAAGTAAAGAAAGAAAGGTTATTTGTGAATTAATGGTTGCATAAGAATAAAAAATTAAAGGGTTAGTGAGGAATTTGTTTGAAATATGAATTTTATTGAAATAGAATTGAAAGTGCATAGGTGTCGTAGTCCTTCTTTGAAAGTTGGGTGATGTTTGAAAGTAAATGTGATAGTGTGTGAAAAGTATGCATTTAAAGTGTAACTAAGTAATTTAAAGATGAGTTGAACGAAAAGGGGAATAAGTCGATTCTTTTCAGGAATTTTGAGGATTAGGACTCGGGCCTTGCCTTAATTTTTCCTTTTATAGCTATTTTTACGGGGATGATTTATTAAAGTTTATTTTACTCTTTTGTATCACTGTAGATGGGCTCCATGGGAATTCCTTACCCAACCCGTTTGCCTGTTTATGGACCGGGAAAGTGTATTCGATCACTTGAAGAGGTTACAAGAAGCTTTTGATATGCATAGCATGGTGGATCCCAACACTGAATACAAGGGCGACATTTGCGAGCGCGGTGCTTAGTGGCAACGCCCCATGTGAAACCATGGATAGACATCAAGGACCGATATCAATCGCTGTTGCTTGGGGATCGGATCGACACGCGTGGTGCTTGGAGTATTTGGGCGCTTGGAACCAAATCGCGCTAGAGCCGTCCTTACACAGTTGCTCATGCCCTACGCTTGCACACCACGGACTTGCACCGTCCTACATGAGATTCTAGCTTTGCCCACGCCACCACCGCTTATATTTATCCCTCCCTGGCGAGATTGAGCTCGATTGCGCCCGGTCACGGGGCGCTTGGTTCCGTAGTTCCACCACTGGCGAGGACGTGCCTTGAGCGAACCGAGAATCGGTAGGTCCTAACTTGGACCGAGGTAAGGATAAAGTAGGCCAGGGCCTAAGAGTGGGAGCGCGGTGTGAGGCCACCCCACGGGGTCATTGTGCCTCGAGACCTTGAAAAGGTAAGCGAAGATGCCAGGGCCTATTTTGAGGAGAACCAAGCGCAAGAGATGTCTGCGGTCGGGACATACAGTGCGCTAAGGGCGCTAGGGAATCGAGGAAGCACCAAGACTCGGAAGAAGGGTCGAATACTGAGGACCTTGAAGGAAATTAACTGGTAATTTTATGCAGGATAGCTAGGAGCTAACCTATTCTTTTGGGGAGCTAGTCGACCATGATAGTGGGGTTAGTTAGATTGCCTTTAATTCAAGGATGAACCTTGTAAATGGGTCGAACTATGCGATTCTTTTGGTCTTCCCCATATTTTGGTTGGGAAGTGTCATTGTATGGTTTTATTGCAAATGTTGGGTACCTATGTATTGAACTACTATGTGAAGTGACTGTCAGAGTATCTCCTAATTTTTCCCAAGGAGAGCTCGGGAATGTTATGATTTAGTATATGATTGTGAAAATGTTGTAAGTTTTAAGTTATTATATGATTTGGAGGTATACAGGTGGAAGCAAGGAAGCATCTATGATTATATGAGTATAGTTAAAAATTAATTGTGATTCTAAGTAAAGATTCTGATTAATAAAATGTATATTGATGTTGAGGTATTGCAGACCCCAAGGGGGTACATATCAAAAATTTTATTGTGAGGCAGGAAAAAAAAATTTTTAAAGAAAAGTGATTATGAAACAAAGGGTTTATTGACACTGTTATTATTATGATGTGTAGCATGTCGCAAATGTCGGGAAATTCACCCCGTGGTGAACCAACACCAGGGACGGAAGAAAATCAATTGGAAATTCAAGGACTCCATCCTAGTCCAGGATTAGTATCTCTCCCCGAAGCATCTTCAGGGTCTGTTCCCCAACATCCGCCTATCTACCCCGACCATTTGGGTGTGTTGATACATGAATTATTAAAGCGTATACCAATTCCAACGAGCACACCAACGGTCAATAAAGAAGAAAATTTCGCGGACCGGGTAGCGAAGAGAAACCCTACTACCTATTCAGGAAGCTATGACCCTGTTATTCTAGAGGATTGGATACGAGATATAGAAAAGATTTTCGAAGTGACTGAAGTGCCCGACGAGAAGAAAGTGACTATAGGGACGTTTTACTTGAAAGGAGAAGCAGATGTTTGGTGGAGGACCGTAAGAAAAACATGTTGGAGCAGGAAAAACATGGAATGACTTTCTAGAAGAGCTTAGGGCACAATTTTATCCCATATCGCTTAGGAAGCGAAGGAAAGGAATTCTTAGGTAGTCAATGGTCAATAAGGATATCTCGGTGTTGCAATATACGTCCAAGTTTCACGAGTTGTCGGTTTGCGCCGGAATATGTAGCCACCGAAGGGTGAGGATGTCTCGTCTGAGGAGGCCTAGCGCCTTACATCTGTGATCGATTATCATCGCATCATTTCACTTGATGCGGGAAATATATGAGAGGCGGAAGTAGAACGAGTCGAAAGGAGTTAAGGCGTTAAATCAAGGAATCCAGGCGTTAAAGAAAGTGGAACGAGAGGAATACCTACCTCGCCCCTACCCGATGAACTGGTCAAAAGGCGGTACCTTCGACCCTAGAAGTCACCGAACTTCGGCCACCAACGAGGAGCCGTGCAAGAAATGCGGCGGGACCAATCACTCTACCGCCGGTCTGGGTTGGTACTAACAATTGCTACAGTGCGTGGGCCGACCACAAAGTGGCAGATTGTCAAAAAGCCTAGAAGGCGGGCCGGGACGCGACACGATCAACACCTCCAGCAAGGATGCTCCGCAGCGAAGCGTGGGTCGGGCCTACGTTATGGGAAGAAAGAAGCGACTAAGTCCGGTATGGTTATTACCAGGAATTGTTTATATTTATGCTCAACCCCTTATTGCATTGTTTGACTCTGGAGCTACGCATTCTTTTATCTCCTCTAAAGTGCATTGAAATTAGGTTTACAAAAGTTAGCTCATGTAAACTTTTAATTGGGTTACCAATGGACAAACCATAGCTGTAAAACTGTTTTGATGAAGTGCCTCTAGTCTTGAGTGAGAAACCTTCCCATCTAGTCTAATACAAATAGACTTAGAAGAGTTTGATGTTATTTTGGGGATGGATTGGTTGAATTTGACACAAGCTCAAATCAATTGTGGCGAGGATAATTGTTTCTGAATGCCTTAGGAAAGAGTGTCTTTTTATTGGGGATTTAGGGTTAAGACCATGCCCGATTATAACATATGTAAAAGCACGAAAAATGTTAAATCATGGATGCACCGGCTATTTATGTTCTTTAAAGGAGGAGCCTCAGAGTCCACCCAGAATAGAGGAAATCCCAGTGGTGCGAGAATTTATGGATGTCTTCCCCGAAGAAATCACGGAGTTACCCCCGAGGAGGGAGATCGACTTTGAAATTGAGCTAGTTCCTGGAACTAGGCCGATATCTAAAGCGCCGTATAGGATGGCCCCAGCAGAGCTAAAGGAATTGAAATTACAATTGGAAGACCTTTTAAGCAAAGGGTTTATCAGACCCAGTTCGTCACCCTGGGGAGCCCCAGTGTTATTTGTGAGAAAGAAAGATGGAAGCTTAAGATTATGTATCGATTATCGGGAGCTAAACAAGGTGACAGTTAAGAATAAATATCCCTTGCCCAGAATTGATGACTTGTTTGACCAACTCCAAGGAGCAGGGGTATTCTCTAAGATCGATCTAAGGTCGGGATACCATCATTCGAGTAAGAGCAGAGGACATTCCTAAGGCGCCTTTAGGACAAGGTATGGGCACTATGAATTTACCGTGATGCCTTTTGGGCTTACCATGCCCAGCGTGTTCATGGATTTGATGAATCGTGTATTCAAACCCTTCTTGGATAAATTTGTGGTAGTTTTATTGTGATATTTTGATATATTCCAAGAGTCAAGAGGAACATGGAAACCATTTGAGGCAAGTACTCCAACTTTTGAGAGTAAAACAATTGTATGCCAAATTTTCAAAGTGCGATTTCTGGCTCAAGGAAGTCGGATTTTGGGTCATATAGTAACGTGAGGGCATCCGAGTTGATCCTCAGAAAGTGTCAGCTGTCAAAGATTGGGCGAGGCCCACTACAGTTACGGAGGTCAGAAGTTTTTTAGGCATGGCTGGATATTATAGAAGATTTGTGCCAAACTTTTCTAAGATAGCGTTACCATTGACAAACCTCCTTAAGAAGACCACACGGTTTAACTGGACCGATAAATGTGAAGAGGCGTTCCAGACTCTAAAGGAAAAACTCACGACGGCCCCAGTGCTGTCCTTACCCGAGGATGGGAAGGAGTATATCGTGTATAGTGATGCTTCGCCTCAGGGGCTAGGTTGTGTATTGATGCAAGAAAATAAGGTGATCGCTTATGCCTCCCGACAGTTAAAGCCTTATGAAAAAAATTATCCGACACATGATTTGGAGTGGCGTGATGGTCTTTGCTCTTAAGATTTGGAGACATTATCGTATGGAGTCTCACCACTATTTTTACTGACCACAAGAGTCTCAAGTATATTTTTACCCAAAGGGAGTTGAATCTGAGACAAAGAAGATGGTTGGAGCTTATTAAGGATTACGATCTGAATATCCAATATCACCCCGGAAAGGCTAATTCAGTAGCAGACGCTTTGAGTAGAAAGACCCAACACGGGGCTATGTCAAACCTGATGGTTCATCCTAGGATATGGAAAGACTTGAGTAGAGCGAACATCGAATTAGTAAACAAGGGAGATACAGATAAGAGATTGACTGCTATTTCTTTAAAGTCGCCTATTATTGATGAAGTCAAGACGGAACAAATGAATGATCCGGACCTTAAGAGAATTGGGGATAGTCTAACCACCGAAGCAATGCCTGGATTTTTGATCCATGATGATGGGATTTTAAGGTTCCAGAATAGACTCTGTACCCAACAGGAGACACGAGGTTAAGGATCATGGAAGAAGGCCACAATTCAATGTACTCTGTGCACCCTGGGGGTACGAAGATGTATAGAGATTTACGAGAGCAGTTTTGGTGGCCTAACATGAAAAGGGACATAGCTACCTTTGTGGATAAGTGTTTAGCATGCCAAAAAGTGAAAGCTGAACATCAGCGACCCTCGGGTGAACTCCGACCCCTAGATATTCCCACTTGGAAGTGGGAATCGGTCTCAATGGATTTCATTATGGGGTTACCTCTCACGACTTCTAAGCGAAATGCCATCTAGGTAATTGTGGACCGTCTTACTAAGTCGGCGCGCCGTGCCGATTCATGAAAGTTGGAAAGTGGATAAATTGGCGGAGATCTACATCCGAAATGAAATGCGGTTGCATGGGATCCCAAGGGACATTGTATCGGATCGAGACACGAGATTTCAATCAAGATTCTGAGCGCTATGCAAAGGGCCTTGGATCAAGCTTAGTTTCGATAGTTCATACCATCCGAGAGTGATGGTCAAACCGAAAGAGTAAACCAAATTACGGAAGACATGCTTGGCGCTTTGTGTGCTAGACTTTCAAGGAATTGGGATCGATATCTTCCACTCGTGGAATTCTCTTATAACAACGATTATCAAGCCACTATACTGAGATGGCGCCTTTTGAGGCTTTGTATGGCGAAATGTAGAACTCCCCTATGTTGGAATGAGTTAGATGAAGCATTAATTATAGGCCCGGATTTAATTCAAGAAACGACCGATAAGGTCAAAATGATTCAACAGCATATTCGGGCAGCCCAAAGTAGACAGAAAAGCTACGCCGACAAAAGACGGAAACCGCTTGAGTTCCAAATAGGAGATAGAGTTTTCCTCAAGGTGTCCCCTATAAAAATTCGGGAGATTCAATGTTAGGGGTAAATTAAGCCCTCGCTACATCGGACCCTATCCTATTGTCGGAAAAGTTAATCCATCAGCTTATCGTCTAGAGTTACCGTCTGATTTGGGGCATATTCACGATGTCTTTCATATCTCGACTGGAGTATGTATCTGATCCACAGCATGTCTTAGAGGAAGAACCCCCTCTTTTGTCTAAAGACCTTACGTTCGAACAGCAACCGATCCAAGTCTTGGATCGTAGGGTCAAACGTCTGCGTACTAAGGAAGTCCCGTTGGTCAAGGTCCTGTGGGCCAATCAAGACACCTCAGAGGCCACCTGGGAGACAGAAGAGAGTATGATGAGGAATTACCCCCATCTCTTTTAAAGGTATTTTCCACAGCAAAAACTTTATTGAAATGCAAGTTCGGGAATGAAACTTCTTTTAAGGGGAGGATGTAATACCCCGCCGTAAATCATACGTATTACAGTAATTAATCTATTTTAATTAGTTATAATTTGTTAGTTAAATACTTTGTACCTTGTGGTAGCTAATGGTGACAGGTTTCGGTGGAATGGCGAAGCGGCAAATTTTATCGATCAAAATTCTTAATCGAATTTTGTTACAGTATGTTGTGGACCTTATATTATAATTATTTTAGGTTCTACTATTTTATTTTAAAGTCGGGTTATTTACCGTTTTGATTTTTACGGCCAAACGATTTAAATTTTAGTTTACCGATTTTACCGTCTTTTTAACCCGCATAAAAATTAAATACATTTTATACTTATTATACATTACCAATTTTATTGTCTTCACTATGTGTATTAGTAGTATTATTAGAGTGGTAGTATTAGTTGTAGGATTGTTTTAATTCAGATAAGTAGGAGGGGTTTAAATGTTTTAAGTGGGAGGTTAAGAGTCATAATTTGTTTCAAACCAAACACCATCCCAATCTCAGCTCTTTCTCCCTCTCTCGGCTGAACAGAACCCCAGCCCCCCCCCCTCTGTTTCGCCGGTTTCCGGCGAGTTTTCGGCGGGTCTCCGGTGAAGGAACCGGTGCCCTCTTGTTTCCCTTCCATTCTCACACTTCTTTGCTCCTTTTTGTCATCCCTTTCAAGAGGTATCTCACCCCACACGCTCTTCCATTGTTGTATAATTTGAAAGCTTTGGTATTTATGTGTTGGTATGATGTTTTTATACCTAGATTATCTCTTTCTTTCATGAGTTTAAAGTATAAATTGTTAGGGTTGAGTTTATTGAAGAATCAAGTGTATTGTTTGGAGTTTTGGGTAATCTTTGATGAGATTGTGTGGCTTGATGAAGAAGATGATTTTCCATGGGTGTGCATGTTGTATTAGATGAGATTTTAGAGTTTTACTTTCTGTTTTACAAAGATAACTAAGTATTAGTGGTTTATTTGGATGGTTTACATGAAATTGGTGAAGGAAATTATGACAATTGTGGTGTAAGTTAAGTGCATGTAACTTGATGTTGATGCATGTGTTTTGTGCAAGCTTGAATGGTAATTTTAGAAGTTTAAATTCTGGAAATCAATAAGGGTATGGATATATTCAATGGGTATTTTATTAGTGTAAAATTTTGATGAAAGTAAAGCACGTATGGGATGAAATTATACCCAGAACCTACTGCCCAAATTATGATTTCTGTAGAGGATGTTAAAATTTATTTTGAGCCCAGAATATGGTGTAAAAAGGTAGCCAAAGACGTTAGAAAACACCCGGTTTTGGAATTTCGAGTTTTCGTTTTGTATAGCTCAAGTTAGAGCCAAAACCGTAAAACCGCGCAAGTATATACGAATTTTTTGAGTCAGTGAGTTAATGTGCAATTTTCGTCTGGTTGGAGTTTGATTTGGGGAAAGTATTCAACATAAGAGTTTTAGGAGACTCTTCAAGCTTTCCGAAAACGTGTGATATGTGTCCAACCGATATCGGGAGAGAGAGTTATAGAGCCCGGAAACAGGGCTGCGAAACTGAAATTTCTGGGTAACATGATAAATGTTTTTGGTTGGGTTAAAGGTTATATGGGGCTTATAAGTGGTTTTATGAGTAAGTAATTCAAGTCATATGAACTTGGTGATGTAATCCATAAATGAGAACCATAGTACCCGGTTTTGAAGAACCCCGAGATCTTTGGACTATTTTACGTTTACCGTTTCAATTTACCGAAGAATTACAAATTTAATAGAATAAGTTCTTTCTACCTTGGAGTTTTTAAAGTCTCTTTGAGAAACTAAAGGTCTATATTTTACAAGTATTCTTTGATTCATAAAGCTTCTATGAGTTTAGAGTATATACGAAATTCTATTGATTTTGTCTAAGCACCAAAACCGCACATGTTTATATTTTGGTATTTTTGCTGCTTTCTGTCCGGGGCCTTTTTCGAGCTCTTCTCATTTTTTTTTAGCCTCTGGCCCAGTTGACAAACTTGTAGATTTTATTTTCCCTTTCCGAAAAGTACTCGCACATCGAAAATCGAGTTTTATAGCCCAGGTTACGGCCAGAATACTATTGTCATGAAAACCTGAAATTTTATACGTTTTCCGTCCGAAACTCTATTGAGAGGCCCTATGCCCTCACCTTTTCATGGTTTTTATTCTAATACCGAACTCTATCGTTTTAAGCTCAAGGTTCAGCCTCGACCCGAGCCATTCCCCGGCCGAGTTCACCCCCGAGCAGTCCACACGTTCAAGGTACGCAAATTGTCCAACACTTACTTTTATTTAAAGTAAAGTACAGTTTTATTGTACGGTATATATTCTAATGATTTTACTGTTTTAGAAGTGGTCTTAGCTCGATCTCTGATAGCTAAATCTGATCTAGCGTTTCTGAGCTCCCACCGAGTAAATTTGACTGGCGTCATCTCGTGATCAACCATCCAAACCGAGATCGGTTTGGCGTGCGTGCGTGAGATGCCTCGGCATCGATCTGAAAAGGAGACCACGTTTTACTATCTGAAACCTTTTAGTAGTATACATATTTTATTCATATAAGTCTTCATAGTTCAAAGTTCGAATGGTCCTTATCATGTTTTATCTCCCCCTTCCCGTTTTCGAAATGTTTTAAAGGCCGGCATGAAAAACCGTTTTCGAAACGGTTTGACATGTTGGAGGTTTGTGTACTGAGTGTTTCCCCCACTCATGTTTGCGTTGTTTTACCGGTTTGTTTTAGGCGGCCCGAGCTCCTCGAAAAAGGAAAGGTCCCCAGCGGTGACTGTCTCTCCAAGTGAAAGGTAGAAGCTTTTGTATAGTTCAAAGACTGTCTCTAAGCAACGACTTGAAATGTTGGGTTTTCGTAAGATGTTAAGTTTTAGTATGGTTGTATGTTGGCATGGTAAATATGTGAATGGTGTAGAACCCCCGAGTGTACGGGGATATGTGTAATGAAGTTCCTTTGCTAAGTTTTTGCATGTATTCTGGGTTGTGTCGTGGCTTGGTCGGAATGTTGGGTTTTGTGGTTGTGCCTTGTCCTTAGGGGACGGCGGTAACGCCTCCGGCTGTTTTTCCGCTGCGCTAATCTTGTAAATACTGTTGTATTTGGGTAATGATATGTTTAAGGTTTGGGGGCGTTACAGTTGTGGTACCTCTAAACGATATGTCATTGGATTGATTTCCTCCACAACAGAGTAAGACCCTACTATAGCAAGGACTTAACTTCCCCTAGATACTGAAACTTCGAATCTCTTTTAGTTGAATTACTTTAAGGAAAACACGGTTTCCAAATTGAAGTTCGAGCGGTTTCCGCCTTCACTTGTCTACTTTGGTCGATCTTGACATGTGGTCGGGTGACTATGATCTTATGTGATGTTTCTGGATTAACTCCGGACCTGTGACTACAACTTTAACTATTCCACCCTAACATTACGGGTGCGACATTTCCTGTTATAAGATGCTTTAGAAAGGAGCCACTGGAATGGTAGACTAATATCTTGTTACTTTAAGAAAACTCTATGAACGAGAGGAATTCATCACGATTTCCTTGGAAATCTAAAGTGCTGTAGCGTAGCATATCCTTACAATTTGGTTTACTCATGCATGCGGCCATCGCTTCCTAAATGGTAGAGGCTACTACCATTGGTCTTAGCACCAAAATCATGATTGAAATCGTGATTGAAATCGCGTATCTCATTCGGATACTATGTCCTTTTGGGAATCCTATGCAACCTTACAACTTCCTGTACGCAATTATCGGCCAGTTTATCTACCTTTCCCCCTTTATCGATAGAAATGAAATGCGCCGACTTTGTCAGGCGATCCAAAATTACTTAGATAACTTTGTAGGGCGCTCCAAAATCATGATTGACAACCTGTATCCCCATCGGGTATTATGCCCCTCGGAATTCCAGGTAACCTAACAATCTTTTGTGTGTGGATATCCGTTAACTTATCTATCTTCCATCCTTCATGGATAGGAGCGAAAAATGCCAATTTGGTAAGGCGATTCGTAATTACCCAAACGCCCTTTTCTCTAGAGGCTGTGAGGGGTGACCCCCTGATAGAATCCATAGAAATTGATTCCCATTCTCATATGGGACTGTCTAAGGGTCTAGATTTACCTGATGCTCTTTAATGTTCTGCTTCGACCCTTTGACATGACAAACGTCGATCCCCATAGTTGGCTATACCTCCCTTCACGTTAGGTCACCAAAAAAAAAAAAAAATGCTCTTTTAGACCTCTATACATTTTTGTACCTCCAGGATATACAGAGTACAACGAATTGTAGCCTCCTTTCAAAAGCGTAAGCCTTAAGCTTCCTTTATCAGCATAGATAGTCTACTTTGAAACCTTAGGGTTTTGCTTTCACGGCCTAAAAATCCAGGTATCCCTGTCGTGGCTAGATTATCCATAATCCTCTTGGATTATGGGGCATTCATTCGTTCTACCTTGGTTTCCTCCATTTGGGCGGTTGTAGGGATGACGTAGCCGGTCTCTTGGCCACATCTCTATGCTTTACTAGCTTAAAGCTCTCTCTATTCAGCTCTCCCCGCATTTATGGATGAATTCAAGACAGATCAACATCCGATGCTAAGTTTTTCTGCTCGAAGCATCTGCTATCGAGTTTGCCTTACCGGAGTGGTGTTGGAATCTAAGTCATAACCCTTAATGAATCGCATTGCTGTATACCACATACTTCTTTCCTTCCTCAAGAAGGGATAACATTGGGGCGGTTGTTAGCTTTTCCTTGAACACTTGAAAGGTTTCTTCGCATTTGCCGGTCCATTCAAACCGGGTTGACTTCTTGAGGAGATGGGTCAATGGAAGAGCTATTTTAGAAAGATTCGGAACACTCTCCTATAGTATTCGGCCATAACTAAGAAACTTCAAACTTTGTTAACCGCAGTGGGTCTTGCTAAACTCTTACTGGAGCATACTTTGCTAGAGACCAATCAGATCTCCTCGTGGATCACTATATGTTCCCAAAAATCCTATTGTTCTGAACCCGAGTTCACATTTTGAAAATTTTCACATACAGTCTTTGCTCCCTTAATGATTGAAACGCCACTGTCAAACGATGCACATATTTCTTTCGACTTTTCGAGTATATCAAAACATCGTTGTTAAACACCACTACAACTTAACCACCCAAGGTTTGAACACACGGTTCATCCGATCCATAAATACTATTGGGCATTCGTAAGTCCAAAAAGGCATTTTTAGGAGTATTCTCAGCCCTAACTCTGAGTGGTTGGAATCTTAACCTTAACCAATCTCAGATGACACTCTTGCCCCTTGGGTGAGTCGAACAGTCCTTCGATACTTGAGAGGGGTACTTGTTCTTGTTCGTGCTCAACCTTTGGTAGTCCAAGTATAGTCTTCTTTATCATGCCCATGTAAGACTTTGTCATTGTATTCGTCTGGCATAGGCACGTTGTCTGTTCATTCCTTCCATATGTCCCCATGATATCGTATCTCATCTTAAGGTTACAGTCATCATCGTGACGAGCACCTTACGCTGATTAGTTATACAACCTTGAACTCATTCCTGTTGGCATCACTTTCTAAGACGAGTCCCAAAACACGGGTTTTCATCTCTTAATTAGCTGAGCACTCTCTTCCCATCATAAATTATATGGCAAGAACACTTTATTTGTCAAATATACCCGTATGGCTCTTATATCCTTTGGAAGAAGGTCTGATCTTTCTTCAAGCGTTCTATATTCTTGATTTCATAGATATCCACTCGTAAGAAGTCTTGACCCGAAGGTCCCTAGTATTTCCTTGAACATCGATTTCTCTTCCTTTCCCATTTTACCTCAGGTATCATATAATTCCATACAAACTAACATTTTTCCACTTCGCTTTTCCTCCCTTTATTAACTTCCCTGTAGCTATCTATTTCTTATAAAAGGCACCCACTGTCATAGAGGCAAAACATGATAACAGGGGAATGCCATCAATTAAGAGGTAAGAACATGAATTTTGGAAATCAACAACAAAGCAAAGGTTTACATTGGTAGACTTAAGGCTTTAGGACGACGTGGAGGAATAAAGGTATTCTTTAACCCAACTACGTATGTATATCGATTAAGAAAACTGGGATCAACAAGAGATAGCATATTTGCCAAAGATGATGATTACAATGATTTCATGAATTAGGAAGTTCATAAGTACATCGAGATGAGCTTGAATTGGAGAAGAAAGCTATCAAGATTGATCTTCTGATTCCCGAATTAAAACAATTAAAGTTTGGAAAGTATGAATACTTTGTGATAACTTTCTGGAATAATAGGGCATAAGCTATTAATCCTAAACAAAATATGACGTTGGTGAAAGCCAAGCTTTGAAAAGAGTGTTCAGATTCATGATTGAACGTGACCATCACCTGGAAAGATAAAGCTTATCGAGTAAGAAGGGTCATATGAGTCTAATGAAGTTTTATCTTTGGAGACATAACGAGTCGAAAGCAGTCAAGAGTAGATAATGGTCCTGAAGAAATCATTCATGGATTTGCAACGAGCCATCAAATGCAGGTCACTGAATGTCTTAACACACTGAACTGATAACAACGATAAGATCTGATGAAGATTCTTGAAAATAAACAAGGGTAGGAACGAGAAGCTTGGATTTTAAAATTGTAATGAGAGGGTACACTTTATTAGGAGGATGTACAATGAGAGCAGGAAATAAAAGTTGAACTTGAGCGATGAACTTGAAGTATAAAAGTCATACAGAAGAGATTTGGTCCTCGCGATGGTTGTTCGTTAATAGCTATCCTCCAAAAGCAACTTCTCTTATCCTAGTGGCGGAATGAGTATGTGCCTGGGCGTGTAGTTATTCCCAGGTTAGACTGAAAACCTTATAGTTCAAGTTAATTTCCCCTATCTCTGAAACATATTCCAACGTTACCACGGAGTATACCCTTTTTCAACATAATTTATTGTCATCACCACTTTATAACTTGTTCTGTATATGTCCTTAGTTTGTAGCCAATTGCATTCTCCTAAGGCCTTCCTCGCCTCACTTGGCTATAAAATCCACAAGCATGTTCGTATAGTAGGTGGAAACTCCCATTTAATTTTTCCTCGACCCTATAACAACGTAAAACTTATCGCCCTTAATGGCTAGCACCAGTACTCGATAATTAACAACCTTCAACATATGATACCAATGTAAACATCCTAGAATATGAGGATGCCCCTTCCTTTTGCCCTTAGGGTACCCCTTTTCAACCATATCCGCAGTACATTTCAACACTAAACAAATTCTAAAGTCCCCAAATTATTTCCAATGCCTCCCTTTAATCAACGGCATGGGGAGGCCCCATAAATTTAGCATAGTTTAACTAGTTATGAGAGATGACCTTAAGACAAAAGAATCGGTCACCCACAAAGATCATTTCGGTCATTTAACTTAGCGGTGGTTAGCTTCTAGTTAACCTTGTATGTGAGTTAATCAGAGTAGATTCTCATGACGAGATGCCCCTTAACCATAATCATTAATACCCCTAGGCTCTTGGTTAACTTCATGCTTGTCAGGATCCATATTAGAATCTTTCTTCCTCCGCGGGTTCGTGCTCTAACGGTGACGACCCACATCGTGGGGAGGGAAACATGCGGAGGGGTTAATCTCGCATTTGGAGGAGCAGGCAACGATAACATCTCGTGTAGGAAAAGCCCTAGCTCGCACACACGTAATCGCATAAGCGAAGTAACTTGAATGATAACAACTTCCAATGCAGTGTGATTCTGTGCTCAATGTAGTTGTAGTTGAAGCACCAGCGTATCGGCCGCTCTTCCCGACGAGTAGCTTCTTGCATCATCCCACGGACTCTTGTGGGAAGGGTGGTAATAAGCACCAAACTCGGCACTCATCATTGCGATACTCAACTTGCGGATTAGCGCACAATGGATATCAAAGGCGGTTTGCAACTTCTTGAGATGGACTTGGACGTTGGTCTTAGGCTCCCGTAACATCGTGAAGAGGTTGGGAAAAGGGCCACGATTGTGATCCATCTATGCTCTATGTTCCATGTGACATCGGTAAAAAGTTTTAATAACTTTGACATTGAGAGAGTGTTGAAAGAAAAACAAACAATTGAAAATTAAGGCGAGTCAGAGACTCAACCAACTTGAACCTTGCTTGTCTTAAAAGGAACTCTTGTTCCATCTCATAATCTTGTGATCTTACTTACTATCCTTGGATCATGCTGAACATTTGTATCATATATACATCTTTAATCATTTCACTCTACACCCTGGCAAGGCTTTTAGCCCCTCATTTGAGTTTTACTTCATTTCCTCTTAAAATTAGACTTACAAATTCCTATTGGGATGACTAAAGTCTCCCTTAAGGACAACTTCAACATGCTTCGTCCACAACGACACTTATACACATAACATGCTTTGCTCATAACAACCTTTTGAGTTAGACACAACCTATAATTAGGTTTTCTTAAACTTGCTACTAGACCTTCAAATTTCTGCAGAAATTTCCCAAAGACTTCCCTATAAATTGGACTCTCCCAAATTTTACATATTCTTCAAACCTGCAAGGGAAAACACTTACATTTCATATACCTATCTAGAGCTTCAAGCTCAACATCCATCCCAACAATTTCACATATTTCTAACTCAATCCATAAAGGACTCAGACACCTATAAGGGACACATATGTCACCACACCTAATATCCATACTTCACAAATACATATCACAATCGCTTAGAATTTCTAAATCCTCAAATCCTTCTTATAACTCCGCTCGATACCACAATCAGAACGCATAACCTTAATCACAAGGTTAAGACTATTCTTTAGAATCCCAAACCTGTGATTAGCGCAGCGGAACACCTTAGGTCGAGGCATTACCGCCGTCCCCACTCGGGACAAGGCAAAAACATAATACCACAATATAACAATCTACCATAAAACTGTGCTTAACTCCATACAACACAACTGCTAAACTTAGAGTACAAATACATTATACGACCTTTAATTAAACATGTCATATAGACTTTCCACAACCAAGTGGCCTTTAATGCCCTTGAGTAACCTTGATTACCGATCATCGATCGCCTTTAGAGAACCACCCTGTACAGACGACTTACTCCTACTTAACCTCGCCTTTATCCTGGGAGCTCGGACCGCCTAAAACAAAACATTAAAAACATTCGCAAAGTGAGTGGGGAAACACTCAGTACGTAAACCTCCAACACGTCAAACCGTTCAGCGGTTTTAGTGCCGGCATTTAAATTCATTTTGAAAACGGGAAGGGGGACATAAAACATGTTAAAACAATGAATACTTTAACGATAAACGTTCTATGCATATGCTATGATTAACAATAAAATGATTTCATACAGTAAAAAAATGTGGTGTCCCTTTTGAGGTCGATGCCGAAGCATCTCACAAGACGTACGCCCAAACCGACCTCGGGTTTGGATGGGTGACTGCTAGGCAGTCAGACGCTGGCCAGGTCAAGATTACTCCGACAGGAGCCTGTAAAATAAGGCTAGACTTTACTCTAGCTACTGTAGAATAAGTTTCGGGACCACTTATAAAACAATAAAAACGTTAGAGTATATCTATGCAATAAAACTGTACTTGACTTTAAATAGAACAAGAGTTGGACAATTTGCGTACCTTAAGACGCTAAAACCCTTGGCTCGGCTCGGCTTGGAGATGGCCTTTGAAACTTTGTCAACCAATAGAAGCATACATAAACATGAAGAACCGAATAAGGTTCTAAATTAGTTTCACAAGTTTGGAAACTTAGTAATATAAATGAAACAACTTTAGGAATAAAATTTCAGGTTGTATCAAAATAGCGTTTGTAGCATAACGTGAGTTAGGAAAATCGAAACGACGTAAAAGAGTACATCCCGGAATAGGGAAAAACATGATCTTTAACTTTGTCAACTGGCTCAAAGGCTAGAAATGAAAGGAAGGGCTCGAAAAATGGCCCGGACAGAAGCCGTGCATATAAAATCCTAAAAATGCCTTCCGAGTCGGAAAACATGAACATAATGACGTAGAATATGATTCAAATGAAAGGGCTTGAATCCAATAAAATTAGCTTGAATTGACGATGAATGGGGTGCTTACACTTGAAAGCTAGGATACGAACGATGGAGTTAACTATGGCTTGATCGTACGATAGCAAATGAACGATAAAACGGAGTACGATAAACATATTCGAATGCAATAAGAACAAGCTTGGGTCAATGATTTAAGCAATAAAGATGGAAGTAACTTTGAACTTGGAAGCTCGAGCTAGAAGAAACTCTTAGCTAGCTCAAGACATTGAATAATATTCTAAAGGAAGATGGGAAGTGAAATACTTTATCAAACCCATTAGCTTTTGGAGACTACCCTTAGGACTCCAAGATGGTACTTTAGCTTTAAACACATAACTCTACAATGACAACCTACAACCATGGCCCATTCATGCTTAGAACCCCTTATTGGGTTGATTTAAGGCCCAAAAGACATACATTTACATAAACCAAATTGGCAGAAATGTTGTTCTGGATAGCCCTGCTTCCCGGGTTTGTAACTTATACTCCCGATATCGGATGACTATGAGCCACACCTTTCCGGAAAGCTTGCAACGTGGCCTAAAACTCTTATGTTTATCACTAAAACCAATAAAGTCTCTAAAGGGACGAAAAAATGGTCATCAACCCAGATACACTCTTAAACATTCTGGGCAGAACTTAAATTATAATCCCTCAATGAAAACTCCATATCTCGTAATCCCGATATCGTATGAACGCATACCATACCTTTTCGGAAAGCCCAAAGTGTTACCTAGAACTTTTATGTTCAACTCCAAAGCCAATAAAATCTCTAACTTGACGAAAAATGAGCATAAACCTACTGACTCAGAAATTCGTATATAAATTTGTACCTTTACGGTTTTGGTCGTAACCCGGGCTATACATGTCAGAAATTTGAAATTCCAAAGCCTACAGTTAGATAATGAACTAGGCTATCATTTGGAACAAAAATCTGGGCAAAATTCACCCTTTTATTCCCCTGTAAAAATCTGATTTTAAACAGAATCCATTTTAGCCCTTCAAGCTAATATATACATCTCCAATGGCTTCCAACTTGTATCAATTTCCAATCAAACCTCAAATTAGCTATTACCCAATAAATTTCCAGAATTTAACCTCTTAATCTTGCTCAAATAAGACCTTAAAACTCACATGCAAAAGCTAATTTAAACATCCAATATAATACCACTCTTAAACACACAAAATCCATCCAAATTTACATGTATAATTCCCCAAATTCAAACCCTAACTTAACCACAATATAAATTCATGCTTTAAACTCATAAAAGAGATGAAAAACAACAATTATACATGATAAAAACATGAAAATCTGATTTAGAACATAAAGCTTGAGTTTAGGGTTTGGATATTATACCACTTAGAGGAGAATTTGAGGAAGTAAACAAGTAGGGAGGGAAGAGGGAATGACGGTGGCGGCATGGTGGTCCGGTGGCTGGCGCCGGTGGCCGGAAAAACCTCCGGTGGTGGCTGCTGTGGCTCGGCAGTGAGGAAGAGGGAGAGGGGTAGTGAGAGAGTTTGAGAGTTGTTCTTGAGTTGATGATATAAAATGATGTGAAATAAACCCCAACCCCCCCTTTTATTACTAGTACTATACTCTCCCTTTAATCTACTTAAATCTGAAATTGTAACCAAAAAAAAATAATAATTACAAATGTAATAATCTCAATTAATTAGTTTATACTATATAAAATCAATTGGTAACAACTTGGGTTAAAATAAAATAACACTTGGATGAAGAAAACCCGGATAAATGAACATAAATATTACTTGTACTTAAACGAAATAAATATAACCCAAATAAATTAAAGTTTGGGTAATAAAATATAAATGTTACGGGGTCGAATAATTAGACCCCTTTCGGTTAAGAAAATAGCGTAAACGGTAAAACCCGATACAAATAACTTAACGTGTAAATAACTTTATAACATAAATCATATAACCTGAAATACTTTAACTCATTGAATGAACATGTAAAGTAAAATTTTTAAGCCGATAATTCGGCATCTTGGCCATCTCCTGCACGAGACACGACACCGATAACAATACATAAATAAATAAATTAATAAATAAATAAAGGTGAACGCGAAAAATTTATAATGCGATTTGGATAATTTCTGTGCTTTATAAATAATTAAACATGATTTCGGGGTGGGTTGTTACATCCTCCCCCCCTTAAAAGAAGTTTCGTCCTCGAAACTTGCTGTTGGTTCCATTGCGTTTGATATTCCTTAAAAGATGTGCGGGTAGCTTTCCTTCATGTCCTCCTCGGTTTCCTCAGAGGTTCCCGAGGTGTCTTGATTTGCCCCAAAGTACTTCGCCTAAGGGACTTTTTCTTGAGTGAACCCCGTGCTCCAAAATTTGGATAGATCGTTGTTCGACGATGAGACTTCTCTCTTTCAATAGAGGTTCTTCTTCAAGAATGCGGGTCGGGCCCGATACATGTTTTCGGAGTTGGAGAAACGTGAAAACGTCACGCATTTGCCTTGGATTTTGTGTGTTTAAGAGTGGTATTATATTGGATGTTTAAATTAGCTTTTGCATGTGAGTTTTAAGGTCTTATTTGAGCAAGATTAAGAGGTTAAATTCTGGAAATTTATTGGGTAATAGCTAATTTGAGGTTTGATTGGAAATTGATACAAGTTGGAAGCCATTGGAGATGTATATATTAGCTTGAAGGGCTAAAATGGATTCTGTTTAAAATCAGATTTTTACAGGGGAATAAAAGGGTGAATTTTGCCCAGATTTTTGTTCCAAATGATAGCCTAGTTCATTATCTAACTGTAGGCTTTGGAATTTCAAATTTCTGACATGTATAGCCAGATTCTGACCAAAACCGTAAAGGTACAAATTTATATACGAATTTCTGAGTCAGTAGGTTTATGCTCATTTTTCGTCAAGTTAGAGATTTTATTGGCTTTGGAGTTGAACATAAAAGTTCTAGGTAACACTTTGGGCTTTCCGAAAAGGTATGGTATGCGTTCATATGATATCGGGATTACGAGATATGGAGTTTTCATTGAGGGATTATAATTTAAGTTCTGCCCAGAATGTTTAAGAGTGTATCTGGGTTGATGACCATTTTTTCGTCCCTTTAGAGACTTTATTGGTTTTAGTGATAAACATAAGAGTTTTAGGCCACGTTGCAAGCTTTCCGGAAAGGTGTGGCTCATAGTCATCCGATATCGGGAGTATAAGTTACAAACCCGGGAAGCAGGCTATCCGTAACAACATTTCTGCCAATTTGGTTTATGTAAATGTATGTCTTTTGGGCCTTAAATCAACCCAATAAGGGGTTCTAAGCATGAATGGGCCATGGTTGTAGGTTGTCATTGTAGAGTTATGTGTTTAAAGCTAAAAGTACCATCTTGGAGTCCTAAGGGTAGTCTCCAAAAGCTAATGGGTTTGATAAAGTATTTCACTTCCCCATCTTCCTTTAGAATATTATTCAATGTCTTGAGCTAGCTAAGAGTTTCTTCTAGCTCGGTAGCTTCCAAGTTCAAAGTTACTTCCATCTTTATTGCTTAAATCATTGACCCAAGCTTGTTCTTATTGCATTCGAATATGTTTATCGTACTCCGTTTTATCGTTCATTTGCTATCGTACGATCAAGCCATAGTTAACTCCATCGTTCGTATCCTAGCTTTCAAGTGTAAGCACCCCATTCATCGTCAATTCAAGCTAATTTTATTGGATTCAAGCCCTTTCATTTGAATCATATTCTACGTCATTATGTTCATGTTTTCCGACTCGGAAGGCATTTTTAGGATTTTATATGCACGGCTTCTGTCCGGGCCATTTTTCGAGCCCTTCCTTTCATTTCTAGCCTTTGAGCCAGTTGACAAAGTTAAAGATCATGTTTTTCCCTATTCCGGGATGTACTCTTTTACGTCGTTTCGATTTTCCTAACTCACGTTATGCTACAAACGCTATTTTGATACAACCTGAAATTTTATTCCTAAAGTTGTTTCATTTATATTACTAAGTTTCCAAACTTGTGAAACTAATTTAGAACCTTATTCGGTTCTTCATGTTTATGTATGCTTCTATTGGTTGACAAAGTTTCAAAGGCCATCTCCAAGCCGAGCCGAGCCGCCAAGGGTTTTAGCGTCTTAAGGTACGCAAATTGTCCAACTCTTGTTCTATTTAAAGTCAAGTACAGTTTTATTGCATAGATATACTCTAACGTTTTTATTGTTTTATAAGTGGTCCCGAAACTTATTCTACAGTAGCTAGAGTAAAGTCTAGCCTTATTTTTACAGGCTCCTGTCGGAGTAATCTTGACCTGGCCAGCGTCTGACTGCCTAGCAGTCACCCATCCAAACCCGAGGTCGGTTTGGGCGTACGTGCGCGAGATGCTTCGGCATCGACCTCAAAAGGGACACCACATTTTTTTACTGTATGAAATCATTTTATTGTTAATCATAGCATATGCATAGAACGTTTATCGTTAAAGTATTCATTGTTTTAACATGTTTTATGTCCCCCTTCCCGTTTTCAAAATGAATTTAAATGCCGGCACTAAAAACCGTTTTCGAACGGTTTGACGTGTTGGAGGTTTACGTACTGAGTGTTTCCCCACTCACTTTGCGAATGTTTTTAATGTTTTGTTTTAGGCGTACCGAGCACCCGGGATAAAGCGAGTTAAGTAGGAGTAAGTCGTCATGCAGGTGGTTCTCTAAAGGCGATCGATGATCGGTAATCAAGGTTACTCAAGGCATTAAAGGCCACTTGGTTGTGGAAAGTCTATATGACATGTTTAATTAAAGGTCGTATAATGTATTTGTACTCTAAGTTTAGATTGTGTTGTATGGAGTTAAGCACGTTTATGGTAGATTGTTATATTGTGGTATTATGTTTTGCCTTGTCCAGTGGGGACGGTAATGCCTCGACCTAAGGTGTTCCGCTGCGCTAATCACAGGTTTGGGATTCTAAAGAATAGTCTTAACCTTGTGATTAAGGTTGGGGCGTGGAGGAACACCTTAGGTCGAGGCATTACCGCCGTCCCCACTCGGGACAAGGCAAAAACATAATACCACAATATAACAATCCACCATAAAACTGTGCTTAACTCCATACAACACAACTGCTAAACTTAGAGTACAAATACATTATACGACCTTTAATTAAACATGTCATATAGACTTTCCACAACCAAGTGGCCTTTAATGCCCTTGAGTAACCTTGATTACCGATCATCGATCGCCTTTAGAGAACCACCCTGGCAAGGCTTTTAGCCCCTCATTTGAGTTTTACTTCATTTCCTCTTAAAATTAGACTTACAAATTCCTATTGGGATGACTAAAGTCTCCCTTAAGGACAACTTCAACATGCTTCGTCCACAACGACACTTATACACATAACATGCTTTGCTCATAACAACCTTTTGAGTTAGACACAACCTATAATTAGGTTTTCTTAAACTTGCTACTAGACCTTCAAATTTCTGCAGAAATTTCGGCAGCACTTCCCCTATAAATTGGACTCTCCCAAATTTTACATATTCTTCAAACTGAGGAAAACACTTACATTTCATATACCTATCTAGAGCTTCAAGCTCAACATCCATCCCAACAATTTCACATATTTCTAACTCAATCCATAAAGGACTCGTACACCTATAAGGGACACATATGTCACCACACCTAATATCCATACTTCACAAATACATATCACAATCGCTTAGAATTTCTAAATCCTCAAATCCTTCTTATAACTCCGCTCTGATACCACAACTGTAACGCCCCCAAACCTTAAACATATCATTACCCAAATACAACAGTATTTACAAGATTAGCGCAGCGGAAAAACAGCCGGGCGTTCTCGCGTCCCCTAAGGACAAGGCACAACCACAAAACCCAACCTTCCGACCAAGCCACGACACAACCCAGAATACATGCAAAAACTTAGCAAAGGAACTTCATTACACATATCCCCGTACACTCGGGGGTTTTACACCATTCACATATTTACCATGCCAACATACAACCATACTAAAACTTAACATCTTACGAAAACCCAACATTTCAAGTCGTTGCTTAGAGACAGTCTTTGAACTATACAAAAGCTTCTACCTTTCACTTGGAGAGCGATCACGCTGGGACCTTTCCTTTTCGGAGGAGCTCGGGCGCCTAAAACAAACGGTAAAACAACGCAAACATGAGTGGGGGAAACACTCAGTACACAAACCTCCAACATGTCAAACCGTTTCGAAAACGGTTTTTCATGCCGGCCTTTAAAACATTTCGAAAACGGGAAGGGGGAGATAAAACATGCTAAGGACCATGCGAACTTTGAACTATGAAGACTTCTATGCATAAACTATGTATACTACTAAAAAGGTTTCGTATAGTAAAACGTGGTCTCCTTTTGGATCGATGCCGAGGCATCTCACGCACGCCCAAATCGATCTCGGGTTTGGATGGTTGGCTTTTGGCGATCGTAGCAGTCAAATTTACTCGGTGGAAGCCAGTAAGCGCTAGACTGTACTCTAGCTCTTTGTAGGAGCTAAGACCACTTCTAAAACAGTAAAATCATTAGAATATATACCGTACAATAAAACTGTACTTTACTTTAAATAAAAGTAAGTGTTGGACAATTTGCGTACCTTGAACGTGTGGACTGCTCGGGGGTGAACTCGGCCGGGGAATGGCTCGGGTCGAGGCTGAACCTTGAGCTTAAAACGATAGAGTTCGGTATTAGAATAAAAACCATGAAAAGGTGAGGGCATAGGGCCTCTCAATAGAGTTTCGGACGGAAAACGTATAAAATTTCAGGTTTTCATGACAATAGTATTCTGGCCGTAACCTGGGCTATAAAACTCGATTTTCGATGTGCGAGTACTTTTCGGAAAGGGAAAATAAAATCTACAAGTTTGTCAACTGGGCCAGAGGCTAAAAAAAAAATGAGAAGAGCTCGAAAAAGGCCCCGGACAGAAAGCAAAAATACCAAAATATAAACATGTGCGGTTTTGGTGCTTAGACAAAATCAATAGAATTTCGTATATACTCTAAACTCATAGAAGCTTTATGAATCAAAGAATACTTGTAAAATATAGACCTTTAGTTTCTCAAAGAGACTTTAAAAACTCCAAGGTAGAAAGAACTTATTCTATTAAATTTGTAATTCTTCGGTAAATTGAAACGGTAAACGTAAAATAGTCCAAAGATCTCGGGGTTCTTCAAAACCGGGTACTATGGTTCTCATTTATGGATTACATCACCAAGTTCATATGACTTGAATTACTTACTCATAAAACCACTTATAAGCCCCATATAACCTTTAACCCAACCAAAAACATTTATCATGTTACCCAGAAATTTCAGTTTCGCAGCCCTGTTTCCGGGCTCTATAACTCTCTCTCCCGATATCGGTTGGACACATATCACACGCTGGAAAGCTTGAAGAGTCTCCTAAAACTCTTATGTTGAATACTTTCCCCAAATCAAACTCCAACCAGACGAAAATTGCACATTAACTCACTGACTCAAAAAATTCGTATATACTTGCGCGGTTTTACGGTTTTGGCTCTAACTTGAGCTATACAAAACGAAAACTCGAAATTCCAAAACCGGGTGTTTTCTAACGTCTTTGGCTACCTTTTTACACCATATTCTGGGCTCAAAATAAATTTTAACATCCTCTACAGAAATCATAATTTGGGCAGTAGGTTCTGGGTATAATTTCGCTCCCATACGTGCTTTACTTTCATCAAAATTTTACACTAATAAAATACCCATTGAATATATCCATACCCTTATTGATTTCCAGAATTTAAACTTCTAAAATTACCATTCAAGCTTGCACAAAACACATGCATCAACATCAAGTTACATGCACTTAACTTACACCACAATTGTCATAATTTCCTTCACCAATTTCATGTAAACCATCCAAATAAACCACTAATACTTAGTTATCTTTGTAAAACAGAAAGTAAAACTCTAAAATCTCATCTAATACAACATGCACACCCATGGAAAATCATCTTCTTCATCAAGCCACACAATCTCATCAAAGATTACCCAAAACTCCAAACAATACACTTGATTCTTCAATAAACTCAACCCTAACAATTTATACTTTAAACTCATGAAAGAAAGAGATAATCTAGGTATAAAAACATCATACCAACACATAAATACCAAAGCTTTCAAATTATACAACAATGGAAGAGAGTGTGGGGTGAGATACCTCTTGAAAGGGATGACAAAAAGGAGCAAAGAAGTGTGAGAATGGAAGGGAAACAAGAGGGCACCGGTTCCTTCACCGGAGACCCGCCGAAAACTCGCCGGAAACCGGCGAAACAGGGGGGGGGGGCATGGGTTCGGTTAATCCGAGAGAGGGAGAAAGGGCGGATATTGGGATGGTGTTTGGTTTGAAACAAATTATGACTCTTAACCTCCCACTTAAAACATTTAAACCCCTCCTACTTATCTGAATTAAAACAATCCTACAACTAATACTACCACTCTAATAATACTACTAATACACATAGTGAAGACAATAAAATTGGTAAGGTATAATAAGTATAAAATGTATTTAATTTTTATGCGGGTTAAAAAAACGGTAAAATCGGTAAACTAAAATTTAAATCGTTTGGCCGTAAAAATCAAAACGGTAAATAACCCGACTTTAAAATAAAATAGTAGAACCTAAAATAATTATAATATAAGGTCCACAACATACTGTAACAAAATTCGATTAAGAATTTTGATCGATAAAATTTGCCGCCGCCATTCCACGAAAACTGTCACCATTAGCTACCACAAGGTACAAAGTATTTAACTAACAAATTATAACTAATTAAAATAGATTAATTACTGTAATATTTATGATTTACGGGTATTACATCCTCCCCTTAAAAGAAGTTTCGTCCCGGAACTTCATTGCTCAATAAAGTTTTTGTGGAAAATACCTTTAAAAGAGATGGGGTAATTCCTCATCATACTCTCTTCCGTCTCCCAGGTGGCCTCGAGGTGTCTTGATTGGCCCAGGACCTTGACCAACGGACTTCCTTAGTACGCAGACGTTTGACCCTACGATCCAAGACTTGGATCGGTTGCTGTTCGAACGTAAGGTCTTTAGACAAAAGAGGGGGTTCTTCCTCTAAGACATGCTGTGGATCAGATACATACTTCCGAAGCTGGGAGATATGAAAGACATCGTGAATATGCCCCAAATCAGACGGTAACTCTAGACGATAAGCTGATGGATTAACTTTTCCGACAATAGGATAGGGTCCGATGTAGCGAGGGCTTAATTTACCCCTAACATTGAATCTCGGCCGACTTTTATAGGGGACACCTTGAGGAAAACTCTATCTCCTATTTGGAACTCAAGCGGTTTCCGTCTTTTGTCGGCGTAGCTTTTCTGTCTACTTTGGGCTGCCCGAATATGCTGTTGAATCATTTTGACCTTATCGGTCGTTTCTTGAATTAAATCCGGGCCTATAATTAATGCTTCATCTAACTCATTCCAACATAGGGGAGTTCTACATTTCCTGCCATACAAAGCCTCAAAAGGCGCCATCTGTATAGTGGCTTGATAACTGTTGTTATAAGAGAATTCCACGAGTGGAAGATACTGATCCCAATTCCCTTGAAAGTCTAGCACACAGGCGCGAAGCATGTCTTCCAGAATTTGGTTTACTCTTTCAGTTTGACCATCACTCTCCGGATGGTATGAACTACTGAAACTAAGCTTGGATCCGAAGGCCCTTTGCATAGCGCTCCAGAATCTTGATTGAAATCTCGTGTCTCGATCCGATACAATGTCCCTTGGGATCCCATGCAACCGTACTATTTCTCGGATGTAGATCTCCGCCAATTTATCCACTTTCCAACTTTCATGAATCGGTTAGAAGTGCGCTGACTTAGTAAGACGGTCCACTATTACCCTGATGTCATTTCGTTTAGAAGTGAGAGGTAACCCATAATGAAATCCATTGAGGTGATTCCCACTTCCAAGTGGGAATATCTAGGGGTCGGAGGTCACCCGAGGGTCGCTGATGTTCAGCTTTCACTTTTTGGCATGCTAAACACTTATCCACAAAGGTAGCTATGTCCCTTTTCATGTTAGGCCACCAAAACTGCTCTCGTAAATCTCTATACATCTTCGTACCCCGGGTGCACAGAGTACATTGAATTGTGGCCTTCTTCCATGATCCTTAACCTCAGGTCTCCTGTGTTGGGTACACAGAGTCTATTCTGGAACCTTAAAATCCCATCATCATGGATCAAAAATCCAGGCATTGCTTCGGTGGTTAGACTATCCCCAATTCTCTTAAGGTCCGGATCATTCATTTGTTCCGTCTTGACTTCATCAATAATAGGCGACTTTAAAGAAATAGCGATCAATCTCTTATCTGTATCTCCCTTGTTTACTAATTCGATGTTCGCTCTACTCAAGTCTTTCCATATCCTAGGATGAACCATCAGGTTTGACATAGCCCCGTGTTGGGTCTTTCTACTCAAAGCGTCTGCTACTGAATTAGCCTTTCCGGGGTGATACTGGATATTCAGATCGTAATCCTTAATAAGCTCCAACCATCTTCTTTGTCTCAGATTCAACTCCCTTTGGGTAAAAATATACTTGAGACTCTTGTGGTGATAAAAATAGTGGTGGAGACTCCATACGGATAATGTCTCCAAATCTTAAGAGCAAAGACCACTTTGCCGGACTCAAATCATGTGTCGGATAATTTTTTCATAAGGCTTTAAGCGCGGGAGGCATAGCGATCACCTTATTTTCTTGCATCAATACACAACCTAGCCCCGACGCGAAGCATCACTATACACGATATACTCCTTCCCATCCTCGGGTAAGGACGGCCTGGGCCGTCGTGAGTTTTCCTTTAGAGTCCTGGAAGCCTCTTCACATTTATCGGTCGATTAAACCGTGTGGTATTCTTAAGGAGGTTTGTCAATGGTAACGCTATCTTAGAAAAGTTTGTCACAAAACTACTATAATATCCACCATGCCTAAAAACTTACGACCTCAGAATCGTAGTGGGCCTCGCCCGATCTTTGTGGTGACACTTTACGAGGATCAACTCGGATGCCCTCACCGTTACTATATGACCCAAAATCCGACTTCCTTGAGCGAATCGCACTTTGAAAATTTGGCATACAATTGTTTTACTCTCAAAAGTTGGAGTACTTGCCTCAAATGGTTTCCATGTTCCTCTTGACTCTTGGAATATATAAAAATATCGTCAATAAAAACTACCACAAATTTATCCATGAAGGGTTTGAATACACGATTCATCAAATCCATGAACAACTTTGGGGCATTGGTAAGCCCAAAAGGCATCACGGTAAATTCATAGTGCCCATACCTTGTCCTAAAGCGATCTTAGGAATGTCCTCTGCTCTTACTCTGAGCTGATGGTATCCCGACCTTAGATCGATCTTAGAGAATACCCCTGCTCCTTGGAGTTGGTCAAACAAGTCATCAATTCTGGGCAAGGGATATTTATTCTTAATTGTCACCTTGTTTAGCTCCCGATAATCGATACATAATCTTAAGCTTCCATCTTTCTTTCTCACAAATAACACTGGGGCTCCCCAGGGTGACGAACTGGGTCTGATAAACCCTTTGCTTAAAAGGTCTTCCAATTGTAATTTCAATTCCTTTAGCTCTGCTGGGGCCATCCTATACGGCGCTTTAGATATCGGCCTAGTTCCAGGAACTAGCTCAATTTCAAAGTCGATCTCCCTCCTCGGGGGTAACTCCGTGATTTCTTCGGGGAAGACATCCATAAATTCTCGCACCACTGGGATTTCCTCTACTCTGGGTGGACTCTGAGGCTCCTCCTTTAAAGAACATAAATAGCCGGTGAGGGCATCCGAGTTGATCCTCAGAAAGTGTCAGCTGTCAAAGATTGGGCGAGGCCCACTACAGTTACGGAGGTCAGAAGTTTTTTAGGCATGGCTGGATATTATAGAAGATTTATGCCAAACTTTTCTAAGATAGCGTTACCATTGACAAACCTCCTTAAGAAGACCACACGGTTTAACTGGACCGATAAATGTGAAGAGGCGTTCCAGACTCTAAAGGAAAAACTCACGACGGCCCCAGTGCTGTCCTTACCCGAGGATGGGAAGGAGTATATCGTGTATAGTGATGCTTCGCGTCAGGGGCTAGGTTGTGTATTGATGCAAGAAAATAAGGTGATCGCTTATGCCTCCCCGCGATTAAAGCCTTATGAAAAAATTATCCGACACATGATTTGGAGTGGCAGTGGTCTTTGCTCTTAAGATTTGGAGACATTATCTGTATGGAGTCTCCACCACTATTTTTACTGACCACAAGAGTCTCAAGTATATTTTTACCCAAAGGGAGTTGAATCTGAGACAAAGAAGATGGTTGGAGCTTATTAAGGATTACGATCGAATATCCAAAGATCACCCGGAAAGGCTAATTCGATGTGACGCTTTGAGTAGAAAGACCCAACACGGGGCTATGTCAAACCTGATGGTTCATCCTTGGATATGGAAAGACTTGAGTAGAGCGAACATCGAATTAGTAAACAAGGGAGATACAGATAAGAGATTGACTGCTATTTCTTTAAAGTCGCCTATTATTGATGAAGTCAAGACGGAACAAATGAATGATCCGGACCTTAAGAGAATTGGGGATAGTCTAACCACCGAAGCAATGCCTGGATTTTTGATCCATGATGATGGGATTTTAAGGTTCCAGAATAGACTCTGTGTACCCAACACAGGAGACCTGAGGTTAAGGATCATGGAAGAAGGCCACAATTCAATGTACTCTGTGCACCCTGGGGGTACGAAGATGTATAGAGATTTACGAGAGCAGTTTTGGTGGCCTAACATGAAAAGGGACATAGCTACCTTTGTGGATAAGTGTTTAGCATGCCAAAAAGTGAAAGCTGAACATCAGCGACCCTCGGGTGAACTCCGACCCCTAGATATTCCCACTTGGAAGTGGGAATCAGTCTCAATGGATTTCATTATGGGGTTACCTCTCACAGCTTCTAAACGAAATGCCATCTGGGTAATTGTGGACCGTCTTACTAAGTCAGCGCACTTCGTACCGATTCATGAAAGTTGGAAAGTGGATAAATTGGCGGAGATCTACATCCGAGAAATAGTACGGTTGCATGGGATCCCAAGGGACATTGTATCGGATCGAGACACGAGATTTCAATCAAGATTCTGGAGCGCTATGCAAAGGGCCTTCGGATCCAAGCTTAGTTTCAGTAGTTCATACCATCCGGAGAGTGATGGTCAAACTGAAAGAGTAAACCAAATTCTGGAAGACATGCTTCGCGCCTGTGTGCTAGACTTTCAAGGGAATTGGGATCAGTATCTTCCACTCGTGGAATTCTCTTATAACAACAGTTATCAAGCCACTATACAGATGGCGCCTTTTGAGGCTTTGTATGGCAGGAAATGTAGAACTCCCCTATGTTGGAATGAGTTAGATGAAGCATTAATTATAGGCGGATTTAATTCAAGAACGACCGATAAGGTCAAAATGATTCAACAAAGATATTCGGGCAGCCCAGTAGTAGAAAAGCTACGCCGACAAAAGACGAAACCGCTTGAGTTCCAAATAGGAGATAGAGTTTTCCTCAAGGTGTCCCCTATAAAAGGTCGGGAGATTCAATGTTAGGGTAAATTAAGCCCTCGCTACATCGGACCTATCCTATTGTCGGAAAAGTTAATCCATCACCTTATCGTCTAGAGTTACCGTCGATTTGGGGCATATTCACGATGTCTTTCATATCTCGACTTGGAGTATGTATCTGATCCACAGCATGTCTTAGAGGAAGAACCCCCTCTTTTGTCTAAAGACCTTACGTTCGAACAGCAACCGATCCAAGTCTTGGATCGTAGGGTCAAACGTCTGCGTACTAAGGAAGTCCCGTTGGTCAAGGTCCTGTGGGCCAATCAAGACACCTCAGAGGCCACCTGGGAGACAGAAGAGAGTATGATGAGGAATTACCCCCATCTCTTTTAAAGGTATTTTCCACAAAAACTTTATTGAGCAAGTTTCGGGGACGAAACTTCTTTTAAGGGGGGGAGGATGTAATACCCCGCCGTAAATCATACGTATTACAGTAATTAATCTATTTTAATTAGTTATAATTTGTTAGTTAAATACTTTGTACCTTGTGGTAGCTAATGGTGACAGGTTTCGGTGGAATGGCGAAGCGGCAAATTTTATCGATCAAAATTCTTAATCGAATTTTGTTACAGTATGTTGTGGACCTTATATTATAATTATTTTAGGTTCTACTATTTTATTTTAAAGTCGGGTTATTTACCGTTTTGATTTTTACGGCCAAACGATTTAAATTTTAGTTTACCGATTTTACGTCTTTTAACCCGCATAAAAATTAAATACATTTTATACTTATTATACCTTACCAATTTTATTGTCTTCACTATGTGTATTAGTAGTATTATTAGAGTGGTAGTATTAGTTGTAGGATTGTTTTAATTCAGATAAGTAGGAGGGGTTTAAATGTTTTAAGTGGGAGGTTAAGAGTCATAATTTGTTTCAAACCAAACACCATCCCAATCTCAGCTCTTTCTCCCTCTCTCGGCTGCACAGAACCCCAGCCCCCTGTTTCGCCGGCGAGTTTCCATGGTCTCGGTGAAGGAACCGGTGCCCTCTTGTTTCCCTTCCATTCTCACACTTCTTTGCTCCTTTTTGTCATCCCTTTCAAGAGGTATCTCACCCCACACTCTCTTCCATTGTTGTATAATTTGAAAGCTTTGGTATTTATGTGTTGGTATGATGTTTTTATACCTAGATTATCTCTTTCTTTCATGAGTTTAAAGTATAAATTGTTAGGGTTGAGTTTATTGAAGAATCAAGTGTATTGTTTGGAGTTTTGGGTAATCTTTGATGAGATTGTGTGGCTTGATGAAGAAGATGATTTTCCATGGGTGTGCATGTTGTATTAGATGAGATTTTAGAGTTTTACTTTCTGTTTTACAAAGATAACTAAGTATTAGTGGTTTATTTGGATGGTTTACATGAAATTGGTGAAGGAAATTATGACAATTGTGGTGTAAGTTAAGTGCATGTAACTTGATGTTGATGCATGTGTTTTGTGCAAGCTTGAATGGTAATTTTAGAAGTTTAAATTCTGGAAATCAATAAGGGTATGGATATATTCAATGGGTATTTTATTAGTGTAAAATTTTGATGAAAGTAAAGCACGTATGGGAGCGAAATTATACCCAGAACCTACTGCCCAAATTATGATTTCTGTAGAGGATGTTAAAATTTATTTTGAGCCCAGAATATGGTGTAAAAAGGTAGCCAAAGACGTTAGAAAACACCCGGTTTTGGAATTTCGAGTTTTCGTTTTGTATAGCTCAAGTTAGAGCCAAAACCGTAAAACCGCGCAAGTATATACGAATTTTTGAGTCAGTGAGTTAATGTGCAATTTTCGTCTGGTTGGAGTTTGATTTGGGAAAGTATTCAACATAAGAGTTTTAGGAGACTCTTCAAGCTTTCCGAAAACGTGTGATATGTGTCCAACCGATATCGGGAGAGAGAGTTATAGGGCCCGGAAACAGGGCTGCGAAACTGAAATTTCTGGGTAACATGATAAATGTTTTTGGTTGGGTTAAAGGTTATATGGGGCTTATAAGTGGTTTTATGAGTAAGTAATTCAAGTCATATGACCTTGGTGATGTAATCCATAAATGAGAACCATAGTACCCGGTTTTGAAGAACCCCGAGATCTTTGGACTATTTTACGTTTACCGTTTCAATTTCAAGAATTACAAATTTAATAGAATAAGTTCTTTCTACCTTGGAGTTTTTAAAGTCTCTTTGAGAAACTAAAGGTCTATATTTTACAAGTATTCTTTGATTCATAAAGCTTCTATGAGTTTAGAGTATATCTGAAATTCTATTGATTTTGTCTAAGCACCAAAACCGCATGTTTATATTTTGGTATTTTTGCTGCTTTGTCCGGCCTTTTGAGCTCTTCTCATTTTTTTAGCCTCTGGCCCAGTTGACAAACTTGTAGATTTTATTTTCCCTTTCGAAAAGTACTGCACATCGAAAATCGAGTTTTATAGCCGTGTTACGGCGAGAATACTATTGTCATGAAAACCTGAAATTTTATACGTTTTCCGTCCGAAACTCTATTGAGAGGCCCTATGCCCTCACCTTTTCATGGTTTTTATTCTAATACCGAACTCTATCGTTTTAAGCTCAAGGTTCAGCCTCGACCCGAGCCATTCCCCGGCCAAGTTCACCCCCGAGCAGTCCACACGTTCAAGGTACGCAAATTGTCCAACACTTACTTTTATTTAAAGTAAAGTACAGTTTTATTGTACGATATATATTCTAATGATTTTACTGTTTTAGAAGTGGTCTTAGCTCGATCTCTGATAGCTAAATCTGATCTAGCGTTTCTGAGCTCCCACCGAGTAAATTTGACTGGCGTCGCTTTCGTGATCAACCATCCAAACCCGAGATCAGTTTGGGCGTACGTGCGTGAGATGCCTCGGCATCGATCTGAAAAGGGAGACCACGTTTTACTATCTGAAACCTTTTAGTAGTATACATAGTTTATGCATAGAAGTCTTCATAGTTCAAAGTTCGCATGGTCCTTAGCATGTTTTATCTCCCTTCCCGTTTTCGAAATGTTTTAAAGGCCGGCATGAAAAACCGTTTTCGAAACGGTTTGACATGTTGGAGGTTTGTGTACTGAGTGTTTCCCCCACTCATGTTTGCGTTGTTTTACCGGTTTGTTTTAGGCGGCCCGAGCTCCTCCGAAAAAAGGAAAGGTCCCAGTGGTGTTGTCTCTCCAAGTGAAAGGTAGAAGCTTTTGTATAGTTCAAAGACTGTCTCTAAGCAACGACTTGAAATGTTGGGTTTTCGTAAGATGTTAAGTTTTAGTATGGTTGTATGTTGGCATGGTAAATATGTGAATGGTGTAAAACCCCCGAGTGTACGGGGATATGTGTAATGAAGTTCCTTTGCTAAGTTTTTGCATGTATTCTGGGTTGTGTCGTGGCTTGGTCGGAATGTTGGGTTTTGTGGTTGTGCCTTGTCCTTAGGGGCGTGCGCCTCCGGTTGTTTTTCCGCTGCGCTAATCTTGTAAATACTGTTGTATTTGGGTAATGATATGTTTAAGGTTTGGGGGCGTTACAGTTGTGGTATCAGAGCACAACTGTAACGCCCCAACCTTAATCACAAGGTTAAGACTATTCTTTAGAATCCCAAACCTGTGATTAGCGCAGCGGAACACCTTAGGTCGAGGCATTACCGCCGTCCCCACTCGGGACAAGGCAAAAACATAATACCACAATATCACAATCCACCATAAAACTGTGCTTAACTCCATACAACACAACTGCTAAACTTAGAGTACAAATACATTATACGACCTTTAATTAAACATGTCATATAGACTTTCCACAACCAAGTGGCCTTTAATGCCCTTGAGTAACCTTGATTACCGATCATCGATCGCCTTTAGAGAACCACCCTGTACAGACGACTTACTCCTGCTTAACCTCGCCTTTATCCTGGGAGCTCGGACCGCCTAAAACAAAACATTAAAAACATTCGCAAAGTGAGTGGGGAAACACTCGACGTAAACCTCAACACGCCAAACCGCTCAAAACGGTTTTTAGTGCCGACATTTAAATTCATTTTGAAAACGGGAAGGGGGACATAAAACATGTTAAAACAATGAATACTTTAACGATAAACGTTCTATGCATATGCTATGATTAACAATAAAATGATTTCATACAGTAAAAAAATGTGGTGTCCCTTTTGAGGTCGATGCCGAAGCATCTCGCGCACGTACGCCCAAACCGACCTCGGGTTTGGATGGGTGACTGCTAGGCAGTCAGACGCTGGCCAGGTCAAGATTACTCCGACAGGAGCCTGTAAAATAAGGCTAGACTTTACTCTAGCTACTGTAGAATAAGTTTCGGGACCACTTATAAAACAATAAAAACGTTAGAGTATATCTATGCAATAAAACTGTACTTGACTTTAAATAGAACAAGAGTTGGACAATTTGCGTACCTTAAGACGCTAAAACCCTTGGCGGCTCGGCTCGGCTTGGAGATGGCCTTTGAAACTTTGTCAACCAATAGAAGCATACATAAACATGAAGAACCGAATAAGGTTCTAAATTAGTTTCACAAGTTTGGAAACTTAGTAATATAAATGAAACAACTTTAGGAATAAAATTTCAGGTTGTATCAAAATAGCGTTTGTAGCATAACGTGAGTTAGGAAAATCGAAACGACGTAAAGAGTACATCCCGGAATAGGGAAAAACATGATCTTTAACTTTGTCAACTGGCTCAAAGGCTAGAAATGAAAGGAAGGGCCGAAAAATGGCCGGACAGAAGCCGTGCATATAAAATCTTAGAAATTTCAGTCGGAAAACATGAACATAATGACGTAGAATATGATTCAAATGAAAGGGCTTGAATCCAATAAAATTAGCTTGAATTGACGATGAATGGGGTGCTTACACTTGAAAGCTAGGATACGAACGATGGAGTTAACTATGGCTTGATCGTACGATAGCAAATGAGCGATAAAGCGGAGTCGATAAACATATTCGAATGCAATAAGAACAAGCTTGGGTCAATGATTTAAGCAATAAAGATGGAAGTAACTTTGAACTTGGAAGCTACCGAGCTAGAAGAAACTCTTAGCTAGCTCAAGACATTGAATAATATTCTAAAGGAAGATGGGGAAGTGAAATACTTTATCAAACCCATTAGCTTTTGGAGACTACCCTTAGGACTCCAAGATGGTACTTTTAGCTTTAAACACATAACTCTACAATGACAACCTACAACCATGGCCCATTCATGCTTAGAACCCCTTATTGGGTTGATTTAAGGCCCAAAAGACATACATTTACATAAACCAAATTGGCAGAAATGTTGTTCGGATAGCCTGCTTCCCGGGTTTGTAACTTATACTCCCGATATCGGATGACTATGAGCCACACCTTTCGGAAAGCTTGCAACGTGGCCTAAAACTCTTATGTTTATCACTAAAACCAATAAAGTCTCTAAAGGGACGAAAAAATGGTCATCAACCCAGATACACTCTTAAACATTCTGGGCAGAACTTAAATTATAATCCCTCAATGAAAACTCCATATCTCGTAATCCCGATATCGTATGAACGCATACCATACCTTTTCGGAAAGCCCAAAGTGTTACCTAGAACTTTTATGTTCAACTCCAAAGCCAATAAAATCTCTAACTTGACGAAAAATGAGCATAAACCTACTGACTCAGAAATTCGTATATAAATTTGTACCTTTACGGTTTTGGTCGTAACTGGCTATACATGTCGAAATTTGAAATTCCAAAGCCTACAGTTAGATAATGAACTAGGCTATCATTTGGAACAAAAATCTGGGCAAAATTCACCCTTTTATTCCCCTGTAAAAATCTGATTTTAAACAGAATCCATTTTAGCCCTTCAAGCTAATATATACATCTCCAATGGCTTCCAACTTGTATCAATTTCCAATCAAACCTCAAATTAGCTATTACCCAATAAATTTCCAGAATTTAACCTCTTAATCTTGCTCAAATAAGACCTTAAAACTCACATGCAAAAGCTAATTTAAACATCCAATATAATACCACTCTTAAACACACAAAATCCATCCAAATTTACATGTATAATTCCCCAAATTCAAACCCTAACTTAACCACAATATAAACTCAAGCTTTATGTTCTAAATCAGACTTGGTGTCTTGATTTGCCCCAAAGTACTTCGCCTAAGGGACTTTTTCTTGAGTGAACCCCGTGCTCCAAAATTTGGATAGATCGTTGTTCGACGATGAGACTTCTCTCTTTCAATAGAGGTTCTTCTTCAAGAATGCGGGTCGGGCCCGATACATGTGTCCGGAGTTGGAGAAACGTGATTACGTCACGCATTTGCCTTGGATTAGAAGGTACATCTAAACGATATGTCATTGGATTGATTTCCTCCACAACAGAGTAAGACCCTACTATAGCAAGGACTTAACTTCCCCTAGATACTGAAACTTCGAATCTCTTTTAGTTGAATTACTTTAAGGAAAACACGGTTTCCAAATTGAAGTTCGAGCGGTTTCCGCCTTCACTTGTCTACTTTGGTCGATCTTGACATGTGGTCGGGTGACTATGATCTTATGTGATGTTTCTGGATTAACTCCGGACCTGTGACTACAACTTTAACTATTCCACCCTAACATTACGGGTGCGACATTTCCTGTTATAAGATGCTTTAGAAAGGAGCCACTGGAATGGTAGACTAATATCTTGTTACTTTAAGAAAACTCTATGAACGAGAGGAATTCATCCTGATTTCCTTGGAAATCTAAAGTGCACGCGCGTAGCATATCCTTACAATTTGGTTTACTCATGCATGCGGCCATCGCTTCCTAAATGGTAGAGGCTACTACCATTGGTCTTAGCACCAAAATCATGATTGAAATCGTGATTGAAATCGCGTATCTCATTCGGATACTATGTCCTTTTGGGAATCCTATGCAACCTTACAACTTCACATGCGCAATTATCGGCCAGTTTATCTACCTTTCCCCCTTTATCGATAGAAATGAAATGCGCCGACTTTGTCAGGCGATCCAAAATTACTTAGATAACTTTGTAGGGCGCTCCAAAATCATGATTGACAACCTGTATCCCCATCGGGTATTATGCCCCTCGGAATTCCAGGTAACCTAACAATCTTTTGTGTGGATATCCGTTAACTTATCTATCTTCCATCCTTCATGGATAGGAGCGAAAAATGCCAATTTGGTAAGGCGATTCGTAATTACCCAAACGCCCTTTTCTCTAGAGGCTGTGAGGGGTGACCCCCTGATAGAATCCATAGAAATTGATTCCCATTCTCATATGGGACTGTCTAAGGGTCTAGATTTACCTGATGCTCTTTAATGTTCTGCTTCGACCCTTTGACATGACAAACGTCGATCCCCATAGTTGGCTATACCTCCCTTCACGTTAGGTCACCAAAAAAAAAAAAAAATGCTCTTTTAGACCTCTATACATTTTTGTACCTCCAGGATATACAGAGTACAACGAATTGTAGCCTCCTTTCAAAAGCGTAAGCCTTAAGCTTCCTTTATCAGCATAGATAGTCTACTTTGAAACCTTAGGGTTTTGCTTTCACGGCCTAAAAATCCAGGTATCCCTGTCGTGGCTAGATTATCCATAATCCTCTTGGATTCTGGGGCATTCATTCGTTCTACCTTGGTTTCCTCCAAGCTGGACGGTTGTAGGGATGACGTAGCCGGTCTCTTGGCCACATCTCTATGCTTTACTAGCTTAAAGCTCTCTCTATTCAGCTCTCCCCGCATTTATGGATGAATTCAAGATCAACATCCGATGCTAAGTTTTTTCGCTCAAGCATCCGCTATCGAGTTTGCCTTACGAGTGGTGTTGGAATCTAAGTCATAACCCTTAATGAATCGCATTCTTGATACCACATACTTCTTTCCTTCCTCAAGAAGGATAACATTAGGCGGTTGTTAGCTTTTCCTTGAACACTTGAAAGGTTTCTTCGCATTTGCCGGTCCATTCAAACCGGGTTGACTTCTTGAGGAGATGGGTCAATGGAAGAGCTATTTTAGAAAGATTCGGAACACTCTCCTATAGGATTCGGCCATAACTAAGAAACTTCAAACTTTGTTAACCGCAGTGGGTCTTGCTAAACTCTTACGAGCATACTTTGCTAGAGACCAATCGATCTCCTCGTGGATCACTATATGTTCCCAAAATCCTATTGTTCGAACCCGAGTTCACATTTTGAAAATTTTCACATACAGTCTTTGCTCCCTTAATGATTGAAACGCCACTGTCAAACGATGCACATGTTTCTTTCGACTTTTCGAGTATATCAAAACATCGTTGTTAAACACCCCTACAACTTAACCACCCAAGTTTGAACACGGTTCATCCGATCCATAAATACTATTGGGCATTCGTAAGTCCAAAAAGGCATTTTTAGGAGTATTCTCAGCTCTAACTCTGAGTGGTTGGAATCTTAACCTTAACCAATCTCAGATGACACTCTTGCCCCTTGGGTGAGTCAGCAGATCCTTCGATACTTGAGAGGGTTACTTGTTCTTGTTCGTGCTAAACCTTTGGTAGTACAAGAATAGTCTTCTTTATCATGCCCGTGTAAGACTTTGTCATTGTATTAAATGCGTAGGCATAGGCGTTGTCTGTTCATTCCTTCCATATGTCCCCATGATATCGTATCTCATCTTAAGGTTACAGTCATCATCGTGACGAGCACCTTACGCTGATTAGTTATACAACCTTGAACTCATTCCTGTTGGCATCACTTTCTAAGACGAGTCCCAAAACATTGGGTTTTCATCTCTGTTAATTAGCTGAGCACTCTCTTCCCATCATAAATTATATGGCAAGAACACTTTATTTGTCAAATATACCCGTATGGCTCTTATATCCTTTGGAAGAAGGTCTGATCTTTCTTCAAGCGTTCTATATTCTTGATTTCATAGATATCCACTCGTAAGAAGTCTTGACCCGAAGGTCCCTAGTATTTCCTTGAACATCGATTTCTCTTCCTTTCCCATTTTACCTCAGGTATCATATAATTCCATACAAACTAACATTTTTCCACTTCGCTTTTCCTCCCTTTATTAACTTCCCTGTAGCTATCTATTTCTTATAAAAGGCACCCACTGTCACAGAGGAAAAACATGATAACAGGGGAATGCCATCAATTAAGAGGTAAGAACATGAATTTTGGAAATCAACAACAAAGCAAAGGTTTACATTGGTAGACTTAAGGCTTTAGGACGACGTGGAGGAATAAAGGTATTCTTTAACCCAACTACGTATGTATATCGATTAAGAAAACTGGGATCAACAAGAGATAGCATATTTGCCAAAGATGATGATTACAATGATTTCATGAATTAGGAAGTTCATAAGTACATCGAGATGAGCTTGAATTGGAGAAGAAAGCTATCAAGATTGATCTTCTGATTCCCGAATTAAAACAATTAAAGTTTGGAAAGTATGAATACTTTGTGATAACTTTCTGGAATAATAGGGCATAAGCTATTAATCCTAAACAAAATATGACGTTGGTGAAAGCCAAGCTTTGAAAAGAGTGTTCAGATTCATGATTGAACGTGATCATCACCTGGAAAGATAAAGCTTATCGAGTAAGAAGGGTCATATGAGTCTAATGAAGTTTTATCTTTGGAGACATAACGAGTCGACAGCAGTCAAGAGTAGATAATGGTCCTGAAGAAATCATTCATGGATTTGCAACGAGCCATCAAATGCAGGTCACTGAATGTCTTAACACACTGAACTGATAACAACGATAAGATCTGATGAAGATTCTTGAAAATAAACAAGGGTAGGAGCAGAAGCTTGGATTTTAAAATTGTAATGAGAGGGTACACTTTATTAGGAGGATGTACAATGAGAGCGGAAATAAAAGTTGAACTTGAGCGATGAACTTGAAGTATAAAGTCATACGAAGAGATTTGGTCCTCGCGATGGTTGTTCGTTAATAGCTATCCTCCAAAAGCAACTTCTCTTATCCTAGTGGCGGAATGAGTATGTGCACAGGCGTAGTTATTCAGTTAGACCGAAAACCTTATAGTTCAAGTTAATTTCCCTATCTCTCAAACATATTCCAACGTTACCACGAGTATACCCTTTTCAACATAATTTATTGTCATCACCACTTTATAACTTGTTACGTATATGTCCTTAGTTTGTAGCCAATTGCATTCTCCTAAGGCCTTCCTCGCCTCACTTGGCTATAAAATCCACAAGCATGTTCAGATAGTAGGTGGAAACTCCCATTTAATTTTTCCTCGACCCTATAACAACGTAAAACTTATCGCCCTTAATGGCTAGCACCAAGACTCGATAATTAACAACCTTCACATATGATACCAATGTAAACATCCTAGAATATGAGGATGCCTTCCTTTTGCCCTTAGGGTACCCCTTTTCAACCATATCCAGTACATTTCAACACTAAACAAATTCTAAAGTCCCAATTATTTCCAATGCCTCCCTTTAATCAACGGCATGGGAGGCCCATAAATTTAGCATAGTTTAACTAGTTATGAGAGATGACCTTAAGACAAAAGAATCGGTCACCCACAAAGATCACTTCGGTCATTTAACTTAGCGGTGGTTAGCTTCTAGTTAACCTTGTATGTGAGTTAATCAGAGTAGATTCTCATGACGAGATGCCCCTTAACCATAATCATTAATACCCCTAGGCTCTTGGTTAACTTCATGCTTGTCAGGATCCATATTAGAATCTTTCTTCCTCCGCGGGTTCGTGCTCTAACGGTGACGACCCACGCGTGGGGAGGAAACATGCGGAGGGTTAATCTCGCATTTGGAGGAGCAGCAACGATAACATCTCGTGTAGGAAAAGCCCTAGCTCGCACATGTCGCATAAGCGAAGTAACTTGAATGATAACAACTTCCAATGCGGTGTGATTACGTGCTCAATGTAGTTGTAGTTGAAGCACCAGCGTATCGGCGGCTCTTCCCGACGAGCTTCTTGCATCATCATCCCACAGACTCTTGTGGGAAGGGTGGTAATAAGCACCAAACTCGGCACTCATCATTGCGATACTCAACTTGCGGATTAGCCGCACAATGGATATCAAAGGCGGTTTGCAACTTCTTGAGATGGACTTGGGCGTTGGTCTTAGGCTCCGTAACATCGTGAAGAGGTTGGGAAAAGGGCCACGATTGTGATCCATCTATGCTCTATGTTCCATGTGACATCGGTAAAAAGTTTTAATAACTTTGACATTGAGAGACTGTGTTGAAAGAAAAACAAACAATTGAAAATTAAGGCGAGGTCCGAGACTCAACCAACTTGAACCTTGCTTGTCTTAAAAAGGAACTCTTGTTCCATCTCATAATTACTGTGATCTTACTTACTATCCTTGGATCATGCTGAACATTTGTATCATATACACATCTTTAATCATTTCACTCTACACCCTGGCAAGGCTTTTAGCCCCTCATTTGAGTTTTACTTCATTTCCTCTTAAAATTAGACTTACAAATTCCTATTGGGATGACTAAAGTCTCCCTTAAGGACAACTTCAACATGCTTCGTCCACAACGACACTTATACACATAACATGCTTTGCTCATAACAACCTTTTGAGTTAGACACAACCTATAATTAGGTTTTCTTAAACTTGCTACTAGACCTTCAAATTTCTGCAGAAATTTGTGAGACTTCCCTATAAATTGGACTCTCCCAAATTTTACATATTCTTCAAACTCGAAGGGAAAACACTTACATTTCATATACCTATCTAGAGCTTCAAGCTCAACATCCATCCCAACAATTTCACATATTTCTAACTCAATCCATAAAGGACTCAGACATATAAGGGACACATATGTCACCACACCTAATATCCATACTTCACAAATACATATCACAATCGCTTAGAATTTCTAAATCCTCAAATCCTTCTTATAACTCCGCTCTGATACCACAACTGTAACGCCCAACCTTAATCACAAGGTTAAGACTATTCTTTAGAATCCTAAACCTGTGATTAGCGCAGCGGAACACCTTAGGTCGAGGCATTACCGCCGTCCCCACTCGGGACAAGGCAAAAACATAATACCACAATATAACAATCCACCATAAAACTGTGCTTAACTCCATACAACACAACTGCTAAACTTAGAGTACAAATACATTATACGACCTTTAATTAAACATGTCATATAGACTTTCCACAACCAAGTGGCCTTTAATGCCCTTGAGTAACCTTGATTACCGATCATCGATCGCCTTTAGAGAACCACCGCATGCAGACGACTTACTCCCGCTTAACCTCGCCTTTATCACGGGAGCTCGGACCGCCTAAAACAAAACATTAAAAACATTCGCAAAGTGGTGAAACACTCGATGCGTAAACCTCCAACACGCCAAACCGCTCAAAACGGTTTTTAGTGCCTGCATTTAAATTCATTTTGAAAACGGGAAGGGGGACATAAAACATGTTAAAACAATGAATACTTTAACGATAAACGTTCTATGCATATGCTATGATTAACAATAAAATGATTTCATACAGTAAAAAAATGTGGTGTCCTTTTGAGGTCGATGTCAAGCATCTCACGACGCACGCCAAACCGACCTCGGGTTTGGATGGGTGATCGCTAGGCGATGACGCCAGTCAAGATTACTCCGACAGAGCTCAGAAAATAAGGCTAGACTTTACTCTAGCTCAGTAGAATAAGTTTCGGGACCACTTATAAAACAATAAAAACGTTAGAGTATATCTATGCAATAAAACTGTACTTGACTTTAAATAGAACAAGAGTTGGACAATTTGCGTACCTTAAGACGCTAAAACCCTTGGCGGCTCGGCTCGGCTTGGAGATGGCCTTTGAAACTTTGTCAACCAATAGAAGCATACATAAACATGAAGAACCGAATAAGGTTCTAAATTAGTTTCACAAGTTTGGAAACTTAGTAATATAAATGAAACAACTTTAGGAATAAAATTTCAGGTTGTATCAAAATAGCGTTTGTAGCATAACGTGAGTTAGGAAAATCGAAACGACGTAAAAGAGTACATCCCGGAATAGGGAAAAACATGATCTTTAACTTTGTCAACTGGCTCAAAGGCTAGAAATGAAAGGAAGGGCCCGAAAAATGGCCCGGACAGAAGCCGTGCATATAAAATCTTAGAAATTTCCGAGTCGGAAAACATGAACATAATGACGTAGAATATGATTCAAATGAAAGGGCTTGAATCCAATAAAATTAGCTTGAATTGACGATGAATGGGGTGCTTACACTTGAAAGCTAGGATACGAACGATGGAGTTAACTATGGCTTGATCGTACGATAGCAAATGAACGATAAAACGGAGTACGATAAACATATTCGAATGCAATAAGAACAAGCTTGGGTCAATGATTTAAGCAATAAAGATGGAAGTAACTTTGAACTTGGAAGCTACCGAGCTAGAAGAAACTCTTAGCTAGCTCAAGACATTGAATAATATTCTAAAGGAAGATGGGGAAGTGAAATACTTTATCAAACCCATTAGCTTTTGGAGACTACCCTTAGGACTCCAAGATGGTACTTTTAGCTTTAAACACATAACTCTACAATGACAACCTACAACCATGGCCCATTCATGCTTAGAACCCCTTATTGGGTTGATTTAAGGCCCAAAAGACATACATTTACATAAACCAAATTGGCAGAAATGTTGTTCTGGATAGCCCTGCTTCCCGGGTTTGTAACTTATACTCCCGATATCGGATGACTATGAGCCACACCTTTCCGGAAAGCTTGCAACGTGGCCTAAAACTCTTATGTTTATCACTAAAACCAATAAAGTCTCTAAAGGGACGAAAAAATGGTCATCAACCCAGATACACTCTTAAACATTCTGGGCAGAACTTAAATTATAATCCCTCAATGAAAACTCCATATCTCGTAATCCCGATATCGTATGAACGCATACCATACCTTTTCGGAAAGCCCAAAGTGTTACCTAGAACTTTTATGTTCAACTCCAAAGCCAATAAAATCTCTAACTTGACGAAAAATGAGCATAAACCTACTGACTCAGAAATTCGTATATAAATTTGTACCTTTACGGTTTTGGTCGTAACCCGGGCTATACATGTCAGAAATTCGAAATTCCAAAGCCTACAGTTAGATAATGAACTAGGCTATCATTTGGAACAAAAATCTGGGCAAAATTCACCCTTTTATTCCCCTGTAAAAATCTGATTTTAAACAGAATCCATTTTAGCCCTTCAAGCTAATATATACATCTCCAATGGCTTCCAACTTGTATCAATTTCCAATCAAACCTCAAATTAGCTATTACCCAATAAATTTTCAGAATTTAACCTCTTAATCTTGCTCAAATAAGACCTTAAAACTCACATGCAAAAGCTAATTTAAACATCCAATATAATACCACTCTTAAACACACAAAATCCATCCAAATTTACATGTATAATTCCCCAAATTCAAACCCTAACTTAACCACAATATAAATTCATGCTTTAAACTCATAAAAGAGATGAAAAACAACAATTATACATGATAAAAACATGAAAATCTGATTTAGAACATAAAGCTTGAGTTTAGGGTTTGGATATTATACCACTTAGAGGAGAATTTGAGGAAGTAAACAAGTAGGGAGGGAAGAGGGAATGACGGTGGCGGCATGGTGGTCCGGTGGCGCCGTGGCGGAAAACCTCCGGTGGTGGTTGCTGTGGCTCTGCTGTGTGGAAGAGGGAGAGGGGTAGTGAGAGAGTTTGAGAGTTGTTCTTGAGTTGATGATATAAAATGATGTGAAATAAACCCCAACCCCCCCTTTTATTACTAGTACTATACTCTCCCTTTAATCTACTTAAATCTGAAATTGTAACAAAAAAAAAATAATAATTACAAATGTAATAATCTCAATTAATTAGTTTATACTATATAAAATCAATTGGTAACAACTTGGGTTAAAATAAAATAACACTTGGATGAAGAAAACCCGGATAAATGAACATAAATATTACTTGTACTTAAACGAAATAAATATAACCCAAATAAATTAAAGTTTGGGTAATAAAATATAAATGTTACGGGGTCGAATAATTAGACCCCTTTCGGTTAAGAAAATAGCGTAAACGGTAAAACCCGATACAAATAACTTAACGTGTAAATAACTTTATAACATAAATCGTATAACCTGAAATACTTTAACTCATTGAATGAACATGTAAAGTAAAATTTTTAAGCCGATAATTCGGCATCTTGGCCATCTCACCGCGAGACACGACACCGATAACAATACATAAATAAATAAATTAATAAATAAATAAAGGTGAATGCGAAAAATTTATAATGCGATTTGGATAATTTCTGTGCTTTATAAATAATTAAACATGATTTCGGGGTGGGTTGTTACATGAAAACATAAGCTTCTTCCAACAAAAAAAAGTGGGTGGTGGCATGGAGAATATTCAGGATTGTGATGCCCCACTTTGTTGACCATTCCCTTCACTTTGTTGTCCTCCATCAACAACATCACCAACCACCTAACCAATGGAAAAGTGGGGAAACATGTTTAATTTATAAGCCCTAAACAAAATTTTATAAAATAAAATAAAATTAAATACATAAGTGTGTTGAGTAGCAATAAAAACTTACCCCTCTCCCACAGCTACAATTGAACCAATCTGAAATGTTCCCCATCATTTCTCTTCCTTTACCTCTTCCTTCAGCCCCTCCTCTGCCTTGAACCCCTCCCCTACCAGTTTCAAATCCAGATCTGCCACTATAAGAAACCCCTCTCCCACCAGATCCAGAACCCCTATAAGACCCCCTTCTTGGAACATACCCTGTGTCATCTTCTGTTTGAAACATCCTCCCAACTCTAATCACAGGTTGTTGCCCTCTGCCTCTGCTCCTTCCTTTACCTCTTCCCCTTCCTTGTGCAGCTCCCCTCCTAGTGGTTTGTGTACCATCACCTCTTCCTTTGCCATCATCTCTGCCACTGCCATCACCTTTGCCACTGCCATCACCTCTAGCAGATGATGGTTGTTGAGCTACTTCTGCTGTGGGACCTTGCTGAGACTGCAATGGATTCCTCCTTGGCCTTCCCCTTCCTCTCTTTGTTGGAGGTGGGATGTTTGGATCTTGGGTGTATCAGGGGTCATCTTTGTTAGGACACTTCCTTTTAGTATGACCTTGAGCATGGCAAATTGAACAAACCATCACCCTTCCATGCCTTGTAAGCTTCCCTGATCTCTTAGGGTCTTCAGTTGGGCCTCTTCTTCTGTTCCTCTTTGGCCTGATTGGTCCAATTTGCACTGGAGGTAGATCTAGAGGTAGCTACACTGCTGGCTAGTGTCTCTCCCCCTCAACAGGTGGGATTCAAATATGATAAGCATCTAGATACTTGGCCTTCTTGTAGTAAGGGTCCACATAATCATCAGGATTGTGCTTCAACCACACAGTACATGCCATGGCATGACAGCAAGGTATGCCAGTCAGATCCCATTCTTTGCAAGTGCAACTTCTTTTGCTCATATCAACATTACACTTGTCCATATGCAAGTTCACTTCAAATTGGTTGTTCAATGCTGGGTGAACATATGCACTCCTTGCTCTAAGATTAGATTTCTCTAATTTAGTCCTAATCCTGGGGCTGATTTCATACTCAGATTCCTCCATGATTTTCTTCTTAGTTACAACCATTTCCATAAGTGATGCTCTGATCTCCTCCAGCATGTAGATGTAGTGTTTACCCCTAGCTTGGACAATGTAAGCGTTGAAAGTTTCAGCCATGTTGTTGCATACAACATCACACTTGCTATATGTCCTGAAAAAACCCTACAAAATTAGCTTTGATTCTCAGCAAGGAAATCTTCAGCTGCCTGCTGGTCCTCTTCCTTAAGAGCATCAACAGCATACTTGAAGTCTGCTTCATTGTATGCCTTCACACAGTTCCAAAACAGCAACTTCAATTCTTCACCCCTATGATTTTTCTTCCAGTTGGCATACTTGTGCCTAGCACAACGCCTATGCTCAACATTGGGGAACACCTTTGGAACTGCATACAGTATGGACTGCAAATATTGACATTTGTTCAGTCAGTAGGTTAAAATGAAGTACATATTATTCATACTTACAAAAAATTAAGTTCATATTATTGAAACTGACGTGTGGAAAAGTTCATATTATTGAAAATGACATACATTAAGGTTTGTATTTTTCTGAACTATTGACTAACAATAAAGTTCATATTATTCAAACTGACGTAAAACAAACTTCATATTATTCATAATGACAAACCAAACACATAATTGAAGGTGGAAATGACTGAAACTTACCCTGTACTCATCAGAAATGACAACCCAACCAGAGCCATCAGATCCCCCTAGGCTAGCTTGCAAGTTCAACAGGAACCATTCCCAACTATCATTGTTCTCCCCTTCTGTTATAGCCCACGCAATAGGAAACATTTGATTGTTTCCATCCATTCCTATGGCAGCCAACAGATACCCACCAAGGAATGTTTTTAGGAAAGCACCATCGATGCAAATAACAGGTCTGCATCCCTTCAAAAACCGTTCCTTCATCCCATGAAAACACAAGAACAGCCTGTGGAACTCAGGAACATCACTGTCATCATCTGGATTGGTACATAAGTTGAATGTGCTGTTAGGTGCAGCAGCCTTGAGTGCTTCCAAATAACTCCCAATCTTGCAGTAGTGGGACTTCATTGAACCATGCAGCAGCTTATGAGCTCTTTTTTTCACATCATGACAGAACCACCTTGCTATGTCCAACCCAAAGTCCTGCATCACTTGGGCTTTCAGTTCTTTTGAAGGCCAATGAGGCATTTCCTTATACCCTGTAAGATAGTGTTGTGCTATCCACGGGGATGTCAACTAACAGTTCTTTGTCATGCTCCTACTGCAAGCATGATGGTTGTTAGCTGATCTGAGGACCTTGATCTGACAACAAAGGTCCTCAGCCTCTTATCCCATGAAACATATACCTTGAACTTGCAGCTTGGTTGGCACACAGCCCCATATTTCCCAACCTTGCTGTCTGACACACCTATTTTAACACTATAACCTCCATACAAACCATACCTTGCATTTGCTTCTTTGAATTTTTTTGCTGTCCCAAAAGTGATACCAACTTGCCACTAAAAATCCTTGAATTGTGTTTTCTCATCAACATTGCATCTCTTGGTCCTTTTCCTTAACATCCTTGGAATATCATCTCCACTTTCTCCATATGTCTCCATCTCAGCCTCAGAGTCATCGTAGTCACTTACACAGTCACGAGGATGTTCTATTGTGTCTATCCGTACACTTCCATCATATTTCAACACCTCCTCCCTCTTTTTCTTCTTAAACTCAGCCTCCTTCTCCTTGGCACTCCTGTATTCATCATCTGAGGTATCAACTTCTTCATTTACGGAGTTTTCACCCTCAACATCATCATCACTTGATTGATCATCATCATCCTCACACCCATCCTCACCATCCATATCCAATCTCCTTTTTGCCTTCCTACCACCTGATTTAATGTCATTCACAGGCACATCATCATCATCATCTGATTCATCAGGATCCTTTCTTCCCAGCACCCAAGTCTGATCATCAGGATCATTACTGGAATCATCATAGAAGACAACCTTCTCCTTGCCTTTATCAACCTTCTTCTTACCTTTATCAACCTTCTCTGAAGACCTTCTACCAACTGAAATGTCATTCACAGGCTCCTCAACATTCTGTCCCAAATCATGGTCATCAGCATTGCCATCAGCATGGGTAGAGGGTTCAATGACTGACTCATCAACTTCAGAATGTTGGAAGGATGATTGAATGATAGGGTCCTGTAGGACCCGAGGAAAATTCCAGCCGTGTCCTACGCGATTTTAGGCGAGTCGAAAGAGGTGTCTAGTCTTTAAGGGATTTAATTGAATTTTTACACATTAAAAATGTTCACATGAAATGTTTGAATTTTATTACGAACATTAAAATTTACAATCTGCCTGAAATAAATAATAAAACCAAAAACATCGGAAATGATTAGCACGGAAACCGAGGCGGTCAGAGAATTACCCGGGTCACTGACCCAGGCGCCATGCTGGTCTGCCTGGCGCCCTGGACTGTGACTCTGGGCCTTTCAGAACACACTGGTCTGGCGATGAGCTCGGGCCAACAAGCCGTCTTGACCACGCAGTGCCGGATGTTGGACTGAGGCCACCAATTTCCAATTTTCGGTATTCAAATCATTTCGAGAAATAAATAAATTTTAAAATTCGAATAAAATTTAACATTTAGCGAATCAAATTTAATCAAATTTATTTTTTAGGAGCCGCTAATCAATTTTTAAGAGAATTGATAAACTCGAATTTTCTTGACTCCGCGTAACCGCGAACCATGAGATTCGGATCCGGGGGTAAGGTTACGAATTCGAAAGTAAAAACCTTCGAATCCGCCCGTTTAATGAACGGACTCTACTAGATCAGTTTATTAAAGAAAAGAGTAGAAGATGAGAATTAATTAAATTAATTGATGTTATTTAAATGCATGTGGAATTAAATGCAATAATAAAAGAATGCGATAAATGAATGAAAGCGATAAATAAAAACGATAAAGACAAAATAAAGTTATCTTCTCAAGTAATCCGGTTTAGATTAGTCATAATTGATATTAAAATCAGGATTACAACATTATTGGTGATTACAAAAAAATAATAACGAGAATAAAAAATGCGAAAATAAAAATGCCAGAATGCATGTATGCAAATGAGAGAGGGAGAGAAGAAGAGAAATCCACCTAGTGTCAATACTCCCAGATGGTTTCGGTGTGAGAAATGAAGTGAGAGATGGGGTATTTATAGGGCGAGTGAGTGAGGAAAAAAAGTGAAAGTTTGCTAAATATAGCTAGGAGCTAAATACGGCTAGGGGCTAAATATAGCTAGGAGCTAACAATAGAGGCAGACCAGCCTGGCGTGAATTCCAAGGCCAGCTTGCGCTGCACGCGACCCGAGGACGCGGATCCGGGTGAACGGGCTGCTCTGCGGGCAGACCCCTGATGCCCTGCAGGGCAAATGGGCGCGTGCAGACCGCCCAATGACGTGGAGTCACACGCTATTTGCTTGACCTTCTCCTCTTGGGCTTGTTCTGATTTTGGGCCTATTTTGTGGGCTGTTTTTTGTGGTGTTATTTGTTGGGTTTTCTTCTCTCATTTTTTGCATTTCAAGCATAATTGGCATTTTATCTAAAATAAAAATAAAATAAAGAGAAATACTAGAAAATAAAAATTACAATATTACAAAGACACTTTTTGGGTGTCTATAGTTAGCCCCCACTTTGATCGAGTCTGGTAAGACGAAGATCAAAGTATTCAAAGACACCAAAAGGGGTGAGATGCTGCAGTAGTGATGTCTTGAGGCTAGGTGACACTTGGAAGCAAAAGTCCTGTGTCGAATGTTCTTGACTGGTAACTGTTCGACATCCGGAAATGATATCCTATGTCTTTGTTGATTGTTGACGCTTGGAAGCAACTGTTTTGCGCCTAACTGTACTTTCAAACTTCTGTCATCGTATTGTAAACGCCCGACGACCGGCTGAATTGTCATCGTATTATAAACGCCCGACGACCTGCTGAATAAGAAAAACAACGTTAGCCCCCAGTGTGCAAACTGGGGGCGGTGATCAAAATTCATATCTGACTTCATATTATTTTCTGAGTGTATGAACATTCATAATTCTCTTGAAAATATATCGTACATTTGTCACTTCCTCTTCTGAAAAATTAAATTAATAAATTTTCTAAGTATATGGATATGTAACTCCACATTTCTTTTGAAATTTTTTTTAATTTAATTTTAACGCACCGCACTGCGTCGCACTTCTCTTGATTTATTTAATTTATTTTCTGAGTATACAAAAAAATATTTTTGTACTTCTTTTGAAAATAAAATAAATCTGAGTGTGCAACATTATTCTTCCCATTGAAAATATGGGTCAACTGATTAATTAATCAGTCAACCAAGCAGTCAAATGCTAATTTAACTGGTCAAATTGACCGATTTATTTTTTGAATTTTGAAAATGGGGAAGTGAGAGGTGATGGGAATGATGATAGTAATAAAGATGAGTGTTAAAAAGCTGATGCATTTGTCCTCTTCCATCCCTATTCCTCACTTTCTCTCTCTTAAAGCTCTATCTCCATTATTTCAAGTTACGAAGCACCATTTTTGTTGCATCTTCAAGCTTAGCTCAAGCCCGTGCAGACTCGCCTAGCTCAATTCTCGGGTTTTCTCGGCCCGTGCAGACCCGCCTAGCTGTTTCCGGCCTTCGGGTTTTGCTGTGCAGACCCGCCTCCTAGTCCAGATTCAGCGGACTCAAAGACACGTGAGTTTCGATCTCGGTTGCTTTTTCTTTTTTCGATTTCTCTTGTGTGAACCGCTCGTAGTCGGGTCTCGGGTTTACCCGCCGTGCAGACCCGCCTGACCGAGCTCGGGTCTTGGTTTTTTGATTTTCGCGTTGTGTAGACCCGCCTGTCCGGGTTCGGTATTTGAGTTTTTTGGTCTGATTTCAGTCGGGGCAGACCCGCCTGTCCTCCTGTCCGGGTCTCGGGTTTTCGATTTGTTGGAGTATTCAGACCCGCCCGACCCCGATTGTCCGAGTTCAAGTCTCGGTGCTTTTTTTATTTTTTATTTTTTCGGCATTGTGCAGACCCGCCTCTCCGAGATCAGGTCTCGGGTTTTGATTCACGCTGACTACTTGATTAGAGTTAGCGACCACTGTCTATGCAGGTTCGGCTCGTCTGTTACGATTTGTGCTGCCTCGCCATGCACTCGGGTTCCTGGGTTTGCTCTGCGAGCGGATCGCCTAACAATGACCCCGAGTCTCGGGTTTTCCATTTTATGCTTTTTTTTTCAATTTATTCGCTAGCCCGAAAAAAAAGTTCAAATTCTTAATCTCGGTTTGATGTGGCTTTACTCTAGGATGACTCAACCGAATAAATTTCGGGGTACTTCGGCACCTCATGCTCGGGATTGGGTGCAGAATAGTTTTTATGCCCGAGATTGGTTTCCCCAAGGCGGTTTCGATCCGACAGATCTTACTCAATACCCAAACGAACATATTTGGTTAGCCCGGTCCGACATTCCGGTGAGTGGCTTGTTCTCGGTTTTTTTTCTTCTTTTTTTTTCTTTAGCACAATTTGGAGTTCAAATATGCTTAGAATAACGTATATCCGAATCTTATATAAATTGCATGTATAGTTCATGTCAATTTAATCACTGTTTGGATGCATAACTTCGAATCTTGCACAAAATTCATGTGTTGTTCATGCTTATTTTGGCAAATTTGTGTTTAGGCCCGCGGTTGGAAAGAATGAAGCAAATAGCTTAAACATTAGACTTTTCGGCCCGAACAAAAGTAGGCTGTCCCAAATTGGCATCTCGGCTATGCTGGCCAGCACGATGGGCCGAGGCCCAATATTCGGTCGTTTGTCGCGTGCAGACCAGCATGCTAGGCTGGGCGTGCCAAGTCTGGGTCGGCTAGCTAGTCGTGCACCAAAGACGTGGGCGGTTGGCCGAGTCTTTGGTTGTGTATGCATTTAGAGTTTAATCCATATAATCTGTATTTATTCATGCATTGTATTGAGCAACTAGTTCTCGCAAAATTCCTCGGGATGTTAAGTTTTAAAGTTTTAATTCGAAAAATGAATTATTTTCGGAATTTGTTCTTCTAAAATTTCACGACCCTGAAATTTAAGAGTTTTAATCCGGAAAATGAATTATTTCCCGAAATTATTCTCCTAAAATTTTATGACCTTGAATTTTAAGAGTTTTAATCCGGAAAATGAGTTATTTCCCGAATTTGTTCTCATAAAATTTTACGATCTTGAATTTTAAGAGTTTTAATCCGAAAAATAGATTATTTCCCGAATTTGTTCTCATAAAATTTTGTTTGTGGAATTCCAGGATGATGGTATAAAGACATGCGGTTCGATACAAAAAATGGTGTCTACGTTGAAGCATCGTATGAACATTGCTCTACCTATCTTGGAACATACTGGCTTTCTCCCTCTATTTAGATGCCTCGAGACATGGGTGAAACCCAAACCTCGCCGTCCTGGCAGAGCTTTGAATGACTTCTTCTGGGATACGACGAATACGTTTCAGTTCCGATTTGGCAAGATGACGGTTACTCCCACCGGCTTTGTTGTGATTACAGGATTACGATGGGGAGTACTACCGCTGAGATTTGATCGAGAATTCAAAAGGGGTATCCCTGCGGCCATAGAGCTTTTTGGGCCTATCATGGAAGGGCTAGTATCCAACAAGCCTTTAAGCTACAATCAACTCCAAAGTGTTATCATGGACGATGCATTTCTCCATCTCCCCTACCCACAACGAGCACGAATACTCCTAGCCTATTTTATTGGGGCGTCGTTCCTGGCTAATAGCGGGAGCGATGTTCATCTCTATTGGCTGGTGAATTTGGCTGATTTGGGTGCTATACGCGATCTGAGATGGGGTGAGGCAGCCTATGCTTCTTTCATCCGTAGTCTGCGGATGGGTTGCCGAGTCAAATTGCCACGGAGAGACGATAACTTTTACACTTATGGGCCCGCTTTATGGAAAGTTCTCGAGGTATATAACTTGTTGCTCACTTTTTCCTTGTGCCCATATTTCGTGCTAACCATAGCCTTAGATGGCAGTCTTGGCTTTATGAGTACTTCCCTCGTTTGGCTCCAGTAACCAATGCTACGGATTTGGCCATTCCGACTGCTACGCGCTGGTCCAAGGCCAATGTACGCCAAGAAAGATGGGGTAGTGGAACCCTCAATGCCTTGTGTAGGGAGCTTTTTAGAACGAGGCCGGTATGTGTTGTTATCTCTTTCTTCCTTCTTTACCTTTCAGTTTGAATTATGAATTTTTAGGTACAGGCATTTTGATACGTATGCATTAGTGTAACCTCCATATGTTTCCAGGATGACATAAACTGGAGCCCCTGGCAGAACTTGGTGGACCATTCCGGGGCACGAATCCAAGCGGACGGGATTACCTTTCAGAGAATCCTTTTGACAGGACCTTTCAGCCATGTTTGGTACCTAGGCGAACGTGTGTCTTGTCAGATCATGGGCGTCTTTGATCCTTGGATTCCTGTGGATCCTCCGGTTACTATGATGAATCCCCGGGTCATGCCTCTCGAGGAATTTGAGGAGGCTTGCGAAGGAGCACATTGGGCCGATTTCGCAATACGATATGAGGATGATTTCCATCCTGCTTTGTACGAAGCATTCGTTGGGCGTCTCGCCCCTTGAGCAGTAAGTTAGCTTGGAAACCTTCTTCATCCTCCTCGTGCCTCTTATGCTAACATTTATTCCCCCTTTTCAGCTAGTTGATCCTTCTAGATCACTTCGTGTACCCCATTGGATATCCTTGCTTGATGACGATGGTTACCCGGGGCATGATACGAAGGTTTTGGTGAGTACATATTATTTTGTACTTCGTTCGACTGTTTACATTATCTCTTTTCCTAACCGACTCTCTTTCTTTTCAGCCCTCTCTATTCAGCTTTAGGCAACTGCTGCGAGTTACTCATTCCCTCTTTAGCTTCGTGAGGGGCAGGTTTTCCAGATCGGGTCGCTATCGGGGTCCTCCGGCTGATATTCACGTGTATCATAGCGAGTTTCGCTCTTCCGGATCTGATGAGTTTGAGTCGAGCTCCGGTGGTGGGAATAGCAATGGCGGAGGGAATGGTAGAACTCATAGCTCTACCTCAAGGTCGAGCTCGTATTGGGGCGGAGGAGGAGGTCAAGGGACGTCCCGACGTAACTCTGATGCTAGCTGTACTCAAACACGTCGTCCTCGCGAACCTCCTCGCCATTCGGTTGGTGACTTTCGATCCCCTCATTTTGAGCTTGGGGAACCCTCTCGTCATCACACTACTACAGGTATGTTAATGGGGCGTGCTAGTACTTCTGTTGCTACGCCCTCGGGAGATCGATTTCTGCAAATATATCGACCTTTTCTTGGTACTCACGGAGATCATTCGGCCCGTGGTCAATCTTTTAGAGGAGGTGGTGGTGATGTTGAGATGACTTATGACCATGGTGATCCTATGGGAGAAGGAGGAGGCGACACCGAGCCTTTTCAATATTCGGATCCCCATTCTGCACAACGCTCTGTGGGGCCATCTAGCCATCGATCAAGTCACCGCTCGGGGCGTCGCTCCAGTCGTCGTTCTGGAGAGGCATCTGGTTGTCGGTCTAGACAGGCTGTAAGGGATCCCATGATGATCGATGCGGCTCCCGCCCCATTTCCTGATGCTAAGATGCGTGATTCTTGGAGGAATTCAGGGATGGAGATTCTGGGAAGCTCCGGCCCTAGCGATACGGAGATACTTGGGAGTTTTGGCCTTGGTGGTACGGAGATACTTGGGAGTTTCGGCCCGGGTGGTACGGAAATACTTGGAAGTTTTGGTTCTTCCGAGGCCGTTTCTTCTTCATCTCGTTGGCCCCGTTTAGCTCCTCATGGGGTCGACCCATATGCCACTGCTCCTACTGGCGATGCATTCGTGGATAACCTCTTCAGAGCCGCAGGTGGTCCATCATGGAGTGGGCAATATCTTGGTGCTGGCCAAGGTTCGGGGAATGCGGGCCCGAGTTCTAGCCATCATATCTCTCACAGTCCTTCTCGCCGCTCTTGAAGCTAGAATGCAAATGAGGTCTATGTATGCTTTGAATGATGAATTATGTACTGGCGATGCTTTATCTAGATGCTACCATATGTACTTAACTAGTAGACTCTAATGTTTTATGTATGCATTAATCTAGCAGTATGCCCTGAACATGTATGCATGAACTATTCTGAAAGCAATGATTATGTATGGACTATTTTATGTATGCATGCGGTGTGGATAACCACCGCTCTCTATAAATAAAAAAAAATCTAAAATAAAACAAACTCTAAGTGTCGGAAGTTGACTTTTCATTAATTTCAGGATTGGTAAAAAATATGACAAGTGAGTTCTATGTTATTTCCATGATATCAGGTTTGCTGTATAAAATAATCCTTGGCTAACAGGAGACTTATACTGGGTTGAAACAATGAAGTCTTGTCTTTGGCCCGCCTAGAGCCTTTATCTTTGCCGCTCGCTTGCTGTCTGGTCAGTCTCGAGACCTGTCGCACGGATCTGATTGAAGCGATATTAAGTGAGAGTTGTCTTGGCCGCTTTGTAAGGGACGCTGTGCTGACCCACCCGACTGTATTGGAGCTGATTGAAACTGATATTGGGCCGAGAGCTGTGCTGGCCCTTTGATGTAAGGACGTTGGCCGCCCACCCGATCAGATTGAGCCGATTGATTGAAAGCGATATTGGGCCGAGCCGTGGCCCGCTGGCCGATCAGAAGTGGACGTGGTGACCCACTTGATCAGATTCGAGCCGAGATTGGTGAGAACTATGCTTGCTGCGACTATGCTGCGTCTAGGGCCGTCGAGATACTTTATTTAGTTCATGGGGTTTGAGAAAAAGCTATCGATATGGTTAAGCACTCTCTCAAAGGAAGAGAAACGTGAGCTTCAAAGGTACAATCTTTCCATTTTTTTAAGTCTGAAGCAAGTAGTGCTGTTCGTAGATTTTCTGCTTGCTTGTATGTTGTTCTGGGACTCAAAAATGCATGTGTTTCGTTTTGGGGACGTCGAGTTGTGCCCTTTACTAGAGGAATGGAATGCACTGTTCGGTATGAATTCTTTAGTGATGCCCGCACTTCCACATCCCCTAAAAGATGCGCCTTCCAAATTCAAAAGTCTGCTTAGGTTGCCTGAAAGGGTCTATAATAGGGTGTTGTTAGGAAAGGAAGTTGATCTCTTAGCCTTACTAGAATACTTTCAAGCACCTGAAACCCTAAATTTAGGACCCATGGTGAGAGCTCGGGCGGTCGCTTTTTGCATCATAGGGTAATTCTTGTTTCATTACAGAGAGATGGGGACGGTGCCAGTTAGCCTCATCAATGTTCTGGAAGGCATGAGAGAAGGTTTGAACCCAATTCCGCTGTCGTTGGGTGAGACTATCCTCGGTCTTGACACCCATGATGAGACCGGTGAATGGCGCGGGAGCCCCCTATTCTTACAGGTACGCGTCCTCTTTCGTTTTTTTTTTCATTAACCCCAACCGTGGCGAGCTCATCTTGACGGCCGCGACTCTGTCGAACAATCTGACCGGTATCGTCTTTGGCGGCCACGAGCTCGATCGATTATTTTCTCGCTTTTTTTTTTTACTTTGAAAAGTCACAGTAAAAATTCCGTGTTTTCATTTTTTTTAACATGACACGGTTTAGAATCTGACGCGATTCGATCTTATTGTTGAGCAGGCGGATCCGCATAAAGCGGAATCGAGTGTGGAGGCGTCTTTGGTAGCGCAAAGATCGAGTCTGAACTAGATTCGGGTGTGAGCGTCAGCGAGCGCGCCGGAGTCTGAACTAGTTTTGGTGTGATGGAGTGCGAGCCCGCAGACGGCTGGGCCGGTGGTCCGCAATGTCTTGATCGGCCGAGTCATTCAGTCTGGTTGTGCGGGCCCACATGTTGCCTCATATTATTGTTATCTTTTTTTCCGCCTATTTGAAGAAGTTTTATTCCTGTTTCAGGCTTGACTAAACTTTTTTTTTTTTTTTTTTGGCAGATTTGGTTGAAAGAGCATTTGAGACAAATTGCGCCACCCTTGACTGAAGTTGACAAGCGTGTTCATAGGGTATTGCACCGAAAATTACATCTAGATGAGAAGGAGCCCATGCTGTCCTGGGTCAAGCGTCTCGAGAAAGGTCCTCCAGTTAACTGGTGGATCGATTGGTGGGGTGTGAGTCACTATGCTTGTCCTCAACAGGGAAAAGCCCATGTGCGATTGATTAGCCTTACCCACATAACCTATTACTTTCCTTTGAGGGTTATGAGGCAGATGGGCCGAAAGCAGACTGTACCGACGCCAGATTGTATTCCGTTGGATCGCCTTCCTGTGCCTGAGAACATGATTCGCAGCTGGTATGAGTACTGGGAAAGACAACCTATTGTCGAGGCTCCTAAGAGTAAGAAAGAGGCCCACTCGACCTATGTGACCGAATGTTATATCAAGTGGTTGATTGAGAAAGATCCTGAGGAACGTAGGAGATTGAGGGAAGCAGACGTTCAACATCAACTGTCGGTTTTTAGCAGGTTGGACTTTGGGAAATCAACAACTGAGAAGGCTAGAGATGCCCCGAGGAAACCCCCAGCAGAGCGTATGAATAGGAGCCTACTAGGCATGCTTTAAGGATTAGAGAGCCCAATTCTAACCCTAGGAGGACCGAACCCCAGCCTGCTCCTAAGGGTAAAGGGAAACAGCTTATGGTCTATAAAGAGAAATCCAAGAAGAGGAGTCGTCCACTACCTCTGGAGAAGGATGTCGGGTCTAGCAAGAGTCCCGAGGAGGAGAAGAAAGATTGAATCTGCTTTAGCCAAAAAATTTCTTTTTTTTATTTTATTTTATGCTGAATAAAAAGTTGCAAGTGAATTCTTGCAATCTTCTTTAGGACTTTAATTATTATTTTTTCAATGTGTGCCTTTTATTTCTTTTGCATCTTTAATTAGGAGAAAACTAAAGCGATGTAATGAACTTTTTATATCTATTATCAATAATAGTAATTCTGTCGTTTTCAATACAACTGTTTGTCCTTCTTAAAAATGAAATAAATAACTGAATTTGTAAATATAAATGGGTCGGGCCCGAAATGGGCTTCCTACGTATCTACCAAGGTAGAATCAGGCCTTCGTAGTTCACCTCTCCTTATTCTAAACACTGCTAAGTTTCTGGGCCAGATCCAGTGTCTTAGTTGTGTCACTCACGCTTCAAGCATAAAACTTCTTTAACTGGTCCAAATTAGTGGGTTGAGACAACTCGTCACCTTTTGAGTTAGTCAAAATTGCAGCTCCTGCAGGTAGTATAGTTTTAATAATGTAAGGGCCCTTCCAATTTGGTTTGAATTTCCCCCTGGGATCTTGGATAGGCGCCCTCATTTCCTTTAAAACCAAATCTCCTTCTTTAAGATTTCTAGGCTTTACTTTCTTATTGAAGGCCCTTGAAATCCTATTTTGGTATACCTGAACATTATGCATAGCCCTTAGTCTCCGTTCATTGATTAGGGTCAATTCTTCATAGCGTGTTCCGGCCCATTCGGCTTCAGGAATCTGACTCTCTGCCACAACCCTTAGGGAAGGTATTTCTATCTCTACAGGTAGAACTGCCTCCATCCCATAAACTAGAGAGTATGGGGTAGCACCGGTGGCTGTGTGAATTGATGCTCAGTACCCCCATAGAGCAAAAGGTAACTTGTCAGGCCAGTCCTTATAAGTTACTGCCATCTTCTCAATGATTCTGGTCAGTGACTTATTGGCTGCCTCTACTGCCCCATTGGCTTGAGGTCTGTACACTGATGAGTGACGATGCTGAATTTTGTACTTTTCAAGCAATTCAGTGACCTCTTTCATGAAATGTCTCCCATTATCACTTACTATTTCATGTGGCACTCCGTATCTACAAATGATGTTCTGTTGGATGAACTTAGCCACATGTCTAGAAGTGATTTTAGCATAAGATGCTGCCTCCACCCATTTTGTGAAATAATCAATGGTCACCAATACGAATTCATGTCCCCCAGTACCAGTGGGTGAGATCTTTCCAATAATGTCTATTCCCCACATTGAGAATGGCCATAGGGATGTTAGAGTTGTGAGGTAGGTAGGTGGTTGGTGCTGTAAATTCGCATATATTTGGCATTTAGCACATTTTCTTACGTAAGCATGACAATCGGCCTCCATTGTGGTCCAGTAATAGCCCGCTCTCTGAATCCTCTAGTTCAAGATTCTTCCATTCATGTGTGGTCCACATTCTCCGCTGTGTACGGACTCCATGAGTTTTTCTGCTTCTTCTTGATCGACACATAGTAGGTTTATCCCCATGCTTGTCTTCTTGTAGAGTCTGTCCTGAATTATGCAGTATTGTGCTGCCATAAGTCGGATAGCTCTTTGGGCCCTAGGTTCGAGCCCGTCTGGATACTCTCCTTTTTTCAGATACATGTAAAGGTCATAATACCAGCAGTCCGAGTTAATTTCGTGAGCCTCTAGAGAATGTACGTACGCTGGCTCGCCTTTTCTTTGAATTTCAATGGGCATCGCTTTTGTTCTTGCGGGGATGGTGATTAATGACGAAAGTTTAGCTAAGGAATCAGCCAACTCATTGTCTTCTCTTTTGTGGTGTGTAAAGGTGACGTAGTCGAACTTCTTAGATAGTCCAGCGAGATAAGTCTGATATGCGGCTATGTCCTGATCCTTCACTTTCCAATTATAGTTTGCCTGATTGATGACAAGGTTAGAGTCTCCCGAAACTCTCAGCCTCTTTATGTTCATTTCTAATGCTGCTTGAAGGCCAAGAATGCAGGCCTCATACTCAGCTGCATTGTTTGTCACCCCAAAATCAAGCTTTACGGATATGGGTGTGTGTGCTCCTTCCGATGATATTAAAATAATGCCGGCCCCACATCCAGCTTGGTTAGATGCACCATCAAAATGCATTTCCCATGTTTCGTCATCAGTGTTGAAGACTTGTTCATCGGGAAATTCTAGATCAGCTATAGGAGGCTCATCCGAAGGTGAATTGGCTAGGAAATCTGACACGGCTCTCCCTTTGATGGATTTCTGTGGCACATATTTGAGGCTAAATTCTGAGAGCATTACCATCCATCGGGCTACTCTACTGTTGACTATAGGTTGTTCCAAGACATATTTAATTGGGTTTTTTTCGACAATGATGTGAACGGTGTGAGAAAGCTTGTAATGCCGAAGTTTCTTGGTGGCCCACACAAGGGCTAATGCCATTTTCTCTATCTCTGCATAGCGCGCCTCATACTCGAGAAACTTATTACTCAAGTAATAGATTGCTCTTTCCTGTCCTCCTATTTTTTGAGCTAACATCGCCCCCATAGCCGAGTCCGTAACTGTGAGGTAAAGAAGCAATGGTTCATTTGGTACAGGCGCCATCAGTACTGGTGGGTGTGTTAAGTACTCTTTGATCTTGTCAAAGGCTTCTTGACATTTGTCATCCCATTCTGGTTTCGTCCCTTTTTTCAACTTCTTAAATAGAGGTTCGCATATCATGGTCAATTTTGAGATGAACCGACTTATGTATTGAACTCTCCCTAAGAAGCCTCGTATCTCCTTTTCCGTCTTTGGGGGTTTGAGGTCTTGGATTGCCTTAATCTTGGTAGGGTCTACCTCTATGCCTCTTGAGCTGACCACAAAACCTAGCAGTTTGTCCGAAGTGACACCGAAGGCGCACTTTTGAGGGTTCAGTCTCATGTTGTACTTCCTAAGCCGAAGGAAGAACTTCTTTAAACTAGCAGGGTGTTCTGCTCGTTCTTTTAATTTGATTATCATGTCGTCGACATACACTTCTGCCTCCTTATGCATCATATCATATAGTAATGTTGTGGCCGTTCGTTGGTAAGTAGCCCCGACATTCTTTAACCCGAACGACATTACTACATAACAAAAGGTCCCCCACGGTGTAGTGAAGGAAGTTTTCTCCATATCTTCTTTGGCCATCTTTATTTGATTATACCCGGAGTATCCATCCATAAAGGAAAGTAGTTCATGACCGCATGTATTGTCAACTAGGATATCAATGTGAGGTAAGGGAAAGTCGTCTTTAGGACTTGCTTTGTTCAAGTCTCTAAAGTCAACACACATTCTTACTCGTCCATCTTTCTTAGGTACTAGAACAACATTGGCTAACCACTCTGGATATTCAACCACCTTAATGAAACCTGCTTTCTCCTGTTTTATCACCTCATCCCTTATCTTGAGAGACCAATCTGGCTTCATCTTCCTGAGCTTTTGTTTTACTGCCTTAGCATCTGGGTAGAGGGGAATGGAATGTTCAGCAATCTCTCGATCTATCCCCGGCATATCCTCATAGGACCAAGCGAAAACATCTATGAACTCACTAAGGAGCTCGGTGTATTTGGAATGTTCTTCTAGGCTTAAGGACTTCCCAATTTTTAACTCTCGAGGGTTTTCTAAAGTTCCTACATTAACGCTTATTGTTTCCTCCATTATGGCTGTGTGGTTTTCATGTTCTTCAACAGCTTTTATTAATTCTTTTGAGTCCATATTTTCAGCACTGTCATTGGCAAAGCAGTTCAGGGAATGGGGGGAAGAAACATGGTAAGCAAAGTTGTTCATCTTATTGAAACTAGAAGCAAGTACATTGAAAGCAGACTCAGGGACTTTCCCGACAGACGCAGACTCAGACTTAGCAAAAGGGACACTAGGACTAGACTTGACAGACTTAAAAGACTCCCCTAAAGCTATGGTGAACTCCTTTCCAGCTTCAACATCGACCCATGAGACTTCACGGCAGCTTCCGTCTTCAGTTATCAGCTTACTCAAGTCGAACCCTGGGTTGGAGAGAGCAGCAACGAGATCGTTAGCAGGATCCTTCTTGTTGTGGGCTTCCTGGCCGAACACCAAGCCAAAGATATCGCTCCCAGCGAGATGAGTCCATTCGAGAGGAGGTTTCTTTTCCTGGCTCGGGACAAAGTATCCATCCTCTATGACCATGCAATCACTAAAAATTTCTAGACCAGCTACTGTGGTCCCCTTATCCTTCAAGTAATAGGGTTCCGGGAAACCGTAATAGGGGAAATCGTCTCCTTCTCTTATCCATTGCCCGTTGAGGGTCAAAGGATAGGGTTTGGTTTCAGAAAGTGGTGAAGGGTCATCAACTTTCCTCTTCCTAGCCGTTGTCCATTTAGCAAGCTTAATCTCTTCCTCAGTCGGAATGTACCCAAGGCCGAAAGGATAGTGGTTCTTCGGTAATAGTGGTGGGAAGTTCGGCTTCCTGTTTGGATCCCCTAAAGATTGGCCAGGGAAATACCCCATGTCCCTTAACATCGCGTTGATCTTGAGGTTAGAGTAGGGGTCGAAATCGAAATGAGCTTCATTTAAACTCAGCGTGGCTACATATTCGAAGTTGTGAAACTCTTTGTCCATAGAGTTATGTTCAACTTCTAAGATAGGTGCTGCGGGAGTAACAACAGCAGAAATTTCCTCACCTCCTATGGTAATGATTTGTCCTTGAACTACCATTTTCACCTTTTGGTGTAGAGTTGAGGCCACCGCCTTGTTCTCGTGCAACCATGGTCGGCCTAACAGCAAGTTGAAAGAGGCCGGGATGTCAATAACCAAAAATTCAATGTTCCTTGTCATGTGCCCCATGGTGATTGGCAAGGTCACAGAACCGAGGGTTTTTCTAGGGGAATTATCATAGGCCCTGAGCTGAACAGTCTGTTGGGTCAAGTGTTGACGTTGTACACCCAGCTTCTGCGCGGTTCTCGAGGCGGATGTTATTCTTGACCGTTGTCGACTAGTACTAACGGAACAACTTTGTTAGCACACATAATATTCAGGTACAGAGCCTTGTTATGAGCAGGTCCGTCTTGAGGTAGGTCCTCATCACCGAAGGTAATGCTATGACTTCAGGTAGTCACAAAGGCAACTATGTCCTCGGGTGGAGTGTCCGAGGAGACCTAAATTCGGTTTAAGGCGTTAAGAAGTGCTTGGCGATGTGACTGGGATGTGTTTAGCAATTGCCATATGGTGAGGTCTACCTTTGTTTTCTTGAACTGCCTAAGGAATGCGTCTTCATTAGGGGTTACCTCAGTGGTTGGCGGGTTCTGAGGCACAGGAACATGATGGGATACAGGGACAGGGGCAGGAGTAGCTGGCGGAGGGGGAGTAGGGTTCCTCTGGTTGGTTCTCCCCGACCTAGTGAGAAAGGCAGTATCAGCTTGTTTAACTTTGGGAGTGACATCGGGTTGATGCTTCTCCTGGTTAGGAACAATCTTGCGTTGATTGTTTTCTGGGGTAGGGTCCTTCTCGGTCGCTTGGCTTCACGAGGAAGATCTTTTTCTTGGTTGATTTTGAGGGACGCAACTTTAGGGATGACCTTCTCAATGTTAACTTTGAGGTCAGCATCCCAAAAGTTAGCCTGGTACACATCTTCTTCATCATCTTAGTACACATCCTCCTCTTCACTATCCCAAACTCCGTTGATGTTTAGCCAGGTTAGTATATAAGACTTGGGTTTTGGAGTCCCTACATCAGTGATGAAGTCAGTAGGGTCCCAGTCGACCTCGTCGACAGTGGTCATGGCGACCCCGAATGGGTTGTTCTTATTATTAGGCTTCTGTTGGGCTGCCTTGGGTAAGGGCAATGTCCTGTTTCGGATCATTTCCTCTATGGCGTTCTTGAGGGTGAAGCACCTCTCGGTGTCATGCCCGCGCATGCGGTGATAATTACAAAACTTGCTAGCATCCCAAGTTCTGGTTTTTACTTCAGGCTCAGCTCGAATAGGGGGCAATTCGATCTTCCCCTTCTTAAGTAGTCGATCTAGAGCTTCAGCATAAGTAGTATCGATGAGAGTGTAGGTGGTAAACTTTTGAATTGCATGAGCCTCGATGGCTTTTGGTGGGTTACTTGATGCCCCGCCGACCCTCTTGGTAGAAGTAGGATTCTTCCAACCAGATGAGATCGGGGTCTTCTCTATCTTAGCCTCCACCATCAACCCCAGCTTCTTTAGAGCTGAAAAGTCTGGGATTAATTGGCATTCCATCAAGTTAGCATATCTTGGCCTAAGCCCTTGTATGAATATTTGTATCTGGTAGTCTATAGTTACCTTGTCAGTCATCAAGGCCTTTTGAGCGCACCAACGATTGAAATAACTCATGAATGACTCTCCTTCACCTTGTTTAATTGCCGCCATGTCACTCATGGTCACATCAGCATCCTGACTAGCTGCATATTGTTGAATAAAGGCCTTATAAGTGACCTCCCAATTCTCCTGGGTATCTACTAGCAGGGTGTAGTACCATTTCAAAACTTCATCACTCAAAGTCCACGAGAAGACATGAGCATACAGACTAGGGTCTACTTCTTTCAAGACCATCATACGCGCAAAGCTACGCACATGATGAGTGGGATTCTCCATGGGCGTAAATTTCTTCTCGAGCAAGGAGAATTTGTCAGGAAGCTTGGCCCGTGGAGCAGTTAGTAAGCCAATGTCCAAAAAGTGTTCCCTGAATTGGGGGATTTGCCTTAGCATGTTCTGTAGATTATCGACCCTAGTGTCTCGAAATGGCATAAGCTGCTCATCCCGAGGCTCTATCTTTTCAGTGTGCATACTTCTATCATCCTCCTCCATATCTTGTCCTATGCCTATTTTGTCATTTATTGTTTGGATAGCCTGGATGACTCCTTCTATCCTACGATCTTGTTGGTTAGACCGTGTTTCTATTAAAGTACGAATGTCCCGCACCACATCAGAAAGGTCTGCAACAGTAATGGGTTGGCCCTGAACTTCTTGATCATTGGGTTCAGCCATGAAGTTGGAAGGAATGGACACAGTATCACTTGTTGTCGATGAAGTTTGGGAAGAAGTATCGGAATCCGTATCCAGGACGACAGACAGGCCTGTACTTGGTGGTGTGAACGAGACTGGTGAGAAGCTTGACAATCTTTGAGATCCAACTCTAGCCCAAGACTTGACTTTTTGTTGTTTAGGTCCTATTTTGCCTGTATGAAAATTAAAATTAGAAAAGGACAACTCCCGACACGGACCTACCCAATGCATGCCATAACCTAATGACTTATATAGGACTGCCTAATGTGAATAGTGCCTAGATGATGAATGATGTTTTTTTTTTTGTATAGACTCGCCCACTATTGGGCTTGCATGAAGACTCCTAACCTAGAATGATGTTATGAACATGAATAGGGGAGGAATCCATCAAGTTATCATAAAATTGAATCAACATTAAAATTTTAATGGACTCGGATTTAGTTAATGACCGGATAGATGCCTTAGGGGTCAAAGATTACTTAGGGTTGAGTAAAGTCAAACTTGAATCTCGGACCTAGTCAAACCTCTCTGACTTGGGCCTAAGAGAGACCTTTTGGGCCTACTTTAATCTTGTTTGAATATTACTCAAACTAAAGTAATATTCGAGGGAGATGCAAATACGGACCGACTCATTCTACGATGAAATGCACAATTAGCACATAATTGACACAATATTTTTTTTTGAAAAAAGGAAGAAGAAGAAGGAAATGCACATAGCATACAAATGAGGGATGCGCTTGAGCCATGGTTCTACATTCAATGGTTTAAGGTTAGGTTTGTAAAGGACAAGCACACTCATGTCTCTCACGTGCGACAAATTCTATGGAGTTCATAGTAATGTGACCCGTGTGTTTCTCACATAATTAAGGGGAAATGTAAATTCATATTCCCAAAAATTTCGGAGTGCTTCATGAGTGGGAAAGAAACTTGCGATCTTCTTGAAATGTGGAGTTCATTTCTTTATGAAGTCGGAAGTAAACTTTGCCCGAAAAGGGAAATTGGGTCGATCCTAAACGATGCCTTTGAGTTCATCGCGATTTATCGAAGAAATCGTGATGTAGGCCCGTATGCTTTATGCCTAATTAAATAACAAAAATTATAAGAATTAATTTCTCCCTTCTGCTCAAATATTTAAGAAACCGATTTTTCAAGTTTTACCCTCTTAAAGTAAGTCCCCAGTGGAGTCGCCATTTGTAGGACCCGAGGAAAATTCCAGCCGTGCCCTACGCGATGTTAGGCGAGTCGAAAGAGGTGTCTAGTCTTTAAGGGATTTAATTGAATTTTTACACATTAAAAATGTTCACTTCAAATGTTTGAATTTTATTACGAACATTAAAATTTACAATCTGCCTGAAATAAATAATAAAACCAAAAACATTGGAAATGATTAGCACGGAAACCGAGGCGGTCAGAGAATTACGGTCAGCACCCGAGCGCCATCTTTGATGCTGGCGCCACTGGTGTGACTGGGCCTTTCCTGCACACTGGTGCAGTGGGCTCGGGCCAACAACCGTGCTGACCCGCACAGGGTGCCGGATGTTGGACCGAGGCCACCAATTTCCAATTTTCGGTATTCAAATCATTTCGGGAAATAAATAAATTTTAAAATTCGAATAAAATTTAACATTTAGCGAATCAAATTTAATCAAATTTATTTTTTAGGAGCCGCCAATCAATTTTTAAGAGAATTGATAAACTCGAATTTTCTTGACTCCGCGTAACCGCGAACCATGAGATTCGGATCCGGGGGTAAGGTTACGAATTCGAAAGTAAAAACCTTCGAATCCGCCCGTTGAATGAACGGACTCTACTAGATCAGTTTATTAAAGAAAAGAGTAGAAGATGAGAATTAATTAAATTAATTGATGTTATTTAAATGCATGCGGAATTAAATGCAATAATAAAAGAATGCGATAAATGAATGAAAGCAATAAATAAAAGCGATAAAGACAAAATAAAGTTATCTTCTCAAGTAATCCGGTTTAGATTAGTCATAATTGATATTAAAATCAGGATTACAACATTATTGGTGATTACAAAAAAATAATAACGAGAATAAAAATGTGAAAATAAAAATGTCAGAATGCATGTATGCAAATGAGAGAGGGAGAGAAGAAGAACAATCCACCTAGTGTCAATACTCCCAGGTGGTTTCGGTGTGAGAAATGAAATGAGAGATGGGGGTATTTATAGGGTGAGTGAGTGAGGAAAAAAAAGTGAAAGTTTTCTAAATATAGCTAGGAGCTAAATACGGCTAGGGGCTAAATATAGCTAGGAGCTAACAATAGAGGCAGACCAGCCTGGCGTGAATTCCAAGGCGGCTTACGCACGCGACCGAGGAGCGGATCGGGTGAACGGGTGCTCTGTGGCGGACCCGCCTGATGCCCGATGCAGGCAAATGGGCAATATGCAGACCCGCCTAATGCCGTGGGTCTGTCACGCGCTGGGCTGCCCAGCCTTCTCCTCTTGGGCTTGTTCTGATTTTGGGCCTATTTTGTGGGCTGTTTTTTGTGGTGTTATTTTGTGGGGTTTTCTTCTCTCATTTTTTGCATTTCAAGCATAATTGGCATTTTATCTAAAATAAAAATAAAATAAAGAGAAATACTAGAAAATAAAAATTACAATATTACAAAGACACTTTTTGGGTGTCTACAGGTCCTCAACAATGTTGTCAGGCTGGTTGGATGGTTGCATCTCAAGGTCATCCACTTGGGATTGTTGAGTGGTTGGTTCATTCATAGGCTCATCCACTTGGGATTGTTCAATGGTTGGTTCATTGAAAGGCTCATTCATTTGGGATTGTTGGGTGGTTGGTTCATTGAAAGGCTCATCCACTTGGGAAGATGGCTGGGTGCTTAGTTGCATCTCAATGTCATCTACTTGAGAAGATGCCTGTGTTGTGGGTTGTTCAGCAATAGAATCATCCATGTTGGCAAGGTTAGTTTTGGACTTCACCCTCCTAAAAGGGGATTTGGGAATCACATATTTTACTCTCTTTCCCCCACAAAGGCTTGGGCTGCGAGGCAAGGGAGTTTTTTTGGGAGTCTTTGATGCCCCTCTTTTAAACCTCTTCCCTGATTTTTTAGAAGGTGTGACAGGGGAGGTCCCAAATACCCAGCTATTATATCATCTAATATGGCCTCATCCACTGTGTGCACAACATACACAGTTATCTCCCCATATGTCATTGCAGAGTTTAGCATATCAATGCTCTCAAAATATGTGAAACACCTCCTCAATGATGACTTCAGGTCCAAACCAGGTATGGAATAGTAAACAGTCTCTATATTAGTGTACCCTTCATCCTTAACAAGCCCTACTATCTTCAAATAACAGATTTTATCCACATCATAAGCCTCATATATCACCATGTCACCCTCATATCTATATTCTGGGTCCTCCACAAACTTACCCCCATAGTAAATTGTGAAATCCACGAAATCAAAAGACATTGTACTGCATAAGACACAAAACAAGAATACTTGTTACCATTTTGTTCAATTTTAAACCCCCAAAATCGAACTGTCAAGGAACCCTAACTTTAAATGACAAAATTCCCAACCCGATTCCCTCCACAGAAACCCTAAACTTTAAATAACATAATTTTTCTGCAAAAAAAAGAGAATGTTTTACCCTATCAAACCTAGGGTTTTGGTCGACATTGCCATCATTGCAAGGAAGAAAAACACTAACCTCTGCCTCTGCTTTTAGTCCGTTGCACAGTGTCGATCGAGATGAAGATGACTACTGGAGACGTCACCTGCAGCCGATTGATGCAGATTTGCAAGCAATTTTTCACAAAACCCTTTCCCAAACCCAGATTACTTCGTCGCAGTTGATAGAGAAAGAATAGAAGATGAAGATGATGGATGAATGTTACAATAGGAGTTGAGAGGACATTTTTTCAAAACAAAATTTTTTAAAAAAAAAATTATAATGTACAGTTGGTCTAGAGGGAAAAAAATAGGCTGACGTGGTTTTTTTAAAGTCAAATGCTAAGCTGGCAACGTCAAACAACAAGGAGCACATGGCGCCACCGCCATGTCATTTTACCGACGAGTCAGAAAAACCCTAACTCGGTGGCGTGTTACTATGGGCAACACGGGGTCAAAGTTCATATTATTAAGAACCAAATCGAAAGTTCATATTATTAAGTCTTATATGGCCCAAAGTTCGTATTATTAGAATCCAATTTCCCTTTTAATATTATGCTGAAACTCATAAATATTTTTAATTATCTTATTTCTATAAAGATGGTATTTAGTAAATTATTGATATCTAAATTTAATTTAAAGAATTTTATAGTTAAATAATACCATACATAATTATAATTATAATTATAAATATATGGTTATAACTATTAATTATAATAGCATAATCTATTTAAAAAATAATAAAAAGAAAAAATATAAATAATTACATAACAATTTTACTCTAAAAAAGACAAATGATAATTTTGAAAAGTTAAAGTAACAATTAAATTTTGTAAAAACAGTTATATCACAAGTTTAGGGTTTACAAATAATTACTTAATAAATAATCTATTATAAAATATTCAATTTACTATTATAAAATATTCAAATAATTACTTATAGCATAATCTATTATAAAATATTCAATTTACTATTTTACCCTAAACTTAAAAAACCATGACATATGACATAGGGTTTACAAATAATTACTTAAAAAATAGTAAATTGAACAGGGTTTTTGAATGTTTTTAAAAACCTAATCATATTATAATTTACTATTTAACAAGTGAATAGGGTTTACAAATAATTACTTAAAAAAAAACCATGACATATGACGAAGCCAGGGGTTTATATCAAGGGGGTAAAATAGTAAATTGAATATTTTATAATAAATAATAATAGATAGAAAACTTTAGAAACTGCAAAATAATTTTCTTAAATACAATAGATCTATGTAATAACAATTTAAGTTCATATATAATTAACAACAATTCAATTATTATTAAAAAAATGATACAGTAATAACGATTTTTTATGTGATGCAAGTGTAGTTACGAACTTTTAATTTACAACTAAGAAAAACTACAATACACGACATGCTCTAGTTAAATTATGATAAATCATTTAAATACATCATCATTCTAAATCATTTGTACTTGAACTATAAAAACTATACATAAGTAACATCAAGATTTGAACTTAGAATCTCAAGATTAATAGAAATCTCATATGTCATAAGTTAGACCAAATACTTTAATAATTTTCCAAATATAGCTTTTGTGAAAATTTATTTTAAGAAGCAAAAACCGTTTTTTTAGAAATTAGACCAAACATACGCTAAGACTTTGTTTTGATTAATACAAACTATCGCTGATACTTTGCATGTAGAAGCTTCACTTTTTTTAAAGCCGAGCGAAAAAAATGAAATCACATTTCAATTTGTTTTTCTAATTTATTTTCAAAGAACCAAATGGAGCCTGAACAAGATTTGCACAAAGGAGACCCACACGTACTAGACACAGTAAATTAGTCTGGTAGAGTACTAATTTAGGTAGGAACATTAATTCCATAGAAGATACACAAATAAACTAGACTGAGCTCATATAACATTTTGGTCCCATTATGCCATATGCACACTTGCCTGTCCATCTTTGAAAAAGATGAAGATGCATGGATATTAATATTGTTTTGCACGAACCAACCTCTATAAAAAGCTAAACAGTTGAAAGTTCAAATGATTTTATATTCCAACACTTCCATTCACATGTATGCTATATAGAGTTAGGAGCTACGTATTTAAAGTCGAACTTAAGACATTTCGCTCAAAAATATCTCATATGTCATGGTTTTTTTTTTTCCCGATAATTTGTCAGCCAAAAAGGCTAAGAAGCATCAAAGATGCAACAAGACAGCAAAAACAGCAAAACACCTAGAATCCAGCAACCAAAGAACAAATACAAAACCTCAACAAAGGTCTACAACAAAGCATTAAAACAACTATCACGAGACAACTTTAATCGACACACAAGTTTCGCCGCTCTACAAGCTTCCTCATCCAGCCTCTCCAAGGAGAGATCCACTACATTCAAAGATCTCTCAGCAGTACCATCAACCACATCATTACTGATAGAACAACTTCGAGAAGGCTTTTTAACACCTTTTACCCGACTAGGATTGCTTGAACAGGCCCTACCCGAAGCTCTGCTAACCAAACTCCACTTCGGGTTCCACAACAAATTAACCTTCTTTGTTTGACGACTTTTGACTTTGAAAGCCTTAATAGAAGAAACCTCAGCCTCAAGAGGAAAAGAGCAAACCACCCTACCAAACGATTTGCCAGCTGGTGGGTCACTAACAGTGCGCTCGCTATCAGAAGGTGCCACCAAAATAGCACCATCATCTCCACCGTCATTAAGGCCCCTCAAAAGAGCATCTTTATAAGGAGACTTAGCAGACTTAGGGACACCCGATAGGAAAGAAGCAGAGATAGTAACACAACCATTGGAAGCATTAGGAGACACACACCCACCATCACCAGCCTTCACACCAACCTGCTTATCCTTAGGAACCCAAATCCAATTCTTAGAGCCCCTCTTAGAAGGAGTAGAAGACTCTTGCTTCTTGCAGAATTTAGCCCAAGCAACATTTAAAACGAAACCATTACACTTATGTTTAAACCCGATTTTGCATGATTTTTCCCCTCTATTTTATGACTTTTTGCTTGTTTTTAATAATTAAATTAGGCTTTTTATTATGTTTTTGGTAATTTTGTAATTTTATTAGATTTTATCATTTTTAGTTTTTTTAGTACTAATTTGAATCAATTTTGTAAAATTGAAAATGACAATAAAAAACCTATTTCCTAATCTCTAAAACGCAGCACAATTCCCAACCCAATTCCCATACTCGGCCTAACCTCTTCAGCCCAGCCCGTCTCTCCTAACTCGTCTACCCATTTGCCCAGACCCGTCAACCCTAATACCCAAAAACCCGACCCATTTCCCCTATGTTCCAGCCGGATACTAATCCCCTCCCCCAAAACCCTAATTCAATTATTCTTCATTTCCAGCGCTGGCAGAATTTCGTCCGACCCGAATTACCCGAATTGTCCGACTCGGAAAAAATGGGCCTGGACATAGATTTTTCGTCCGAATTTTAATATTGACCGAATATTCGGACATAAAATTTTTCTTTTTTCTATTGTCCGAACCCGATTTTTGTTTCATCTGAATTGCCCGACCCAATTGACCCGAATAAAACCGGGTCCGGACATGAATTTCTTGTCCGAATTTTGACATTGTCTGAATTTGTCCGACCTGAATTTACCCTAACCCGAATTTTTGCCAGCGCTATTCATTTCCCCTTCTCCCTCTTCCCGTCTCCCCTTTCTCCCTTTCTCTCTGGTTCACTTGCGCAGACCACCGAACACCCACGCACTCCATAACCGACTTCCATCTCCTTCTCTCTTCTTCTCTCTTCTCTTCATCTCATCTCCATCTCTCTTCTCATCTCTATCTATTTCTTAGATTATCGCACGATATCTCAAATTCTCACTCAATTTCTCTTCCCTCTTTGCAGATTCGGTTGAAGAAGTGCGCATCCATCACCATCATCATCATCTTTATTCTAACCACCAAACGCATCTCATCCGTCCAGCTTGAAGATGAATCGAGGGCTGAGATTTGAAGGAGGGGGACAAATTCGACTATAAAAGGGGAAGAACGAGCTTCGATTTGCTTCATGGTTAGTTTCGGCCTCCATCCTTAGGGTTAGGTTAGATTTAGGTTTAATTTCGTATGCATGTTAGTATTTTTCAAATATGGGATTTGGGACTTTTGTTCATTTGTTCTGTTGATTGGGATGTATTGCTTGGATTTCTTGAAAATTGTTCTGGGATTTGATTTAGATTTGTTACTGTTTTGCAATCGATCTTAGGGTTCGAATTCAGTGTTTCGATACCCTGAGATTCGACGTTGGATGTTTTGTTCAAGTTTGAATAGATGAAATGTGAATATGAGAATGTTGGTATTGTTCTGGGTATTGAATTGTTCTTGATGATTGTTCTGGTTTTGGATCGGTAATTGTTGATGTTTTTCTTCTTTTTCTCTCTGTTCTGTCCGTCCCAGTCTCCTTCTCCCCTTTGGCCCTTTCTTTGTTTTTCTTCTTTCTTTTCTTTGCTCCCTCTGTTCGGTCTAGACAGTAGAGTGTGTTAGGGTCAGTAAGGGTTTGTTTAGGGTTCTGTTAGGGTTTATTTAGGGTTCTAGGTTTTCCTAGGGTTCTGTTTTGGGTCGGTTCTGTCCATTAGGGTTTTTGAATGTCTTTAGGTTTTAGGTTTTTAGTTGGTTTTATTTTGTTTATCAATATGATTAGTGGCTAGATCTTTTTAGGGTTAAGGGAGTGATTAAGGCTCCATTGGATGATTAGTTATAGGGGTTAGTGAATTAAGGGGTAATTAGTGGGAAAAATCTAATTCCCACCTTAGTCCTTCCTTCAAGTGGGGTGCATTAGGGATCAGAAGCTCTCTAATGTACTAATCACTTGTTAATGGAAGGTTAAGGACGGGATAGTTAGTCACTCTCTCATGAAAGTGAGATAGAGGCTAACTAGGGAATCTTGTTCGATTAACCCCCGGGATCCATGGTGGATTTCGGGGAAGTTAATCTGGATTACCTTCGAAAGAGGGAATCCCGTGGCCATTTTTCTAACAAGATTCTCATACGATTTATCTTATCTTTTTGCCTCTTAACCACAAAACTCATATAACCATGAATCCTTTGGTTGCCTAAAACTCCCGAAACCCCTTTTCCTCCTTTTTGTGGTTTGGCTTGTGTTTCCTTATTTGCTTGAAAACCAATCCTTCTCAAATGATGATGAACCCCCAACCTAGTAGGTGAGAACTTGGAAAAGACTTTTAGGTTTAGAAGCCCCAACTCCCTGAGAAAGAACGACAAAACCGGGGTTACAAAACCACGTTACAACTTCCAACCATTCATCTCAAGAATAGCTCAAGAACCCGCCTTTTCATCTTTGAAACGGACAGAACCATACCCCTTACCAGAACGCCCCACTTTACACGGGATGTAAGCATCAGCAACATAACCAAACTTCAAAAACAAGTTTTTCAACTAAACATTGTCAACCCCAAACGACAAATTGTCTACGAACAAAGAGAACAACCTACCATCCCATGAGCTAACACCAGGGGGCCTCACCAGGGGTTTTAAGTGGCCCTAACAGCGTAACCAATTCTTTAAGCACAGAACAAATCTCGCTAACCCTAGATAGTGCCGCCAAAGAGACCAGATCTAAAGCATTAACACTAAAGGAGAGGGAGGAAAAAATGGATGTTACCTCACTCTTCAATTCAACACACCGGGAAACCAAGGAACGCTTTGAAACAACCATGAACAAACTCAGCAGAAGAAACGACACAAAACAAGAGAACAATCGAACCCCGCCTTTGGACCGAATGAACTCAGCGACCGTCGGAGCACAACAACGCCAGCAACCACCAAACCCAGGCTGCCGATGACCACCTAAGCCGTCAAGAACGTACTGCGCGCATCGGAATGATGAGCAGCAGAGGTTACCATCCAGATCCAGAACCGCCATAGACGGGTTGCAGACACCAGTGCACCGCACTCCACCTAGTGACCAGGCCGGCACTGGCGGCGGCTGCGCAAGCAAGGGTAAGGTTTACAGCACGGGAAGTGAAAACGACTTTTTGCCTGCCTGTCTTCCAGTATAAACAACTCACTTTCTCTCTCCACTTTTCTCTCTCTTCTTCTCATATGTCATGGTTTAACGGCCAGAAATAAATCATCTACCTTTAATTTAGGAGTGAATTACATTTACCATACCTGATATTTACGGTAATAATTTTTACACACCCCACATTTGTGAAATAATTTTTACCTTACCTCACAATAGCTCCAAGTGTTTTATATCCAACCTGAAGTTTGACGTAATAATTATTACACACCCCACTTTTGATAAATAATTTTTACCTTACCTCACATAAGTTGTAAGTGATTTTTACCCTACTTAAGGTTTGTTGTAAGTGTTATTGCAACACTACAACATAACTAGGATGTCACGACTTAACAAAGCGATCCCATATCGTATTGGACGAAGAATTTTTTCGCGCGACCGATAACTCATATAATGAAACGTTTAGCTAGGAGTAGGGGTATTCTTTATTTATCACTTTTTGTTTTTTTTTTCTACTGTGAGTAACATAAATCATGATGTATGAATAAATAACTAGCTATGTATGGGTAGATTCACACTTTGGGAGAAATCGACAACTACGAAAGGGTTTAGGATTGATCTACATGATCGACATTGCAGAGGATAGTAAGGGAGGAATGAGAGGTTAAAGAAAGTTTAATGGAGCATAGATGATGGAGACTGAGATTTCATTGTAGATTACTTCCTGTTTTGTTCCTAGGATGACATTTCATGACATTCAAATGTTGTTTTGGATTCTAGATCTTCAGTAGCAAAGGTGAAAATCGAAGATCAAGATTTTCAGTACCATTTATTGTCATAACAAGTTAAGTAAAAATCAATTACAACTATTGTGAGGTAGGGTAAAAATTATTTCACAAAAATTGTTTGTATAATAATTATTACGACAAACATCATGTAGGATAAAAAACACTCAGAGCTTATGTGAGGTAAGGTAAAAATTATTTCACAAATGTGGGGTGTGTAAAAATTATTACAGCAAATGTCAGGTAGGGTAAATGTAATTGACTCTTTAATTTAGACCCTGTTCTTTAGTTGGGTTAAACTAACTATACTAACCTAACTTAACTTAATTTAACTTATCATTACTTAATCTAACTTAACTCAACTTTTTCATTTATTTTCCAAAAATTGGTTGTCAGGAAAAGGAGGATGTGCATAATGTTCGAGTCTTAATTAGGCATGACATTCGCAGTGTTGAACATAAGAAAATAACGCAGAAAAAAGTGTCTAAAATTGGCTTGTAGAAACCGACTTTGGAAACCATACTACTAGTCAAACAAAATTGGGCTGAATTGCTGAAATATGACGCAAGAAAGTGGTATGTTTCGAATCTTTTCCAAGGACAGACAGACCATAATGTAGATTTTTTTCCTTTGATTTGGGCGAGCAAATAAGGTTATAAAACGGCTTGTCCTTTATTAAAGAGTATGTACATTGACATTCAACACTGAGTCGTTTGTAATGTTGGTCTACATACTTTCTTTTCAAAGATTTTCTAAAGGTTGAATACATATATACTTCCAGAAAAGCTTAAAATATCCACACCTTTGTTTTTGTAAACTTTTGTATGAATGTTTGACTATTTGACAAGAGTGCTTGAATGACTCGGTTCCACATGTTATTCATGTGTGGTATTAAGGTTTATATGGAGTTCTTGGACTTTTGTGATATAACTTAGTAACATTTTTTTTTATAGTGGTTTCAAGTTATTACTACCTCCCGTTTTTTTTAATTGTCACCTTAGTAACTGTGTCAGAAACTTTGATCGTTAATATCTTAATTTGTATAATGATTCATCAAATAAAGTTAATATCGTTTGTTGGGCATTATCCCAATTCCATTCAGACTCAAGTTTGGAAATAAAGAATTATTTTCCTTATTGATACTGCTTGGGTTCCAAGCAGTTGGTTTCGACTAGAAAACTATTCTACGTCTACTTGGGTTTGCTATAAATATTAGGTTCTTCAACCTAGTTTGGTGTGACCAAATTATGTGCCTCTACGACACTCTTGTGAGATCTCTTTTTATCTATTCCACTTTGAGAGCTTTTATTATGAGATTGTAATCTCCCTTATATCTCTTTACCCTTCCTTTGAGATATGTCTATTCTCGTTGTGTTATAACTGTTTGAGATCTTTCCTTTTTGATCTCGTTGTGTTATACAGCCGTTTGGGATATCCTTTGTAATCTACTCCCTTTGTGCTGTGACCGTTTGAGATATTTACTTTTTGATCTCATTGTATTATACAACCATTTGGGATACCCTTTGTAAACTCTCTATTATAGTGGATTTTATCTTGCCTCCCATGGTTTTTTCCCGATTTTGGTTTCCACGTAAAAATCTTGTGTTCATCACTATTATACTGATCTTGTTTATTTTTTTGCTCAAATACCTACATCTCTAAATTAATTATCTTGTTCACTTTCGCTGCAATATTAGATCCGGTTCAATCTGGATTTAATTCCCAATTAACAAGATGTTTCATATCTGAATTTCGAGCATAACATCGTTAGATTCGTAATAAAAAATACTATTGAAAAAGTATAATATTGCATTTTTTATGAAAATATTATGTGAGAAATTATTGATTAAAAATGGATTTCAAAAAGCGTGAATGATAAATAAAAAAGAACGGAGGGAGTATTATATTTTTCAGTGGCAACATTATTTTATTTAGTGCATGTTTGGCCTCTCAAATTGAGCCAAATTGGTACAATTATAGAAACAACTTCTAATTTTTAAAACCTGAAATTAGCTCTAATATTTTTTTCTCTAGATTGGCAAGTGATGTGGTACAAATGACAAATCCCACTTCCGCCACGTCATATGACAAATCATATTATCCGCCAGGTCAACGACCACACTTTGGGCTGAATCTCTACCATGGGCTTAAATAAGGTAATGAGATAAGTTTGTCAACTCCCAACCCACAGGGTCAAGGAGGAGCCCAATCCTCCCTTCCCAAGATTAGGGCTTACTGACTCAATATCTTATTTATTCTCATATTTCTAGTATAAATACCCCTCTCACTATTCATGATGAGACATGACTTGAGTACTATTTACACCACTCCCAAGAACACACACTCCTCTTTCCTCTAGGGAAAAAATCTCTCTCACACCATCCACCTTGAAACATACACTTTCCCTCCACACACATTAATTATCTTCGATCCTTGTGCTAACTTGAGCGTCAGAAGGGCATTCCTAGGGTCAAACCCCCGGGCACGCCTTGTTTTGCGGATCAGGAGTGCCGAGACGATCCAACTTGTCGTTATCCACGTAAGCCTGATCCTCCAACTCACCTCACCCCAGTTTCTTCGGAATCAGCAAGTAATACTACGTTAGACAACCCTTCTTTTAAGTGCACTACTTAAGTTTTGTCTTCTATGAAGATAAATAAGAATGATTTATAAAGAAGAGAAAATAAGAAAGAGTTACAAAGAATAGAATTCCACAACACAAAGGATGAAAAAGAAAACAAAGACCTAACTTAACTAACTGATATGCTGCTCGATTTCCTTCCTGATAACTACGATGATAAAAATTTGGGAGCATGAACTGAGCAGGAAAAGTTTGGTATTCGCCACTTAAGCTTGAATCGTCCAAGGAATATGAATTTCTCCTTTTAACGATTAGATAAGTACATGATTGTCACATTTTAGTGCAATTTATCAGTATCCTGAATTAGTCGTTGCACCAACTCTATTTCCTACTAAAATTGAAACTATTTTGAGATTGGTTGAACCAATTTGAATTAAGCACCCATCCCAACTCCTTATAACAAACCCTCTGACTATGAATTCAACTCTTACATGCCCTAGGATAAAAGTTACAAATTGGGGTTTCTAGTCTTTTGCCTTCGGGAGATGATCAGACCATGAATGAGAACTATTCCAACATTTTATATTATTTGACACCATAGAAATTAGGCCACGTTAAAATTTGAAAACTTTGACCATTAACTTCACAGATACAATGACTTGTTATATAAAATTGTTGGAGTATTTCAAGAGTTAAAGGCTAATTAAATGTGAGTGGCCGGTTGTAAAGGAAGGAGCCCAATTGTATGTAAACTCGGCATAGCATTGCTTGGTGTTCCAATCCCCCAAACTCTTGTTAGCAAGCCCCATTAGTAACGTGGAAATGGTCTTATTGGTCACCTTGATTTGCCCATCAGTTAGGGGATCGTGAGAAGTGCTGAAAAGGAGTTTGGTGCCAAGTAGCTTCTAAAGGGTCTTCCAAAAATGACTTAGGAACTTGGAGTCCCTATCCAAGACAATGGTCCTCGGGTTGCCACAATCTCCCTAAAGAAGAGATTAACAATGTGGGTTGCATCATCTCTCTTCTCACAATCAATGAAGTGCACTAACTTGGAGAATCGGTCAACTACAACTATCATGATATCCTTGCCTGTAGAAGTCCGGGGAAGAGCTACAATGAAATCCATGGTCAAATCCTCCCAAGGATCATTTGGAACCAGGAGAAGAGTGTACAACCCTTGGTAGAACTGGCTCTTCGCATGGTGGAACGACACACTTCGATATCACTTCATGCACGTCTCTACCTACCTTGGACCAATAAAAATGCTCCTTGAGCATGTTAAAGGTCTTGTTGATGTTGAAATTGCTAGCAAGACCACCACCATGGACCTCCATTCCCAACAACTTTCGCAACGAACATTTAGAAATGCATAATTTAATACCCTAGAAGATGAATCCATCTTGAAACACATACTGGCCACTATCTCCATCAATATAAGGTTTGAAATCCTCATCCTCCTTGTCGGACTTTTAAATGAACTGGAAGCCACAGACTCGGGCCTCCACAACAATCAACAAAGCATTTCTCGTCGAGAGAGCATTGACCACCACATTCACACTTCCCTTCTTAGGTTTAGCCACAAAGTTGAAACTTTAGAGGAATTCCACCAACTTGGCATGTCAAGAATTGAGCTTTTGTTGGTCGTTCAAATATTTGAGGGCCTCATGATTGGAGTGTGTAATAACCCAGTGTTAATTAGACCCTAATATTATTTAATTAAGTTAATTAATCTAGTTAATTAGCCAAAGTCACGCATTTCAATTTACCTAACTGTGTTTTTGCAGAGCTTGAACAGTGTAATGACTACCAAGTCTCCATTACAATAATTTTGTTAGAGAACTCTCAAATAGTATTACCGACCCTTCCTAGTAAACCATGGTATTCCGATATTTTATCTAATAATTTCTCCTTCGGAATTTATTACTAGCAGAGAATTAAGTACTCATGAAATTTCTATTAGCGAAATTTCTCGTAGTTCAGTCTTGTAGAATTTTTATTCGGGAAACCCAAATTAATGGTATTGGGTTTAAAAAGGGGGATAAGTAAATGTTGGGTCAGTTTATTCTCTTTCCTTCCAAATCAGCCCAATAAATTGAGCAGTTGGGCCAGCCTTATAAGTAAGGGAAGTAAAAATATTACTTCTCCATTTTATTTTCAAATACCTGATTCAAACTAATTCTCTCCAATTCTCAAGTCTCTCTCTTCCCTCACTCACGTTCTGCTGTGAGCTCTCTCTGGTCTGTGTCTCTGCCTCGTCGTCTCTCCCTTTCTGCCGGGCGTCGGCCGCCGGTTCCAGGTCTCCGGCGACGACCGTGGGTGGTGGTCAGTAGCCGTCGGCTGCCTCTCTCTTCCTCTCTGTTGTTCTCCCTTTTCCCCAATTGAAGGTAACCTCTAAACACTCCTTCCTCAAATCAAGTTTAATTGAGTGATTGTATTTGGGTATAAATTTCATTGTTCTAATTAGTTATCTTGAGATATTATCAAGTATGAATATGATGTTTTTAGGGTTTTATTGATGATTAGCGAGTAAGGATGGTTGAGATTGATGTGAATCAAGTAAGAAACTATGGAAGTATGTTTAATTGATGGATTTGGTTGATGCATGTTGTTTTCAATGATATTCTGAGATTGAAGAGGGCATGCATGTTTAGTAGGTGGAAGTAAAGAAAGTTTAAGTGGACTCTTGAGTGGAGAAGTGTTAGGAGTTTAGTTTGGATTTTGTTAAATTGTGAAATTAGTAAATGCATATACTTAAAATGGGATTTGGTTAGCAAGAGAATAAATTTATGGATGTTAATGTCGAATTTGTGAAAAGTTTCTTTAGGAGCTTGAGGAATAGTAAGAATTCACCTTACATGTATAAAATAAAGTCTAGAATGAGGATTTTTAATTATGTTTAATTCTGGAAATTGATGTTTATGCTTGAAAGGTATGTTTTGCAAAGAGATTAGGGGGAATTATTAAGTTATCATACATGCAAACGAATTTGTGAAGGGTTTCTTTGAATCTGGTGGTATTCTGGAAATCTCAGAGAATGTAGAGTACGAATTTTGTTAGAATTAAGGATTGCTGATGTTTTGTAATTATATTTAAGGTGGTTATTTTGTTAGTGAGCTGATGTGGCTTTCTTTAATTTTCTTTTCTTTCTTTCATTCTGAGTTGGCAAGTTTAGAGTATAAATACTCAGCTTTGTCTTCTCTTTGAGTCAGACGATTCATATTGTATCCTTCAAAGTAAATTGATTACAGGTTCATTCCTTTGTCTATCTCTCTTCGTCTCTCTTGTTTCTTTGTTTCACCATAGGTGAAATCTTTACATGGTATCAGAGCCAATATTGGCTAAAGATCCATTTTCTCCCTTCTCAAATCTTCTTTCACCATGAGTGAACCTCCCAAAACCTCTAAGCTCTCTTTCGTTCCTGACCCATGCGACCCTCTGTATATTCACCCTTCTTACCAGCCGGGAATGTCACTTGTTTGTTGCTGAGGTCTTCGCCGGAGACGATTTCGACGCCTGAAAAAGATCGGCTACCGTCGTTCTCTCTGCCAAAAATAAGGTCGCCTTTGTCGACGGTACTCTTCCGATGCCAGAAGCAGATGACCCTCGCCTTCCTTATTGGAAGAGGGGGAACGATATGGTTCTCTCATGGATCTTGAATTCGTTGCAGAAAGATATTCTAGATAGCGTATTGTACTCCACAATCGCACAAGATTTGTGGAATGAATTGGTAGAAAGGTTTGGCCAAGCGAACACAGAAAAATTGTACTCTATTCAACAAAGAGTGTCGAAACTCACTCAAGATTTGATGGACATTGCAAGTTATTTCACCAAGGCGAAAAAGCTGTGGGAAGAAATTGGGGCGGTAAACAATTTCCCAGCATGTCAATGTGGGAAGTGCACCGACAAACCTCAAATTAACAAGCAGTTTGAGATATATTTTGTAGAACAGAAGCTTCTGCAATTCTTGATGGGTTTTAACAGTAGCTACACAAGTATAAGGGGAAATATACAGATGATGAGTCCTTTGTCATCCCTAAGCTAAGTGTATGCTATCTTATCTCAGGAAGAAAAACGAAGACAAGTAAGAGACCATGCAACCTTTTTGAGTGACTCAACATCCTTTTATACCAACAAAGGTCCACAAAGGAATCATCCAGAAGTGAGAACTGCTGAAAAGAAGCAAGAAACCAAGAAGGAAACTTTATTCTGTGACTACTGTAAGAAAATTGGCTATACAATAGATAGATGCTTCAAAATCTATGGCTATCCTCCAAAGAATCAGAGTCAAAACCAGAATAGACAACAAAACAGGTCTCCTTAGGAAAACACCAGGAAAGCAGTCAATATTGTTTGGCAAGAAACGGACAGATCAATGACAAAAGAAGATAACACGGGGTCTTCATCCTCTATTAAGATAAACAAAGATCAGGCCAAGCAACTTTTACATAACCTCCTAGATACTCTTAGCTATGAATCATTGCCCCCCCAATCCTAAGTCAGAAACCGACTCAGTGTCAAGTAATTCCCAAAACACTTCTCTAAAGCATATGTCCAATATTGTTGCTTGTTATTGCAAATTGGCTGAGAATGATTGGATACTGGATTCTGGTGCTACTGATCACATGTGTGGTAACAAGAATGTTATGTGCTCTATGAGATACTTGAAAAAGCCTGTTAATATATTACTGCCTGATGGAAATGAGGTTATAATTAATCAGATAGGAGAACTGACCCTTGCTGAAAATATAGTCCTAAGCAATGTCATATATGTTCCTCTTTTTAAGTTTAATTTGCTATCTGTTAAAAGCCTATGTAAACAACTACAATGTAGCATTACTTTTAGTGAAAATGAGTGTGTAATGCAGGCCCCTTCATTGAGGAGGCCAATGGTTCTTGGTAAGGAAGCAGATGACCTATACTTCCTGGAAAAAGATTATTGCAAGATCAACATGATATTTCAAAGGATATTAGTAACAGAATTATAAACTGTGATCAAACTCTTGCATCTGTCAAAAGTAGTATTTGGCATGAACGTTTGGGGCATATGTCAAAAGATAGGATGAAAATGTTGCACACATGTAAATCTCTTCCAGATTTTGATTAAAATGAATGTGATGTTTGTCATAAAGCAAAACAGAAATGCCTACCTTTTCAGACAAGTACCATTTCATCCACTAAGTGTTTTGAATTAATAAATGTTGATACATAGGGCCCCTTTCACATGACAAGTCATTCTGGACATAAATATTTCTTAACTATAGTAGATGATTTTTCAAGGTGCACTTGGACTCACCTAATGACAACAAAACAAGAAGCATTTGGTCTATTACAGTCTTTTGTGGCTATGGTGAATGCCCAATTTGATGCTAATGTTAAAAGAGTTAGATCTAACAATGCCTTAGAAATAGGGAAAAGTATTCAAGCAATTGAATTTTTTGCTGAAAAAGGAATTCTTCAAGAAACAAGTTGCACTCAAAGGCCTCAACAGAATGGAGTAGTAGAGAGGAAACATAGACATTTGTTGGAAGTAGCTCGAGCCGTCATGATTCAATCTAGAATGCCTTTGAGATTTTGGAGGGAAATTATCTTGACTGCTACCTACCTTATAAATAGAATGCCCACTCCTTTGCCAGCAAACAAAACTCCTTTTGAAGTATTATTTGGGAAAAAGCCTCCATATGGTCATTTAAGGGTCTTTGGTTGTCAATGTTATGCTAGTACTCTGAAACAAGGTAGAGATAAGTTTCAAGAAAGGGCAGAAAAATGTGTTTTTATTGGATATCCTCAAGGAAGAAAGGCATATAGACTTTAACTCTTTGTCTTCTAACAAGTTCATTATTTCTAGGGATGTTGTCTTTCATGAATCAGTTTTTCCATTCAAAGACAAAAACTCTTCTGAATAGAACTCTATTATCGAACATACTGATTATATGACAGAATCTGATTACACTAATTATGTCCCTAATACTGCTGATGATTCTGAAGACTTAGAGGTTATTTAAACTCAACAACAGGATAATACAAGTCCAATCCCCAACAATTTTGTTCATCACCAGCCCTTGAGAAGATCTGATAGAATGCACAGACCACCTAGCTATTTAAATGACTATGAAACTTGTCTATCAAGTATTACTAACCTCCACTACACTCCAAGAACTATTTCTTTTGTAGTAGTGCTAATAGTGATGCAGGATTGAGTGATTACTTGGATGCACATGAACCATGTTCTTATGAAGAGGCTAGGCAACACCCTGGATGGAAACAAGCAATGGAAGAAGAGTTAAAAGCCCTACATGATACCAACACATGGGATGTGGTGAGTCTTCCAAAGAGGAGAAAACCTATAGACAGCAAGTGGGTCTACAAGGTCAAGCACAAGGCTGATGGAAGTGCTGAGAGATTAAAGGCTAGGCTAGTCGTAAAGGGTTTCACACAAAAAGCTGGAACTAGTTACAATGAAACATTCTCTCATGTTGTCAGGATGACAACTATTAGGGCTTTGATGATGTATAATGGGATCAAAGATTGCATCTTGATCAATTACACATCAAGGGAGATGTGCAACCAATCTCAACATGGGAGACTTCAAGTGAACTAGGGCAAAAGGTAGGGTGCTTTGTGAGAGAAAGATGGAGTCGTTGAGAGAGTGAAGAGACTTGAGATGGAATATGAATTAGGGATGGAGAAAGATGAGATCTTTATGGAGTTTGAGAGAAGAGAGAAGGACGAAAACAAGGAGGCTTTTGAAAGTAACGTGAGGTCTTTATGGAGGGAGGGATTACTTGAGAGAGATTTGAGAGAAGAGAAGGGATGGACGTTGATTTGAGGAAGAGATGAGGGTGGCGTGAGCTAGGGATGGGGGAGAGAATGATTGAATGAATGCATGAGAGTATGAGAGATTATGGAAGAGATTTGGCGTGAGGCCGAGAGTGAGAGAGAAATTGATGATTTGAGAGAGTAGGGTTTGAGACAGAGACGTTTGGATGATAGGGGGAGAGAGTGAATTAGGGTTTGGAATTTATCTCAACTATATTGATAGAGAGATAAAAGAAGTAATTATCTTAATTGTATTGACAGAAAGATAAGAACTGATAGTTCTAGGTTTCTAACTTGAATCCATAAGAAAGACAACCTAGGGCTAACTTGATCTAGACCGCAACCTAGGATCAAGCTCTTCTTAACCACTTGGGTGCCATACCAAGATACAATAGAAGAAAGGGGTGAGGTTTATCCAAATTCTCGAGAGAAAGCTAAAAGCTTAACTGATTTCATAATTCAAAGTAGGGTGCCTTTGAGAGGCTACATGCCTAGCTATTTATACTACTAAAGTCCTAAATCTCCTAGAACTCTCAAGATTGGCGTGCAAGCCATCTTCTCCTACTAGGACTCTATTACTTGGCATGCAAGCCAAGGACTCCTAATACTAGACGCCATCTACTCCATCTCCTCCTTGGATTAGGACTCCTTATCCTAGGGGGGGGGGGGTTGGTTACAAGAGATAATAACCCTTTTAGGACTTGGCTTTCCTAATTCAAGATGGATTAGTTACAAAATAAGCCAACCTTATCTAGGACTACATAGCTTGGCGCCTAATCTAGCACACCACACGCCTATCACACACACACACACACACCTTCTAGATCATTCTAGAACATTCTAGACTATTCTAGATTAATCTAGACTCCTTCGACTTGGTGTCCAAATTTATATATATTACTCGGCACCTCACACAACTGGAAATGTAAGTAAAACCCTAGAAATGTAAAGAAATACATCAAAAGGCCAAAACTGTAAACTTCTTCTTGAAATGGTTAGAAATGTGAAATTCATCTCAAAATGATCCAAAATGTGAACTTCATCTTGAAATGGTCCAAACTGTGAAGTTCAACTTGGGCTTTGTACTTGGACCTTTAGTTGTGGACTTGGACTTGCCATGGACAGGTTTCCATCATCTTCCATGAATCTTGGGTCTCCAAAAGCAAGCCCATGGCTATGTGAGCCTCTATCTCCTTCTATGAACCTATGGTCCCCAAAGGTGAGACCTAGGTTGAGCAGTTCTCCATCACAGGCCTCCTTTTATGTATTTGGTGTGGGCCAAAATACATCATTCCCCCCTTGTTGGAAAAGGTTTGTCCTCAAACTTGATGGGAGGAATGAGACCTCTTTGTTGGTTGAGCGGGGCTGGCCTCCATTATCTTCCATGAATCTAGGATCACCAAACTTTTTCATGTAATGAATTTTGGGGCGGCCCTCTTGAGATAGAACAAGTTGAACTGCTCCAACATCAACTCCAGAAGCATCAGTCTCAACCCTTTTATCAAAGTTTGGTAGGGTTAGGACCGGTGTGGTGTAGAGTTTATCCTTGATAACGCTTGGTGGGTAGTGGGGCTCCATGAAAACTCCTGGGATTTCCATAGCTCGGTCATAGGAAATAAGGTAGTATTGAAATTCTTCACAAACCTCCTATAGAAAGAGGCCAAGTCGGGGAAGGTTCGATCATCATGAGTTGATTTGGGTACCAAATAGCTCGTTCACTTGATCTTCACTTCTAGGAAACCTGTACTTGGTAGTAACCTTGTTGGTGCACAAACTTTGGCTTCCTTCCTTTGGGACCAAAAGGGTAGGGATGGCGCATAGACTGAGACTTTCCCTAATCATACCCTTTGCTTGAAGATCTTCATCTTGCCCTTGAACCTCTTGAGTGTCACTAGGGTTCACGTGAGTTGTTGGTTCATGATGCACAACTGATCTAGGAATGGGATCAGTTTGGACTTCACGTTGGGGTAGTCTCTCGTCTAGGAACACACGAGGGTGTTGTTCTCTAAAGGGGGTGACGAGAGGAGGGTTTTCGTGACTAGATTTTTCATCATTGGTTGGCTCTTTGTGGCTAGGGTTTGTGTTTGGGTCTAAGGGAGTGATCTCCTTATGCTCACTAAACTCAGGGCGTTCAGTGGTCATAGAAGTGATGGGGTTTGGATCATCTTCCTTAGGTAGGGACGGTTGGGTTATTTGGAGTGGAGTTAGGGTTATTCTCTTGTTGTTCATCATAAGAGTGTAGGTATTAGCTCTTCCGTTGTGCATCACACTCCTGTCAAATAACCATGGTCTTCCAAGTAGAATATGACAAGCATCCATAGGTAAAACATCACACCATAAAGATTCTTTAAAGGATTTGCCAATGGAAAAGCTTACCAAACATCTTTGAGTCACCTATAGATCTTCACCCTGATTGAGCCACTGGATGGTGTAGGGCTTTGATTGGGGACTCGTTTCCAGCTGAAGTTTGTCCACCATAGTAGTTGATGCCACATTGGTGCTGCTTCCACCATCAATGATCAACGAACAAACTTTTCCCTTAATTATGTAACGAGATTGAAAGATGGCCTCTCGTTGTTGTTGATCTTCAGAAACAATTGAGTTACTAAGAACTCTCCTCATAAGGAACATCTCGTGAGCCATGGTGATGGACGGTTGGGGTTTTTGTGATTCAGGTATGGAGGGGATTGTGTTTGGGCTGTTTTGTGGGGCTAGGGTTGCACTCGAAACAACCTAGAGCTCTGATACCAAAATTATGATGTATAATGGGATCAAAGATTGCATCTTGATCAATTACAAATCAAAGGAGACGTGCAACCAATCTCAACATGGGAGGGTTCAAGTGAATTAGGGCAAAAGGTAGGGTGCTTTGTGAGAAAAAGATGAAGTCTTTGAGATAGTGGAGAGACTTGAGATGGAATATGAATTAGGGATGGAGAAAGATGAAATCTTTGTGGAGTTTGAGAGAAGAGAGAAGGACGAAAACAGGATGGCTTTTGAAAGTGACGTGAGGTCTTTGTGGAGGCAGGGATTACTTGAGAGAGATTTGAGAGAAGAGAAGGGATGGACGTTGATTTGAGAAAGAGATGAGGGTGGCGTGAGCTAGGGATGGGGGAGAGAATGATTGAATGAATGCATGAGAGTATGAGACATTATGGAAGAGATTTGGCGTGAGGCCTTTAGGAGAGTGAGAGAGAAATTGATGATTTGAGAGAGTAGGGTTTGAGAGAGAGACGTTTGGATGATAGGGGGAGAGAGTGAATTAGGGTTTGGAATTTATCTCAACTATATTGATAGAGAGATAAAAGAAGTAATTATATTAACTGTATTGACAGAAAGATAAGAACGGATAGTTCTAGGTTTCTAACTTGAATCCACAAGAAAGACAACCTAGGGCTAACTTGATCTAGACCGCAACCTAGGATCAAGCTCTTCCTAACCACTTGGGTGCCATACCAAGATACAATAGAAGAAAGGGGTGAGGTTTATCCAAACTCTCGAGAGAAAGCTAAAATCTTAACTGATTTCATAATTCAAAGTTGGGTGCCTTTGAGAGGCTACATGCCTAGCTATTTATACTACTAAAGTCCTAAATCTCCTAGAACTCTAAAGATTGGCGTGTAAGCCATCTTCTCCTACTAGGACTCTATTACTTGGCATGCAAGCCAAGGACTCCTAATACTAGACGCGATCTACTCAATCTCCTCCTTGGATTAGGACTCCTTATCCTAAAGGGGGGGGGGGTTGGTTACAAGAGATAATAATTCTTTTAGGACTTGGCTTTCCTAATCCAATTTGGATTAGTTACAAAATAAGCCAACCTTATCTAGGACTACATAGCTTGGCGCCTAATCTAGCACACCACACGCCTATCACACACACACACACACACACACCTTCTAGATCATTCTAGAACATTCTAGACTATTCTAGATTAATCTAGACTCCTACGACTTGGTGTCCAAGTTTATATATATTACTTGGCACCTCACACAACTGGAAATGTAAATAAACCCTAGAAATGTAAAGAAATACATCAAAAGGCCAAAACTGTGAACTTCTTCTTGAAATGGTCAGAAATGTGAAATTCATCTCAAAATGATCCAAAATGTGAACTTCATCTTCAAATGGTCCAAATTGTGAAATTCAACTTGGGCTTTGTACTTTGGCCTTTAGTTGTGGACTTGGACTTGCCATGGATAGGTTTCCATCATCTTCCATGAATCTTGGGTCTCCAAAAGCAAGCCCATGGCTATGTGAGCCTCCATCTCCTTCTATGAACCTATGGTCCCCAAAGGTGAGACCTAGGTTGAGCAGTTCTCCATCATGGGCCTCCTTTGATGTATTTGGCGTGGGCCAAAATACATCATTTAATCTCTGTGGCCGTCAAAAGTGGTTGGAAGCTTCACTAGTTGGACATAAACAATGCCTTCCTTCATGGAGTCCTTCATGAGGAGATTTACATGAAAATTCTAGAAGGTGTGCACAACAAAGTCCCCAATGCAGTTTGCAAGCTAAGAAAATCCATGTATGGATTAAAACAGGCCTCAAGACAATGGTATGCAAAGTTAACTAAGGTCTTATATAAAAGGGGCTACAAGCATTCGGACAATGATTATTCCCCTTTCTACCAAAGAACGGGGAATAAATCTCTTTACCTAGCAATCTATGTTGATGACATTCTCATGACTGGTGATGATACTAAGGAGATGGAATCTTTGAAATTGTATCTGGATAAAAGTTTCAACATTAAAGACCTTGGTCTGGCGAGGTATTTTATTTGAATGAAAATTGTGGAAGTTGAAGGAGGTTTGGTTTTGACACAAAAGAAATTTACCAAGGAAGTCTTACATGTGTTTGGTGCAGATGATTTGAAGCAAATAGTGTCCCCCATGGATATCAATGTTAAGCTTTCTCTAGACTCAGGTTCCCCTATCACTGATCCCTGTTTATATAGGAAGTTGATAGGGAAACTAAACTTTCTAGTCAACACCTAAGTCAGTTTTTGAAGAACCCAACAAACTTGCATTGGATAACCACTATACATGTCTTGAAATATCTGAAAGGTAATCCTGATTTGGGAATCATAATACATAAAGATGATGACTTTAAACCTCAAGGATATAGTGATTCTGACTAGGGAACCTGCAAGCACAGTAGAAGGTCTATAAGTGGGTTTGTAATCTTCCTTGGAAACATTTTGATTTCATGGGAATCAAAGAAACAACATGTTGTTTCTCTCTCCTCAGCAGAAGCTGAGTACAGAAGCTTGAGAAGGTTGGTTTCAGAATTAGCTTGGTTGAGTCGTTTGTTTTCTGAGCTTCAGGTTGACTCTATAACACTAATCCCTATTAAGTATGATAGCCAGGCTGCAATTTACATAGCACAAAATCCAGTGTTCCATGAGAGAACAAAGCATGTGGAGATAGACTGCCATTTTTTGAGGGAAAAACTTGCAGAAGGCTTAATCTTACTCAAGCATGTTCCTACAAGTCAACAACTAGCGGATATCATGACAAAAGCCCTCCCAGAAACAAAACATCATCAGATTTTGGGCAAATTGGGATGTTCATCACCGACCAATTTGAGGGGGGAGGGTGTTAGAATTAAGGATTGCTGATGTTTTATAATTATATTTAAGGTGGTTATTTTGTTTGTGAGCTGATGTGGCTTTCTTTGATTTTCTTTTCTTTCTTTCATTCTGAGTTGGAAAGTTTAGAGTATAAATACTCAACTTTGTCTTCTCTTTGAGTCAGACAATTCATATTGTATCCTTCAAAGTAAATTGATTACAGTTTCATTCCTCTGTCTATCTCTCTTCATCTCTCATGTTTCTTTGTTTCCCCATAGGTGAAACCTTTACAAATTTATCCTATTTTATCTCTTGAATAGGTAGCCTAATATGTTAGTTAAATCCCGGTTTTCGAATCATGGAATTTCATTGAGTATATCAAAAGTTATGCCCAAAACCGTGAGGCATCGCACCTTAGTCCAAATTCTGGAGATAGTCTGGAAATTCATTTTTTTCATCTGCTTAGAGACATTTTTGGGTTGAGTGTTCAACACCAAAGATTTAGAGGATTCTTTGAGCTTTTCGGAAAGGTTAATTTCATAGCCATACGATGTCGGGAGTGAGAGTTATGAATTCCCGAGTAGGAGGCAATAATCTGAAATTATCCAGAAACTTTTTATGACTGCCCCTGTTTTCTTGGCCAAAATCCAACCATTTCTCATGCAAAATTCAATTTGTGATTAAAACAAAAGTTGTTTTATGTTTTGCAAGCATTCCGAATTGGGGTCTTGTGCATTCATTTGACATCGGGAGAGAAAGTTATAGTCCATTTTATACGGCTATGTAAATCTATTCTGTCCAGCAACTACTGGTGTCGATGGCTGGTTCTTGACACTTTTAGGACCTCTTCTAGGACTTATACGAGGTTTTGGTCAACATAAGAGTTTATGCAAGGCAAGTTTTCCATAGAGTACTCATAGGCATTCAACCGATATCCATAGCTTGAGTTATAACTCCTTGAAATATCTTTCTCGGCTATATTATTTGACGAAATAACCTTGCTTTATCAAAGGATTCCTCCCTTTAGCAAATGTTGTTATCTTTAACTCTTAATTAAAAACTGTAGGACTTAATCCCGACTCTCCAACAAAGTCCCCTTGCAAGGTCTTTGAAGACATATAGTAAGATTTACACCTTTCTAATAGCATGAAAAATTCCTGAAGTCTTCAAAAATTATTGTGTTTGGTTTTATTGATTAGCTAAAGAATGCTTCCCTTATAAGAACCCAATTTAAGTCTTTTTCTTTATTCTTGTCTTAAGAATCCTCCAAGGGGTCGTTGCTCCCACTTGTTCAAGTCCATTCAAGTACAAGTGTTTCTTTAGGCAGTCCAGTTCAAGGTACGCATATTTCCTGTACCCTTCTTAAACTCTTTTATTTTAGTTAATAAGCAAGTATAATGATATTGAGAATGATCAAGGTTTACTTATTTTATCACGTAACTATGGCCCCGACCCATTGTTATTTGTGTCATTGAGCACTTCCACAGTAAATACCTGACCTAGTGTCGACCCATCCGGATATCACGATCGGTCCGGGTATGCGCATACGGAAGCTTAGACCGATGATCGCAAAGCATGAGACCATTAAAGATAATAATATGACAAGCATGTTTATTGTTGTTTATTGTTTTATTATTTGCAAAATAAATTGAAATGCACGAACCAAAATGAATTACTAAGTGTTAGACTGTATAGGGGTATGCGTATTGAGTTTATATTTTAGGTGGTCCTCCGCAAAGAAAGTCCTCCAAGGCAAAATCTACTAAGTCACCCTCTAAAGCATAAAAGGTGATTTTTCATGGTGGGAATTAGTTCTTTTGTATTCCGATGGTAGTGAAAGAGTTATTTTGTAGATATTGTAAATGATGACTATGTGGATGGTACCTTTGCTTATAAGTTTACGGTTGGTTTGTGTGCTAAGTCTTAGCAACCTCTTTTGAGTTGTAGTTTGTCAATTTATGATCTGTTTTGCTAAACAGGGAGTGCTGTAATGTATGTATGTTTTGGAAGTAAATTTGTTTCCAAGTAGTAAAAGGGTTGTAAAATCTTGTTCTTTCTTTAGTTTGTGGTTGATTAGCCTTATTCACGATGGTGAATGGCGGTAATACTCTTGGGTTAATTTAATCAATTGCGCTAATAATTCGGTTAAGTTATGTTTAAGTCTTAATCTAATGATTATAACCTAAGGGTGTTATAGAGTGGAGGATGAACTTGCTAGGCCTCAAGTAATGCGCCCAATGGTCGAGTAGACCAAGGTATAAAACTCTTTGTCGTAGGTAGAGTAGTTCTTCCTCCAACCATTCAACTTCTCACTGAAGTATGTTATTGGGCATTGATTTTGCATGAGGTCAACCCCAATGCCCACATTGCTAGCATTACAATCCACTTTAAAAACCTGAGAGAAGTCCGAGAAGGCAAGGATTGGTGCCTCACTAAGCTTGGGTTTGAGCTTCTCGAAAACCTCTTAGGTCGTTTTTTTTCCACTCAAAGGAACCCTTCTTCATACATTCAATAATAGGGTCGGTGAGGGTGCTAAATCCTTTGATGAACCTCCCAGTAGAAATCAAAGTCATGAAAGCTTCCCACATCCGTGAGAGTAGAAGGGATAGCCATGATCGAATAACTTTCGCTTTGGAGGGGTCCATAAAGATCTTGTGCTCTGAGATGATGTAGCTGTGAATGTGACTTGAGGAGTATAGAATTCACATTTCCCAAGTTACCCAAATAATTTTTGCTGCCGACGATTCTTGAAACCCGGCTCCAAGTGCAACAAATGATCACCCTCATAATTAGAGTAAATGAGGACGTCGTCGAAATAGACAACCATGAACATGCCGATGAAAGGCCTCAAGACCACATTCATGAGGTGCATGACAGTACTAAGGGCATTGGAGAGGTCGAAGCGCATGACAATCCACTCATAGAACCCAATCTTCAACTTGAAGGTTGTTTTCCACTCATCGCTTTCCCTCATCTTGATTTGGTTGTAACAATTGTGAAAGTCAATCTTAGAGAAGAGGCATGAGCCATACAACTCATCCAACATGTCATAAAGTCTAGAAATGAGATACCGATACTTGATGGTTATGTTGTTGATGGTGCGACTATCGACACACATGCAGTAGGTTCAATCATTTTTCTAATAACAAAAGAGTTGGAACGAAGCAAGGGCTCATACTCTCTCGCACGAAGCCCTTATAAATGAGCTCGTACACTTGTTGTGGTAGTTCTTTGGTCTCCCATATTACATTGATATGCTGCCTTGTTGGGTAAAGGAGCCCGAGGATAAGGTCGATCTAGTGTTCAATACCATAAATATGAGGTAGCCCGAGGTGCAAATCCATCGGAAACACATCAATGAACCGAGCAATCAGAGGGGCCACAAGTGGTTGTAAGGGATTCTTTTCCTCACTTTTGTTAGCCTCTAAGAGGAGTAAGGAAAATACTTTCTTCCCCTTGCTTAGGGCTTTCTCAACTAGTGTTTCACTTAAGTGTTTGGGTTTTTGTCTTCCCACCTCGGGTTTGGTATGTAAATTTCGTGTGGTGCTAGGGGAGATAATTTGACCCTCTTGTTGTCTTGTACAAAGGCATAGGAGTTTTCCAACCCATCATGTGTGACATGCTAGTCGAATTGTTAAGGACGCCCCAACAAGATGTAGCAAGTGCTCATAGGTACAATATGACACAAAACAGAGTCATGATATCGAGATCCAATTGATAAAGGGACAAGGACTCGTTTTGTTACCTTGAGGTTACCATGATTGTTGATCCACTTCAAAGAGTAGGGTTGAGGATGCGGAATAATGGGAAGGCCTAACTTATCCACCATGCTTTTCGAGGCCTCGTTGGTGTAGCTACCTCCATCAATAATGAGATTGCAAACCTTACCATCGACAATGCACCTCGAGTGGAATATCATCTCTCGTTGCGCCTTGTCAAGAGGAGGCTCATGAGTATGCAACACTCTCCATCATTAGCCTTAAGAACTTCATCATCCCCACCGTCTGACATAACCCAATCTTCAACAATAGGCTCGAATTCCTCTTGATGAGATCTAAGGCCTTTTTTTATCTCTTGCACTTCTTGTACATTCATAGTCCTCCTAGTAGGGAACTTGGCCTGAAAATGACCATATCCTAGACATTTGAAGCATTTTTCCCTCAAACTTCTTAGGAAGCTTCGCAGGGGAAAGAAATGCAATACCCTTCCCCTTGTCAACTCTAGCAACGAGAGTGGACTTAGGAGCTCCACATGGCCTTGGAGTAGTTGAATGAGAGGGTTTAGGAGAAGGAAAAAAGGTACTGCCATAAGTCGTAGGAGAGCTTTCTCCTTTTTCCTTCACTTCACCTTTAAAGTCAAATTGCATAAGTCATCCAAAGAGTGGTATGGTCGAATCTCGACCGTCTTGGAAATGAAGGGAGATAAACTATTCAAAAACCTCATCATAGTTTTCTCCAGAGGTTCTTGAAGATCACTTTTGATGAGAAATTACTCAAAGTCTTTAATGTACTCGCTTATGGTTCTCTTCCCTTGCTCAAGGGCGAAGAGTCTTCTCATGATGTTCTGCTTGTATATGCTCAGTAAGAACTGCTTGTTCATCACATTCTTCAGTTTTTATTCAAGTTCTTTCCATCTCTAGGTCGTTGTTCTTTCATACTCTCAAACCAAAGGGATTCCACCTTAGCGAGTTTCAAGCTAGTCACTTTAAAGGCCTTTTCATCACTATAACCTTTGGCCTCAAAGGTTATCCCCACAAGTTGAGTTCACTCCAAATACTCATTGAGATCACGTACGGGAGTCGTTGCACTCCGAAAGCTCAACATTGATGTCATGGAACTCATCTCTCAGAGTTCTCTTTCCCCTTCTTCCTTATTGTCCCATTCGAATGGAGCCGCTACCATCATCACTCGAGCCGAGGAAGGAGTAGGACAATGAGGGCTCGGAGGAGTCTCTCTCCTTCTAGATCAGGTTTGGTCTTGAAGATGTACGGTGATTAATGCGAGTTGCTCGATAAGGGTCCCAAGAGCTTGTTGCATGCGAGTCACTTTAAATGCTTTCTCTTTGTATTTCATTCCACAACAATTAAGTTCTTCCTCCCAAATGTCAATGTATATAATGGACATTGAGTTAGAAGAACCCCTTGGGATGCATAATTACAATTGGGGATAAAAACTAACATCTAATTACATCTATGAGAGGGTTACATCATTGTAAGGGAGGGGGCAAAAAGGAAAAAAACACATGAGAATTGGTATACCCAAAAAGACCGAATTTTGGGATCTGCTACTGAATTCTCAAACAACACGATTGTGTCGTTCATGACACGATCTTGTCGTTGCGGGAACTTCAAAAATTTGAAATTCTTATCTTTTTTTTGGGGGGAGGGGGGATACGAGTGTGTTAGGCATGAACACGAGCGTGGCCCCCTCCCTGGAAGAGGGGCTCATGATTGTGTCATAAGCCGACACGATCGTGTCCTCTACGATTCTTCCAAAAGGCCTCAAAACATGAAGGACACAATCGTGCATATGTGTGGCACGACCGTGTACACTATCTTCCTTCATTCTTCTACTTTTGTTCCTTGATAAAATCTCCCAAATTGTCCCTTGGGTAGAGCAAATGACCACGATGCACTTGGATGAAAAAGGCTCCATACCCTTGGGTAGACCAGACAAGCGCCAAGATCAAAAGTCCCCGGGGATGGTGAAAGCTCCCTAGCTTCTTAGAGCGGCTCTAAGCCAATATAAAATATGGTCGAGATGAGCTTGGCGGGATCTGAGTCAAAGAAAAATTAGATCTCCATGCCAATGTGCGAAGCGACCCGTTTAGCTTAGGTAAGGAGAGTGGAGAAAGGACCTCAAACCTATCTACCAACGTTGCTAATTAAGTCGTTCTTTGTCTGGATGAATCTTTGGGTGCAAATCATCACTTGTAGAAAGTTATCATTCCCTAGTGGCTTGCTCTCGTTGAAAACATGTCCTAAACAACATACAAGAGACAAATTCTACTAAGAATTCTAATGATGTTTCTTGCTATTGCTTTCAAGCCCTATTAAGGTCTTTCTCCCGTACTTTTCACTACTAGTTTTTTGTTTGAGGCCTTTCACTCCGATGAATTTAATTTTCACGTTTCACTAATTTTCTATTCCTTTGATAATACTATCTTCAGTATCAGTGCTAATTTTCTTTCATGATCTAAATCAACATCTAGTAGCAAGTCTACTCTTGGTGACCTCAAAATTCGTACACAATTTCACCAATCCTTTTTTGTTATCCTTAATCACTTAATTTACCGAAGAAATCTTAACTGAATTTTCAACTTGGATAAGGTTGGCCTGGATTAACATCAACACTAATCACTAAAAATATTATCCTAACGGCTAACAAGAGAATCTTTCTATGATATCTTGATTGCCAACAAATTTTGGATAACTATTCCTCACGTCAATGTTACTAATACAGTGCAAGAGTTAAACATATAAAATATAGTATGTGTTTTAATCAGCAACATTGTTCAAAAATATTGTCAATTATATATTAGTCGATATAAACGTTGACATTTATAAAACGACGATGTAGGCCAAATGTTTGGGCTTAATAGGTTGAAATAAACAACATATTGGAATTAGCCTTTTCTGAAAATGGCTATTTCACTCAAGGCTTCACCAAAATTAGGACAAATGTCATCAATAATGATTGATACAAATTATTGACGAAAGGCATAAACGAAATTTTGTCAAATACCTTTTTTAGAAACAGTTAATTTTATCAAACATTTTTCCCTCACAACCAATACAAACAGTTTATTCAAACAACTAACTATGAACAACCAATATAAACAATCAATAACCAGTAACTATTTGCTAAATAGAACTTTAAAATGAATAGTTCATTTAATAAATCCATATTAAATGTTATACTTTGGCAAAGCAAAAAGAAAAAAACACTTTTATTGTTTAATAATTTCCATAGAAAGTAAATTCGCTGTTTTAAACTTCAATTCACCTATATATAGACCTGGCAATTCTCGACCCGACCCGCAAACCCGACCCAAACCGACCCGCAAAAAACGGGTTCTGAACACAAAATCCCGACCCGGGACCTGAAAATGACCCGACCCAAAGAACCTGGTAAAAAACGGATCATGTCGGGTCAGGTTTGGGTCGACCCGTTGGGTCAGACACTTTAATTTGAAGTGTTTTGTCTACTTTGGCCTTGTGCAAAAAAATGGGACCATTTCATGAAAATTAAGGCCCAAAAGTAAAATATTGGGTGACTTTGGAAAGTTATGCATAGAGAGAGACATACAAATGAAATAATCAAATAACAAATGACCGAAACAAAACCCTTATACTGTCACTCACTCACTCTTTCAGTGAACCCTCAAACTCCTGCAGTCCCGTCGCTCTCCTCCCTTTCAGTAAAATAGTGTATTATTGTCCAAGGTCAAAGTTTAGTGCATTATTGTCCAATATCCTAAAAATTCAGTATATTAGCATCCCAAAACCCTATATATTTCGTAAGTACTGTTATTCGTGGATTGTTGACGTAAACCGCATAATACTTGTAGACTTGAAGATTGCTAAATTTTGTCCCTTGGGTGTAATATGTTTATACAACTATAACATATTGTGGTGGTTGAACTTGGAATGGAATGGTACATTACACAAGTGTCTTTGACTAATTATAATCAATTTTATTAGTTGTAAGTGACTGAGAAAAAGGGCGGTCATGACCCGTAAACCCGACCCAAACCGCCCGAAACCGGAATACACCCGACCCATATTTACCCGAACCCGAAATACACCCGACCAGATTTACTCACTGATATACGACCGATTCAGACCTCCGCGCCCGCCCGTATTCACAGGTCTACCTATATACATTTTATCACTATATATATTTTAACTAACAGAGAATCATATCAAAGATAGTCAAAGAAAGTTCTCCTATCACTAGGAAATTGCCGAAGAACATTTAATATTACATAGAGGAATCTTGATACAAGTGAAAACCTTGATGAAGTTATAAACTTTGACAGCTACATAGAGGAATCTTCTAAGGGGATTGGGTATCGGAAAAACAGAGTGGATGAATACTGCTATGTTGGCGAACCAAGCATGGAGGGTTCATAATAACCCAAAGTCACTACTAGGCCATATAACAAAGCCAGATATAAAACACATTCTCCGATCATAAAGGGAGGTGTAAATAATTGTGTAGGATCTTGGGGATGGAGAAGTCTCACTTCAGCAGCTGAAAAACTCAAGGAGGGTCTCAGGATACGAATTGGGACAAGGAGACAAACCAAGATTTTGGACAACAAGTGGGTTGGTGTCGGAACCTTGGAGAAGCCAGGAGTAAATATTCAAGAATGGGAGAACAAAACGGTAGACACTCTAATGCTTGAGGAACCAAAAAGGTGGAATTCCAAACTTCTACATGAAGTCTAGCTTCCCAAAGGCAACAACAACGAAGATAAAAGCATATCCGATAAGGGAAACTTCCCAGGAGGACTCCTTGTTTTGGGGCCTCGCGAAAGACGGACATTATATAGTAAAAACCGAGTACTGCTATCAATGGAGAGCTGCAGTTAGGAGAGGAGACCTGGTACAAATTTTGAGGTTGAAGCAAAGGTATGTAAGAAGTTCTGGGCAATACAGATGCCAGAGAAAAGGAAAATATTGGTGTGGAAAATTATGAACAATGGTTTACCACTACAAAGTAGGAGGGCAAGGTGGGATGAAACAGTGCAAAATAAGTTCCCCCTTTGTAACTCCGACGGGGAGACCAGTGAACATCTGTTTAAGGACTACGAGTGGTCTACCCATTTATGGCATGCATCAGCATCGGGCCTACTTAACCAAGAGACTGTAAACCTCCCTATGAGAACGTGGATCGGCTACTGGCTCAGATTACTTTGGGGAGTCAAAAGGAATGGAGAAAAAACGGATTGAGGAATTCTTTAGAGTGTTGTGGTTTTTGTGGATAGCAAGGAATAAGAAACTAATACAACGTTGGCCTGTCCAGCCGACAGAGGTTATGAAATGGATTGAGAAGGATAGAAGAGAACAGGGAACCAAACGGTTGGGAGTGACACAGCAGATGACAAGAAACAACATAAGAAAGCTACATGACAACAGTAGTTTAGGAAATGAATTCTCATGGAGGTTGGAAGATGTGGGAGGGGAAATAGCAGGGCTGGTGTAATGGAGCATGGGACTAGCAAACCATGAGAGGTGGTGTTGGATGGATTGAAAAGAAAGGGCAAGTGACAGTTAATGAAGGACGAAAGCCAGATTGGGGAGGTCTTCCTTCTAAATGGAACTGCAAGCAATGGAGAGTGTACTGTAGCACGCTAGGCAAAAAGGATACCATCGCATAATGATATTCACAGATGCAATCCAAGTGGTGAGATCGTTTTGCACGAATATACCAACTGAGTCGGAATGTTTACATTTACTTTTATGGTGTAAAAAACTTCTACTACCTTTTAAGTTTGTAGGTATTAAGAAAACTAGCAGAAGGAGTGTGAGGGAAGCCCATACCCTAGCCAATAAGACAAAAAGGGAACCCCTTCCCAACACACGGTATGATGTTTAATTATGTTGTATTTCTGTCTACGCTACCAAAAAAAATAAAAAATAGAGGAATCTTGATGAAGTTCATCCTTTATAATTGTGGGCGTACGTTTGGTACCACTGAAAATAATTGTTTAGAATATTGAGTTTCCTTGTAAAATGATTTTCTAAGAAAATAAGTTTTCAAATGATATTTTCACTTATTTGATATGATAGATATATACATATATACCTCTTTTAGGCTGGATGAGAGAGAGAGAAGAATCGGATGAGAGATAAAGAGTTGGATAAAAATAAATTGTATCCAATAGATATAAGAGTGAACACAAGGAACTTGAACTAAGAGGAGTAACATGACCCAAGAAATTGGATTTTATGAATGTTGAACCTAAGAAAATAATTTAAGAGGGAAAGGAGGAGCGGGAGGGGGGGGGGGAGGAGAGATGATTTTCACTTAAATGATTTCCTTATTTTTTTTGACCGTCAAACACCTAAAAATAGAAAAAAAAATAGAAAAATCATTTTTGTCCCCGCCAAATGCACCCTGTGTCTAATCACAACTAGAGTTAGTATTGTTAGGATTCTTAGGGCACGGTTAGCAGACAAACAATAAATAGGGAGAAAAATAAATAAAGATTCGACACAAGAAATTAACGTGAAAAAACTCAAACCGGGAAAAAACCACGAACGATGCACTATCAGAGGATTACAACGGTGTTTCAGAGATTCTCAGACCTCCACAATCTCTCACAGCCTTCCTAGAGTTACAACCTGAGAACTCAACACTTACAGTTGAGCCTCGCACAACTCCCTCAGGAACACAGAGATTACAGGTCAATCTCTAATGGTATAAGATGAAACACTCTCAATTGTTGTACAAATAAACCTAACACCTAGGTCCTATTTATAGTCAAGACTACAACATAATATTGTGGTTAATAATAATATTAACTTTCCAAAAACATGTGTTTCCTAATAATTTGATACTATATTCCAAAGTAATATTATATTTCCATGTGATTGCTCCATCACAATTTGGTAACAAATATAATATTTTTCCACTTTATAATATCTTTCCTTAGTAAACACAATCTTGGAAGATCTTCAATATTGTATGAAACTTGCCCACCAAGTATGATTTTGGCTTTCCAAAATTCATCCCACCAAAATAATAATTTGGGCTCCACAAAATTAACCTAACAATCTCCCACTTGGAGACCAAATTGTAGCCTTCGTCGTTCATCACCACCACCACTCGAATCCTCTAGTGCACCCATCTCGATCTTATTCAGCAAAGATCAACAGAGGTCCTAGTTGACCTCCCATCAACAATTCTTTTTGTAACAGGCTCCCACTTGAACTGATCATGCCCCTGCAACTTCGACATACGCATCATCGTCAACAACTTAGGGGAATTTTGGATTGGGATTTTACCTCGAGTTGAACTTGTCGAATTCTCGTGCAGGTTGGATGCGTTCCTCGGCTGGCCATCCGTTCCCGTAGCCTCGACCGGAAACCTCCTCGTTTCTGGTACCCTTCTCTCATCAGAGAAGCTAACACGCTGTAAAGACCCGCCCTAAAACCGTTTTAATTAAAAGTTTAATCACGGTAATTAACTAAATTACGCGGTTTCAAATTTTTCTTCTTTTACGTTAATATTGTTATTATTATTGTTATTATTATTATTATTATTTATTTTTATGCGCGACAGGTCTCGAGCAAAGCGATGGTTAAACAGGTTGATTTTATGTTATCTCGGATTTAAAGTTATAAATATTAGTACGAGTTTATGAATACTTTTACGATAAGTTATATAATTTATTTTATCGCTCTTAATTTTACGCTTGTAACCGAAGAAGGTTATATTAATTTTAATTTCTGTTTCAATTACGATTTATATTATCCCACCTTCCTAATTGTAATCTTATTGGCCCACCCTATTTTATTAATGTGTCCTACCAATTTATTTTATGTGGTTTAATACTAGTTCATTTTACCCAATTTAGTCCCAAGTAATTTTATTTAATCATATGCTAAACTATTTTATCAAGTCTCATTCCATTAATTTTATTTAGTCTATACCAATTATTTTACCTAGCTAGTTTACATTACTAATTGTCTAAGTTAATTGCTAGTTAGAGTGTTAAGTGGTTAGAATAAGGGGTTTTATCTATCCTACATATAAAAGCACGTAAGAAAGTTAATGTCACAAATATTGTTTTCCATTTATGCCCCTACTGACGTCATTCATAATGAATTAATTTTACTTTCTTAATAAAAATAATGTTCTCAACAGTGTAAGTGGTAATACTGGCTCTTTCTCCCTTCCAGTTCCCAACCATTTTCTCACTGTCTTTCTCTCTCAACCCTCTGTCTCTTCGTAACTCAACCCCAAGTCCATCTACACGATCTCACCGAACTCCATCTCTCATTTTCTTCTCAACATAAGAAGAATAGATAAGAAACATGCATCCATCGTCCATCATCCATGCCAATAAGAATCAAAGGTCAAGAGGTAAAAGTTTCAATTTGGTAGAATTGAAATCAGGGTTTTCGCCTATTAAATTGGGGTTTTATTGATGCCAATTATATGTTATTAGAGTGAATTCACTGTTTAGATTAATTCAAGACTCTTGCATGTATGGCCAAATTGGTTTTTGAACCCCAATGTGCTGAATCGCCATAAACAGGTGAGAAAATAGCTTGTCTTTCTCTCTCTTTGTTTTTTCTTTCTTGCTTTCACTCTCTAAAATCTGGGTTTGATATTTTGGTTTAGGCTCCTCTTATGTTGGTCGCAATGCATGGGAAAGTCTCTTGGGTTGACAAACTCCTCAATGCAGGGGATGATGTAAGTCTTTTCCATCGTTGTCTACTCAAATACTATACACACAACATACAATCCCGAGTGATGGATTGCAAATAATATGTGAATCTGAACATTTGACGAATTTAATTTTAGTGATCTGATAAAAACGATTATGTCAAGCAAAATATTGAACAAAGATCAAATTTGACTTGAAACCCAACTGGGTACATTAGAAGCAAGACAACTTAAGCAACCCATCCAACTACAAGTTGTCAAAACTCAAAACTGAACCAAACCCATTATAAATCAATAATGAGGCTCACTCAAAATGCTGAAAAATCTCAATTTAGCTTAAATCCCAATTGGCCACATTGGAAACAGAACAAATTCAGTAACCTAGGATAAAGGGTGCGTCTCTTTTTATGAATATTGGCCCTTAGCCTTGTCTTTCGTTATAACTTTTAAGGCATACATAAGGGACATATTCTTGGGCATAATAATTTTAGGATACTCCTGGAATTTTTATAGTCTTGGCTTCTGGTTTCTCTTGACTGTTAGAACTTATATTTTATAATTGTTTTCTCAGGTTGTAGTTTCTTCATGGTTTCTGTCATTTTCAGGGTTCAGTGTATGTGGAAAATTGATGTCAATATGTTGACATCTTCATAACTGCGTTGTTGGGAGTTAAGATATTTGGTCCACAATGTAGTATGAAAATTCTTGTGGGAGTTGTGATTTGAAACCATTAGTGTATTGTCATAAAAGAAATTAGTCATGTTTCAGGATCTATTGTAAATCAGGGAGTCAAGACGCAATTTGTTTTTCAGTTTGCATTTATGTTGTTCAAAGTCTGGCTCTGAGTGGCTGAAAAATTGAAAGTTTCACGGGATCCTTACTTGCTTTGCTACATTTGTGTACAAGCACTAGCATTGTTTCTTTATGAGACGATTAACTTGATAGTGGTAAAATAGAAAAGGGAAATGATATTTATATTGGATGGTTTATCCAAAAACTCTTGGGTCCTTTTGCAATTCATGGTTCTAGGTAATTATATTGGATGATAACGGATGGTTCGCAAATAAAAAATACTGTATATGCCTGAATATTTTAGGTAATGGATATTTGTTGTGTTGTTTTGATTTGCAAATAAAGTATATGTTAGTTGCTGATGGTTTATTTTGGATTTATTCTTATATTCCTAATTTTCACTCTCTTTTTCTTCCTTATGCAGATTACTTTGGCATGGTTATTGGTTGAATCATGTAGTTATAATTCAATTAATATAAGTAATAAATAGTTATGACAATAAGATCCACACATATTTTGTACGTTCAATTAGCAGTTATAATTGTCAGGTCAGCGCGTGCGGAGCACGCGCTGGCCAAACTCACGCGCTGACCAGACTAGTTTATATAAGAGGGGGAGGATGCTAAGGCCTTTTTAATTCATTTCATAAATCATAAATTTACACAACCATTCTCCACTCTTTCTTCATCTTCTCTTCACGCCAGCAACCCCAGCCGACCCCCCCCCCCCCCGTTTTCCGGCCAAATCCCGGCGGCCGGCGACCACCAGCCAGTCGTGCTCCCCTCCATCTATTCTCTTGTTTTTCTTCTTCAATTTTTTCTCCAAGTGGTATAATTCTCAAAACCTAAGTCTATTCTTTATGCTCTAATCTGAAATTACACTTATAATTTGTGTTTTCTTGATGTTTTTCATCACCTTTATGATTTCGAAGCATGAATTTATAATGTTGTTAAGTTAGAGTGATTAGGGTTTGAAGTTGAAGTTGATGCATGTTAATTTGGTGAAGTTTTGAAGTGATTCTTGTTAGTTCTTGATGAGTAATGAGATATCTTGCTTGCATATGGTTTTGATGAGTAATTTGGTGATTAGAGGACTCCTTTGAAATAGTTAGTATGCTAATCAAGTCTTTTGTTCTTGGATGATATGAGTTTATTGTAAATTTGATGCATAAGGGCTAATTCAAGAGTTAATTATAGTTGCATGTGTAATCTATGGTTGCATGTGAGTTTCATGAGCTTATTTGGGAAATCTTTGAGTATTAAAATCTGGAAGGACCATGGACAATAGTTAATTTGGGTTTTGGTTGTGAATTAGTACAACTTAGAGGCCAAAGAAAGCATTAAAGTGCAATCAAGCAAGAAAAAGATTATGTCTAAGTATCTGATTTTTACAGAGATTGTAAGATGTGAGTTTTGCCCAGATTTTACTGGAAATGATAGCCCAAATGATTATCTAACTCTAGGCTTTGGAATTTCGAAAATCCGATATGTGTAGCCCGAGATACGAGCAAAACCGTGACAGGGTGCAATGTTATACGTTTTTCTGAGTCAGTAAGTTAATGTACAATTTTCGTCAGTTTAGAGACTTTTTTGGCTCTGGAGTTGAGATAAAAGCTTTAGGTCGTTCTTCAAGCTTTCCGGAAACATAACGTTTGCATCCATACGATATCGGAAGAGTGAGATATGAGGCTGTGATTGAGGGCCGTTAACAAAGTTTCTGCCCAGAATTTAATTCTTTAATTCTAACTTTAAGGTTACAATTTGATGTCTTAGGGGGCTCTAATGAGATGTCGACCTTGGTGTCATTGTTAAGATGGGTTGGATAGGTATGCTAAGATGATTTAAGGCAATTTAGTGGTTGGAGTTTATCTCCTAAAGGTTTCTCAAATATTAGCAAAGCCATGGGTCAAGTTGTGGAGGTAAAGTTCTATTGAGGTGTGTTGATGGCTAAGTATAACACTTGGTTTCTTATCAAGCTTAAGGGCTCTATCGATCTTTAAATAGCTCTAAGTAGAATCTCTTTCTATGTATGCAACTCCGTTACACTGGTTCAAACACTTCAAAGCCAGTGATCATTCGATAATCTTTTCTCGTCGCTTGCCGACGTTCCCTTTTCAAATTCAAGGACCATGTCATTTCTCTTGAGTAAGCCTTCAATAATTCGATTCCCATTCAAACTAATTGCTAAGGTTGCTCTATAACTCATAAGCTTTCCATCGATCCCATTCAAGTTTCAATAGAAGTTTCGCACTAAAGTTCCAAACCGCATAATTCCTTCTACGCATTCTGCTTCTGTTCGGGCTATTTTCAGAGCCCTTCCCTTCATTTTCAGCCTTCGTGCCAGTTGACAAAGTTGTAGGGCTTGATTTTTTCCTTTCCGAAAAGTACTCGTTTGCAAAAATCTGAGTTTCCTAGCTCAAGTTATCATCAAATCATTGATTTATCAAAAACTGAAATTTTTATTTTCTCATCACTTTTAAGTTATCAAGTTTTAAGTACTTTAACCTTAGCTTATATAATTACAAGGGCTTTGTTAAAATACTCAACTTCCTATGCTCTTATTATAGTTTCCAAGTCGCCCAAACCGTCCCAAGCTCGAGGCACGTCGCTAGATCTTTCTACTACCCGAGGTACGTGAATTGTCCAACTTTTCGCTCCTTATTATCGTTTAACGTTTTCATGGTTATTTTAAGTTTGTTCTTTAATGTTTATTTTACGGTTTTAAAGGGTCCCATTTTATGTATTCTTTGTGCTAGTTACTTTTAGGTGCTAGCTCTCTTTTTATGTATGATACTCCTGATCAGAGTGTCCAGACCTGGCCAGTGTCGACTGTTCGGCAGTCACCCATTCCAAACTTCGATCGGTTTGGGCATGCGCGTGTGTGAGATGCATTGCATCGATCGTAAGGGACCAAATACTTATGTTTTAGTACCTATATTACCTTTCACGTACTTTACCTTTTATGTTGATGAATCAAGTTATTTTATTCTTGTTTATCCCTTTCCCCGTTTTCAAAACGAATTTAAATGCCAGCACTAAAACCGTTTTCGAACGGTTTGACATGTTGGAGGTTTGTGTACTGAGTGTTTCCCCACTCACTTTGCGTGGTTTTAATGTTTTGTTTTAGGCGGTCCGAGCTCTCAAGTTAAAGGCAAGGATAAGCAAAAGTAGGAGTTTTCCCGATCAAGGTAGTCACGAACGTCGTTGTTGGCCGACTCCGGTGGTCTTTATGGTTTCAAGGGCCGTTTTATTTATGGAAAGGGTTGTTATATATCTCTTCGATGGTTGTATAAAGTCTAATTTCCATGTTTTGGTGATTCCTAAGTATGGAGTGTTGTGCTATGTTTAATTGGTGTTTTAAGTGTACTGTAATGGTGTGTTTGGGTTTGTAGCCTTGTCCCGAGTGGGGACGGCGGTAATACCTCTACCCTAGGTATTCCGCTGCGCTAATCACAGGCTTATTGTATGTTTAATGTTAATCTTGTGATTAAGGGCGTTGGGGGTGTTACAGTTGTGGTATCAGAGTCATCCATCAACGTATTAAGACCGCCCAGAGTAGACAAAAGAGTTATGTTGATCGCAGGCGGAAGCCGCCCGAGTTTCAAGTTGGAGATCGTGTTTTTCTTAAAGTTTCTCCAACTAAAGGAGTTTGGAGATTCAATGTCAGAGGAAAGTTGAGTCCACGCTATATTGGGCCTTATTCCGTTGTACAAAAGATAAATACGGTAGCATATCGTTTAGATTTACCCTCCAACCTAGGGCAAATACACGATGTTTTTCATGTCTAGCAACTACGGAAGTATGTGCCGGATTCGACGCATGTTTTAGAAGAAGAACCACCTTTGCTGTCAGAAAATCTCACTTTTCAACAACAACCGATCCAAATCCTGGATCGTAGGATCAAGCGACTTCGTTCTAAGGAAATCCCCTTAGTCAAAGTGCAATGGGCGAACCAAGATACCTCGTAAGCCACGTGGGAAACCGAGGAAGACATGAAGAAAAGCTATCCACACCTCTTTTAAGGTACTTCGTTCACGATTAATCCAGCAGCGAGTTTCGGGGACGAAACTTCTTTTTAGGAGGGGAGGGTGTAACGACCCGCCCTAAAACCGTTTTAATTAAAAGCTTAATCACGGTAATTAACTAAATTACGCGGTTAAAATTTTTTTTTCTTTTACGTTAATATTGTTGTTATTGTTATTATTATTATTATTATTATTATTATTTATTTTTATGCGCGACAGGTCTCGAGCAAGGCGATGGTTAAACGGGTTGATTTTATGTTATCTCGGATTTAAAGTTATAAATATTATTACGAGTTTATGAATATTTTTACGATAAGTTATATAATTTATTTATCGCTCTTAATTTTACACTTGTAATCGAAGAAGGTTATATTAGTTTCAATTTCTGTTTCAATTACGATTTATATTATCCCACCTTCCTAATTGTAATCTTATTGGCCCACCCTATTTTATTAATGTGTCCTACCAATTTATTTTATGTGGTTTAATACTAGTTAATTTTATCTAATTTAGTCCCAAGTAATTTTATTTAATCATATGCTAAACTATTTTATCAAGTCGCATGTCCATTAATTTTATTTAGCCAATACCAATTATTTTACCTAGCTAGTTTACATTACTAATTTTCAAAGTTAATTGCTAGTTAGAGTGTTAAGTGGTTAGAATAAGTAGTTTTATTTACACAAGAGGGGGAGGATGCTAAGGCCTTTTTAATTTATTTCATAAATCAGAAATTTACACAACCATTCTCCACTCTTTCTTCCTCTTCTCTTCACGCCAGCAGCCCCAGCCGACCCACCCCCCCCTCCAGCCAGCGACCACGCCGGCGACCACCAGCCAGCCGTGCTCCCCTCCATCTCTTCTCTTGTTTTTCTTCTTCAATTTTGTCTCCAAGTGATATAATTCTCAAACCCTAACTCTATTCTTTATGCTCTAATCTGAAATTTCACTTCTAATTTGTGTTTTCTTGATGTTTTTCATCTCCTTTATGAATCCTAAGCATGAATTTATATTGTGTTTAAGTTAGAGTGATTAGGGTTTGAGTTTGAAGTTGATGCATGTTAATTTGGTGAAGTTTTAAAGTGATTCTTGTTAGTTCTTGATGAGTAATGAGATATCTTGCTTGCATATGATTTTGATGAGTAATTTGGTGATTAGAGGACTGTTTTGAAAAGGTTAGTATGCTAATCAAGTCTTTTGCTCTTGGATGATATGAGTTTATTGTAAATTTGATGAATAAGGGCTAATTCAAGAGTTAATTATAGTTGCATGTGTAATCTATGGTTGCATGTGAGTTTCATGAGCTTATTTGGGAAATCTTTGAGTATTAAAATCTGGAAGGACCATGGACAATAGTTAATTTGGGTTTTGGTTGTGAATTAGTACAACTTAGAGGCCAAAGAAAGCATTACAGTGCAATCAAGCAATAAAATGATTCTGTCTAAGTATCTGATTTTTACAGAGATTGTAAGATGTGAGTTTTGCCCAGATTTTACTGGAAATGATAGCCCAAGTGATTATCTAACTCTAGGCTTTGGAATTTCGAGAATCCGATATGTGTAGCCCGAGGTACGAGCAAAACCGTGAAAGGGTGCAATGTTATACGTTTTTCTGAGTCAGTAGGTTAATGTACAATTTTCGTCAGTTTAGAGACTTTTTTGGCTCTGGAGTTGAACATAAAAGCTTTAGGTCGTTCTTCAAGCTTTCCGGAAACATAAAGTTTGCATCCATACGATATCGGAAGAGTGAGATATGAGACTGTGATTGAGGGCCGTCAACAAAGTTTCTGCCCAGAATTTAATTCTTTAATTCTAACTTTAAGGTTACAATTTGATCTCTTAGGGGGCTCTAATGAGATGTCGACCTTGGTGTCATTGTTAAGATGGGTTGGATAGGTATGCTAAGATGATTTAAGGCAATTTAGTGGTTGGAGTTTATCTCCTAAAGGTTTCTCAAATATTAGCAAAGCCATGGGTCAAGTTGTGGAGGTAAAGTTCTATTGAGGTGTGTTGATGGCTAAGTATAACACTTGGTTTCTTATCAAGCTTAAGGGCTCTATCGATCTTTAAATAGCTCTAAGTAGAATCTCTTTCTATGTATGCAACTCCGTTACACTGGTTCAAACACTTCAAAGCCAGTGATCATTCGATAATCTTTTCTCGTCGCTTGCCGACGTTCCCTTTTCAAATTCAAGGACCATGTCATTTCTCTTGAATAAGCCTTCAATAATTCGATTCCCATTCAAACTAATTGCTAAGGTTGCTCTATAACTCATAAGCTTTCCATCGATCCCATTCTAGTTTCAATAGAAGTTTCGCACTAAAGTTCCAAACCGCATAATTCCTTCTACGCATTCTACTTCTATCCGGGCTATTTTCAAAGCCCTTCCCTTCATTTTCAGCCTTCGTGCCAGTTGACAAAGTTGTAGGGCGTGATTTTTTCCTTTCTGAAAAGTACTCGTTTGCAAAAATCTGAGTTTCCTAGCTCAAGTTATCATCAAATCATTGATTTATCAAAAACTGAAATTTTTATTTTCTCATCACTTTTAAGTTATCAAGTTTTAAGTACTTTAACCTTAGCTTATATAATTACAAGGGCGTTGTTAAAATACTCAACTTCCTATGCTCTTATTATAGTTTCCAAGTCGCCCAAACCGTCCCAAGCTCGAGGCACGTCGCTAGATCTTTCTACTACCCGAGGTACGTGAATTGTCCAACTTTTCGCTCCTTATTATCGTTTAACGTTTTCATGGTTATTTTAAATTTGTTTTTTAATGTTTATTTTACGGTTTTAAAGGGTCTCATTTTATGTATTCTTTGGGCTAATTACTTTTAGGTGCTAGCTCTCTTTTTATGTATGATACTCCTGATCAGAGTGTCCAGACATGGCCAGTGTCGACTGTTCGGCAGTCACCCATTCCAAACTTCGATCGGTTTGGGCATGCGCGTGTGTGAGATGCATTGCATCGATCGTAAGGGACCAAATACATATGTTTTAGTACCTATATTACCTTTCACGTACTTTACCTTTTATGTTGATGAATCAAGTTATTTTATTCTTTTTTATCCCTTTCCTCGTTTTCAAAACGAATTTAAATGCCGGCACTAAAACTGTTTTCGAACGGTTTGACATGTTGGAGGTTTGTGTACTGAGTGTTTCCCCACTCACTTTGCGTGGTTTTAATGTTTTGTTTTAGGTGGTCCGAGCTCTCAAGTTAAAGGCAAGGATAAGCAAAAGTAGGAGTTTTCCCGATCAAGGTAGTCACGAACGTCGTTGTTGGCCGACTCCGGTGGTCTTTATGGTTTCAACGGCCGTTTTATTTATGGAAAGGGTTGTTATATATCTCTTCGATGGTTGTATAAAGTCTAATTTCCATGTTTTGGTGATTCCTAAGTATGGAGTGTTGTGCTATGTTTAATTGGTGTTTTAAGTGTACTGTAATGGTGTGTTTGGGTTTGTAGCCTTGTCCCGAGTGGGGACGGCGGTAATACCTCTACCCTAGGTGTTCCGCTGCGCTAATCACAGGCTTATTGTATGTTTAATGTTAATCTTGTGATTAAGGGCGTTGGGGGTGTTACAGTTGTGGTATCAGAGTCATCCATCAACATATTAAGACCGCCCAGAGTAGACAAAAGAGTTATGTTGATCGCAGGCGGAAGCCGCTCGAGTTTCAAGTTGGAGATCGTGTTTTTCTTAAAGTTTCTCCAACTAAAGGAGATCGGAGATTCAATGTCAGAGGAAAGTTGAGTCCACGCTATATCGGGCCTTATTCCGTTGTACAAAAGATAAATCCGGTTGCATATCATTTAGATTTACCCTCCAACCTAGGGCAAATACATGATGTTTTTCACGTCTCGCAACAATGGAAGTATGTGCCGGATTCGACGCATGTTTTAGAAGAAGAACCACCTCTGCTGTCCGAAAGTCTCACTTTTCAACAACAACCGATCCAAATCCTGGATCGTAGGATCAAGCGACTTCGTTCTAAGGAAATCCCCTAAGTCAAAGTGCAATGGGCAAACCAAGATACCTCGGAAGCCACGTGGGAAACCGAGGAAGACATGAAGAAAAGCTATCCATACCTCTTTTAAGGTACTTCGTTCACGATTAATCCAGCAGCGAGTTTCGGGGACGAAACTTCTTTTTAGGAGGGGAATGTGTAACGACCCGCCCTAAAACCGTTTTAATTAAAAGCTTAATCACGGTAATTAACTAAATTACGCGGTTAAAAAATTTTCTTCTTTTACGATAATATTGTTGTTATTGTTATTATTATTATTATTATTTATTTTTATGCGCGACAGGTCTCGAGCAAAGCGATGGTTAAACGGGTTGATTTTATGTTATCTCGGATTTAAAGTTATAAATATTATTACGAGTTTATGAATACTTTTATGATAAGTTATATAATTTATTTTATCGCTCTTAATTTTACGCTTTTAATCGAAGAAGGTTATATTAGTTTTAATTTCTGTTTCAATTACGATTTATATTATCCCACCTTCCTAATTGTAATCTTATTGGCCCACCCTATTTTGTTAATGTGTCCTACCAATTTATTTTATGTGGTTTAATACTAGTTAATTTTACTCAATTTAATCCCAAGTAATTTTATTTAATCATATGCTAAACTATTTTATCAAGTCGCATGTCCATTAATTTTATTTAGCCACTACCAATTATTTTACCTAGCTAGTTTACATTACTAATTTTCAAAGTTAATTGCTAGTTAGAGTGTTAAGTGGTTAGAATAAGGGGTTTTATTTACATAAGAGGGGGAGGATGCTAAGGCCTTTTTAATTTATTTCATAAATCAGAAATTTACACAACCATTCTCCACTCTTTCTTCCTCTTCTCTTCACGCAAGACCCACCGACCCCCGTTTTTCGGCCAAATCCCAATGCCGACCACTGGCGACCACCACCAAGTGCTCCCCTCCATCTCTTCTCTTGTTTTTCTTCTTCAATTTTGTCTCCAAGTTGTATAATTCTCAAACCTTAACTCTATTCTTTATGCTCTAATCTGAAATTTCACTTCTAATTTGTGTTTTCTTGATGTTTTTCATCTCCTTTATGAATTCTAAGCATGAATTTATATTGTGGTTAAGTTAGAGTGATTAGAGTTTGAGTTTGAAGTTGATGCATGTTAATTTGGTGAAGTTTTAAAGTGATTCTTGTTAGTTCTTGATGAGTAATGAGATATCTTGCTTGCATATGGTTTTGATGAGTAATTTGGTGATTAGAGGACTGTTTTGAAAAGGTTAGTATGCTAATCAAGTCTTTTGCTCTAGGATGATATGAGTTTATTGTAAATTTGATGAATAAGGGCTAATTCAAGAGTTAATTATAGTTGCATGTGTAATCTATGGTTGCATGTGAGTTTCATGAGCTTATTTGGGAAATCTTTGAGTGTTAAAATCTGGAAGGACCATGGACAATAGTTAATTTGGGTTTTGGTTGTGAATTAGTAAAACTTAGAGGCCAAAGAAAGCATTAAAGTGCAATCAAGCAAGAAAATGATTATGTCTAAGTATCTGATTTTTACAGAGATTGTAAGATGTGAGTTTTGCCTAGATTTTACTGGAAATGATAGCCCAAGTGATTATCTAACTCTAGGATTTGGAATTTCGAGAATCCGATATGTGTAGCCCGAGGTACGAGCAAAACCGTGAATGGGTGCAATGTCATACGTTTTTCTGAGTCAGTAGGTTAATGTACAATTTTCGTCCGTTTAGAGACTTTTTTGGCTCTCGAGTAGAACATAAAAGCTTTAGGTTGTTTTTCAAGCTTTCTGGAAACATAAAGTTTGCATCCATACGATATCGGGAGAATGAGATATGAGGCTGTGATTGAGGGCCGTCAACAAAGTTTCTGCCCAGAATTTAATTCTTTAATTCTAACTTTAAGGTTACAATTTGATCTCTTAGGGGGCTCTAATGAGATGACGACCTTGGTGTCATTGTTAAGATGGGTTGGATAGGTATGCTAAGATGATTTAAGGCAATATAGTGGTTGGAGTTTATCTCCTAAAGGTTTCTCAAATATTAGCAAAGCCATGGGTCAAGTTGTGGAGGTAAAGTTCTATTGAGGTGTGTTGATGGCTAAGTATAACACTTGGTTTCTTATCAAGCTTAAGGGCTCTATCGATCTTTAAATAGCTCTAAATAGAATCTCTTTCTATGTATGCAACTCCGTTACATCGGTTCAAACACTTCAAAACCAAAGATCATTCGATAATCTTTTCTCGTCGCTTGCCGACGTTCCCTTTTCAAATTCAAGGACCATGTCATTTCTCTTGAGTAATCCTTCAATAATTCCATTCCCATTCAAACTAATTGCTTAGGTTGCTCTATAACTCATAATCTTTCCATCGATCCCATTCAAGTTTCAATAGAAGTTTCGCACTAAAGTTCCAAACCGCATAATTCCTTCTACACATTCTGCTTCTGTCCGGGCTATTTTCTGAACCCTTCCCTTCATTTTTAGCCTTTGGGCCAGTTGACAAAGTTGTAGGGCGTGATTTTTCCCTTTCCGAAAAGTACTCGTTTGCAAAAATCCGAGTTTCCTAGCTCAAGTTATCATTAAATTATTGATTTATCAAAAACTGAAATTTTTATTTTCTCATCCCTTTTAAGTTATCAAGTTTTATGTACTTTAACCTTAGCTTATGTAATTACAAGGGCGTTCTTAAAATACTCAACTTCCTATGCTCTTATTATAGTTTCCAAGTCTCCCAAACTGTCTCAAGCTCGAGGCACGTCGCTAGATCTTTCTACTACCTGAGGTACGCGAATTGTCCAACTTTTCACTTCTTATTATCGTTTAACGTTTTCATGGTTATTTTAAATTTGTTTTTTAATGTTTATTTTACGGTTTTAAAGGGTCCTATTTTATGTATTCTTTGTGCTAGTTACTTTTAGGTGCTAGCTCTCTTTTTATGTATGATACTCCTGATCAGAGTGTCTAGACCTGGCCAGTGTCGACTGTTCGGCAGTCACCCACTCCAAACTTCGATCAGTTTGGGCATGCGCGTGTGTGAGATGCATCGCATCGATCGTATGGGACCAAATACTTATGTTTTAGTACATATCTTACCTTTCACGTACTTTACCTTTTATGTTGATGAATCAAGTTATTTTATTCTTGTTTATCCCTTTCCCCGTTTTTAAAACAAATTTAAATGCCGGCACTAAAAACGTTTTCGAACGGTTTGACATGTTGGAGGTTTGTGTACTGAGTGTTTCCCCACTCACTTTGCGTGGTTTTAATGTTTTGTTTGAGGCGGTCCGAGCTCTCAAGTTAAAGGCAAGGATAAGCAAAAGTAGGAGTTTTCCCGATCAAGGTAGTCACGAACGTCATTGTTGGCTGACTCCGGTGGTCTTTATGGTTTCAAGGGCCGTTTTATTTATGGAAAGGGTTGTTATATATCTCTTTGATGGTTGTATAAAGTCTAATTTCCGTGTTTTGGTGATTCCTAAGTATGGAGTGTTGTGTTATCTTTAATTGGTGTTTTAAGTGTACTGTAATGGTGTGTTTGGGTTTGTAGCCTTGTCCCGAGTGGGGACGGCGGTAATACCTCCACCCTAGGTGTTCCGCTGCGCTAATCACAGGCCTAATGTATGTTTAATGGTAATCTTGTAATTAAGGGCGTTGGGGGTGTTATAGTTGTGGTATCAGAGTCATCCAGCAGCATATTAAGACCGCCCAGAGTAGACAAAAGAGTTATGTTGATCGCAGGCGGAAGCCGCTCGAGTTTCAAGTTGGAGATCGTGTTTTTCTTAAAGTTTCTCCAACTAAAGGAGTTTGGAGATTCAATGTAGAGGAAAGTTGAGTCCACGCTATATCGGGCCTTATTCCGTTGTACAAAAGACAAATCCGGTCGCATATCGTTTAGATTTACCCTCCAACCTAGGGCAAATACACGATGTTTTTCACGTCTCGCAACTACGGAAGTATGTGCCGGATTCGACGCATGTTTTTGAAGAAGAACCACCTCTTCTTTCATAAAATCTCACTTTTCAACAACAACTGATCCAAATCCTAGATCGTAGGATCAAGCGACTTCGTTCTAAGGAAATCCCTTTAGTCAAAGTGCCATAGGCGAACCAAGATACCGAGGAAGCCACGTGAGAAACCGAGGAAGACATGAAGAAAAGCTATCCACACCTCTTTTAAGGTACTTCGTTCACGATTAATCCAACAGCGAGTTTAGGGGACGAAACTTCTTTTTAGGAGGGGAGGGTGTAACGACCCGCCTTAAAACCGTTTTAATTAAAAGCTTAATCACGGTAATTAACTAAATTACGTGGTTAAAAATTTTTCTTCTTTTACGTTATTATTGTTATTATTGTTATTATTATTATTATTAATATTATTAATTATTTTTATGCGCGACAGGTCTCGAGTAAGGCGATGGTTAAACGGGTTGATTTTATGTTATCTCGGATTTAAAGTTATAAATATTATTACGAGTTTATGAATATTTTTACGATAAGTTATATAATTTATTTTATCGCTCTTAATTTTACGCTTGTAACCGAAGAAGGTTATATTAGTTTTAATTTCTGTTTCAATTATGATTTATATTATCCCACCTTCCTAATTGTAATCTTATTGGCCCGCCCTATTTTATTAATGTGTCCTACCAATTTATTTTATGTGGTTTTATACTAGTTAATTTTACCCAATTTAGTCCCAAGTAATTTTATTTAATCATATGCTAAACTATTTTATTTAATCATATGCTAAACTATTTTATCAAGTCTCATGTCCATTATTTTATTTAGCCAATACCTATTATTTTACCTAGCTAGTTTACATTACTAATTTTCAACGTTAATTACTAGTTAGAGTGTTAAGTGGTTAGAATAAGGGGTTTTATTTACATAAGAGGGGGAGGATTCTAAGGCCTTTTTAATTTATTTCATAAATCAGAAATTTACACATCCATTCTCCACTCTTTCTTCCTCTTCTCTTTACGCCAGCAGCCCCAGCCGACCCCCCCCCCCCCCGTTTTCCGGCCAAATCCCGGCGGCCGGCGACCACCTGCCAGCCGTGCTCCCCTCCATCTCTTCTCTTGTTTTTCTTCTTCAATTTTTTCTCTAAGTGGTATAATTCTCAAACCCTAACTCTATTCTTTATGCTCTAATCTGAAATTTCACTTCTAATTTGTGTTTTCTTGATGTTTTTCATCTCCTTTATGATTTCTAAGCATGAATTTATATTGTGGTTAAGTTAGAGTGATTAGGGTTTGAGTTTGAAGTTGATGCATGTTAATTTGGTGAAGTTTTGAAGTGATTCTTGTTAGTTCTTGATGAGTAATGAGATATCTTGCTTGCATATGGTTTTGATGAGTAATTTGGTGATTAGAGGACAGTTTTGAAAAGGTTAGTATGCTAATCAAGTCTTTTGCTCTTGGATGATATGAGTTTATTGTAAATTTGATGAATAAGGGCTAATTCAAGAGTTACTTATAGTTGCATGTGTAATCTATGGTTGCATGTGAGTTTCACGAGCTTATTTGGGAAATCTTTGAGTATTAAAATCTGGAAGGGCCATGGACAATAGTTAATTTGTGTTTAGGTTGTGAATTAGTAAAACTTAGAAACCAAAGAAAGCATTAAAGTGCAATCAAGCAAAAAATTGATTTTGTCTAAGTATCTGATTTTTACAGAGATTGTAAGATGTGAGTTTTGCCCAGATTTTACTGGAAATGATAGCCCAAGTGATTATCTAACTTTAGGCTTTGGAATTTCGAGAATCTGATATGTGTAGCCCGAGGTACGAGCAAAACCGTGAAAGGGTGCAATGTCATACGTTTTTCTGAGTCAGTAGGTTAATGTACAATTTTCGTCTGTTTAGAGACTTTTTTGGCTCTGAAGTTCATAAAAGCTTTAGGTTGTTCTTCAAGCTTTCCGGAAACATAAAGTTTGCATCCATACGATATCGGGAGAATGAAATATGAGGCTGTGATTGAGGGCCGTCAACAAAGTTTCTGTCCAGAATTTAATTCTTTAATTCTAACTTTAAGGTTACAATTTGATCTCTTAGGGTGCTCTAATGAGATGACGACCTTGGTGTCATTGTTAAGATGGGTTGGATAAGTATGCTAAGATGACTTAAGGCAATTTAGTGGTTGGAGTTTAGCTCCTAAAGGTTTCTCAAATATTAGCAAAGTCATGGGTCAAGTTGTGCAGGTAAAGTTCTATTGAGGTGTGTTGATGGCTAAGTATAACACTTGGTTTCTTATCAAACTTAAGGGCTCTATCGATCTTTAAATAGCTCTAAATAGAATCTCTTTCTATGTATGCAACTCCGTTACATCGGTTCAAACACTTCAAAGCCAAAGATCATTCGATAATCTTTTCTCGTCGCTTGCCGACGTTCCCTTTTCAAATTCAAGGACCATGTCATTTCTCTTGAGTAATCCTTCAATAATTCCATTCCCATTCAAACTAATTGCATAGGTTGCTCTATAACTCATAATCTTTCCATCGATCCCATTCAAGTTTCAATAGAAGTTTCGAATTAAAGTTCCAAACCGCATAATTCCTTCTACGCATTATGCTTCTGTCCGGGCTATTTTCCGAGCCCTTCCCTTCATTTTTAGCCTTTGAGTCAGTTGACAAAGTTGTAGGGCGTGATTTTTCCCTTTCCGAAAAGTACTCGTTTGCAAAAATCCGAGTTTCCTAGCTCAAGTTATCATTAAATCATTGATTTATCAAAAATTGAAATTTTTATTTTCTCATCCCTTTTAAGTTATCAAGTTTTAAGTACTTTAACCTTAGCTTATGTAATTACAAGGGCGTTATTAAAATACTCAACTTCCTATGCTCTAATTATAGTTTCCAAGTCTCCCAAACCGTCCCAAGCTCGAGGCACGTCGCTAGATCTTTCTACTACCCGAGGTACGCGAATTGTCCAACTTTTCGCTCCTTATTATCGTTTTCATGCTTATTTTAAATTTGTTTTTTAATGTTTATTTTACGGTTTTAAAGGGTCTCATTTTATGTATTCTTTGGGCTAGTTACTTTTAGGTGCTAGCTCTCTTTTTATGTATGATACTCCTGATCAGAGTGTCCAGACCTGGCCAGTGTCGACTGTTCGGCAGTTACCCATTCCAAACTTCGATCGGTTTGGGCATGCGCGTGTGTGAGATGCATTGTATCGATCGTAAGGGATCATATACTTATGTTTTAGTACCTATCTTACCTTTCACGTACTTTACCTTTTATGTTGATGAATCAAGTTATTTTATTCTTGTTTATCCCTTTCCCCGTTTTCAAAACGAATTTAAATGCTGGCACTAAAACCGTTTCGAACGGTTTAACGTGTTGGAGGTTTGTGTACTGAGTGTTTCCCCACTCACTTTGCGTAGTTTTAATGTTTCGTTTTAGGCGGTCCGAGCTCTCAAGTTAAAGGCAAGGATAAGCAACAGTAGGAGTTTTCCCGATCAAGGTAGTCACGAACGTCGTTGTTGGCCGACTCCGGTGGTCTTTATGGTTTCAAGGGTCGTTTTATTTATGGAAAGGGTTGTTATTTATCTCTTTGATGGTTGTATAAAGTCTAATTTCCGTGTTTTGGTGATTCCTAAGTATGGAGTGTGGTGTTATGTTTAATTGGTGTTTTAAGTGTACTGTAATGGTGTGTTTGGGTTTGTAGCCTTGTCCCGAGTGGGGACGGCGGTAATACCTCCACCCTAGGTGTTACGCTGCGCTAATCACAGGCCTAGTGTATGTTTAATGTTAATCTTGTGATTAAGGGCATTGGGGGTGTTACAGTTGTTGTATCAAAGTATCCAACAGCATATTAAGACTACCCAGAGTAGACCAAAGAGTTATGCTGATCGGAGGCGGAAGCCGCTCGAGTTTAAAGTTGGAGATCGTGTTTTTCTTAAAGTTTCTCCAACTAAAGGAGTTCGGAGATTCAATGTCAGAGGAAAGTTGAGTCCACGCTATATTGGGCCTTATTCCGTTGTACAAAAGATAAATACGGTAGCATATCGTTTAGATTTACCCTCCAACCTAGGGCAAATACACGATGTTTTTCACGTCTCGCAACTACAGAAGTATGTGCCGGATGCGACGCATGTTTTAGAAGAAGAACCACCTCTGCTGTCATAAAATCTCACTTTTCAACAACAACCGATCCAAATCCTAGATCGTAGGATCAAGCGACTTCGTTCTAAGGAAATCCCTTTAGTCAAAGTGCTATAGGCGAACCAAGATACCTCGGAAGCCACGTGGGAAACCGAGTAAGACATGAAGAAAAGCTATCCACACCTCTTTTAAGGTACTTCGTTCACGATTAATCCAGCAGCGAGTTTCGGGGACGAAACTTCTTTTTAGGAGGGGAGGGTGTAACGACCCGCCCTAAAACCGTTTTAATTAAAAGCTTAATCACGGTAATTAACTAAATTACGTGGTTAAAAATTTTTCTTCTTTTACGTTATTATTGTTATTATTGTTATTATTATTATTATTATTATTATTTATTTTTATGCGCGATAGGTCTCGAGCAAGGCGATGGTTAAACGGGTTGATTTTATGTTATCTCGTATTTAAAGTTATAAATATTATTACAAGTTTATGAATATTTTTACGATAAGTTATATAATTTATTTTATCGCTCTTAATTTTACGCTTGTAACTGAAGAAGGTTATATTAATTTTAATTTCTGTTTCAATTACGATTTATATTATCCCACCTTCCTAATTGTAATCTTATTGGCCCACCCTATTTTATTAATGTGTCCTACCAATTTATTTTATGTGGTTTAATACTAGTTAATTTTACCCAATTTAGTCCCAAGTAATTATATTTAATCATATGCTAAACTATTTTATCAAGTCTCATGTCCATAAATTTTATTTAGTCAATACCAATTATTTTATCTAGCTAGTTTACATTACTAATTTTCTAAGTTAATTGCTAGTTAGAGTGTTAAGTGGTTAGAATAAGGGGTTTTATTTACATAAGAGGGGGAGGATGCTAAGGCCTTTTTAATTCATTTCATAAATCAGAAATTTACACAACCATTCTCCACTCTTTCTTCCTCTACTCTTCACGCCACCCACCGACCCCGCTTTTCGGCCAAATCCCGCTGTCTGGCGACCACCACCAAATTCTCCTCCGTCTCTTCTCTTGTTTTACTTCTTCAATTTTTTCTCCAAGTGATATAATTCTCAAACCCTAACTCTATTCTTTATGCTCTAATCTGAACTTTCACTTCTAATTTGTGTTTCCTTGATGTTTTTCATCTCCTTTATGATTTCTAAGCATGAATTTATATTGTGGTTAAGTTAGAGTGATTAGGGTTTTAGTTTGAAGTTGATGCATGTCAGTTTGGTGAAGTTTTGAAGTGATTCTTGTTAGTTCTTGATGAGTAATGAGATATCTTGTTTGCATGTGGTTTTGATGAGTAATTTGGTGATTAGAGGACTGTTTTGAAATGGTTAGTATGCTAATCAAGTCTTTTGCTCTTGGATGATATGAGTTTATTGTAAATTTGATGAATAAGGGCTAATTCAAGAGTTAATTATTGTTGCATGTGTAATCTATAGTTGCATGTGAGTTTCATGAGCTTATTTAGGAAATCTTTGAGTATTAAAATCTTGAAGGACCATGGACAATAGTTAATTTGGGTTTTCGTTGTGAATTAGTACAACTTAGAGGCCAAAGAAAGCATTAAAGTGCAATCAAGCAAGAAAAAGATTCTGTTTAAGTATCTGATTTTTACAGAGATTGTAAGATGTGAGTTTTGCCCAAATTTTACTAGAAATGATAACCCAAGTGATTATCTAACTCTACGCTTTGGAATTTCGGGAATCCAATATGTGTAGCCCGAGATACGAGCAAAACCGTGAAAGGGTGTAATGTTATACGTTTTTCTGAGTCAGAAGGTTAATGTACAATTTTCGTCAGTTTAGAGACTTTTTTGGCTCTTGAATTGAACATAAAAGTTTTAGGTCGTTCTTCAAGCTTTCCGGAAACATAAAGTTTGCATCCATACGATATCGGGAGAGTGAGATATGAGGCTGTGATTGAGGGCCGACAACAAAGTTTCTTCCCAGAATTTAATTCTTTAATTCTAACTTTAAGGTTACAATTTGATCTCTTAGGGGGCTCTAATGAGATGTCGACCTTGGTGTCATTGTTAAGATGGGTTGGATAGGTATGCTAAGATGATTTAAGGCAATTTAATGGTTGGAGTTTATCTCCTAAAGGTTTCTCAAATATTAGCAAAGCCATGTGTCAAGTTGTGGAGGTAAAGTTCTATTGAGGTGTGTTGATGGCTAAGTATAATACTTGGTTTCTTATCAAGCTTAAGGGCTCTATCAATCTTTAAATAGCTCTAAATAGAATCTCTTTCTATGTATGCAACTCCGTTACATCGGTTCAAACACTTCAAAGCCAAAGATCATTCGATAATCTTTTCTCGTCGCTTGCCGACGTTCCCTTTTTAAATTCAAGGACCATTTCATTTCTCTTGAGTAATCCTTCAATAATTCCATTCCCATTCAAAGTAATTGCTAAGGTTGCTCTATATCTCATAATCTTTCCATCGATCCCATTCAAGTTTCAATAGAAGTTTCGCACTAAAGTTCCAAACCGCATAATTCCTTCTACGCATTATGCTTCTGTCCGGGCTATTTTTCAAGCCCTTCCCTTCATTTTTAGCCTTTGAGTCAGTTGACAAAGTTGTAGGGCGTGATTTTTCCCTTTCTAAAAAGTACTCGTTTGCAAAAATCCGAGTTTCCTAGTTCAAGTTATCATCAAATCATTGATTTATCAAAAACTGAAATTTTTATTTTCTCATCCCTTTTAAGTTATCAAGTTTTAAGTACTTTAACCATAGCTTATGTAATTACAAGGGCTTTATTAAAATACTCAACTTCATATGTTCTTATTATAGTTTCCAAGTCGGCCAAACCGTCCCAAGCTCGAGGCACGTCGCTAGATCTTTCTACTACCCAAGGTACGCGAATTGTCCAACTTTTCGCTCCTTATTATCGTTTAACGTTTTCATGGTTATTTTAAGTTTGTTCTTTAATGTTTATTTTACGGTTTTAAAGGGTCCCATTTTATGTATTCTTTGCGCTAGTTACATTTAGGTGCTAGCTCTCTTTTTATGTATGATACTATTGATCAGAGTGTCGAGACCTGGCCAGTGTCGACTGTTCAGCAGTCACCCATTCCAAACTTCGATCGGTTTGGGCATGCGCGTGTGTGAGATGCATTGCATTGATCGTAAGGGACCAAATACTTATGTTTTAGTACATATCTTACCTTTCACGTACTTTACCTTTTATGTTGATGAATCAAGTTATTTTATTCTTGTTTATCCCTTTCCCCGTTTTTAAAACGAATTTAAATGCCGGCACTAAAACCGTTTTCGAACGGTTTGACGTGTTGGAGGTTTGTGTACTGAGTGTTTCCCCACTCACTTTGCGTGGTTTTAATTTTTTGTTTTAGGCGGTCCGAGCTCTCAAGTTAAAGGCAAGGATAAGCAAAAGTAGGAGTTTTCCCGATCAAGGTAGTCACGAACGTCGTTGTTGGCCGACTCCGGTGGTCTTTATGGTTTCAAGGGCTATTTTATTTATGGAAAGGGTTGTTATATATCTCTTTGATGGTTGTATAAAGTCTAATTTCCGTGTTTTGGTGATTCCTAAGTATGGAGTGTTGTGTTATGTTTAATTGGTGTTTTTTTTTTTTTTTTTGATGGAAGTTTAATTGGTGTTTTAAGTGTACTGTAATGGTGTGTTTGGGTTTGTAGCCTTGTCCCGAGTGGGGACGGCGGTAATACCTCCACCCTAGGTGTTCCGCTGCGCTAATCAGAGGCTTAATGTATGTTTAATGTTAATCTTGTGATTAAGGGCGTTGGGGGTGTTACACACGCCTTTGACGAGCATGAACTAGCATGTTAGAGTTATCAATGATAGAATATAGCTTCCCCTCTTTCCTGCCATTTGCAATTATCAGAGATCTTTTCGTTACCCTCCAATGACCATCTTCAAATCTCGTCGTGAACCCCTCCTCATCCAGTTGACTCACAGATACAAGGTTCTTGGTCAGACCAGGGACATACCGAACATTCTTCAACCTCCAAGTTCCACCCTTAGAAGTTTTAATGTTCACATCACCTCTTCCTAGCACCTTTAGGTTGTTACCGTTTGCAAGCCTAACCCTGCCAAACCTCCCACTCACAAAATTGCTAAAGGCCTCCCTGCTAGACGAAGAGTGAAACGAAGCACCCGAATCTATCACCCAACTCCCTTCTGACTTGTCAACACTAACAGTTAGGGCATCACCAATATCCTCAGCAGAATATACAGAGTCATGGTCATTATGATTGCTCTTCCTAGGTTTGGGACAATCCTTACGAAAATGACCTTTATCACCACAGTTCCAGCACAACACTTGCTCCATGTTTCGACCTCTAGATTTTGATCGACCCCGACCCGAGCTCCTACTATTCCTCCTAGCCCTGACAGTCAAAGCATTCCCCGAAGACTCAGACACATCAGAATCTTTCCTACGAATACTTTCATTCAGGACAAAGTCTCTAATTTCCCCAAACTTCAGTTTCTCACCCTTCTTGGTAGAAGAAGTTACAGAAGTCACAAAATTTTCCCAAGACTTAGGTAGGGTAGCCAATAGTATGTTAGCATTCATCTCATCGTCGAAATTAAATCCCACAGAGGTTAACTTTGATAGTATTGTATTCAACTCATTCATACTATCATGCATATCACCAGACTCTTGCATCTTAAATTCAAACAAACGACGTAACACATATACCTTGTTCACCGCCGAAGGTTTCTCATATGTGTTTTGCAAAGCCTCGAGCAGGTCTTTCGTTGTTTTCTGATATTTGGCGTTGAAAGCCACATTCCGAGCTAGCGTCAGCCTGACCGTACTGAATGCCTGACCATCAAGCTCTTCCCAATCCTTCTGTTCCATCTCTTTTGGCTTATCACCCATCGCAAGATGCAACCTTTGCTGGCGGAGCACATCCTCAACGCGCATCCTCCACCGTACCATGCGTAGTCTTTCCCATTGAATTCCGGAATCTTCACAGTTGCGCCCGCCATTGCTTCTCAGTCTGCAGTTCAACCACGCTCCAACCAAAGCTCTAATACCAGTTGTTAGGATTCTTAGGCGTGGTTAGCAGACAAACAATAAATAGGGCGAAAAATAAATAAAGATTCGACACAAGGAATTAACGTGGAAAAACCCAAACCGGGAAAAAACCACGAACGATGCACTATCAAAGGATTACAACGGTGTTTCAGAAATTCTCAGACCTCCACAATCTCTCACAGCCTTCCTAGAGTTACAACCTGAGAACTCAACACTCACAGTTGAGCCTCACACAACTCCCTCAGGAACACAGAGATTACAGGTCAATCTCTTGTAGTATAAGATGAAAGACTCTCAATTGTTGTACAAATAAACCTAACACCTAGGTCCTATTTATAGTCAAGACTACAACATAATATTGTGGTTAATAGTAATATTAACTTTCCAAAAACATGTGTTTCCTAATAATTTGATACTATATTCCAAAGTAATATTATATTTCCATGTGATTGCTCCGTCATAATTTGGTAACAAATATAATATTTTTCCACTTTATATAATATCTTTCCTTAGTAAACACAATCTTGGAAGATCTTCAATATTATATGAAACTTGCCCACCAAGCATGATTTTGGCTTTTCAAAATTCATCCCACCAAAATAATAATTTGGGCTCCACGCAATTAACCTAACAGGTACATGATGACAATGTCTCGGGAGAACGACGACGTTTCAACCATTGAAAATAGTCAATCATGTAGGTTCCCTGAATGCAAAGGAAAACCGAACACCCTCATTTATTAGTTCTACTTGTTTGTAGTTGGGGCGTGTGGTTTGGGGCGTGGTGCATTGGTTGGTGAGGAGAGATTCCCTCCCTTTTCATTTATCTATTTTGACTTTTATCAAAGTCACAAAATGTGATAAAAATGTTGTTTTTATAAGTGTTTTTAAAGGGGTTGTGATATAGATTTGTTTGGTATATAGGGGATTATATAAATAAGAAGCAATAGATGTGGTGATGATATATGAGTCCAAAATCTAATGAATGTGTGTTGCAGACATGGTGCCTCGCTGCAAAGGCTCTATGTTGAATGTTGAATGTTGATGGCTGTTGTTGAGCCCCCTATACAAGGAAACAACAATAGAACACTGCCACACATGTGCTATAGCAATAACAAATTATATATGATGCCTTACAATTTTCAGTGCTAAATGAACATAATAAACATACTTTCTGGTCGCCACTTTAGCTTTCTGGAGTCCGAAATTGATTCTGGACTGCTATGAGAAAATAGTGAAAAAGTACAGACTGCTAGTGGCTGAAAAGTCACTTTAGATTATTCTCAGTCACAAGCCCCTCAGTACGGATTATTTGTGGCCAAAAACCCTAAATCTAATCTTATCACTTATCAATTTTTATTGTTTTTTGTGCAAGGATTTTGTTGGGCTAACTATACCATGTGGAACCAAAGTTTAAGCTGGTGGTTCGAGGCCTAATAATAGTTATATACTTTTAACATGTTCCCTCAAGCGAATTCCCTTTGTGGGCTTAAAGTGTGGATGCTGCAAAGACTCTTTTTATCTTGCACACATAAATATGGGAAGTGTTGAGATTCGAACCTGGAATCTCTTGTTTATTAGTTTGACTCTGATACCATGTGGAATCATCTCAACCGACAGCTTAACTTACAAATAGTTTGCCCCATTACCAATGTTTCTTAGTTTTGTAAAGGTAGTTAATGTGGCAAAGAAATTGGGACGGAAATAATATGCTTTTAAATAGCAATTAATTAATCACTAAATTAAAATACTTGATAAAAAGTTCAAATAATAACAAAAAATAACTGCTAGCAATGTATTAAAGCTACTTTCTCTGTTTCAAAAAGTTTATCACTACAATTAATTCATTTATTTCAATTTGTTTGTCACTTTTACAATTTTAATAATTATCATTCCTTCCAACTCTTTCCATCTATTACTAGTTACTTCCAACTTGTTGCAACATGCACAATTAATATATAATTTTACTTAGTAAGATTTTTTTAAATTATTTATAGATTTATGTTATTGTATGTGTTTGACAAACAATACAATTTTGGTTGGAAAAAAAATTGTAAAATTTTACTCATAATGTCAATATTAGGTATTTTAAGTAATTAGACAATTTAACTTGTAATTTGCTTTTATCATGTGAAAATTAAATATGAATATTAAAAGTTATGTCACAATATAAAAACTTAATGTTACATGATAAAAACTAAAACAATAATTTTATCAATTCTATTGTTAAAATGAAGATAGTAAGTTGGTAAGAGAAGATTAAAAAATAAATCTTTATCGCATGTGATATAATCAAAAGATATGTGACGTGACAAAAGAAAGACTAAAACATGAGAAATAAATCTTATCGTATGTGATAAAATCAAAAGATATGTGACAAAAGAAAGACTAAAACATGAATGTTTAACAATGGAGATTATATTTGGTTTTCTATGTTTGCATGATTTGACATACTTTAGTGGTATGGAATATGTACTTTGTGATTTTCCCCCCACTATTCCTACCAATTATCCCCTTATTTTACTTTCACTTTTAGTTTTAATTTTAATTTTAATTTTAATTTTAATTTTAATTTTAATTTTAATTTTAATTTTAATTTTAATTTTAATTTTAATTTTAATTTTAGTTTTACTTTTATTTTGATTGTAGTGTTAATTTACAAGCAAAGCACATAGAAAAAGCTCTTAGTTTATAACAAATTTTTTATACAAAATATTTTTATTTATGATTATTGAGAATACAAAAATATTAACTTACATTAAAACAAACCTAAACTCTTTCTAATTATTGCCAACTCTTTCCAACAATTTTGATGGTGAATTTGCATATACCCCATTTATGTTTACGATATTTGTAAATTCAAACCTGACATTTTTCAAATAATATTTACCCCTCCTCACCTTTTGAAACAATTTAATTAGCAACATTTTTTTTGTAAATTTAGCTACTTTTTTAATAAAGGTGTGATTTGTGATGAAATATATTTATTAATATTGTCAATATTTCAGCAAACAAATTTAATCACAAATCACGCCATGCATAACTGAAAAAGTTGCTAAGCCCGTCAAAAAAGTTGTTAAATTTATATGGTTCAAAAGGGGAAGGAGTGTATTTTAATTTTAATTTTAATTTTAATTTTAATTTTAATTTTAATTTTAATTTTAATTTTAATTTTAATTTTAATTTTAATTTTAGTTTTACTTTTATTTTAATTGTAGTGTTAATTTAGAAGCAAAGCACATAGAATAATCTCTTAACTTATAACAAATTTTTTATACAAAATATTTTTATTTATGATTATTGAGAATACAAAAATATTAACTTACATTAAAACAAACCAAAACTCTCTATAATTATTTCCAACTCTTTCCAACAATTTTGATGGTGAATTTGCATATACCCCCTTTATGTTTACGAGATTTGTAAATTCAAACCTGACGTTTTTCGGCTAATATTTACCTCTCCTCACCTTTTGAAACAATTTAATTTAGCAACTTTTTTTTTTTGTGAATTTAGCTACTTTTCTGATAAAGGTGTGATTTGTGATGAAATATGTTTATTAATATTGTCAATATTTCAGCAAACAAATTTAATCACAAATCATGTCATGCATAACTGAAAAAGTTGCTAAGCCCGTCAGATAAATTGTTAAATTTATATGGTTCAAAAGGGGTAGGGGTAGGGGTGAGTGAATTCAGATCCAAAACCTGGAACCTGACCAGAACATGCAACACAGCTAAATTCTGGAAGTTGAATCAGTCAAACGAGTAAAGGTAAGGGTAAGGGTAAGGGTAAGGTTGCTAAAATTCAGGAACTTGTCAAATGGGTAAGGGTAATGTTCCTAAATTATTACCCTGAACCGAAACCTGTCAATTAGCGTTATGTTTTGGGTATTGTCACTGAACTTAAAGATTTCATGAAATTTTACGCTTGTTATACGGGTTAATATTATTTTCCTAAAGTTGTAATTTTTGAGACTTTATTTTTATTAAGACTATTTGTAATTTGTATCATTGTTTGTTTCCGTAAAACCAACTTACAAGACTATTTTAAATATGGAGTACTGGACGATAATACATTGAACTTTAGGGGTATTGGACAATAATGCACTGAATATTTTTTTTTTGGACTCTAATATACTGAACTTTGAGGGTATTAAACAATAATGCACTCAGACCAATTTAGCTGGTGGTTGATGCGGTGGTTGTCCTACTTTGAAGTGTCGTTTTTCAATTTTTTCCAAAAAAAATATATTAGTCATCCTGCTTACGTATACTTTTTAACACGACAAAAATTTTTCTGAAAAAAACAGAAAAATGACACATCAAAGCAGGACAGTCACCGCGTCAACCACCAGCTGAATTGGTCTGAGTGCATTATTGTCCAATATCCTCAAAATTCAGTGTATTGGAGTCCAAAAAAAAGTTCAGTTCATTATTGTCCGATATCCCTAAAGTTCAGTGTATTATCTGTGAAATAATGGACTTGAACCCAATTTAACCCCAAAAGCTAGCTTAGGAGGTTGAGGCACCCAAGCCATTATAAACACCACAATATGGGTGTCAAAGGCCGATGTGGGACAACTCAACACGCCCCCTCACCACGAGGCGCAGACAACAACTGCGGGCGCGGCCCCAACATCAATGACCCTGGCTCTGATACCATGTGAAATAATGGACTTGAGCCCAATTCAACTCCAAAAGCTAGCCTAGGAGTTTGAGGCACCCAAGTCATTATAAACACCACAATATGGGTGCCAAAGGCCGATGTGAGACAACTCAGCATTATCATCCAATAATCCTTTAAATATTTTGTTTGTTGGGACTTTAGAGCGATGTGGGTTTCGCATATGGTAGTCAATATGTCAAAATGCATGGATGAAATAATGGTACATCCGACTTCATTTTTTTAAAAAAAAATGCTAGACTTTAGCGCAACAGAATTTTCATTTTTAAAAAAATGTCAAAAAATATATTTAGTGTATAATAGGTGAGTATTCGAAACCGTGAGTAAGGTAAGGTTCTTAAAATTTTGGAACAGGTATAATCAATCATAGATATTTATTACATGATGGACATCATATCAATTCAAAATGATAAATGTCTTGTCATAAGACACTTCTCAAATGTCTTATCATATGGTCAAAATTTATGTTAGTGCACTGAAAAAGATAAAATATGAAAATTACATGAGTCTATGTTCTTTTGTTAAGTTAAACTTAACTAACCTAACCTCACTTAATTTAACTTAATCTATCCTTACCTAATCTAATTTAACCCAATTCCCTAAAAATACTTAAACCAAAAACAACGTTTTAAATCAAAAAAAAATTTAAATATTATTATTTTAATTTCAAATCATTCCACTTTTTTTTCCAACACCTATAACTTTTTCATTATTTTCCCAAAATATTCAAATTTTATTAATAAAATAGTTTCACCTAACATCTAACTTAATTCAAACCTTTCATATTATTTCTTATCCTATCATACCCTAACTTATCCCTTGTTCGGCAAAAATAGCGAATTGAGTAGCGGATAGCCGTTTATGTAGCGGATAGCTATTAAGGTAGCAAATAACTGATTTATATTAGCGGATAGCTGATAGCTGTTAAAATAGCTATTTGTAAAGAATGCGTTTGGTAAATCAGATATTAGAGTAGCTGATGGATTTTTTTTTTTTTGAGGGAAACTGTTACGCACGACAATTTCATTAAAATTAATTGTCCGCCTCAGAGGCTACCAATTCAGCAACCTCTGGAAGACAAACTCCAATCCAAGTTTTTGAATACCGAAAATCAAAAGCCAACCGAGCTAAGACATGCGCAACTTGGTTACAGTTTCTTTTAACAAAAGCAAAACGAACAGACTTAAAATTTACTACTAAACTCAAACAATCCTCAATGATTCTCGTTGTTGATGGCTCCACGTACATCCTACCTGTGAGGCTCTTATACACCATTTGACAATCTGTTTCCACTTCAATTCTCTGCAACCCCAGCTCCTTTGCTAGCAGCAAGCCCCTTCTCACCGCCCTGGCTTCAAGTGTTCCCACTGTCCACCTGTTTTCCTTTTCCTTGTACATTGTGCTAGCACCCTCCACTTCACCTTTATGATTCCGGACAATTACCACCAACCCTGCATATCCTTGCTTATGGAGTGTTGCATCTGTGTTGATCTTCCACCACTCCAAAGGCGGATGCTTCCATTTTTCTTGGTCCTCCAAGGTGCATGTCCTGAGATTCTTCCTTTCATGGGCCTGTGCATATCGACTATGCATATTCAGAGCCCGAGTCGCAACACACATTGGGTCAGTGAGGACTCCATGAAACACCCTTTTGTTCCTTGCTTGCCATATGGTCCAAATTAGAGTGACAAAAAGGCTTCTAACCTCCATTTCCATCTTCTTTAGTTGTTCCTCTGCCCACCTTCCAAAGTCCTCCCACTCTCGTCAATCCGCCTCAATACGGAAAACACTGCATTTCCAAATTAGTTTTGTGGCTTCACAGTCAAGAAAAACATGGTTATTTGTTTCCATACCAGCTCCACATGTTTGACAAACCGGATCGACATCTACTCCTCTCCTTATCAAGTTTACTTTTGTGGGCAACACATCTCTCCAAGCTCTCCATGCACAATGCTTCACTCTTGGGATTGCCTCTATTCGCCAGAAAAAACGCCCCACTCCATCATTATCTCGTGATACCGACCCACCATCTCCCCATTTCTCTCTGTCCATCTTCTTAGCCAGTCGATAAGTTGAACTAACCGTGAACTCCCCATTTAGTGTCAGCCTCCATACAAGTCTGTCCGGTGTCGCTGTCATGCTCAGAGGTATTGCTTTGATCTCTTTCTGTACTCGTTCTGTGAAGCAAGCCATGAGGAGATCATCCCTCCACTCCCGTTCTCCATGGTTGATGAGTTCGGCTACACAGGCATCGTCATTGAGGCACGTTGGTGCTGTGGTGATCTTTGTTGGGAATGTCCCGACAATGTTCGATATACACAGAGATTAAACCAAAGTAATATAGTAATTATATGTCTTGCTGGAGACCTCTATAATTAGTAATTAAATATGTTTAATTACAACTATATTTCCTACTGGGTCACACAAGTCAGTGTCCTGGAACAATGTATGTAACCTAAATGATATTGTATCAAGTTCAGAAAAGTTGAAAACTGATTTCTGTGAGAAATCAGCCCAACACGGACCGAATTGGGCTTAACACGGACCGTGTTGACCCAACACGGTCCGTGGTGTCCATGGACCGAATAATTGGACTCTCTGGAGTCCAGACCGTGTTGTTTCAACACGAACCGTGTTGGGCCCAGAAACGCGTCGTTATCTTTAATCGGCCCTTTAGGGTTTTGAACCCTTTCCCTAGGTTTTCTAAACACTATATAAAGGGGTCTCTGGGAGAGATTATTCCACACCAACTGCCTTCGACTCTTAGAGATACAGGTGATTTCTGAGTTCCTCTCTCTTTTAGTTTGCGATTCTAGTTTCAGGAAAATCTTATCGATTCCTGAAACAATCTCACATACATCTTAGATTGAGATTCGTCTCGATCGGGTCGATCTAGCAATCGAGTTCCCGGAGTGCTGCGTGGACTTTTCAGTAGAGGGTTTCAGCATTGGAATCTGGAAGGTCAACCTCTTCTTCAGCAGGAATTAGCGATCAGGTATAATAACTAAAGCCTCTACAGTTGTTTTGATTAATTGTTTATAACTGTTATAATATTCCGCCAATTAATCTGTATCTGTTTAGGAAATAGATAACCTAAAACCTAACAATCTTCCCACCCACTATTGTTGGCAGCCAACTGTCTTCCCATATCCTAACCTTTCTACCATATCGAATACACCGAATGGCCCCTCTAACAATAAGCTCCTTCGCTCCCACAATGCTTCTCCATGTGTGACTTGGTTGATGACCTACTTTTGCTTGTCAAAGGTCATCCTTTGGGTAATATCGGGCTTTCAAAACTCGGGCCACCAGCGAATCTTGATTTTGCATTAGACGCCAAGCTTGCTTAGCTAGAAGAGCTTTGTTGGAGAGATGAAGCTTGCGAAAACCCATTCCACCTCTTTCTTTTCTTTCACACATTTTATCCCATGCCAGCCAATTGATGTCACCGCTGTCATTTCCTCTTCCCCACCAAAAGCGCCTACAATGTCTTTCCATGTTTTTACATATTGAAAGAGGTAGCTCAAAGCATTGCATTACATATGTAGGGATTTATTGGGCAATTGATTTTATAAGGACTTCCTTCCCCGCCTTTGAGAGATATTGTTCTTTGCACTCCTTCAGTTTCTTCCAGACTCGATCTTGGACAACCTGAAAGATAGCTTTCTTCGACCTCCCAATGAAAGTGGGCAGTCCTCTCTGCCTTTGAGAGATATTCATGCGTTTCCACCGCCTTAAAACCCAGTCTCGCTTGGAGAATATTCTTCCTGTGTTCGCTCACATTTCGGCCATAGGAAACCTCTGACTTGTCCACATTGATCTTTTGTCCATATGCTAATTCATATATTCTCAACATCTCCAAAACCTCCACTACCTCCTCCTCATTTGCTCGTACAAACATGAGGCTATCATCAACAAAGAATAGATGCGTCACCATCGATGCAGTTCGGGCCACCTTTATCCCATGGATACATTTCCTCTCTTCCTTGTCCCGAATAATAGCGGAGAGACCCTCTGCACAAATCAAAAACAGATACGATGATATCGGGTCTCCTTGGCGGAGACCCCGTTGCGGTGAAATCACATTAAAGGGTTTTCCATTTACAAACACTTGGTAACGAACTGTGGAAATGCATCTTATAATCAGCCGGATACAAGTATCATTAAAGCCTAGAGTATGCATCATTCTTCTATAAAGACCCATTCAACCCTATCAGACGCTTTGCTCATATCGATCAAGGGAATCCACGAGGTTTCGGAGTTCAGCTACATTATCGCTTGTGGGCTCCTTTCCTTGGGCTTCTTCTATGTTTTTTTTAGCCCATTAATCTCCTCCTTCAAGTGCCTCATTTCACAACCCATCTTCTTTTTTGCCTTTCTGCAGCAAGTTTCAAGTCTATCAGCTATCTTCATTGATTTTCCTTCCTCCCATGCATTCTCTATTATTTGCTCACAGTGATCCTCGTTCAACCAAATTTTTTCAAACCTGCATGGGCGTACTTTTGTCCTGTTGTCAGATGAGCACTCCCTATGCGGGACATTGTGTAGTAATACCGGAAGGTGGTCCGACCGCCTTTTGTGGAGGTGTATTACCTGATTCCATGTATACAACCCCATCCAAGCTTGATTCCCCACAAACCTATCAAGCCTCTCCTGTACATTTTCACCCTCCTCCCGCCCATTACTCCACGTAAACGGATGACCATCCCACCCCAAATCATACAACCCACATTCCTCCAGCACGTTACGAAATCCATCTACATCCCTGTCCATCTTTGGATTTCCCCTTGTTTTTCTTCATGCTTCATTATATGATTGAAAACTCCTCCACAAAGCCACGGTGCTTCCTCACTTCCCTTCAAATCTCTTTAAAGTTTCCATGTTTTCTCTTTCTCTGCTTCAGCCGGATACCCATAGACACCCGAAAATCTCCACCGTCTACCCATCATTTCTTCCTCACACACTACATCAATATGGTTCTGAGAGGTTGAAACCAAATTAGTAGAAATTGTACTATTCCAAAAAAGTGTCAAACCTCCTTTTCTAGCCTTTGCCTCTCCTACACAACTCACAAACACCCCATTCTCCATATTCAAATGTGATCGCAAAGGTGCAATTTCCCATTCTTTTAATTTTGTTTCACAAAGGAAGACGATGTCGGGACCTTCAGACATAATGTCCCGCTTAACACCCCGAACTGCACGCGGGTTCCCAAGCCCGCGACAATTCCAAATTAATATTTTCATTGTTGTTCGCGGGGCTGAAAGTCAGCCACCGCTACTTTCTTGTCTGCCTCTGTTGGTCCGTCATCTATCACACTTCTTTGTTTTTTCCCCCTTTCTTCATACATGGCATCAGATCCTTCCACCTCTCGTTTTTCACCCACCTTGGTAGGCACTGCAACTGTAAGATCATTCTTATCCCTCACAAATCTCTTCCTCTTGCCCATATGTACATCAACTATCTCAGTTCTACTCCAGTAATCATCCCCTTTATTCTCTCCTCCCTCCAACCGTCCCTCTTGGTGTATCATCGTGTCTCCACTATTCTCTTTTTCCTCTTCTTTTGTGTCTTTCTTTTTGCCTTCATCCACCCTAATTCTCCCCAAACTCTCCGCTACCTCCTCTACACTTGGTTATGCATGCTCATGTTTTTTCCTTTGCGGTTGAAAGATCAGCCTCTTTGCCGAGCTTGATTGATTCTTTTCATGGATTGTGTTGAGCCCACGTCTCGCATGCCATGGCGATGCCCTCATCCATTCACAATAGTTTAACGTCGCCTCACCATCTGTCTCTTCTTTTTCTGCACAGTCCTTCTCGTTGTGTCCTAATCTTCCACAAAAGAAACATATCACCGGCAATCTTTCATATTTCACTTGCAGACTCATCTCTTTTCCTTCCTTTATTTCTACACAAATCGCCTGTGGAAACGGCTCTCTGAGATCCATCAAGACACGGAATCTCAATGATTTTTCCCATCTAGCCTTTTCGGATTCATCTATTTTAATCAACACCCCTAGATGTTCTGCCAGAGCCTTTATGTTCCTCTCGTTTCGTCCTTTGAACGGTGGGTCGTAAATCCTAACCCAGAAAAGCGTGTGCGTCAAAGTATCAGCAACTTCTGATGGTTGTAATCCCCCTTCCAACCCCTTGAGACACAATACCGCCTTATCAAACGTCCATGGTTCTCCTTCTCAAACTTTCTCTTTATCTCTCCAATGCACAAACTGAACGAGAAATAAATTGTCTGCAATTTCCTTCGCTTCAATTCCATGCCAAAGACTCCATATTTTCTCCATAGTATTCATCAAAGCATAAGCATTAAATTTTCTATTCGTCCATAATCTCCCTATAAGGCATAGAGAAATCTGCGACTCCTCCTCATCAGATACATCCTCCTCCCATAACACCGGTTTTTCCCCTTCCCTTTAGATATTCCCTCGTTCGCCATGCCGGTGGTTCTCACCGTCAACAAAAGTGTCGAACTACAGATGCGGATGTCCGTCGACAAACCCTAGAGAAACCCTAGGAAACTCTCACTTAGGAAACCCTAGGAGAGACTTTAGACACGCTCTTGCCATTAGTAGCTGATGGATATGAAATGACTAAAAAGGACATATCTCTTGTTGTTGTTGTTATTATTATTATTGTTGTACTTGTTGTTGTCGTCATTGTTATTTTACTGTCGTAATCGTCGTTATTATTATTCTATCATCATAATCATCATCATTATTATTTTTATTATTAATTACTCTCTTCTCCACAAACAAATTGTCCATGTTTGACTAATGAGGTAGAAAATCTTAAATTTTGACTGTTAATTTATCAAATTATATATTGAACTATTAAGGGGCCGTTTGGTGGAGAAACTTCCCCGGGAAAGTTGGTCAACTTTTTCAAATTGAAAAACTTTTCCATGTTTGGTTCTGCAAAATATATAGGAAAGTTTTGATGTGGGACTCACTATTTCACTCACAAACTCAGTAAAAAATTTCCCAAGGGGGCTAGGGAAAGACTTTCTCGAGAAAGTTTTTTATGTGAAAGTCTTTCCCGGGAAACTACCAAACACACCATTAGGTAAAACTAGAATTGTTAGATTTGTAATGAAAAATGCTTTTACTTCAACATAATTTTACAAATCTTAGTAATCTAAAACGTGAAAAATTATTGATACCGTCAAAATAAAATGTCGCAATTTTTTTGGATGGAGAAATAATAATAATAATAATAATAATAATATAATTCGTAGTGAGGTACACATGGTAAGATATATTTTGTTCAATCATTCATCAAAAACATTAATAATAAAGGGTAGATATGGAAAGCATTCCTCAAACGCTGCACCTAAGTACTTTGACGTTACTCATTGTAACGATTGTAAATTTATCAAAAAGGCTAGTTTAAACGTTATCTGCTAATTTTAAACGCTCCTGCAACGAACAATTAATTGATAAAATAACATTTTAACTTGTCAAAACGCTAAAAGCTACTCTAAACATTGTTGCTGAACAGGGCCTTAATTTAACTAATCTAACATGAACCTAACATGACAAAAAAACAGGACCTTACTGTCTTAGAATTAAGTGTCTTGCCTTGTACCAACATAAATTATGTCAAATTATAATTGTGTCCATAATTTTCCACATTTGCAAAAACAAGTCCATAACACATATACTAAATAGATGAAGTTTGTTCAATTAAACCATCATTTGTTTTCTTTGACGTTGCCAACAAATATTAAACTTTTTTATAACTGATAATCAATTGTAATTATAAAAAAATAATTAGTTTAAAAAATAATTAATAAGAAGAAGGTGTTCTTTTAGTCTGTAAGTATGGGATATTGCCTCCCACCTATTCTACCTATTTCAACTTAAGTTACTTATAGTATGATTCTACTCTTTTTCGTTTGTTAATTAAAATATAGGATGAATAATGTTAGTAAAAATAGGTAATGTAAGTAAGAATAGGCATATTAAGTAGAAAATAGTAGGATATATGGCAAGTAATTAAGTAAGAGATAAGTTACATCAGTCACATCACTCAAATATATGAATTTTTAAATATATATTAGATAATTTTTAAATAAGGTATTATGCATAAAGTAAATCACATCACTCACATCACTTATTAATTATATAAAATTTTAAATACATATAATGTAAGACAAGTAAGGTGTAATGTAAGAATAGATAATGTAAGGTAAATAAACAAATATAATAAAATTAAAGTAGGTAAGGTAAGTAAAATTATACTTACAAGCCCAAACAATAGGGCTACGTAAATACTTCAAGTCTTCAACCTATCTAACTTAACCAAAGTCTTCAACCTATCTAATTTTGTATATGTGTAACTCAGTGTAAGTATTGACTGTGATATATAAATACTTCGACCTACCTAACGTATCCAACAAAGATACCAAAATTTAAACTTGAGCAAGTTAGGATTATTTTTAATACATTACCTTGGAATACTTTTTCTGAAAATCTAAAAATTTACATTTAAAAATTATAAAAACACAAAATAAAAAAAATACCAAAAAAATTGAAAATTTGCAACCTGAAAACCAATGACTATCAGAAAAATTTACACTTAATTATTTTTTGCTTTTATTATTTATTATATATTTTATTTTTTATAAAAATAAAAATTTGAAATTTAAAAATTAAAAATTAAAAACTTTAAAAATTAAACAAATTAAATAAATTCAAAATTCAAAATTCAAAAGTAAAAAATCAAAAATTAATAAATAAATAAATTAATAAAATTTAAAAATAAAAATAAAAAATTACATTTATCTACGTTGTTTACTTACCCCACATCTACTTACCAATAAAAAGATCAAAGTCTAAATATTGATTTGATGAGAAGCAAATAACTGAGACCAAGACTCATATTATTATCCTAAAAGATTATAAAATGAGCTATTTTGTATAAGTATAGATAAATAATACCACATAAATGATATAAAATTATACTTTCGTCCATAAATTTTTAAATTTATAAAATCACATATAAAATATGTATAATGTACAAAGTTGATTCGATTACAGTGCCATTAATATTTGATGGGATTACCGACGAATGGTGAGCTCCTTATAAAATGTCTAATAGATGCTAACAATTCCGGGGTGTATTAAGGTGGAATTATAGGTTGTTACGGGATATGTGCAATCAATTTTTGTAAAATTTGAGCAATAATAAGTTAATATTCCCTTCCTTCCATATTATTTGTATTTTTTCAAAAAAAATTGTCTCAAATTTTGCAAATTTGACTATATATTTCTCAATATACAAGGATTTTTGACCTCAATGGATGACCCCCTATACTATAAGGGATCATAAAATACTACGTGATTCTTTGAGGTTCCAATTTATAAAATTGTGCGGACCCTCCCCTTTTTTTTTTCTCTTCGCACCACACCTAGAAGAAACAGAGGAGGATTGACGGATATCATGGATTAGCACTAACTATATCCATTGTTTATGGTATTGACAACCATGGTTTAATACTGACTACATCCATGGTTTAGCACTGATTACATCCATCATGCATCTGATGATGGTGTTGACTCTGTTGGATCCCCGATCAGACCTCACTGACCTTCTTCCGACATACCGTTGCTAACAGAAACATCGACCCCTGCTTTGAGAAACTCGAATCTACTTCGTAATCATCGGCTCCCATTCCTAAAAATATTATTCAAAAAGAATATAATATCGAAATTATTAATAAAATATTATACAAAAAACTATCAATTAAATATTAACATGGAAAACCGTATTAATCAACTAAGTGACAAATGATATGAACGAGGAGTGTATGTATATATGATTAAAAACAATAGGTCAATATCACTAGGTTCACATGAAGCTTTCATATGAATACAGTAACATAATTTTATATATGGTTGATTGCGATGTGGTAATGTTGCGGTGCGGTGGAATTTGAAAAAGTGTGGTGAGTTGTGGTAGGTGGACTAGATTAAAAAAGAGAATGTGAAAAGTATGGAGAAAAGTGAGGAGAAAGAAAAATGGAAAAATATATAGAAAATGATTGTGGTGCGGGGTGGTGAAGTATAGTGGAAAATTAAAGAGTGCGGTACAGTACCGCATCGCAACCTACCGCATAAAAGAATCGGACCTTAATGTAGTAATACTGTCTCCGTTTTTATTATCCGTCCTTTACGTTTTTTGAGGTTCATCATTAATCAACAATTTTTCGCATAATACTTTTGTAAAAAACATATGATATTATACTTTTTCAATAATATTTTTTATTACGAATCTATGATATCAATTTTATTTGATGAATTATTGTACAATTTAAGATATCAACCGTCAAAATTTTCGACACAAATACTTAGATGACACTTAAATGAAAACGCAAGGAGTATATATTAAATAATAAAAATAAAAGTAATATATATTATAAAAAAAATATTAATTTTTGAGAATTATCTTAAGCACAAAGACTCATGCCATCACTAAATACCAATTTTGTTTTGTCTTGTATGATTTGTCGACACGGAAATAAGGTCATACAGACGTACACATACATACCCACAGGCTCCAATGGTGGGCAAGCGCAATCCATTTTTTCTCTCCGCCTGATTTTTGCTGTGTTTTTTTTCCCTTTTTTCTAAAGTTCCTTTTCTTCATTCCCTTTTCAAATAAAACTTTCATTCCTCAATCTTCCCCATCACATTATAATAATATCACTATTTCTCTTTGTAATTTCCCACTTCAGGATGAGCTGACTTCGTCTTCTCTCTTATTACTTGCTCACTACTTCTCTCCTTCCTCCCTCTTTCCTAACAACAACCCAATTCGATTAATCTCACAAATTCATAAAACTAGACAACCCCTTGTTTGTTTTCTCTTCTTTGAACGCTGTATATATACTCTGTTTTTTCTTCATCTTCCCAATTTCAAGCCCCTTGTTTGTCTGTCTCTACTTTGATCCTTCTTCACGCGTTTCTTTTCGGCTTTTCCCAGGTACCCAACTCGAAATTCTTCCTTGATTTGATTCTTTTTGTTGACTTTGATTGGATTGTGTTCTTGCGTTCAGGGTATTTGTGTTGCCATTTTTCTGCTCTTGTTCTGATTAATTCTAGGGTTCTGTATTCTGAAGCTTGTTTTTTGTTTTTTTAATTCAGTAAATAGCGTTTTGGTAAATCAATTTCGTCCGTGTTTAAATCGATTTTTCCATGGAACTTTTGTGTTGCTTCAATGTTTCTTATCCAGAGGTAAGTTTATGTGCTCTGTTTTCCTCTGCTTACTCCTTGTTCTGGGATTTTTTTTTTTCATTGGTTGTATAGTTGTTGATGAATCAAGCTGTGTTTTTCATGTATATCAGATGGGTGGTCAACAGAGTTCATACGCTTCAGGAAAGGGAAGAAGTAACCAAGGACAAATAACGTTCGGTTACAGTCTTGTTCAAGGAAAAGCTGATCATCCTATGGAGGATTATCATGTGGCAAAGTTCACACAGATTGAAAATCATGAGATTGGACTTTTCGCCATATTTGATGGGCATTTAGGGCATGAAGTACCTGCTTATTTACAGGAGCATCTTTTTCCTAACATTCTCAAAGAGGTTGGTTGATTGATTGATGGGTGTTTTTTTTAGCAATATTAGGTTATGAAATTTCCAATTTTGTGTTAATTATCATAATAATATTCCGAATTTTACATTTGACTCGTGGCAACTCGACCTTTGGGGTAGTGTTTCTCAGCAGTTCAACATTGAGTTTGTTTTTGGTGATGTTTGGTTTGTTTTCCAAGTTAGATACTCTTCCATTTTGTACAAGTCATAACACCCATGAAAAACACGGGCACATCATAGAGAAACCCGAGTTTAATTGATGTTAACTCGGTTTTGGGTTGCTAACAAACACCGTCCCCAAAGATTAGGCTACTATGAATCAAATATAACATTCGCGATACTATGATAAACAATCCGTAAAGTTGACATTTTCAGAACCTACTATTCCTTTGTTTACCCAAAACTTGGCTATTTTCTTACAAGTGGTTCTTATATTTGTGTGTCAGGATGAGTTTGGGAATGACCCAACAAATGCAATTCTGAAGGCATATGAGAAAACTGACCAAGCTATTCTAGCCCATACTTCTGATGCTATGGCTAGAGGTGGTTCAACAGCAGTTACTGCAATTCTGATCAATGGAAGATGGCTTTGGGTAGCCAATTTGGGCGATTCTCGAGCAGTTCTCTCAAGAGGGGGTAAAGCCGTGCAGATGTCTGTTGATCATGAACCCAGCAAAGAGAGACACAGCATTCAGAGCAAGGGTGGATTTGTCTCAAGAATGCCCGGTTAGAATACCTCCCTTCTCTCTGTGTCTTTGCATCCTTTAATACAGAGCTTAGTAGTGTTTTCATCTTATGCATACAATGTGAGAACCTTTAGTCATCTTAGAACTGTAAGCATTGTTACAACATAGACTTGGACAGAATCTTTATTTATATGTTATTTTGCCGTTGCTTATCAGGAGACGTAGCTAGAGTGAATGGTCAGTTAGCAGTTTCTCGCGCATTTGGAGACCAAAGCGTTAAGTCACACCTGATTTCAGAACCGGATATACGTTCAACTGACATTGATGAAAACACCGACATGCTTATACTCGCAAGTGATGGAATATGGAAGGTGATTCTTACAACTTTGTGCATGCATTCTTTCTCCTCGATCCATTCTATTCAATGAGTTAATCAGAATGAGAGTATTGACACACCTTGCTGCTAATCTTTCAGGTAATGTCAAATGAAGATGCTGTCAACATTGCACGGAGAATCAAGGATCCACAGAAAGCCGCCAAGCAATTAATCACGGAAGCATTGAAAAGGGATAGCAAAGATGACATCTCATGTATTGTTGTAAGATTGAGGTGAAATCAACATCGCAAAGGGAAGTGAAATGAATCAGCTATTCTACCAATCTAAGCTAGTAAACCTTGGGTGCAGTTTATTCTGTGTTGGTAACTTAGTATATATACTCTATTAGCGGATATAAGGTATTTTCCCTTCGTCTCTCACAAAGGGAACATTGTCGTATGGTGCTAAAATATTTTGGTTCTTGCTCGGGTTGGGTTGGATTTGCTCTTGTAAGTTTGTTACATTCAAGGGGACTGAGTTTCTTGCTTGTTCATATAAGGAGTAGAATGGATAATTGGTAGGTAGTAGTAGTACGTACATTCTGTCATTTGCACCATGTAAAATGGATTGTGTGTTTTAGAGGAAATTTCAATGTAAATATGTCAATGTGGGTCACATTTTTGAGTATAGAATATATATATATATATATATATATATATATATATATATATATATATATATTATAATATAAATTATATTTCGCAACATATGACTTATGAGCTGTATGTTATAAATTTTATGATCGAATAAAGATGAAATTACAATCAAGAAAATTAGAATGGTATATAGGAAAGATCAAATAAAGATTAAAGGAGACATGAAATTTTACGTGGAAACCCGGTAGGGAAAAACCACAGATGTCGAAGGAGAAATAGTCCACTAGTACATGGAGATATTACAAGAAGAAAATTATAGATTCTCGCAACCCAGAGATGAATATAGCTATTGATACAAGTGTATAAGGTTTGATTGATTCTTGTTCTTGTCCTACTTGTTGCCAAGTGGCTCATAGTATAAATAGTAAAAATATAGCAGTTACAAAGCCATTGAAACTGCTAAGTTAAATGAGTAATCAATACTCAAGTAACTACCACAAGAGAAATAGAAACTCTTGTGACTTTGTTGCATGTGAAAATAAATCACATGTGAATCTTCCTCAACTTGCTTGTAACTTGCAAGACATTTAGGCTCCCTTCTTTTATACGGTAACTTGTGGTGCGGTATCGTACCTAGGGATGGCAATGGGGCGGGGAATCCCCGAACCCGTTGGGGCCCCGCCCCGCTCTGGGGAAAATTCCCCGCCCCTATTGGGGATGGGGATGAGGACAAGGACAATTTTCCAAAATCCGCTCGGGGATGGGGACAAAATTTTCCCCATCCCCGTCCCCATTTTCCACGTCCGGATGAATTCCCCGTCCCCATCTCCGAATCTCCATCCCCAAAAATGTTAAAATTACCAAATAACCCTTATTCTAATTCAATATATATAAATATGAAAATGTTTTTTAGTTTACTTTATGCTTGTCATTAAACTTGAAGAGGATGTTTTATTATATTTTTTTCCGAATAACATTTGTTGATGTATTATTTGATTTTGATGTATTATTGCTTGAGCAATTAAAGACGTATTTTGAACAGGCTAAAAACCGGTCCGATTAAAAACCGGGTTCGATTAAAATTTAGTTAGATTTTGGATAGTTTTAAAAAATCCCCGTTGGATCCCCGCTGTGGATGGGGAATCCGCGGGGATGGGGATGGGGTAAGAATCATTACCCGAAGTGGGATGGGGATGAGTTTTTGGAGCGGGGATGGGACGGGGGTATACTCTCCCATCCCCGATCCACCCCGTTGCCATCCCTAACCGTACCACACCGCAATATCCAATATTCTACCACACTCCATCACACTTTACCATAATCATTACAAAAATATCTTCTTACTTTTCTTTCTCCTTACTTTTCTTCTTTACTTTTTACATTCTCTCTCCTCATCTACCCCACCTACCACAACTTCCACCACAACCCACCATACTTCACCACACTTTTTTCAAATTCCACCGCACTGTACCATTACCACACTGCACCGCAGCATATAAAAGAACGGAGATCAAGTTATGAGTGTATTGTCCATATGCATTTACATTAAGTAACGACCTAAGCATAACATTAATTTTGGACCATTGAACTCAACAATCTCCACCTTGGGCCAAAATTCATCCAACACACCGCCACAAAAGAGAGTATGAACAACCTTTGGACTCATAAGGACCTGTCACGGTAGAACCCTGTAGAATGTATAGACTACCTTGTCTGGGACCCTTCAATAGAACACGAGTACCTCGCATCACTTGTAGAACTCCACCTTGAGAAGAAAAGTTACACCCTTTTGATTCAAGAGTGCCCAAAGAGATGGTACTACAACTTTAAATGAGGAACGTAGTGAACTTCTGACATTGTTTTAATGGTGCTATCATGAGTGATGTGTCTGGACTTAATAGTACCAATTCCCAAAGCACTGCAAGATCATTATTTCCCATGTAAACAGTGCTAGACTCAATGAGATCATATGTTGAAAACCAATCCTTATTAAGACACATATGATGAGTACAACCCGAATCAAGGACCCAATTAGAAGAAATAGCACTTTCCTTATCAGAAGACGCAAATAAAACACCATTAGTACCTTCACCAAATGAGGCTGTAGAATTTTCTTGATTATAATCATTATTTTCCTCTTGTTCCTTTTTCTTTTTCAGCTTTCGACACTCGGTAACATCATGACCAAGTTTCCTACAATAGCTGCAAAAACTTTTGTTTTTCTAACCTTTAAGTTGGTTTTATTTTCCCTTACAAACAAACCCCTACTGTTGGATTTATCATCAAGGTCAAACCTTTCTTTGGACATTAGAATAGCTTTGATAGATTCAAAGGATAAAGTTTCATCTTTGCTGTAAAACATTGTATCCTTGAGGTTTTTATAGAATTCAGGTAAAAAGACAACCAACAAAATAGCTTTATCTTTATCCTGAGTTTCTTCATCAAGACTCTCCAAATCAACTATAATAGAATTAAACTCACTCAAGTGTTGTTGAATAGGGGTGCCTTCAGACATCCTATAGGAGTAAAGTTAATAATTGAATCCACGAACAGTGACAGCTAATGAAGAAATAATTTATTTCTAACAACCAAAATATATCAACAAACGCAAATAAAGTCACTACTCCATATGGAAAAGGGGAGAGGGGCTTAAGCAGGTTAAACATTAGCCAATCCTCCCAAAGGGCGAAAAAAATAGTAGTCCAATTGTTGCAGTTGATTTTGGCAAAAAGAACACTTCATCCTCTAATGTTAAAAGCACAACTCATGAAGCGATGTTCATGGGATTTCGAAGAACCATGACAAATAATACAAGTAGGGTCACTTATGTCCAGTTCGGGGACCAAGGCTTGACCAAGAGGAAGGGAGGAATAGAGCATCCTCCAAGTGTGATATTTCATTCTGTCAGGAAAAGGTGACTTTTTTCGATTATTAATAGCCAAAAGGCTAAAAGTTCATAAAACACAGCAAACCGCATACAAAAACTGCAAACAACCACCACCAAAAGAAAAAGGTTACAACCAAATTGCTAAAAAGTAACCCAACAAGGACTTTAGCATGAACTATAGCCAAACAAAACCATTACACCGCAAAAAGAAGCAAGATCAATGAAATTAGCTTCTTAGGTCATCAAGGACTCACACACCAATAGCATTGTCAATAATCCCCATCGTTCGGTCAATTTCAGCTTCAATGTCATCAAGACTGTCATTTTTTAACAAGTTCGCACGTCTATTCATCCTAACCTTCTGACCACAAATTTGTCCATGAGCACCTCTACAAGTTGCATCTCTGACAAGCTACCACTTAGAGTTCATCAACATGTTCAATCTTCTCTTACTCCTTCCTTTACCCTTCGAAGCCTCAAGGATGGATTCTTCAAGATCAGCAGTTATGTCATGCTCAGCCGCACCGTCAAAGGATTCAATTAGAATTTTAAGAGTGCAATCACTATCAGAGTCGGCCTCTGGATCCCTAATGGTCGACCGATTGATTTTGGAACCACTCAAGAGAGCATCTTTATAGGACAACCTTCTTGCATGCTTTTTTCTATCCAAAGCAACATTGATTAGGTCCATAATGGTTTTGTTAGAAGCATCCGCAGACTCATCACAATCGGGAGCCTCAAGAGAGTCGTGCACAACCGTGTCTTCTTTCCCAAAATTCCTCAACCCATTGTTAACCACATAAGGGGGCTAGATGTGCAAACCATTCGAAATAAGAGCATCACCAATTCTTCTCAAGGATCCACTTCTGGCTAAATTTTATAGAAGCAAAAGGTCTAACAGCTTGTTTTTTATTGAATTTGGCCCAAAGACAAAAAGCTTCATGCGATCGACAGTTCTAAGGTTCATTTCATTAATGGCTTTACACCCATCTTCCATATTCGCATATCGCACAAAACCAAACTTTCTACCATTCTTTCCAACTTTGGCAGCGATATATGCATCAACACCTCCAAACTTGTTAAATAAACTCTTAAGTTTCAAGCTCCCCATGTTGATAGGCAGATTATCAATAAAAAGGGAGTACAAACGCTTATCTTTTGAAGGTATATCAGACACAGCAGAGCGAACATTGAGGGGAAGGTCGATAGCAACATCACCAGAACCACAAAGCAAATGGTTTTGAACAGGAGGGGGTGTCAACAACCCTCCATGAACCTCCCCCAACTCTCTCAACACAATGATAATTGCTCAAGCTCTATTCAAGGAGGCCCGACACACAAATTTTGACGAAACATTTTCCAAAGAAATGGAAGAAACAAGACACTCAAGTTCAAATTTCAACACCATAAACTTGTCAAGAAGTTTACTGCTTAAAGCCATGACCACAGCAAGAGGTATTAAACCCACAGAACCCAACAGTTTATACTCAAGGGTAAAGTAAGAAGTCACTTGAGATTGAACAATTGCTGCCCACGAGCCACATAAACGTCGACATCCACGCAGGCCAACACAGAAAGACCACCAAGAAGTCTGACGAACCCCCAACAATTAGGAAAAGCGACGACTGAAGTCAACCCGGCGATTAGGAAGCACCGATGTCTGGCGACCAGTGACAGCGGCCAGGTAGCGGTCGGGTTAGAAGAGGCGAAAACTAGGGTTTACAGGTAGCAGACGACCCGAGGAGGGGAGGAGGGACAGGCACGCGGCCCGACAACCAGAGCACCGACCTCCCGAGAGGCCGATGAACTCTCGGCGACCAGGGACGACAGTCGAAAAGGGATGGGAAGCTGAGAAGGTCTGGGTAACCGAAAAGCCAAGAAGAACTTTCAATAGTTTCTTGTCTGGCAATGGTGACTTCCAAACTACTTTGAAGATTAGAGTAACATTGTTAGAATAATCATATAAGAACTGATAAACTTTCCCAATAGAAAACTTAAGAGATTTATTCATTTTTCAAACAATGGTATTTTGAGTGTCATCAATTTGAGGAAGAAGATAGTTCTTAATTTGGTCTAACACATCATGGAGTAACAAAGATTCAAAAGATTCATTATCCCAATGATCGTTTTTGATAAAGTCCTTAATCCTCACATGTCCACAAGACATGTGAAGAGTAGGGGAGTTTAAGAAGCAATTGGCTCTTAAACCAACTAGTTATCATACTAGAAAGAAAGAGATTTATCCTTGTCAACCTTTTTTGTAAATAACATGTACTTAAGGATACAATTTGTAATAACAAGAATACACTTATAAAGGCGGGATTGGTAAGGCTTGGTTTCAGCAGATTTAATATTTAAACGAGGCAGATAACTTTCTTAAATCAAATTAACCCAAGGCATGTCTGCTTTAAACTTGCATTCACTAAAAGTTTACCTATAAAAACTTTGTTCCAAGTACGTCAATGCTTTGTAACCAACCCTCCCTCATCTTTATGTTTGCACAAAGTGGACAAGCCAACTTGGGTCATGTATCTTTCATTACTCCTTATTTTATGTTATTTGCCAAAATAACTTCATCTACAGTTTTTCTTTCCTCCAAGTTCCATGTTCCAATTAATCACATGCTCAGTGTCCAACGTTCATATGCTTATCATCTTTACCATTTTTTTTCGTTTGTTCTTTTTCAGGGATCAAAATTACCAATTTGAAAATAATGTGTTTTCAATATATATCTATCCTCTAAACTATACATTGAAGATATGTATTCAAATAGTTATTTGCTTCCCTTTTCCGTCTCTTTGAGAGAAATCCCTCACGTGAATGGTCCTAGTTGGGATATTCAATGTCATTCACCCAATTGTAGCTATAAAGAACTAAGCATTCATAGATAGCATTAAATGGGAGTTTGATATCTCATCTACATATAGTACATTCTTATTTTATTGAGAAAAAAAAATTATAGATTGTCCTTACAGTTCAAGTGACATATAAGTAGGAAGTTCACATTCCCTCACTAGTTTAAATCATAATATTCACCATTTTTATGGTGAGAATTGTTAGTACTTATAGAAGCTTATCTGTGGGCCTTTAGATGTAATTTCCTCTTTCCCGTCCTTTAACCTATTATCTCTACACCCTATAGAGAGACCTAGTCTAGTGAATAAACAAATTCACCATTTTAAAAATAAAATAAATGAACTATAGATTAATGAAAAAAAAACCTCTCCGTTATGCATATCAAGACTAAGATTCAGATGCTAATAATATTATCTTCACATGGCTATATCTATAATTAGACCTGTCAATTCGGATAGGATGAGTTGGGTTCAGTATGCTCCATATCCCGGATTTGTTATATTTTAGGTTTAAAAAATTGAGTCGGTCTCAGATCTGATCAGCTTTGGCGAGCCTATCTATAATAGTCTATTATAAAAATAAGTGTCACTAATTGTTATACAAGACAGTCTGATAAGAAAGGGTCAACCAGCATGTCATGACTCATGAATATTAGAAAGTCAAAACAATAGGAAGCAGGACTGATCTGTCTATTTTGCTGAGTTTGTTGTTCATATCTGGTACATTCTGCTGCTCATCAGATTATGAATGAGCAGGGGCAAATTAATTGGTTCAGCTGATTTGAATCCATCTTTTCTTCACTAATTATTCCCAGGTCACAAACTATGCCAAGTGGCTTCTACAATTACTCTTCTCCCCCTTTAATTTAGCACTTTCTTTTTTCTTTTCTTTTTTTTATTTTGCCACACAATTTAGCACTTTCTTATTTTCCAGAATCCTAACTTTTGCCCATTAATTGTGTATACTTAACATATGACATGATCCAAGTCTGAAAGCGCAGAGAATTTGGTCATCCGCGATCATTATTTTTCACCTACTTTTCGAAATAATTCAAAATATGTTGCATATATAGAAACAATTTCATCACAAATAAGTGTTGGCCGGTGTCCCAAATATTTACCATATTCGTTTGGCAAGTTTTCTCGTGTTGTTTGGACTCCAATTGCATTGAGCGTTTGGTTAGAATTTAAGTGAAATTTTTCTATGGAAGGGTTTTTCTGAGAAAGATTTTCTCGAAGAAAATTTCCCTTAACCCTCTAAAAGAAATTTTCTCTTGAAAAATGTGAAAAATGGTGGGTCCACTGTAAAAAAATTTTCATGATCAACCTGCATTCAAACATATAGAAAATAAGTCAACCTAACCATTTTCTTGGAGATTTTGACCAACTAAACATACCCCTAAGTAGATTATTTTCCAATTATATATAGACCAATTTCCTAGTTATATTTTATTTTTCAAATCTGATAGTGTTTAGAGTGGGAATTAAGATATTGGGTTTTATTTATCCGAAAAAGATTACAAACTAACATAATTAATATACTAGCGATCTTTTCTCTGTTATTGATCTCAAATAGAGTTGAGATAATCGGTGCTTACCCTAATTTTTCTTTTATTTGGACTTCCACATAAAATCCTTTCTCTGTTCTTACATTATAATTCTCGATTTTATTTGACATCCTATATATCTCTTTTGCATATTTGCTAAGACTAATTTTTTTTTTTGTCAAACAGTATCAAAGGTCATGTTTGGCAACCAGCTGGTAGCTGTTAGATAGTTGTTTGGGTTAGCTGTTTGAACTTTAGCTGTTTAAGTTAGCTGATTGTAGGAAAAGTGTTTAGTAAAGAAATTTTTTGTGAAAAACTAACTCAAAAAGCTTCATCAAGTAAGTTTTTGAAAACTAGCTTATTGGGTCCAAAAAACTAAAATAAAAAATTACTATCTAAAAAATTAAAAACTACCCAAAAAGTTGGACACTGAAACACCCTTAAAGCCCATCTCCATGCACTGAACCACGACGGCAGGGCCTGCATAAATTTCACATCTGAAACCTCCCCAACCCTATTCTCACAGCAAGTTGGATCAATTGCCGGTATTATTGTTAGGTAGGTACCATAAATTCCAAACCACAACTCCAATTAAGCATAAAGAACCCTTTTTTGCCCATAAAGGACAGTAACCCAATCATTCACTCATTCCTCAACTACTTAACTTTAAAACTTCCCTCCCAACTACACCCCTATATTCTCCTGAGTCCTGCAATATCCAACTTCCTACACACAAAACAAAACACAATGTCACGGTGCATCAGCTTGATATCCCTCCGAGACAAATGGATAGACTCCACTTACAAGAAATCGGGGCTCCGGCTGACCACCTCCCGCCTCGACGACGGTGACACCGTGATGGACTGCTGGGTCCCGAAGCAACGCCGGGACTCGGCCCCGAACCTCCTCCTCATCCACGGCTTCGGGGTCAACGCCACGTGGCAGTGGGCTGACCTGGTGGTCCGCATGGCCCGCCGTTTCAACATCTATGTACCGTACCTGCTCTTCTTCGGGGAGTCACGGACAGCCCGGCCCGAGAGGTCCGACGGGTTCCAGGCCCGGTGCCTGATGAAGCTCATGGAAGCCCACTCCGTGGGGCCCAAGATCACTGTGGCGGGAATCAGCTATGGGGGGTTCGTGGCGTACAGCATGGCGGCGCAGTTCCCGGACGTCGTGGAGAGGGTCGTCATTGGCTGCGCCGCCGTCGTCATGGAGGAGAGGGACATTGAGGAGAAGAGGTTCAACGTGCCGAGCTTAGAGGTGGCTGCTGAGATTTTGTTGCCTCGGACGCCGGAGAAGATGAAGGAGTTGATGAAGATGACCCTCATCAAGCCCCCTAAATTCTTGCCTGATTGCTTCATATATGACTTCATTCAAGTAAGTTACTCCCTCGCTCATAAGTATATACAAATATATTATGGTTGATATGATTAGAACTATCATTTATATTTGTCAACATAGCTATTTTGCATAATACACTTATAATTTTCTAGTTGATAAATATATCTAATTCCTTGAGCAAATGTTGTTTAAAATAATAACATTATGAATTATAGGCAATTTAAAATGATTGTTAACCATCTTAATTCAAGACACTTATTATAGCTCGAATTGGTGATTTGGTCCAGAAGAGGCATTTTTCATGGGTAGTTTAGAAATAACGTTGGGAATTTGGTTCACATCCATTTTTTTAGATTATAAAACTTTTACTAGACTCTTAGTTCCATTAGTTTAAGTCCTTGGTTGATATGGTCTTTGTTGATGGCATCAAATTCTATCTAAGCAACAGGTCTCGAGTTTAAATCTCAATAACCCTGTATTTATTTGCTTATTAAACCCTATTCAAAGATTTTTATTCTTCAACCATTAACTTAAGCTTTTAATCAGTTCAAAAGTTTCTTACATTTTATTATCATGGGTAGCTTGAAAAAATAAACTTTGGAATTTGGTTCATGGCCATTTTTAATGGGTAGCTTGGAAAACTACTTACGCCTGGGGTGAAACATTTTGTAATGTTTGGAACGTGTTCTTTACTGATCAACTTAGCTGATCCTTTGCTTTGTGACTAATCCAAAGCATATATGCTGCTTTAGAAGCAATTAACACATAAATCCCACGCCCCAAAACAAAGAGAAGAAAACTAATGTTAGAATAAATGTTGCTTTTCATCACCAATTAAGAAGAGCATATCTGATGCATGCATTATGATTGGGTATTTTGAACAGAAAATGTGTACAGAGCACCGGGAAGAAAGGAGAGAATTGGTCCTTGACATTCCTAAGGGTCGGAAGATTGCTGAAATTCCTAAGCTTCACCAGGTTTGTATTGTCCTTAACTAAGTTTCCAGAATATGCACATTTTGTAACATAAATAGTTCTGATAATCTGATTCTTTGGTACAGCCTACATTGATAATATGGGGAGAGCATGATAAGGTCTTTCCTCTTGAATTTGCTCATAGATTAAAAAGGTCAGTTTCTTCAATCCCCTCGTTGCCTTCATTTTAAAAATTCGCTTTAAACGGAAACAGCTCGTTTTGTTCACATACTCACCTGAGAACTGGTGGCGACTTTGCAGCCATTTGGGCGACAATGCCCAGCTCGCTGTTATAAAGAATGCAGCGCATGCTTTCAATATCGAGAGTACGAGGGAATTCCTCAAGCCTTTGAAGGCCTTCTTGCTTGATTCTCGCTTCTCTGCAAACGGAAACATAAATGGAAAATGAAGAAATACTTGATGGGTGGTCACCGGTTAATATCCGACACTCGAACACCACCCAACTATCTACTTCTTCCCAGATGGGTTTTCAAGAAGGAGAGGGGACTGCAATTTTTTGGAGGGGTAGTTAATTCTGTTTAATTTATTGGCCATTCATTCACTACTCCTTACACGTTATTATTGTGACCTACCATAAAATGATGATGTACCCTAAAATTAGGTTATTGGCTTCTTATAAGAATACCAATTCCAATTCATTCCGATTGTGACACATCCCGGCTCCAGACTAACTCCCAGCTTGGCAGCTTGATTATAAGAATTTGACGCGTTCGTAATGTACCTTGAAAAGGCTTACAAATTAACATAAGTTGTTTTCTTTAGCCCATCATAATATCAAAACCTGTACAAATCACAGAGCAAGAACACTTCGTAGATATATTCCAAGGGAACTTACAAACAGATGAGCCATACATGAAAGACAGAAGGAATCGTTCCATTTTCGTTTCAAGAAAGGGTACAGCTCGAACATGCCAGCCAAACAAGGTTAGGGGGAGGGTAGGGCTTGGGGGGAGCCTTATTGAAAAATACAGTACAAGATTAGTAGTATAGAGCAGCAAACGAGAAGTCAAGACTGGCGACCATCAGCAGATCCACCACCATTGCGGATGCAACTCATTAATCAATACTCTTGCCCGTCAAAGAAAAAAGAAAAAAGAAAAAAGAAAAAAGGAAAAAAGAAAAGGCAAAGATACATCATACAAAGATTGATTTTTCGAACAGTCACTCTATCTGTGTTGATCTATATTCACATGTGGGTTTGCCACTCATTCATTATCCTCAAATGTCAAATAAATAGGCTTAAAATGGTACACAGACGAGGAAAATTACTTCCCCTACATCCTTGGGTCACAGGGACTCCCCGGTTTGTTCCTTCTCCAGACATGGTCACAGATCATTTCCACGAAATCCCATGGGTTTACAACACAAAACCAAGCCGAGTACAAGTAGGAGTACGACTAGGACCAAAATGTCAGTGATTAGTACTGATTCCAGCACCTCTGCTGCTGCTGGTGGTGGCATCCCCAAGGGCAACTGCTGAAGCTAGCGACTTTGATGCCCATGCTCTGGCATTTATAGCCCCTCCCTGAAAATTGGTCCTCTTGCGAGCCTCCATTATAGAGTTAAACACCTGTTTTGCTTTGTTCAGGTAGCACAGTGGGCGCTCCCACAATGCCCCTATCCTCACATGCTGCATGTATCGCCTCCAAGCTCGGCGGCCAAATTCGAGCAGGCGTGGAAACATGAGGTAGAGCAACCTCAGGAGCACAAACGCGGTGGCTAAGGCCAGATACGTCTCGTGCCGAAGCAGGTTCTCAGGAGACCGTGCCCAGGAGAACGGGCAATTCTCTGGTTCGTTCTTCTCACCGCTTTCGGGGCTAGACAGAACCTCAATCTTGTCCAATGCTAATGGATCTCTTGTGTCGCTTTTAATGCCTGCAGAATGCAGATCATATTTTATACACTCAACACCAAGACAACTGTACATTTTAACGGCATCCAAAGTATCTTACCAGTTACATCAAACACAAAACAAAAGTTAGAAGTATTCCCTCTGCTTCTTTTTATCCGACTTTTGGGGGTGGTGGGAGAATACCAATACCACAAAAAAATTATGGGGTAGTTAGTAAGAAAATTAGTTAAATATCCTTAATTAAAATCAATTTTGGTGTCTCATTCAATGATGTTATGAGTAAAATAGGAAAAGTAGAATAATCTGTTATTGGAATCATAAAATGGCAGATAAATATCAAATGAGAATAGTTAAGAAGTCAGACAAAAAAAGAACAAAGGGAGGTACATGACAAAGATAATAAGCATAAAACGTTGGCATGCAAAACAAACCAAGGTAGGGAACTTACCGGTTACATCACTATAGAAAGTAACAAGCGAACTGAGAGTGCGCGGACCTCGATAACGGACACGCATCGTTGAATTCAGTAGAAAAAGAGTTGGGAACCCGTGAACTCCATACTTTGAGAGTATGCTGCACAAGGGGATTCAATCATTGTTAGAACTTGGACAAGTTTTCTTATTTTCTTAAGAGGGTTAAGCTTTGACGCTCATACAAACCTTGGTCTAATAGCTGATTCTTCAATTGCAAAATGAGGGATTGATGGATACAAGGAAGACAGAACTGAAAAGCTTGGTCTAAAATTCCTCGAGAAAGGGCACCAAGATGCATAAAAGAGAACAGCTACATAGTCCTGATTAAGACTATGCACTAGATGCAGTGCCTTCTGCAGTGACGCTTCATCTCCCTTCAGAACAATAAGGTGATGATCCCATCAGAATCAAAACAATAAAACCAACACAAGCAACCAAAAGGAAACAACACAAGTAGCAAAGATGCCACAAAGCTCCCATACATGGTCAGCCAGATCCACTCAACATTTCAGCCTCAAAGTGCCATAAGCAGTCACTTAAATCTACAAAAGAAACTAAACCCAAGAACTTTTTTTAAAAAAATAAAAAATAAAAAAGAACCTAAATTACACCCATCAGCAAGCAACAGAGGGTAAAGAACTGTTCAGTGACTTCAGTCACTCTCTACCACACCCACAAGCAGCAAAGAAATGAAGAGCTCAAAACAGGCAAAAACCATATTAAGTTACACATCCAAGAAATCATACACAGCAACAAACCAAATCATTGCCAAAGAACTTCAAACACACTAAGTTCAAGATACCTCAACCTGCATAAAACCCATGTAAAATAGAGCACCAACTTGTCACACTAAGTTCACATCATACCTCACATTTCATAAAACCCATGTAAAATAAAACCCAATACTCAAATTTAGCGATGTGTTTAACAATGTATAATGTCACGTGAATTGTCCAAACTAGAGAAAGTCTCAATGATGCTTTGAATTATTAAAATATCATATGATACTTTGAACCCCACCTTTTCTCTTCTCTGAAAAATATGTTTGAACTTGAAAGAAACCATCAGTAATTGTTATGACTAGACCTGGGCAATGGGCTGGGGCCCCTATGGACCATAAGGGCCTAGCCAATTTATTAAGGGTCGAAGCCCTTATAAGATGTTTGAAGGGTCGGGCTACATACGGGCTCACAAAAGAATGGGCCGGGAGAGGGTCAGTTGCGGGTCAGAACGGGTCATAAGTTGTTCCTCCTCGTGGCCTCACTCCCCCCGCCCCCTTTCTCTTTCTCTTTCTCTTTCCTAGGGTTTCACTCAAACAGCTCCTCATCTGACCACTCATGGCTTCTCCCATCCAATTAATCGATGCAATTAATCCAACCATTTGATTCGAAGCATCATCGACAGCCATGACTTCTCCCATTCAATTAATCGACGACGGCGACAGCTAACTAATTTGACAATCCGCTGCCCAGACATCGGTCGATGAATTCAGGATTTTCTATCTTCCTTCTCTGTTTGTCTCTCTTCATCTCTTTCTATCTCAATCTTCCTTGTGCGAAATCCAGTTGTGGATTGAAAAGTATTTATTGAAAAACTAGGGCTGCTATAAATTCTAGGTTTGTGCAAAATCCGGGTTGAGTAAAATCAGGGTATATAAAGCTTGAGAGTATGAAAACCCAGATCTTGTAATTTTGGTTGTGTTTATATACAAATTTGATTATGTTCATATATACAAAAATCTGGGTTGCCTTCATTTTTTCACATCTTGATGGATGGTTTCTTCCTTTTCCCCATTTGAACCGCACAAATTTTGGGGTGTGATTGCTTTTCTTGATATGGCATGAAGATGAACAAAGCATGCCTACTTTAGATGCCATAGGAAATATGGCATAATGGATGCACGATCGCATGAAGTTCACAAAGGATACACTTCTCATATAAACAGAAGCCTTTTTTTTTTTTTTGAATGGGCGGGTCAGGGTCAGCTAGCCCATGACCCGACCCAACTCTTTGTCTCAAAAGTGTTGACCTGACCCTAGCCCATAAGAGTAAAGGGTCGGCCCTGACCCGGCCCGTTGCTCAGCTCTAGACTTATGACTCATGTGATGATAATCAGAATGTCAACCAACAAATGAGTGCAAGCCTAAACATAACTGATTTTCCAAGATTCTTGTCACAGCAACACTGTAGATGATTCAATTAAAGGACATCATTCAAACAAGAATTGGTAAACTAACACCACACTGTAAAACACCTGCAAAGAGACATGATAGGATCACACACAAAGACTTCAAGATAAAACCCAAGAACAATGGGAGGGCAGGTGCCAAAAAATAAATAAAAACAGAAGAAAGGAATTAGCTCAACTAACTTTGACCTTGCTAAGAGTTTTCAGTGGTCTATGATTACCAAGGGAGTGGAGACTTTAAGGTTATTCTATTATTTTCTTTATCTTTCGGTGCTTCACGATTACCATTGGTTATTTCGAAGTACTAATCTTTGTGTCTGTATTATTTTTAAATTCTTTTCCTAAATTTTTTTCCATTCTCTTCAATCAAAGAAACAAGTATATTGGTTAAAGAACAGCCAGCCTTCAAAAGCAAATGCGCATACACACACTGTGAAACTATACCCCCTCCCCCAACACACACACAACCAATCAAACCAACACAAGCAGTTTCAAAAACACGGAGATGATAATAAAAATTTAAGAATAGCTCAATGGGTAATGGCTAACTAGTCCATGGAATATCAAATTTGATCCAATGCACAGCAAAAAATTTTAAACTAGCAAACTATCACCATATAAGCAATTACATCCTCAACAGATGAGGACGGTCGAGATGAGGATAATCAATCACATGTACGGCCACAAAAGTATAAATACGGACTCAAGTGATTCCAGGCAAATAAGGTTGCAAGAGAACATCACATCAATGATAATAGAAAGGAGAAACCAAGCCTACAAATGGAGGCAAATCTTGTCATTCACATCAAAGGGATGTACTAGGACAGGAGTTAATGCAGTTCAGGATTGAGCCATAGACATCATATGCCATAACTCTAACAGTACAAACTAGCTAGCATTTAGCCTCATTTTGTTACTAGGGTTCACTAGGAGATGATTAACTTTGGGTTTTCATATCTCAGTTCATACCACATCTACATTTTACAGTGAAGTGTGCACGTGACGGATAACACAAGTCAGAAGAAGCAAAACAATGATTGTAACCCCTGGACAGTTTACTCAAACTATATATTTTATAGTTTCCAAACTACAATAGCAATTAAATTCTTTCAATGAACTTCATAGGTTACTTAGAGCTGTATCTTAACATTACAATCATAAGGAAAAAAATTTCACTTCATTTCACTTATTATTTGTAGCGGAAATATAAGGAGTAGCTTTGTAGCATTCATCTATTAATACATTTATGCAGCATTGCACATGGAAACAGGCTACGGCTGGCAAGTGGCAAGTTGATCAATTTTCTGGAAAGGCAAGTAGAATCTAAGAAAGAATTGTCAGCATTTGACTACGAGATGATAAGCGAATCAACAAAAATGAGAAAATTTCAAGCAAAATGTACCATGGAAATGCCCCTCGTCCACTTATTAGGTGAATAATTATAAAAAGTCACCAAATCATAGCTGGTCTAAAGGAAACAACCTCTTAGTCATTCAAATTTAAGATAGCCGTAATTGCACCCTCCTACAACATGCTCAAGAGAGATCCCACAAGCACGCATTTGGATGACTTTCCAAAAATTTCAAGGAAAGTTCACACTTCCCAGACCACAGCTACCATGATAGATTTTTCAAAAACTGTACATGGCTCAAACTACGTTAAAGTTCTTTTTCTCCCCTTTTTTAGATTCCCTCTTCCTTCCTTGTCTTTAGCCTAATTCACTTCTTCATACCTCTGCAACATTTTGAGATCCTAAACTACTGCCTATATCCCCAAATTAATCCCACCATTAACTTTCCCATATGCAATTCTTCATAAACTGAACTGTCTTGCATTCAATACCACCAAAATCACAAAATCCTCCGACCATTACAAGCTACGGACAACTTATCCATCTGTTATTAACACCGCAGTGGGCAACATAATTTATCAGAGTCAAGAATCCCCAGAAAAGCTACACTCCAACAATAAAACCAAGGGGACAACCTCAAACTTTTTTTGTTTTTGAAGGCACCTCAAACTTATTATGCCTACAGGCCAACCGAAGCGTATTCAATCAAACGGAGTGGCTGATAAATATCATCAGTGACAACTTTTCAAACAAATTTTTGCTCCAGGCTGCTACTGCTGCAAGGCTAACACGGCCTTGCTTCAATTAAAAGCCAAGTATGCTTCTCTTTTTCATCCAAGCTATTATAGGCAATATTACTTATCGTGTAAAATTCTACCATTTTGGCCAGAACTTTTGGAATTTGACCCCCAACAAAATTCCTAAAACAGGAGGAAAAAAGAAAGATAAAACAAAATCGAGAAAACGAGAAAAGCCGAAATATACCTCAATAACAGCAGCATCATATGACGAACCTCCATGGCGAAGATCGCAAAGGGAATAATCACGAAACCCTAAGATCGCATCTCTCAAAGATTCTACGGGGCAAGAACCACGATCGGAAACCCTAGAAAATTTCTCAGCGCCAATTAACCCGGAGAAAACCGCAATAAGCACAAACCCTAACCCAAAGACTGCAGAAAACCTCATCATCCTTCAATCATTCAGTTTTATTCTTCCCAAAAATCCCCAATCTATCCTCAATCTCTCTATTTCTCCCCCTTTCCCTCCCCAATATGCGTCTGTTCAACCCGACCACGAAATTGTGGATTGAGATGAAATCGAATCGATTCGAAAACTGGGAAGGAGAGAGAAAAAGATAGAATCAGAAAATTGAAGATGATTAGGGTTGGATTGGAGGAGAGAGAGAAGAGCCCACGCGCATCAAAATCAAATTGAAGAGGAGAGAGGAATTAGGGCTCTTGGGTGGACAAATTTTGACTCAGAAATTAAAAATTGAAATTGCCAACCAAAACTGCGAGGAAGAAGAAGAAATGGGATAAGAAGATCTATCTAATTTTATGGCTATGGCCTATGGTAAATGGTGGTGATGGTGGGTGACTGAGGTTGAAGGGAAAAAAAAAACAAAAATATAAAAACAAAAGTTAAGTTTATATTTGGTTGCTGCAGCCTGCAGATGATACACCAAATGCAAATGGATATTTGCAAAATATTTTTAAGAAAAATCATTTTAGATTGTTCGGCGGTGATACTTCTTTTACACTGATTGGCGATTGCTCCCTCTATTCCATACTGATGGTCGTTTTTAGAAATAATATAGTCAAATTTTAAAAAGTTTAATTATAAATTTCTCAATGTATATAATGACTTATTAAATAAAATTATTACCATTAGATTCGTAACGAAAAATATTATCATAAAAGTATAATATTTCAATTGTTAATAAGAAATTATGTAAGAAATTATAAATCAAAGAATAATACTGGAGATGGTAAAAATCAAAATTAAGACAATTAATATAAGACAGGGAGAGTATATTGTAAGGGGAAAACAACCATCTATATAATTATATCTGTCACTTACTAACATTTGTTAAATTCCGTTCTTTTATACGGTACCGCAAGTTACCGCACCGCACTTTACCCGCAACTTATTGCAATTTACCGCAATCCACCGCACATTACCATTTACCTATTTATTATTACCATTACATTTTAACGCCCATTTATTATTTCCACCACAATTCACCGTAACTCACCACAACTTACCGCACTATAACTACCCGCACCACAAATTCACCGAATAAAAGAACGGAGCCTAATCGGTTAGAAAATTAGGACTAGAGCAAAATAAATCCAAAATAGCCGGAAGAAAAGCAACTTGTACAAATGTTAGAACAATTTCCCCGAAAAAATTTTGAAACAAAAATGAAGCAAATACAAAACCCCTAGTTAAATATGTTAGAATTTTTAAAAAGTTAATGAAGATTTTTAAATAAAAAATAAATATTCAATAATTCCATTGAGGGGTGGGCAACGGGCCGGGTTGGGTCGGGTTAGGGTCGACCCATTGGTCATGTAGGGCGGGTCAGTCAAGGTCGACCCTTCATAGTAATGGGTTGGGTCAGGGATTTTTAGTTTAAAATTAAGTATATTTATACAAAAAAATATAATTATGCTAATTATTATTTAATGTGGAGTATTAATAATATATTTAAATAAGGTTAACATTTAAATAATAGGAAAAACTATTTATTTTGAGTTATCGTAGGCCGATCCGGTTCGGTCGATTCACCGACCCTTTAAGATTGTGAGATGGGCCGACTTGTTAAAGACCCGACCCTTCACCAACCCGACCTTTTCACAACCCTTATTATTTAGAGCCTGACCCTCTTGACCCTATGGGGCCCCGACCCATTGCCCACCCTATGAGACTAACGGGAATTGAAAAATTGTCAGTGATGTAGTTTAGTTATAATTGAAAATCGAATGTTAAAATTATATATTGAGTTATTTAATTGTCATAATTAAGAAGGATATTTTGAAAAATATTCATTAAATGATTTAATTTTTTAGAAATTTAAAAGTGCTAAAAATTCTTTCTTTTTTTCATTAATTTAATATTCATAACTTAGACATGTTCAAAGGTTAAGTCGAGTTGGGTCAGTCAAGATGGAAGTCACTTGACCATCAACTCAGACCCAGATCCAAACCAAACTTCGGGTCAAGGGTTCTCTGACCTTGACCCTATGGATCGCAACTCAAGTCATCAAGTCTACAAATCCTAAAATCTTAAATTTAATATTTATCATTTTATCTACTTTTATCGGAAAAAACCCTAAAATTTTATGTGTTCAGCTCACAGTTCTACCAATAAAATTATGAATTCCCAATTCAAAAAAAAAAAAAAATTCAACATCAAATAGGGGTATGTGGCTCCACTTCCAGATCCACAACTTAAAACCTGACCAGAACCAATCAAACAGGTAGATTTCAGAACCTGAGTCAGTCAAATAGATAACGGTAAAGTTCCAAAAATTCAAGAACCTGTCAAACAGGCAAGAAGGGTAAGGTTCCTAATACTATTACCCTAAATCGTATCCTTGAACCTTATTTTAATAAAATGTAAAAAAACATTAAAAATACATACCATGTTTTAGAAACCATTTTAAAAACAAAAAAAAAAAGAAAAGAGAATTACTTGCTATTTGTGTTACAATTTTTATTTATGTTTTGTAATTTTATCAAGACTAGCTATTTATATGTTCATGTAAAATCTTGCAATGTGTTGGTTTCAAAAAAAAAAAAAAAAAAAAAAAAAAAAAAAAAAAAACTTGCAACGTGTTAGACTATTTTGTAGCACATATTAGCCAAACTAGTGCAAAATAAATGTCAATACTTAATGTTTTACTAACTCCGTCCCTGATTAATTGTCCCAAAAATTAATTTCACAAAACCAAGAAATATAGGGAATGGAGCAAAATATTTATACATTGCCAAAAATGTCCTTGAAAATACCCTTGGAAATATGTAAAAAGTGCATTTATTAGGAATAAAATATGTATTATAGTTATAGGAAATGTAAAAATTAGGTAATTAGACAAATAAAAAGGGACGGAGAAATTAGTTAATTGTACAAATAAAAAGGGACGGACGGAGGTAGTAGTATGTATAGTTTGATGGCCATTTCTATTAGAACTTTCTCATAGTACTTAGAGATTTCTTACTCTAATATTTTGTACTTTGGTAACATTAAACAATAGGGTTTTTGGATCCTAATATACTGAACTTTTGGGGTATTGGACAATAATGCACTGAACTTGACCTTGGATAATAATGCACTGTACTTTGGGGGTATTGAACAATAATGCACTTAGTATGATTTTGACAATGGCTAACTTGGTGACAATCCTATGTAGCGGGTGGATGATATGAATTGGTCCAAAAATATTTGTCTTCTCGGTCTGTCACGTAAGATTGTCACCAAGTTCGTCACTGTCGAAATTGTCTCGAGTGCATTATTGTCCAACACCCCCCAAAGTTCAGTGAATTATTGTCCAAGGTCAAAGTTCAGTGCATTATTGTCCAATACTCCAAAAATTCAGTATATTAATGTCCAAAATTCCTAAACAATAATATATTGTACAAAAGACTTGGATGTTACTATATTGCACTGTCGACCCTAGTGTGTTTCATGCACTATGAACAAGTTCATGGAGATTGACTCATCAGATATCCCATGTGGGAGCAGGAGTATTTGAAATCTTGACTTAGTTGTGCCAACTTAACTTAGAACTCATGAATTTTGACTAACTATTTCAACCTAAAATAAGAAAAGTTAAGTTTTCTTTTTTTTAATCGGGTTTGAAATAACTTTAAACTAAGTTTGCACAACTTAAATATTTCAAAAACTACGCCATGTCATTTTACTCCAACTTCCTCCTATGGTGTCCGACGTCAACCTCCACAAAACTTGTTCACAGTGCACAAAGCACACTAGGGGCCATACTACAATATATGAACATCCAAATTTTTTTATATAATATATTATTGTCCAATACCTCTAAAATATAAGAAATTAGAGTCTTAAATTTGTAACATTTACGATTTAGTATAGTATTGATAATAATATCTTAATGGCTTATTCATTAGATTTTAGTCTATCATTAACTATTACCAGTACTTAGATTCATGTGTTGTACGGGACAATAATAAAACATACTTTGTTGAAAGTAAACATATATATATATATATATATATATATATATGGGAAATTGGATTCTAATAATACGAACTTTTGGCCATATAAGACTTAATAATACGAACTTTTGATTTGGTGATTAATAATATGAACTTTGACCCCCTATTACCCCCAATAGTACGCCACCGAGTTAAGTTGAACTTAACTGCATGTCGACGCTATGTGAAACACGCGCCTGATTGTTTTGACTTTGCCACGTCATCCACGTTGATTTAAAAAAATAATACGAACTTTTACCTATGTTACTCTGAATAATACGAACTTTTACCTATGTTGCTCTGAATAATATAATTTTTTTTCTATCTCTAAAAATCTCAGATCACATTTTTTCTTCTTCATCTTCTTCAATTCTCCCCCTCCCCATTCCCAGACCCCAGAAAACTCAGAAAACTCCTCTCTCTCTCTCTCTCTCTCTCTCTCTCTCTCTTTCTCTCTCTCTTCCTTGCATTCCGCCATTGTTGAGAAGACCCAGAAAACCTCCCTCCATTTTGACTTCACTGCTCTCCTTGCAGAGATCTAGGTAAAAAAGGGTGATGGAAGTACATTGAGAAGAAGAAGTAGAGCAGTGAAGTGGGAAAAAGGATGGCTGGGAAAGTTGAGAAACGTACATTCCGCCATTGTTGACGAGTTTGAGCATCAAGCTATGGCTCATGATGAAGAGATGAAGAGGGGGAGGATCGAAGAAGATGAAGATGCAAAAGAAAAATGTGGGATTTTTAGAGAGAGAAAAAAGAGGTGGGGATGATGAAGAGGAAGGAAGAGAGAGAGATAGAGAGGAGTTTTCTGGGAATGAGGAGGGTGAGGATTGAAGAAGATAAAAAAGAAAAAATGAGATCTGAGATTTCTAGAGATAGAAAAAAGTTCGTATTATTTGGAGCAACATAGGTAAAAGTTCGTATTATTCAGAGCAACATAGGTAAAAGTTCGTATTATTTTATTATTTCAACGTGGATGACGTGGCAAAGTCAAAACAACCAGGCGCGTGCCTCCGCCGCCACGTCAGACCGCCATCGAGTTAGTTCAACTTAACTCGGTGGCTTACTATTGGGGGCAACAAGAGGTCAAAGTTCGTATTATTGATCACCACATCAAAAGTTCGTATTATTAAGTCTATGACTAAAAGTTCGTATTATCATAATCCAATTTCCATATATATATATATATATATATATATATAAAATATGATTACTATTATTTATGTTGAGTCTTTGACATAGAAATATACTAATTCTAAAAATGAAATTTATAATTAATTTTGATTGAATTGATGTTTACCTGAACGATTTAAATGATAATAAAATAAGAAGCCACTGTATTATATTATTATTATTATTATTATTATTATTATTATAATGTGGCATGACAGAGGGCGTGCATTTGGTTTGTAATTTTGCAAATGATGTGAATGTGATGTGTCACCTCTCCTTCTAGGATGATAATTGATGAACACTTGCAAGCCTAGCATGATTGTCAACATGATTTGTTTTATAATTTAGAAATGTATCCCAATATTCCTGTCGTTGATCCTATTGAATTTCAACATATCGCCATTATTTTTCTTTTTATAATTAACGGTCGAAAGATCCTTTTATTCAAAAGACAAGACATGTCTTTTAATAAAGGCATACAGTGAAATATGAAATCATACCACCACTTTTAAGCAGAAAAACCCCTATGATCGAAATTAAACCCTGAAAGATACAACAAGAAAAAATAACTTCAATGTATGCCTGAACTTTGAGTCACGAATTTGAAAGTCATCACCACCAACATCATAATTCTTTAAGGAATGCTTGAGAAAGATCACTACCAGTCAAACCACAAAGAGCAGTAGCTTCAACATCCAAACTGAAGACAAGAATGAGACCTTCCAAGCCATAAATTGCAATACCAACTTGGATTTCAAACACCACCAGATCCTTCATCACATCACTAAAGATAATCAACTCAGCTGAAGTACCCCACAAGTATAGAATGAAGAAAGACCCCATCAAAAATTCTAACCCAATCAGACATATACATAGACTTCCATTACGCAACACCACACAAGCCTTTAGAACAAATCAATTGTAGAAATGTAATTTGTTCTCTACATCAAAAATCCACCAAAAGAAGAAAACTCAGTCAGATAATTCCATCAATTAAACCACTTCAGTGCTGGCAGCCTCAATTTGTGAATGAACTCAAATTGTATCAAGATCAATCAGAAGATGCTTCAAATGTCACATGAAAAACACAGCAACACCACTTTCTGAATATCCTACAACCCAACCTTGCTCAATACACAAAAAAAAAAAAAATTCCTGATACTATCAAAATGCAGTAGATTCAGGCATAATATCATCCCCATACTAGAACCAGAAATAATCAACATCACCACTGCACACTCTCATAAGCAGAAGATACCATAGGTCAGATGCACCCATACAAGGGAAGGCAGCAACACCCCTACAGCGAACACCGAGGCTCCAAATGGAGGAAATTTAGTTTGATTTTTTTTTTGGTGTTCGCTTCGAAACGGAGGAAATGTGAGCATTTTTTTCTCCCCTCTTCTCTCACCCTCAGTCTCTCTCTCTCTCTCTCTCTCTCTCTCTCTCTCTCTCTCTCTCTCTCTCTCTCTCTCTCTCTCTTTATTTAGCCCAAGAAAAAAAAGAAAACTCAAAATTCTAAATTTACAAATTTACAAAACAACCCAAAATCATCATAATTGAGAGAATGAATAGCAACATCAACTCCAAAAATCTTCATATGAACTCAGATTTAACCAATCTTGAAAACAAATTACTCCCTCATTCCTATATTATCTATTATGTATTAATTATTTCACGGTATTCAACGTCTATCTACAATTTTTGACATTCTGTTTTAACAAAACATTATTATATATACTTTTATGATAGTAACTTTGGTTACAAATATAATAACGCTAATTTTGTATAATAAAACATTATGTATATTGAGAAATTAATGGTCAAAGTTTTTAAAATTTGACTAATGCGTAAGTTCAAGGTAACAGATAAAATGGGAAGGAGAGAGTACATTAAATTAGAATAGAAACCAAATTAAATGAACAAGAGCGGATGACTCGAATATACAAACTTGGAATTGAATATGTGAAACTAAACCCTAACCCTAACCTAACTATATAAACTGATAAAAATCTTTAGAATTCACCCTAAATTCACCCTAATCCTCTACTACTTCTGCTTACTTATCCAACTCAATCCCAGGATCAAACTCTACTTCTTCTTTTATGCAAAGGAAGGAAGGCTCATTTCATCCTTGATAAATAGATGTAAAAGAATCCATATAGGTGTTCTCAACAATTGAACTATACTAAATAACAATCTAGAAAATGAGGGTTTAGGTTGTGAAAATTATAAACTTGTGACAATTAGGTGTAATTAGCAACTGGGCAACGAGAGACATTTGGTCTACGAGTTTATTTGGTGATAGGAGAGGCCAGAGATTGGGTTTGTTGCTTTTAGAGGTTCTCTTCAGAATCACTAGCAGCGTACACGACGGCGCAACCCTTTTTATGCGCTCAACATCGTCAGGAGAGAGAGAGAGAGAGAGAGAGAGAGAGAGAGAGAGAGAGAGAGAGAGAGAGAGAGGAGATTGCTTTCAAAACTATAGAAAGAAACTGGAGAGAAGAGGAAAATGACTAGAAAAGAAGGAAGATGAGGTACGTTGGAAGTGTCAAAATTAGTTGGTTTTGAGGTTGGACTATAAAGTATGGAAATTAGCAATAAGGTCCTTGTAAATTAGCAGTCTGTTGGGATTATTAGAGGGAGACGAAGGGGGGGAGGACAGAATGGTAGGAAGGGGAGGGGAGGGGAGGGGAGGGGAGGGGAGGGAAAGGTAAGATACCTACATTTATTTCGTTTAGATTATAAGTGAAGAGGAATGGAGGTTAACAAGAGTTATTATGTTTAGATTAGAAAATGGAGGGGAGGGGAGGGGAGAGGATTAAATGAGTTGTTATTATTATTGAATCTCTTTCTTTTTAAAAAAATACGATATCACTTACTCTTCACTGTTTTAGTTTTAACCCTCATATTGATGGGTAAGGGAAAAAGGGGTTAATTGAGGGGAAATGGGGTTAATGGTTTCGTTTCCCTCCCCTCTCAATTTTTCTTTTTTCCAAACAAGGGTAAGTGGAGATTATTTGATATCCCTTCCCCGCTCTTCCCCTCTTATAACCCCAATCAAAACGTTAAGTCAATCTAGTCTTTATCCAAAGATTTTGTTCATATGAGATGATGACGACAATTCAAAGATTGGGCAAAAATCCTAAAAAATGGAGTTCATACATGCTAAAAACACAAAATCCAGGAGAATAAGATCAAAATAATTCATCAAAGGACCAAGCCATCAAGAGGCATCGTCATATATGTTGTCTTCCAACAAAAGTGGTTAGTTGGTTTTCGAAGAATTAAAGATGAGATTTTCAGACTCCTTTAAATTCTAACTATGAAATAGATCACTTGTCTTCCTACCCACATGACTTTTCTGATATCAAATTGGTCTAATAACTTCAGAAACTCCACCAAGAACAACGACTCAACGCCTCTGTGTTACTGCTCTATGTCAACAAATTTGTGGGTGAAATCAATTGTCTATTGTTATTTTTGGGTTCAAACTTAATTTATGAGAATTTGAGATGTAATTTTCTATTTTTGTTTTGTGTTATAGCTTAAGGAAAGGGAAGAAAATTGGAATCTCCTTTGAGTAGCTATACCAATATTAGAATGTAAAAGATAAGACAGAGAAAAACAGAGACAGAGAGGAAGAGATGGTGGTGGGAATTGTGTGGGTTATGTATTTATTGATTGAACAGTACGGCTAAGTATGTGTGTATTTATGTATAAGTAAGAGTAATCTCCTACCCAACTATATATAATGTTAGCCAAGAAACTCATAACAACCTTCATAACAACCTTTTTAAACTTATCATAACTCTCTAGCAACTCGTTCAACTATAACATCCTCCTCCCCCCTCTTTCATAAATTACTTTGTCCTCAAAGCATAAGCTTACTACTAAAAACCAGGATACTTATACTTAAAGTCATCAGCCTAAACCCATGTAGCATCATGCAAGTCTGCACCTTCCCACTAGACTAAGTATTGCATAGTTGGGCAATTCCTTCTCCTCTTCAATCTTCTATAATCTCCCGCCCAACTAGAGCTAATGTTAGCCAACAAACTCTCAACAGCGTTCATAACAGCCTTTGCCAGCTCATGCCGACTTATTATAATTGTCCACCAACTCGTTCAACTTTAACATTCTCCTCCTCCCCCCTCTGAAATTGTTTTATCCTTAGAACACAAGCGTACTACTTAAACTCAGGATACTTATACTCAAATTCATCAGCCTAAACCCACATGCATCATGAAAGTCTGCACCTCCCCACCGAACTAAGTATTGTATAAATGGGAAGTTCCTTCTCCTCTTGATTCGCCTATTAATAATTAGATGCGTTTGCAAAGACGATGAAACATCTTTACACTGAAGAAAGATAGGAATATGGGGCAACTGGCAAATCACCCCTAAATAGCCTCAATTGCGATACATGCAAAACATCATGGATTTTGACTATGTGAGGGAAGAGCAACTTACAAGCCACTTTTCCAATCTAGTCATAGATTTGGAATTACCCAAAATACTTGGGACATAATTTCTCATTACTTCTATGTTATACTGTAGTTTGTTTGTGAGGTAACAACTTCACGAGAACCCAATCTCCAATATGAAACTCCCTATATGTTCTGTGAGCATTATTCTACTAAGTCATTCTATTTCGAGCCTGCTGAAAGCGTTGCATGAGTGATTTGATCATTTGTTCTTGATGTGCCAATATGTTGTCTACTGTTACCACTTTAGATCCAATAGGGAGCTAAGGCAAATAGGCAGAAGGAGGAAATCCATAGATAACCTCGAAAAGACTCCTACCAATCATAGTGTGATAGTTTGTATTGTACCACCATTCATCCAAAGGGAGATATTTACACCGATCTTAGGCAATTGAGAGCAGACGCACCTCATATAGGATTCAAGGCATTGATTAACCACCTCCATTTGTCCATCTGTCTGCGGGTGGTATGAATAGGATAATTTGAGATTCACCCCATACACCTAGAATATAGCTTGCCAAAATTGGCTGAGAAAGACTGGATCACGATCACTGACAATGTTGTGGGGTAATCCATGCAACTTATATACAAAACCGAACTAACTTTGATTAACATCTACTGTAGAATATGGATGTATAAGTGCCATGAAATGAGCATACTTACTCAATCGATCCACCACCACAAAGATAGCATCTTTGGCCATCGAATTGGGTAACCCAAAAATGAAGTCCATCGGGACCTCTTCCCATACTCCATTAGGGATAGGCACGGGCTGAAGTAACTCCGAATATACAACATTATCATATTTACACATTTGGTATGTCTAGTTCCTAACAAAACTAGTTACATATTCATTAAGTCCCTTTCAGTAGAAAAGGTTCTTAATTCTTCTGAGGTAACATCTCATCCTGAGTGGCCAACCACAGGAGATGTGTGACTCCAATGGAGAATTTTGGACTTTAAGTCTTCATTATACCCAGTCACCAATTTGCCTTTCCACCTCTAGTTGCCATCAACCAAACTGTAATAAGAGATTTGTTCTCCTTGTCCTAACCTTAATATAATGTTTTGGACAGTGGTATCTAATTGCCAACTTACTTGGATTTCTTGTATTAAGTCCGACTCAATGTCAAACACCACCATAGTTAAAATCTCAGCTCTAGTAACTCTTGATAAAGCATCAATTGCTACATTTTCCTTCCCATTGTTATATTGAGTTTCTTAGGTGTAACACATGAGTTTAGAGAGCCAAAATTGCAAGAAAGGTGTAGAAATCTTGTTTTCCAAAAGCCATTTCAGAATTTTTCATCAGTTTTAATGATGAAGGTCTGATGCATCAGATATTGCTCCCACTTTTGTAAGTCGAAAACCAAAGTCAACAAATCTTTTTCATAAGTTGAAATTTCTTCCATCTAGGGCCCAAAGCTTGACTTATAAATAGCAAGGGATGACCATCTGGCATTAGAACAACTCCAATACCGCCGTGTGAAGCATCAGTTTCTATGATTAAAAACTTTGAAAAAATTCGGGATAGTTAGCATGGGGTCGTACAAAGTGTCTATTTCAACTGATTAAAAGTTGTAACAACTTCTTTAGACCAATAAAAGTCACTCTTTTCAGCAGGGAAGTGAGTGGTATGTTGATTAGAGCATATTGTCTCACAAACTTTCTATAATAACCTGCAAGTCCCAGAAAACTTTACAATTCTTTGGCATTTTTAGGAGAGGGCTAATTCTATACTACTTGTATTTTAAAAAGACCAATGGAGATCCCATCCCTTGTGATGAAATGCCATAAGTATTCGACATTTTGTACACCAAACACACTCTTGCTTCTCTTGGCTAGAAGATTGTTGTTCCTCATCGTATGTAAGACTGCTCGAAAATGCTGAACATGATCAATCAAATCATATATATATATATATATATATATATATATATATATATATATATATATATATATATACATATTTCTGGGTACAAAGGGTGAGAATCGAAATATGTGGGTTCCAATGAGGGTATTTTGGGAAACCTATAAATGATTCTATTTAATTTTTCTTATAAAAATTCATTAATATTAATGTGTATATGTTAATATTCTTTTTATTTTTCGTTGTTATTTTTTTCTTTATTCTATTAAATATAACATCGGTAACATTTTCAATAATATGTGTGGTTCACTTGCGTCCCGTGCAACACACGAATCTGAGTGCTAGTTGCTACTATATATGAGAGGTGCATTCGTAAGACCAAATGGCACCACCAAAAATTCATAGTGTCCATTATGAGTCTTGAAAGTTTTCTTGCGCACATTTTCTGTACAAACCTTTAGTTGATGATAATTCGATCTCAGATCAATCTTGCTAAATATGGTGGTCGGTGGCCCTAGTGAGCTCATCAATGAGTTCTTCCACTACAAGAATAGGAAGCTTATTGTTAATAATACTTCAGTTTAATTCTTTATAGTCCACACATAGCCTCCAACTACCACCAAAATGACAGTGGGGGAAAAGGGACAGTAACTAGGCTGAACAACCCCATTAGATATCATTTCATCCACTAGCTATTCTATGATATCCTTTTGTTTCAAAGGATACTTATAGAACCCGATGTTAACTGGAGCAACATTGGGTAAAAGAGGAATTCTATGATCAAATGACCCTTATGAAGGTGATAAAGATTTTGACTCTTGAAAAATATCCTTGTAATCCTCTAGTACTGAAGCTATCTTAGGTGGACTACTACTAACTTCCACAGAAGAGCGCTGTAGTAACTCTGTCTCACAAGGTAAATGGTTTCCCATAACCCGCAGCGAACACAACTGGGTAGGCTGGACCATCACCTTCTATAATGTGTTTTCTTTAATCACAAATAACTTTTATGTCATTCCCCTAAGCACATATGTTTTGTTATTGTACTCAAACTCCATCCTCAAGTGTCTAAAATTCCACTTGACATCCCCAAGAGTATACAACCACTGCACTCCCAAGACCATATCGCAACCTCCCGATGGAATAGTCATCAGGTCAGAGGTAAAAGGAGTTTGTTTGAGTTGCCTCCTAAATTGATTACACATGTACTAGAATGTTGAAGAGCTCCCATCAGCCACGGTCATATCCTGGGGTGGTATCTCTTCCAACGTACATCCCAATTTCTTTGCTAAAAAAAGATCTAAGAAGTTATGAGTACTTCCGTAATCAATCAAGATATACAAAGATTTTGGGCCATGATACCTTGTAACTCTCATAGTTTGATAACTGGGGCTACCATGTAATGCAAGATAGGCCTAATTAATGGAATAACCTATTTAAATGCAAGAACAAAGGATGACTTTTGGATCTTTAAAGATGAAATAGTTTCCTCTTGACTATGAGCATACTCAATAGCTTGAGTGAAAGAGATTGGTTTAAAAGCTTCAACAAATGATTTGAGTAGGGGTTATAATGCACCAATAAAACTATCCAAGAAGTGATCATTAGGCAACACAAAATTTCTCATAAGCATAAATACACATAATTCTTCAAACTTGTCTATATACTCATCCAATGATCCACTCTAATATAATTTGTTGAATTCCTCAACAACCCTAGGCCCTAGTTTATCTATAAAGTGAGCACATACATCGACAACAAAGTCTTCCCATACTACATTACTTTGACTCAAAGAATAACTATTATACCATAACTCCGCCTTTCCAGTTAGGTACATAGATGCTAGTTCCACTTTTTGATCATCAGGAACTTTACGAAGTGAGAAATATCGCACATACATCTTAATCCTATTTCTCACATTCATGCCATAAAACACAGGAAATTTGATTCTAGGCTTAACATGCAACGAATTCTTTGAACCACCACTATCATAATCACCAAATCTACGATTACTAGTTCCCAAACCAGAAGCCGAATGAGGAGTTTCATAATTGCCTTTCTTAAATTCTCAATTTGTGCGGATAAATTCCCCAAGATGCCTTGTTGGTCAGTCACCCAATTCATCAAATCCTTATGCTAATCCATCATTCTTCTCATCATTTCTTCTAGAGAGACCATGGTTGTGGTTTTGCTTCTTGTTGAAATCCCTAGTGTGGTCAAGAGTTCTAGTACCATTGTTATAGCTCGAGGAAAGGGAAGTAAATCCCCTTCTAGTAGCTAGACCGAATTGGACTAGACCGAAGACCAAACAACTGACTAGTTTGGTCCATAGACTGGACCGAACTTTTTTAGGGTCGGAGACAAGACCGACCGAAAAAAGTACGGTTTAGGACTGGATCGACCGAAATAGACCAAATTAAGGGCTTGAATTCTGCTATCGAATTTTGAGTGAACAATTAAACCTGTGCAAATAGATCTACAAAAAAAAAAAAAAAACTTAATTTGAATGTTTTGCCTCTTCAAAGTTGGGCTCAATAACATAAAGGTTAAGCTTTCAGTTTGGGCCAGAAAACGTACTAGACCGGACTGGACCGAAGAGGAGGGAGGAAGTTAAGATTTTTGAAATTGAAAGATGCACCGAAAGGAGGAGAAAAGATTGAAAATTGACATGAAAAAACCCTAGTAACTATTGTAATTCGATCCTCGGTCTAGTCCTCAATCGTTTTAATTCGATCCAGAGACTGGACCAAAGACCAAAATTTGATATTTCATGGACCGAGGACTGAACCGAATTATGTACGGTCCTTTCGGTCCAGTCTATTTTTCGGTATGAATAACCCTATTTGTAAATGACATTGAAGATGAGAGCAGTAACAAAGTTAGTTTCCAAATGACATGACCATATTTGTAATTTTGCCTAATCTTAGAGGACACACACATGTGATTTGAAACTCTAAACTGAAGTGACATATAAGAGTTACAGAATGGATATGACATGATACCTATTATATCCATGAGGACTTGGAAGAACATCCAGTTTGAAAGCTACAAAGACATATTCTTATGGGCCCACTCTCCAAGAAGTTCGGGCAAACTAACACGACGCGTGCGATTCTCGCAGAACTCAGTCTCGACCAAATGTGGGAAATCTTGATTCACTACCACTCACATGTTTGCTGGTGAAGGTAGATTGAGCTTGATGTTGTTCTGAAATAGCTTGGAAGCTTAGTGCTCAAAGGGCTCCCCAGATGATGAGTTTAATGTAGGGTTGAGCATCGGTCCAAGACCGGACTGAAACGATCGGGGACTGAACTTGAAAATTTGGTAGGATCGAAGACTAGATTGTAAAAAGTTTGTTCTTAAACTAGACTGGACAACCCGAACTTTTTCCGGTCTAATCCAGATTGGACTGTGCATGAGCAATAATGAGAAAGATTGAAAAAATCCTAAAATTTTAGTAACTAAGTCATCGTTGTTCTATCTTTCGGTCCAATCTTCAATCCTTCAGTCCAGTCCATGGATTGGACCGAGGAGTGGTCCAAATTTCCTCGGTCCAGTCCCTTTTTCTGTCCATATTAGACTATGCGCAACCCCAACTTGATATATAGCTTGGTTATAAGGGCTGAAAACCTTTAGGAAGGGTTCTGATTGTCTAACTCTAATGCCTACCAGTGCCGAATGTAAACGCTGCCATTTTGTAATGGGGTAATGAGATGGTGTGTGTCTAAAACTTATCTGTCAATGCCCAAGCTCTGTGGAATGAAGAGTCAAACGATAAGACTTTTTACAGGAAAAATGGACATATATCGCTAGTCATTGACAGATTATAAGAATCTCTTTTGTAAGACATCTGCCCAACTGCACTAAATGACGCTAGCAACATTATCTTATATCCCATTATCTCGCCTACAATCATTGTACATATCTTGGCTTAGATTGCCTCTAGTCAAGTGAGACTAGCAAGGTTTTCTACTTTTCTTATGTAGTAGTGTAGTACATAAGTACTACATTGCCGTTTCCTACATTCACACATTCTCCATAAATCATGGGAGAAAAATACTACTCCCTCCATTCCTTAATAATTATTATTTTGGAGTTTTGGAAAGATTTTAAGAAAATGATATTAAAAATGATAATTGTATTGGAAATGGTAAAAGTAAAAGTTAAATTTCTATTTTAATTATATAGTTGTATTAAAAGTACAAAACTAAGGGGTAATTTGAAAAAAATTGTTATTAATTTTGCATTGAGATCATTAAGGAATGAGGAGAGCATGTACTCTCCCTAATCACTTGCAGTTAATTAGCTGGGCCACTGTAAGTCTGTAACTGTAGTTTGCTAGGTGGGATGTCGTCCTCATTCTAGCTCCAATGGTTCATAATTAGTCCATCACCCACCCAAAGTTCAGTCCATGCAATTGCATTTGACACCACAAATGATGACATATTTCAATATGAATTCAAAGCAGGAGAACCAAAAAACTAGGGGGAACTTGTCAATTGTCCAACGACCCGCACACTGGCAGTGGCAGGTGATGGTGATTTGTAGCGGTACTGAATGCATTACCTACCTTTTAGAATGGTATCCACAGAAAAAGAAGTAGAAGAGAGCATTAAACAGCATTAACTTACCCCCAAGAGGTGATGGGTACAAACTAGGGTCACTCGCAGTAATGGCACATAGAGGACACCTAACTAGTTTTGACAAAAAAAAAATGTATGGTTTCCCATAAAACATTCACAAATCACATGGCCTTTTGTTTTTAGACAGTAAACAAAGCTCAAACTGGGAAATCAATGGGAGTCTTGGGGACCTCAAAGTTCAAACTGCACACAAATTCAAGTAACGACGAATCACAAGCATGGTTGGTATCAGAATGAGCTACAATTTCCTGGCCTCCTGAGCCATTGAGGGAGAGAGAACAAAACATAAGCACATACACACCAGCAAAGTATAACAGCAAAGCAAAACAATGCATGTTTAATATATATACATATAACGATCTTAAATATATAATTAATTATCATTAGACGTATCCTATATGTTAAAAACTAAAAACTAGTATGTATTAGAGATGGTGAAAAGTCAACAGTGACAGATTTTCGATGCTTCTTTCATTTATTACAGTTACAGAAGTCCAGACGAAGTTACTGTGCTTCTTTCAATTTGACACAGAATTACTACGGCCCAGGCACAACAATTATGGAGCTGAATGTACTATTCCCAACACTAAATAGATCAAGTAGAGAAACTTGAAATGCTCATCAAAAGTTACAAAGATTACAAAACTAAACATTAGTATTTAGCAATGTACATGCATCACATGAGTCATAACTAGTCACTAATTTAACTTAAAAAAATTGGATCTAACAAAGCTAAATTCAGGATTATGCACATTCTTACATCCTTTCAGGATCTGAATAAGCTTTGCAAGTACTGATGTGCACTACATTTTCTAGATATCCCTCATGCCCATAGCCACTACACAAAAGAGCCGGGCTGGGTCGATGAGTGGATATGTGTGAGCAACTAAATCAATTTACAGCCGAATGAGGGAGGTAACGCATACAGAACAACAAAGAAAAAGGTTACCGGGTATGGTTGGCGCATCATGGCAGAGACTGAGAGAACTAAAGAAGCCATCTACACAAACTGTCAAAACACTCTGCCCTTGCACGTCGGACACAGATAACCAATTGAACCGGCATGGATTTCACAGCTAAGTGAATCTTGCTGGAACTCATTGCAACACCAAACACACATTGTGGTGACCACCTGCGGAGGACCCATCATATTTGGGAGTGAATTAGCCTTTTGGTTCCAAGCAGAAGAACCAAACCCTTGATCCATCCCCCCATGGTACGATAACACCTTTGGATCCTCCAACTGGGCATTGGAATCATGAGTAGTCAGGAAACTGAATTCCATAGGTTCCACAGTAGTAGATCTCAGCCCTCCGAAGCTTGACATATCAAATTTGTCATTACCAGCATACAGGCCATTGCCACCCTGGAATTAAACCATTTAAATGTTAAACTAATTACATTTAGAATACATGTTACAAACTTGGTTTCCCTTCCCATGTCTTTATAGATGAGTTGACATGGCACCATTTTATCCAATTCCCATCACAAAAAGATTATAGCTTGTTAAGGCTAGACCCAATTCTGATTTACCAGCCTCGATACAAACAAATCCTCCATGACTATCCCAAAGAGATAGGTAGAGCAGCTTCCAGATACTCATAGTTAACATAAAAAAGATTCAAACAACCAAAGAGCAATGTCACTAACAACTTCAACCAAGACCAATATGGCCACTAACTAAAGTTAGGAGAGGGCAAAAGCTTTCCAATTTTCAGCTAGCCCAAGAAACAATGTTACGTCGAATCAAGCAAACAAGGTATTATTATAACAGTGTCTAGCCAACAGATTTAGTTAGTCATGCTCTTACAATAAATCATGTCTAGTAAACAAAACCATTTTTCAGCAAGCATAACAGCTGCACAAGGACACAAAATTCCTTAATTCCAATAAGCTCTCAGATGAGCCAAAAATCTGTAAAAACGAAAACGCCATGGTGGCAGTGACGATAAAGGCTACAAAGAATCCATAACAAGGAAAGCACAACCCCATCCATCCACACATACACCCCCCCCCCCCCCAAAAAAAAAAAAAAAAAAAAAACCTCACAAAGGTAAAGATGCAAAGTATATTGAAAAGACTAGTGTTGTAGAAAATGTTTCCTTATCCTTCAAAATAATAACAAGGATTGTCTAGTACCTTATCCGATAGGAAATCAAATGCTTGAAAGGAGCCAGATGACTGGCCATGAGTGGATGGAGAATCTACTAAACCACCAGATTGAATATTCCCTTCAGTTGTCCTCCACATAAAATCAGTTGGAACTCCCTGGTTAGGTCTTGAACCACTGTTTCCACCAAAACCAACCATTAGATGCCTATCCCTCGAGTGCTCAAGTCCGTCGGATTTAGGCAATCCCTGAACGGAACCAAGATAGCCCTTGTTCAGGCTATAGCCTGCATCACATGGTTGCTGAGTACACGCCTTGTTCAAGCTATAACCAGTGTCACATGTTTGCTGAACACTAGATAAAGTAAGGGAATTGCCATATGCTACCCTCTCTTGTCTAGCTTGATCACTTGTACTATAAGCTCCAGCTTGACTATGTTGGACACCAAAAGTTGGTTGGTTAAGACAGGGTCTATTCAAGTTATATCCCACATCACATTGTCTCTGAAGACCAGCTGAATTCAGCTGATTGCCAAGAGAAATCCTCTCTCCCCCTTCATTGCTTCTGTTGTAAAATTCATTATGCTGAACATCATACCTTTGCTCATTCATACATACCTTGTTCAAATTGTATCCCCCATCACATGATTGCTGAAGACCAACTAGACTAAGTGAATTGTTATCAGATGCTCTTTCTTGCTCCAGCCCCCTGGAACCACCGTAAGCTCTGGTTTGATTGTCCTCAAGACATATTTCCTCACCCCATAAAGAAAAAGGAGAAGAACTTCCAGGAACAGTTTGGTGCTCAACAGAAGCTGAAAACCTAGCATTTATTTCCTCAGTCATACTGCCGAAATCAAGCATCAACTTATTATCCCGCAAGTTCTCATCCTTATTAACTCCAGGCAGCTCCATTGTAGATGCACCAGTAGAAGTGTTGGTTACACTATCAATAGTAACTTCATGCATGCGCTCATTTCCAGAAAGCCCAGACAATAACTTTTTTGAATCTAGTTCCTGCTTATTGTCGACAAAGCTATTGTAGGCCCCAAATGCATCAGAGATATCACTTTTACCACTCCCAGCAGCAATTTGTGAACAACCTTCAGACATCTTTTTTTGCTCACTGTTAATCATAACATTGGCATCTAAAGATGTATCAGTGACACCAGAGGTAAAAAAGAGGGTGCTCGAATATGTCGCAGCATCACTTTTAGGCCCTTCATCAACCCTATTTGAGTGCTCTCGTATAGTACTCCTGGGGCTAAATGCTTCCTCTGCCTGAGAACCTTGTGATCCTTGAAGTTCCATCAGAGTTCCTGCAGGAGCTTTCTCCAAATCATCTTGTATGTAACTGCCATTATTATTCTTGGATAGAAACAGCACACTGCTTTCAGCTCGTCTGTCCTCATCGATGAAGTGCTTACTGTCAACAGTTACTTCAGCATTTCCCAAGCTGCAAAGAACCTCCTCCGTCTCATCTACCAAGCCATTGAAAACATCTTTGTCGTAGTTCTGCGCACCAATTATACACTGACTGCCAGACGGCGAACAGGTTTCAGAATTTCTCTCATCCTTGGAATCAGCCAATATGGATCCCTTGTAGTCAGTCTTGTCAGCTGAGATATCAGACGTTTTTTCCTCCTCATGGGGAGCACCTGAACATTTATCCATATATCCTGTATGTTGGGCATTATTTGCACCATCCACAACATTACTAAGATGGCTGCCACCTGGTTCACCCATCAACTCATCATCATTTCCAGCTTTCAGCCCCTCACCATGGGAAGTATGGTCTAAATTCTTATTGCCCTCAGAACCATCAGCAAAGTTTTTATTGCATAATCCATCAATTTCATTAGTAGCTACAGGGTCATTTTTACACACAGCCCCTTCACTTTCCAAGGCACTGCCATCAATGAATCTCCCATCAGTTTCCTTATTCAATTGGCTGCTATCAGACGGGGCACATGCTTCACGATCTGCTCCAAGCACAGCAGTAGAACCACTTATTCCAGGCCCAGCACATTCATTAGGATTTATTTCATCAGCATGTTGGCAGGCATCATTATTCTCATCATTGAAGATCTTGCCAAGAGGATCAGGATTTACACCAGAAACACCAACAGCCTCGTCAACCTTCCCAACTTCATTATCAGAAATGTCTTGTTTATGAAATGATTCATCAACTGGAGTCCCATCTCTCGGAGCAGGATCTGTATTCAACTCAGAATGCAGAGAGATATTTATTCGATCAGGGTTACAATTGCCTGAATTTGTTTCCGCATCAGAACCAAGCTTCAGTTTGCTTTCATTTAAACTTGGCTCACCACTAGCATGAATATTAGGAGTTCCGGAGACAGACTCCACATTGACTTCTGCTGATACAGATGTCCCCGAAACAGTCACAGAAGCTCCACCTATGGACGCAAGATCACTTGGCTTTTGCTCTGGTGTGACACATGGGGATCCACCAATGTTCTTCATGTAGTTTTTCACATGAATTCCAACATGCCCAAAATAACTAGTCCTCTCATAGAATATTCTGTCACAAAATTGGCATTCATACCTGCCAGTTTTCATCAAAAGTTCAGTAGGTTCGCCACGTTTCAGTCGCTTTCTCTTGTGACAGTATATTAGGTGGTTCAACAACCCATCTTTCTCACTAAAAGGTGTACCACATTTATGGCACATCAAACCAGACACAGCTTTGACCTCCCCAGGTTGCACATTGTTGGACACAATAACCTGCTTTCCTTGATCAATGGGTTGAGGAGTATGGATCTGCTTTGGCTGATCCGCACAATCATTAGGCTGTGAGGCAACATGCAATGATGGAGCATCATTGATTGTTCTCACCTCTGCAACCTGTGGGGAATCCAAAAAAAAAAGAAGAAGAAGAAAAATTAGGCACAGGAAAGGAAGCAAAAACAAGCATCGCAAACTAAATTCACGATGACTAACATTAGCAGAAGCCACTTTATTCTCCAGTGTACAGTCCTCAGCACATTGTAGAACACTTTGTTGCCTTAAATCTTGGGAGCTAGTCAAGGAAAGTAAATACGAAGACACTTCCTTGCATGATGCAAAATATCTTCCAGTGGGGCTGCAAATCACCCAGGAAACATATTGTGAGTAAATAACAAATATGTCAGAAAAAAAAGAGACAATTATGTCGAAAAAGTACATACTGATCCTTCCCAATGGTAACCTAGAAAACGGAGTAAGTTTCACGTAAATGCTACTAATAGCCAAGTCACTACCATTGTGGCCTGTGGGTCTAACTTAGACAGGTAATTTTGTCAACGTTTTAGAAGCCTTCAAAATGCTAGTATGGTCAAGTACCAAACATGCCACAGAAAGTATGTCCAAACATAAATACAAGCTGTATATCCAAACTCCAGCTTAGCATAGCCTTTCTCCAGGCCCCAACACCCCCCACCCCCCCCCCCCCCAAAAAAAAACAAACAAAAGAACTATATAAGATCATATCATATCAGAGAAGATGTCAGAAGGAGTTATATATATTACTAAGAAATGAGGCAAGTGGAACAATTAATGAGCAATATTATTCAGATCTGGTTGAGGTGAAACTCTAATGTGAATCAAAAGAATCAAGGTACTCAATGCATAGCTTTCCAAGGTTTTCAAAGTAAATGGCAATTAGATAGATGCCCTCGAACATCGCAAACAGCCAAACTTCCAAGCTATTATGCTTAAGGCTAGGACCTGAGCAGAGAGATTCAAAATTTTGAGTTCACACATGAGTTTTTGAAACAGGCCAGATAATTAGCTTAACACACCATCTTCATTCCCCACTGCTACCACCTATCATCTTCAACATTTAATCACCGACTATTTGCACTCTACATTAAGGCTGGCATATAAAATCCCAACCATTATCATAATTTTTACCCCATCAAGGGGCAGATGGAACCTCTAGCTTACAGTGCCTCAATCATCCAGTAGCCAAGCGTTCGTAAACTTTTACATATTTGTAAACAATGCATAAAAATTAATGATAAAGATTAACTTTGGTAAAATTAGAAAAGGACATCAAAATCCCACATTGTCTTAAGCGTTGAGTTAGGCCATCTGCAATGGTGAGTTTAAATTTGACTCACTGCTGACATGGCATGGGATGAGAACAGAATGAGGTCCTGTAGGGCATTTCAGTGGTGAGACGTCTTGCGAAAATCTCGCCATCAGTCTCGCGGTCTCGCGAGACGAGTTTGAAAGCGAGTTTAACACAATAATATTTTAATCATATTTTTTTTTCTCTCTCCTCCTTCACCTCACTTTTTATCAATATAACCAAATTAATTATCTTATTAAGCAGGACCCATTTGCTTTTTTAATTAATATGAGTCAAACTCATGCTCATCATTGGAAAGCTAGCTAAATAAAGGGATAAATTTTGACTCTCTTGGTAGGGGTCCACATATTCAACTTCATCCAATTAACCAAACTCAAACTCATGGTTGCAGATGCTTTAATACCCCCTCAATTCCAAAGTATTTGACTTTCTTTTTGCTTTAGCAGAAGTCACTAGTATTAGGACCTACCCTATCTTCTAAATCAGTAGAAAATTGCACAATTAAATGGAGTTCCCATAAATATTTTCATTGCTTAAGCAAGATAATTATTTTGATACATCAGAACTACTGTTATTAATCTCTCATTACCTTGTATCATCAAACCAGAGCAAAGTAACTTTCCACATCAATGCCATCGTGGCTAACTTGACTTACATAAGTGGTCTATCTACTTTTCAATGAACTTGCACCGTGAATATTCTAATTGGCCTACCTAATCGAAAGCCTTAGAATTTAGGGCTTCCTTTCATAGCTTTAACTTGCCATCAACTTTTTCCCATGCTCACGTTGTTTTTCTCACCATTAACATCTTATAGTCACAGTATATCATGGAACTGCCCATGTTCTTCCCTTCAATGTTCTCTCCTGTGAGCTCGTGCAAGATTTTTGTCAAACCAAAGTTTTGGTTTTGAGCAAAAAAAAAAAAAAAAAAAGCTTAATTAGAGACACATGATATACCCAAGTTCACTTTTGCAAGTACAAAGGCCAATGTTTTCAAAATAAACCTTAAAGTTAAAATTAACGCCATTGAACCAAGTCTATTCTAAAACCAATCTCAAATCTCATCCTACATGCATTGACGCTGCTCCACTCCACTTCACATTACGAAATTTCCCTCCAATTTGAGCTTACTCCATGCAACTGCATCAATCAATATCTCATGACACAGAAGAGCCGGAAATCAAAGAAATTCCCAGGTTCAATACCATTTTGCTTCTATTTCAATCTCTCAACCAAGATCCACAATTTCCTAGGCGAGAAAACCTCCATACACTCCACATTGTCAATCACATGTCCTGTAATACTTGAGCAACAAAAACCCCAAATTAGCCATCACTACAACATTGTCCAACTGACCACCCTCACCCCTGAAAAAGAATACATTAGATTAGCAATCACCCTACACACCTAAACAGTACAAGCCACTAAAACTATTCATCTATTGCTTTGGAACATTCACCTAAATTCCTACAGCCTGAACCATTATGACCAAAAATGTCAGAGAGGACTTCATCACATCCTTAATCCTCAGAAAGACAAAACTATACAGCACTACTAATCCTTCATTCAATATGAACAAATACAAAAATAGAGGCTTTGAGTGACAACACAGAAACATCAAGAACTCTGGAAATTTCATTAACACACATTGTACATACATAGTAATGTAATTCCCATCATACCTTACATATCGCCGGCAGAAAACCCATGCGTGACCCGCCCGCTTTTTCATGGCTATCAAGACCTTCCACCCATTGGGCAAAGTATCCCCAAACTCATTGGCATCAACAACCTTCCGCTTCTTCCTCCTACTACCCCATTGCCCCTCCAACTCGTTTATGAACTCCAACAACTCGTCCGGCTTCGTCTTCCCTTCAGTTCGCCTCCTGAGCTCTTCCCCATAGGGATCCTCCATTTTTGCCAACTGTGCTAAATCCACCACAACCCCATTCTTATTCACCAGACCCTTCTCCACTTCCTCGCTCACACCCTCATCTCTTCCTCTCTCATACACAACTGCCACCGGCAATGCCGGTTGCTGCTCCGTCATAAACTTGGGCTTCCTCCCCCGTTTCCTCTTCCTCTCTCCTCCAGCTTCACCATCCACCGGCATCGGAACCGCAACATTCAAGGGTTCGGGGGGAATAGCGTCGCTGTACTCCACATTAACGGATACAAAGGGGTCGGCGGAGGAATTAGGGTTGTAGAAGAGGTTTTTGAAGAGAGAGATGATGCGGGAGTTTTCAACGTGCTCAGAATCAAGCGGCTCAACAATGGTGGATGGCGGTTTAGGTTTGGGAGTGGTGAGGTCCGGCTTGCGAGGGGCCAAGCGGAGGCGAGAGTAAGTCTGCTTCCGACTTCCGGCGGACTCGTTGAAGATGGAGCGGTCGATTTTGGGAATCACGACGTCGTCGCACCGGCGGAGGTCGAATGCACGGGCGGAGCAGAGAGATAGGGCGGTTAGCTCCGATTGAGAGAGAAGGCGGAGATCGACGATTGAGAGGGACTCCAGAGAAAGGCGGTCCGGCGGAGGAGGCGGCGCCGCCGGTGGGTCGACGGTGGTTGAGGCCATCTCTGCGGTGGAGAGAGAAAGGGGGAAGAGAGAGAGTGAGTGGGGAGAGGGAGGGAGGGTTTGTTGGTTAGGAAGTAGTACGGCGTGGGAGATTCGAGAGAGAGAGGATTACAGATGGGCCGGGTTCAATGGACCCGGATCTTAGATTTTGGAATGTGGACTTAGCTTCTCGGCGGCCCATATGGATAATAGTTTTGAGAAAATGGGTCGAGGCCCATGATAGCTTATCCATTCCATTATGCTCACAACCATGGAAGGATTCGTGATTCTTTTCCAAGTCCTAATTTTTTTTATGCAGCGATTTACGTAGTGTCGATTGCTAAACCACTGAGTAGTAGCTTCCCTAATTTGTATAGAAACTAAGATGATGTGATACAGACTGCAGAACCAAAGGGAGTGGAAGGAAAGATATGCAAAGAGCAAAAAAGAAACAAAAATTGACAAGAAAGTTGTGAAAAACAGGGTTACCTTTGAAGCAAATTGTGATCTTAAAGACAATAAGTCTTGTGACTTTGTCGTTGTTGTTACAATCTATCACAACTGAACTTTCTTTTTCTTTGTTGAATGTCTCATTTATGGCCTGGTGGAGAGTGAGCAATGGTGGTGATGCTTTCATTTCACGTTAAGGAGGTTCAGTCCCATTAGGCTCCTGCTTTGAAGTTGAAGAGCTTTTTGCAAATCTGTCTGTTGCTCCAGCTTCCTCTTGTACGACATGCACTAAGTGTCCTATGATATTTCCCCCCTGACATTTTCTAGACCAAGTTTAATCCATTTTAATATGGGGCAAGTTATTAGTTTAGAAAATTGGAGACTTCAAACGACATAGAATGGTTACTAACTTGGAGGTCAAAAGAGTCCTTGGAATTGAGTAATGTCAGAGAATTACATGTGCCAAACTCTCATGTCCATTTGTTGTTGTTGCTGCTGTTTTCTCGATATGCATATCATAGGAGCAAAGGGATCATTGAAATTATTATAGTTTTAATACGGCTCAAGAAAGAACCCATTTGCAGTGCAATTAAGGTTAGATATGATCAAATAGAAGATAGCTGACATATAATCAAATAAAAGATAACTTACATATTAGTTATTGTAGGCAAACTTTGATTTTGGGAGAGAGCAAGAGTTTAGATCAAAATAGTTGTACGTAGGTCCTTGAGCATAGGCCTGAAAGTATTAGTTGGGCAGGCAGATTGAGAAGGCGACAAAAAAATAGGCAATGGACTTAGACTTACAGTTGGAGTTTTGCCAACCCAAAATCATTTTCTCTCTATCAAATACTATACATTATCCTATCATGAAATTTTCTGCAGAAAACATGAGTACGTGTAAGCTTGTGATTTGGAATTGATCCTACTTCGTACTTCTTATAACTGAATTGGAATCGATCATAATTAAGCTGTAACTTATACGTATAGAAGACTTATATCCAATAATATTGAGCTCTGTGCTTTTTACCATGGGAAGACAATATAGAAGTTCAAAAAAAAAAAAAAAACACAAAATTGTAGTTCCTCATTTATACGAGTCGTACTGCCATTATTTAAAGCAAGTCACAAGATGGTGAGAACAAGGTACATACCTAGGCTGAAATGACTATAATGCGATAAAAAATGGTGATTTGGCTTCCCCTTTTGAAAACACTACTTGTGCCACGCACTAAACTTGTATTTGGATTAGGTCTACAGATTGAAAAGGTTATAGAATGTGAAGACGGTGAGTAATTTATAACAAAGATTCAAATTGAGCTTAAAAGTAAAGAAACATACTGCACAAGGAAGGGGGAATTAATTATTACTCAATAAAATCGCATAGAATATGACATACCATAAAGAAAAATGCATGTCAGTTGAGACCGTTTCGACCTGAATATGAGTAACTGTTGTGTTGTAGGTATGGCTGCAAAAGTAAATTTCAGATTAACATAGCTAAAGTGTCTTTCTTAATTAATGATGAGCACCAGAAAACATTCACATACAAAATAGGTATGAATATGTTGAAAATTACCACTTACTGTAAGGAATTCACATTTAATGGAGTCTCATGTTCAGGTGGGCCCTTATCTCCAAAGCTAATCCTTCCAACTCTATCACGTCTAAAACACATGGAAAATGAATCTGCAATAAAGCCTTCTCTCACCAATATGCTTGGTACAGATATAATCTCCATACCAAGTCCAAATAAACTGTCAGGTGCCGCAACATCTAGGAATGAACGAGTCTGAATTTGTCCACAGCTGCAAACACATGACATAGATTCAAACACAAAGGAATAAGATGCCAAACCAATCTTATGCCTTACTCAAAGTTTAACAAGTCAAACTAAAACCTGTCTTTAAGGATAAATGAAATCTGAATATGTTCATTTGGACTGACTGAAGACTCCTATTGCCACATACATAGCAACCAACAGATAGCTCACTCACTAGCCATGGTTTATGGAACTGCTGGTGTAACACCCCAACTTTTAACAACAAGATTAAACCACTAATTATGATCCCAAACCTGTGATTAGCGCAGCGGTACACTTAAGTTGGAGTATTACCGCCGTCCCCACTCGGGACAAGGCAACACAACCACAAAAAACAACTTCAAACCACAAGGGAAAACAAGCTTAACTCCAACAAAAACCAACTTATACACAACTTATACAACACTTGAAAAAGGTACATAACCATATTAATAGAAAGGTTCCACAACTTCTTCAACCCCCTGAATGCCCTTGCCAACTCGCGAAAGACCTTAGAGTCTACCTTGCTTGGGTCGGACTACTTCTGACTGGATTTACCCTTGCCTTGGGAGCTCGAACCTCCTAAAACAAAACATTTAAAACAGGCGCAAAAGTGAGTGGGGAAACACTCAGCACACAAACCTCCAACACGTCAAACCGTTCGAAAACGGTTTTCGGTGCCGCCATTTAAAATCATTTTGAAAACGGGGACGGGGCTAAACGCGCATTAAATGGATTTGGCATAGATGTAAACAAGTAAAAGTAGACATGGTATACATATATATATATATAGGAAAATAGAGTGGTATCCCTTACGATCTGGTGCAAAGCACCTAACACGCCGCACGCCCAAACCGATCCGAGTTTGGGTGGGTGATCATCATGATCGGACACTTGTCAGTCCGTAACTCGATCAGAGCACCTATAGATGAGTAAAGGCTAGCACTACACGACTAGCTAGAATTATACTATATGGCGGACCACCTTTGAAAATAATATTGTATAATCATAAATCATGACATAAATTGATATGAATAAGCATCGAAACGTGCTTGGATGGTAAAAGTTGGACAATTTGCGTACCTTGAATCGGTGCGATGTTAGACGGTGCGTCTCGGCCTTGGGTTGGCTTGGGCGGCTTCGGAACTAAAATAAGAAAAGTACAAAATGGAGAACCGAATAAAGTTCTTGGTGAGTTTCAAATGTTAGTTAAAATAAGGACTAAGAATGAAATAACTTAGAGAGAAAATTTCAGGTTTTTAAGAAATAAAGTTTTTAGCATAACTCGGGCTAGAAAACTCGGAATTAAGCAAACGAGCACTTCTCGGAAAAGGGAAAATCATGATCTACAACTTTGTCAACATGACCGAGGTCTAAAAATGAAGGTAAGGGCCTGAAAAATAGCCCGGACAGAAGCTGAAGCTGTAATTTGGAAACTAAAAACCTTTGGTTTGATCTCTTGATGTGAACTCATAAAGAAGCTGGAACAAGAACGAATGGTAGCTTAAAAAGCGAAAAGACTTAAAAGTATTTATATTGATGAGGAATGGAATTTAAGGAAACGAGAAGCTAGAATAAAGATTACGGAGTGCCTTGGGTTTAATTTGGTATGTCGCTAAGCGACAAAGAAAAACTTATAGAGATAGATTGATGAGCTTTGGAAGTGTTTAAATGATGAATTGGACTTAAGAATTGATGAAGGACTAAAACCTAGGATCATTAGACCTCAAAGAGCTCTTGTGTTACTGATGCGATCCGCAACCCAACCTTAGGTCGATTATCACTATATGATTCAAACCTTCAAACTTGATCATAAAAATTACAACTTTGATAAATAACCTTAACCTTTAAAAGATAGCATTTTCGACTTAAGAAAACACTTCTTGGATGTCCTAATATTGACCAAAGAGTCTCCAATAAAAAGAATCCCTTAAATGATTGACATTGGATCACAAAATCCCAATTTATTACTAAATTTTCTGGGCAGAACCTCTATGGACAACCCTTATTCGCGACCTTATAACTCTCACTCCCGACATCGGATGTCTATAAACCATACCTTTCCGGAAAGCTTGCAACGTGACCTAAAACTTTCATGTTTACCTTAAAAACTAATAAGGCCTCTAAGTGGACGAAAATCTTCTCTCAAGTCACTGACTCAGAAAACGTAGTTAATTTCGTGTCGTCACGGTTTTGGCCATATCTCGACCTACGCATGTCGGAACCTTGAAATTCCAAAGCCTATAGTTAGCTAACACCTTGGGCTATCATATGGAGTAAAAATCTGGCCTAAAACCATACTCTTAATTCTCTGTAAAAATCAGATTCCCAAACAGAACTTTAATGCCCTTAATCCCACTTCTAATGTTTGTTTTAGCTTCTAAAATCATACCAATTCACAACCAAACCTCAAATTAGTTAATTTTCATCATATTTCCAGAAATAAACACTCACAAAATGCTCAAATGCAGCCATAAACTTCACATACAACCATAGATTAGAACATGCTATTTGAAACAACATTTAAACTAGCACCTTCTTCATGAAAACTCTCCAATTTATAACACTAGAGCATAAAAACACTTACTTAACATAATCAATACTTATAATTAGCCCCTAAACTCACTATTTCTTCACTAAACTCACATGCATAAAGAGAAAATCATCATCCAACATAATTTCAACCAAAACACCTTAAGAACAACCCAAAACTCACATGCATTCAACCCAAACTCAAACCCTAATTTAGCAAATACAACCACAACTTTGAATTCATGCTAAAGGAGTATAGAAGAGATAGAATTTGCAAGAATAACATAAAAAGAACATGAATTTCAGATTAGGGTTTAATTGGATTTGAATTGGGGGGGTTTGAGAGATTACCTTTGAGGAAGAAAATTGATGAAAACACAAGAGAGGGGGAGGAGTGGCCGGCGGCCACCCTTGGACGGGGGTGGAAGCGGCGCCGGTGGCCGGAAAACACCAGCAGGGGGGTCTGCTCGGCTGAGGGGAAGAGGAGAGAGGGAGGAGTGGGTTTGGTGTTTGAGAATTAAAAGATGTAGTAAAATGAACCCCTTCCCCCTTTAACACTAATATATAACCCATACTAATTAAATTAGGACAACAATTAGAGGCTTAATGACATTAGAAACATCAAGTTAAAATAAAATACTTTTAAGTACACTAGCTTGAAATAATTAGTTTGTATTAAATAAAATTAATCGATAACAAATCGGTACAATAAATTGGAACTTTAAATTAAAGAGAAATTAAATAGGTAAAATATAAATATTACTTGTAAATAAATAAAGAGAGTACAACCCAAATAAATTAAGGTTTGGATAATAAAATACAAATGTTGAGGAGTGAAATAATTAAACCCCTTTTTGGTTAAAGAAATAACGTAAACGATAAAACCCGAAACAGTTTAACTTATCGGGTGAATTAAGTAATTCAAAGACTTTTAAACCAGTAACTCGACACCTTTTGCCATCTCCTGCTCGAGATTTTCTACCGCTACATAAATAAATTAGATAAAATCGAAAAAAAAATAGAACATACTTTAGCTAATTACGACAATTAGTACATTAATTAATACAGTTTTAGGGCGGGTTGTTACACCCTCCCCCCCTAAAAGAAAGTTTCGTCCCCGAAACTTGCTGTTGGTAGCGATTGCGGTTGATTTACCTCTAAAGAGATGAGGGTATTGTTTCTTCATGCTTTCCTCGGTTTCCCATGTGGCTTCTGAGGTGTCTTGATTTGCCCATAGCACCTTGACTAAGGGAACTTCCTTTGAACGTAGTCGTTTGGTTCTTTGATCTAAAATCTGAATCGGCTGTTGCTCGAAAGTTAGATCTTCGGCTAATAGCGGGGGTTCTTCATCAAGAATATGCGTCGGGTCCCACACGTATTTCCGGAGTTGGGAAACGTGAAAAACGTCATGAGTCTTCCCTAAGCTAGAGGGTAACTCTAACCGATATGCCACTGGATTGATCTTTTCCACAATAGGGTATGGCCCGATATGGCGAGGGCTTAATTTCCCTCTGATGTTAAATCTCCGGACCCCTTTAGTTGGAGAAACCTTAAGAAAAACTTGGTCTCCGACTTGAAATTCGAGCGGTCTTCGCCTGTTATCCGCATAGATCTTTTGCCTACTCTGGGCGGTCTTGATGTGTTGCTGAATGACTCTGATTTTATCCGTGGTGTCTTGGATTAACTCGGGACCTATGACTAGTGCTTCGTCTAGATCTCCCCAACACAACGGGGTACGACATCTTCGGCCATAAAGAGCTTCAAAAGGAGCCATTCTAATGGTGGACTGATAGCTATTGTTATACGAAAACTCTACGAGCGGGAGATATCTATCCCAATTCCCTTGAAAATCTAAAACGCACGCACGCAGCATATCCTCTACGATTTGGTTCACTCTTTCGGTTTGACCGTCACTCTCCGGGTGGTAGGAGCTACTAAAGTTGAGTTTAGTACCGAAGCCTTCACGTAGCGCTCCAAAATCTCGATTGAAATCTTGTGTCTCGATCGGATACTATATCTTTTGGGATTCCGTGCAGCCGGACAACCTCTTGAATGTATATATCTGCTAACTTATCTACCTTCCACCCTTCATGGATAGGGATAAAATGTGCCGACTTTGTAAGGCGGTCCACAATCACCCAGATGGCATTCCTTCTGAATACAGTGAGGGGCAATCCCATAATGAAACCCATAGAAATCGAATCCCATTTCCATGTGGGAACTTCCAAAGGTCTAAGTTCACCTGCTGGTCGTTGATGCTCTGCCTTGACCGTTTGGCATGTTAAGCATTTATCCACATAGTTGGCTATGTCCTTCTTCATATTCGGTCACCAAAAGTTTTCCCTTAAATCTCTATACATTTTTGTACCTCCAGGGTGTACGGAATAGGATGAGTTGTTGCCTTCTTCCAACAGCTTAAGCCTTAAATCTCCCCTGTTGGGTACACATAACCTATTCTGAAACCTTAAGGTTCCGTCCTCTTGAATCAAAAATCCCGGCATCCCCTTCACGACTAGATTATCCTTGATCCTCTTAAACTCGGGATCGTTTACCTGTTCCGTCTTAATTTCCTCAATAATGGACGGTTGTAGGGACAATGCAGCCAATCTCTTAATCACCTCCCCTTGCTTAACTAGCTCAACGCTCTCTTTACTCAACTCTTGCTGTAATTTTGGGTGGATCTCGAGGCCGGTCAACCTCCCATACTGAGTCTTTCTACTCGGGCCATCAGATTTGCTTTGCTTTACCAGGATGGTATTGGATATCCAGATCATAATCCTTAATGAGTTCTAACCACCTTCGTTGCCTTAAATTCAACTCCCTTTGAGTGAATATGTATTTGAGACTTTTGTGGTCCGTAAATATAGTCGTAGGAACTCCATAAAGATAATGCCTCCAAATCTTCAGGGCAAACACCACTGCTGCGAGCTCTAGGTCATGTGTTGGATAATTCTTTTCATAAGGCTTCAGTTGCCGTGACGCATAGGCTATCACCTTGTTGTCCTGCATCAGCACACATCCCAACCCTTGATGGGATGCATCACTATATACCACATACTCCTTTCCTTCCTTGGGAAGGGATAACACCGGTGCGGTCGTTAATCTTTCCTTGAGCGCCTGAAACGCTTCTTCGCAATCACCGGTCCATTCGAAATGGGTTGACTTTTTGAGAAGATTAGTCAGCGGAAGAGCTATCTTCGAGAAATTCGGAACGAATCTCCTATAATATCCTGCCATACCTAAGAAGCTTCGAACTTCGCTAACCGTAGTGGGTCTTGCCCAATCCTGAACGGCAGAAACTTTGCTAGGGTCCACCCTGATCCCTTCACTAATAACTATATGCCGTAGAAATGCCACTTCCTTAAGCCAAAACTCGCACTTTGAGAATTTAGCGTACAATTGTCGTTCCCTTAAGGTTTGAAGGACAATCCTTAGATGACTCTCGTGCTCTTCCTGTTTCTTTGAGTACACTAGAATATCATCTATAAATACTACCACAAACTTATCCAGATAAGGTTTGAACACTCGGTTCATCAGATCCATAAAGACTGCTGGTGCATTTGTAAGCCCAAACGGCATCACTGTAAATTCATAATGCCCGTATCTTGTCCTGAAAGCAGTCTTGGGAATGTCCTCGGCCCTAACTCTGAGCTGGTGGTAACCTGACCTTAGATCAATCTTGGAGAACACTCCGGCCCCTTGGAGTTGATCGAATAGGTCGTCGATCCTCGGGAGAGGGTACTTGTTCTTGATGGTAACCTTGTTCAACTCCCGGTAGTCAATACATAGCCTTAAGCTACCATCCTTTTTCCTCACAAATAACATTGGAGCTCCCCAGGGTGATGTACTAGGTCTGATGAATCCTTTACTCAACAAATCATCCAATTGTACCCTTAACTCCTTAAGTTCTGCGGGTGCCATTCTGTAAGGTGCCTTAGATATAGGTCTAGTTCCCGGAATTAGCTCAATCTCAAAATCGATCTCCCTCCTCGGGGGTAACTCCGAAACTTCTTCGGGAAAAACATCCAGAAAATCGCGTACCACGGGGATCTCTTCTATCCTGGGTGGACTCTTCAGACTTCCACTTATCGAACACAGGTAACCCTCGCACCCGTGATTTAGCAGCTTTCGAGCCTTCACATAAGTTATGATGGGACACGGTTTAACTCCTAAGTCCCCAATGAAACGGACTTCTCTTCCCGAAGCATTCTTAAGGATAACTATACCTTCCCCGCATCTAATCTGCGCTTGAGTGAAGCTCAACCAATCCATTCCTAGGATAATATCGAATTCCTCTAGATCTAGCTGAATAAGATTAACTGGAAATATTCAACATAAGTGGTACACCCACAAAACTATTTGTGCACAACATGGTCTGACCGTTAGGCAAACTGATGGAATATTTCACTGCGCAGGCTAGACTTTGCAAATTTAATTTCGAGACAACTTTTGTTGAGATAAAAGAATGTGTTGCACCAGAATCAAACAATGCAATTAAAGGTCGTGCACATATATTATGATTCGATTCTGACCATACCAGATCTTGCTGCCTCTTTCCTGCCCATGGCATATGCATGACCCACACTGCCCTGCTGTGGCGTGGTCCTCGCTGGCGGTGCTGTTCGTGTGGTACCCGATTCCTGTCTTCGTGACCTCCTTGGACACTTCAGAGTCTTATGATCTGATGCCCTGCACCACAAGCAGTTGTCGGTGCCCACCCGACATTGGGCGGTAGTGTGGTTTATTCTGCTGCACTTCTTGCAGGGTTCCCTAACAGCAGCTGGGGCGGCTTGATTCTTGGGAGTTGGAGGTATTGGTCGCTTGACTTGACTACCCTCCACGGTAGACACACTAGTCACTCCCCTATCATTCCATTTTCTCTTTGTATTCCCTTGGTTTCCCGGGTTCAGGGCTCTCAACTCCTTTCTTACCCTTTCTACCTCAGCAGCCCTTTCATACATTTCTTGCATGGTTAGAAAGTGATGGGACGACATCTGGCTACGAATGTATGGCGCTAGGCCTCCCTCATACCGGGTCAGTTTCAACCTCTCCGAGGCCACATGGTCCGGGGCAAAACGGGCCAGCTCATTAAACTTCGCCGTGTACTGCATCACCGTGATATCCCTATTGAGCATGCTCCATTCTAGAAACTCCTTTTCTTTCTGACGTCTAAGGGAGACGGGGTAGAACTGGGCTCTCAAATCGCCTAGAAAATCGTTCCAAGACTTATCAGTCCCCTGGTATGCATCCTTAATGGTCTTCCACCAGATATCAGCTTCTCCTTTTAGGTAATAGGTCCCTATGGTCAGCCTTTTTCCTTCGAGCACCTCAACTACCTCAAAGATTTTCTCCATCTCTCGAATCCATTCCTCCACCACGGGGTCATAACTTCTCGTATAAAAAGTTGGGTTCCTCCTGGCTACCCTATCTGCGTAATTCTCTTCCCTAGGCTGACTTGCTTGACCCACAGAGGGAATGGGTATACGCTTGAGTAATTCTTGAACTAGAATCCCAAAGGGGTCAGGATATGGTGGTGGATTAAGAGGGCGGAACCTAAAGACGACTCAGGATGGGTAACTAATCCTGGGTTAATTTGAGGCCCTTGTATCTCAAGTTGGTTTCTTCTCGAAGCTTCATTCTCGGACCCTCCTAGTGGTGGTGAATTCCCCGAACTTAGCGACATGCTACAATATAACAACAAAGCATATTATTATTCCACATAGTTTAACACTGTTTCCCCTTTTCATAACTCAGTCATAGAAGTTTTAAGTTTTTATCAAGCGTCTCCTTATAGGATCCTTGTTACTTCGTTAGGTTATAACACCCACATACATGCATGTAATATTAGAAACCCCAACTAAAATCCTCACAATCCCATAATATCATAAAACACATCGACCTATGCGGTAAAGAAAAAAAAAACCCAACATATATAATACTACTGCACCCATCCACAACCAATTGTGAGAAAGAAAACCCCTTTTTAATTGTCCTACGGCAGGCTTTTCCGCCCTTCATTCATAATACGGCGCAATAGCAAATAAACAAGTTCTAAGGTTTCCCCGAGTTACAACCAATGCTCCCCTTTCGCAAAATAATTAAAGGGAGATCACAAAAATCAGCATAGTTTGACTAATTACAAAGGTGACCCAAGGCAAAAATATTTAGTCACCCGCAATGTGTATGCAGTCATCTAGCTTAATCTAAGGTTAGCTTCCTAGTTATCCCTGCACAAAAGTTAGTTATATTCAGCCTTCTTCAAACTTGTGAGTTGGACTCTTCCTGCTCCCTAGCTTCCTCCACGTGTCGCAGTTGCAAGGGGCGAACACTCTTACGCTTGGTGCGATGGATCTTAGGCCCCAAGTCGGTCTAGTCGTAGCACTTCGCTATCGGCACTACATGAGTAGATGTTCCCTCGCCGCGGTTCTTGGCGTGCCTAGGCCCTGGGCACTCCACTTCCTGATCCCGATCCATGCTAGGGTCATCTTCTTCCTTCCCAGCCTCTCGGGCTGTGGGCGTAGTCTCCCCATGAGTAGGCGATCTCGGAACGATCGGGCGTCCCGTGATGAGAGGTGTAAAGTGCAACCGTACTTCATCCGCCGGTGGAGAAAACACATGCGGTGGAGTCACTCCTGCGTTAGGAGGAGCGGGCAACGCTAGCATCTCGTATAGGTAGGGTCCTAGCTTGCTGACATGGAGGCCTAGTGATTGCGCAGTTTGTGTAATAACTGCCTCCATAGCTATTTGATTCCAAGCTCCAACGTAATTAAGGCACCACGCATGACGTCCTGGTTCTCCTCGAAGGAGCAATTGGCGATACCTGTCTCTAATATCGTCCCACGGGCTCTCGTGGGGAAGAGTGGTTAGTAAGCATCGGGCTCGACAATCATCGTCATGGTATTCCGATTTTGGATTTGCAGCGCAATGAACTTCGAAAGCATCTTGCAAGACTTTGAGATGAGCTTGAACATTCGTAGTAGGTTCCATGAACATCGCGAAAGGATTTGGGAGAGGGTTGCCGTTGGCATCCATCTACATCATACATAGAGTGCAAACTCAAGGTCTTAAAAATCTTATCAAATTAAAGAAAACTTGATGACGTAAATAAAAGAAACAAAAAAGAAAAACAAGGCAAGGTTCGAGTCTCAACCAAGTTAACCCCTTATGAGTAATCAAAGAAGCTCTTGTTCAATTTCTTTTTAACAATTTCTTGTACCCCTTAAATCGCGTAATTTTGGACGTCCTTACAAATTCTCCCATACTAAGCTCAAATACTCATTTCATCCTACACCAATCCCACTTGGGACCGGTATTATAACTGATACATTAACAATTACGAACCTTTAAAAAGTACCTTAACATGCTTCATTATTCCACAATATACTTATCAAGCTTTACTTGCATAAACCATTAGACTCAACTCAAATTTCACTTAAATTCTCCTTAAGATTTGACTAGAGTTCTCTAAAATCCTTGGGAAATTTCGGCAGCACTTCCCCTGTAAATAGAGTTATCCCCAAATTTACATAATCTTGTATACTTGCAAGGAAAACAATTCATACTCTATACAACACCTAGAGCTTCATGCTCTTCAACAAACCCCACATAATCACAAATTTTTCCCAAACTGACCACAAGAGATACACATTTCACACATACTTAACTTTTCTTCTCAAGTCTAAAGCATAATACTCAATATCTTAGGGAATTCTACAACCCCAAATTCCACTTATAACACCGCTCTGATACCACAACTGTAACACCCCAACTTTTAACCACAAGATTAAACCACTAATTATGATCCCAAACCTGTGATTAGCGCAGCGGTACACTTAAGTTGGAGTATTACCGCCGTCCCCACTCGGGACAAGGCAACACAACCACAAAAAACAACTTCAAACCACAAGGGAAAACAAGCTTAACTCCAACAAAAACCAACTTATACACAACTTATACAACACTTGAAAAAGGTACATAACCATATTAATAGAAAGGTTCCACAACTTCTTCAACCCCCTGAATGCCCTTGCCAACTCGCGAAAGACCTTAGAGTCTACCTTGCTTGGGTCGGACTACTTCTGACTGGATTTACCCTTGCCTTGGGAGCTCGAACCTCCTAAAACAAAACATTTAAAACAGGCGCAAAAGTGAGTGGGGAAACACTCAGCACACAAACCTCCAACACGTCAAACCGTTCGAAAACGGTTTTCGGTGCCGCCATTTAAAATCATTTTGAAAACGGGGACGGGGCTAAACGCGCATTAAATGGATTTGGCATAGATGTAAACAAGTAAAAGTAGACATGGTATACATATATATATATATAGGAAAATAGAGTGGTATCCCTTACGATCTGGTGCAAAGCACCTAACACGCGCACGCCCCAAACCGATCTGGAGTTTGGGTGGGTGACTGCTATGCAGTCGGACACTTGTCAGGTCTGGTAACTCTGATCAGGAGCACCCTATAGATGAGTAAAGGCTAGCACTACACGACTAGCTAGAATTATACTATATGGCGGGACCACCTTTGAAAATAATATTGTATAATCATAAATCATGACATAAATTGATATGAATAAGCATCGAAACGTGCTTGGATGGTAAAAGTTGGACAATTTGCGTACCTTGAATCGGTGCGATGTTAGACGGTGCGTCTCGGCCTTGGGTTGGCTTGGGCGGCTTCGGAACTAAAATAAGAAAAGTACAAAATGGAGAACCGAATAAAGTTCTTGGTGAGTTTCAAATGTTAGTTAAAATAAGGACTAAGAATGAAATAACTTAGAGAGAAAATTTCAGGTTTTTAAGAAATAAAGTTTTTAGCATAACTCGGGCTAGAAAACTCGGAATTAAGCAAACGAGCACTTCTCGGAAAAGGGAAAATCTTGATCTACAACTTTGTCAACATGACCGAGGTCTAAAAATGAAGGTAAGGGCCTGAAAAATAGCCCGGACAGAAGCTGAAGCTGTAATTTGGAAACTAAAAACCTTTGGTTTGATCTCTTGATGTGAACTCATAAAGAATTTGCCGAACAAGAACGAATGGTAGCTTAAAAAAAGACTTAAAAGTATTTATATTGATGAGGAATGGAATTTAAGGAAACGAGAAGCTAGAATAAAGATTACGGAGTGCCTTGGGTTTAATTTGGTATGTCGCTAAGCGACGAAGAAAAACTTATAGAGATAGATTGATGAGCTTTGGAAGTGTTTAAATGATGAATTGGACTTAAGAATTGATGAAGGACTAAAACCTAGGATCATTAGACCTCAAAGAGCTCTTGTGTTGCTGATGCGATCCGCAACCCAACCTTAGGTCGATTATCACTATATGATTCAAACCTTCAAACTTGATCATAAAAATTATAACTTTGATAAATAACCTTAACCTTTAAAAGATAGCATTTTCGACTTAAGAAAACACTTCTTGGATGTCCTAATATTGACCAAAGAGTCTCCAATAAAAAGAATCCCTTAAATGATTGACATTGGATCACAAAATCCCAATTTATTACTAAATTTTCTGGGCAGAACCTCTATGGACAACCCTTATTCGCGACCTTATAACTCTCACTCCCGACATCGGATGTCTATAAACCATACCTTTCCGGAAAGCTTGCAACGTGACCTAAAACTTTCATGTTTACCTTAAAAACTAATAAGGCCTCTAAGTGGACGAAAATCTTCTCTCAAGTCACTGACTCAGAAAACGTAGTTAATTTCGTGTCGTCACGGTTTTGGCCATATCTCGACCTACGCATGTCGGAACCTTGAAATTCCAAAGCCTATAGTTAGCTAACACCTTGGGCTATCATATGGAGTAAAAATCTGGACTAAAACCATACTCTTAATTCTCTGTAAAAATCAGATTCCCAAACAGAACTTTAATGCCCTTAATCCCACTTCTAATGTTTGTTTTAGCTTCTAAAATCATACCAATTCACAACCAAACCTCAAATTAGTTAACTTTCATCATATTTCCAGAAATAAACACTCACAAAATGCTCAAATGCAGCCATAAACTTCACATGCAACCATAGATTACAACATGCTATTTGAAACAACATTTAAACTAGCACCTTCTTCATGAAAACTCTCCAATTTATAACACTAGAGCATAAAAACACTTACTTAACATAATCAATACTTATAATCAGCCCTTAAACTCACTATTTCTTCACTAAACTCACATGCATAAAGAGAAAATCATCATCCAACATAATTTCAACCAAAACACCTCAAGAACAACCCAAAACTCACATGCATTCAACCCAAACTCAAACCCTAATTTAGCAAATACAACCACAACTTTGAATTCATGCTAAAGGAGAATAGAAGAGATAGAATTTGCAAGAATAACATAAAAAGAACATGAATTTCAGATTAGGGTTTAATTGGATTTGAATTGGGGGGTTTGAGAGATTATCTTTGAGGAAGAAAATTGATGAAAACACAAGAGAGGGGGAGGAGTGGCCGGCGGCCACCCTTGGACGGCGGTGGAAGCGGCGCCGGTGGCCGGAAAACACCAGCAGGGGGGGTCTGCTCGGCTGAGGGGAAGAGGAGAGAGGGAGGAGTGGGTTTGGTGTTTGAGAATTAAAAGATGTAGTAAAATGAACCCCTTCCCCCTTTAACACTAATATATAACCCATACTAATTAAATTAGGACAACAATTAGAGGCTTAATGACATTAGAAACATCAAGTTAAAATAAAATACTTGTAAGTACACTAGATTGAAATAATTAGTTTGTATTAAATAAAATTAATCGATAACAAATCGGTACAATAAATTCGAACTTTAAATTAAAGAGAAATTAAATAGGTAAAATATAAATATTACTTGTAAATAAATAAAGAGAGTACAACCTAAATAAATTAAGGTTTGGATAATAAAATACAAATGTTGAGGAGTGAAATAATTAAACCCCTTTTTGGTTAAAGAAATAACGTAAACGATAAAACCCGAAACAGTTTAACTTATCGGGTGAATTAAGTAATTCAAAGACTTTTAAACCAGTAACTCGACACCTTTTGCCATCTCCTGCTCGAGACTTGCCACCGCTACATAAATAAATTAGATAAAATCGAAAAAAAAATTAGAACGTAATTTAGCTAATTTCGACCATTAGTACATTAATTAATACAGTTTTAGGGCGGGTTGTTACAGCTGGGGTGGGACCATTTCACTCAGCTAGGATCAATCCTATTCTTAAATGTCAAAAAGTAAACACTCATAGTTAATTTGCAAAGAAATTAGAAATATGCGACAAAAAGCATATAGATAATGGAAGTAATGATTTCTTGTAAATATAGGAAGAGTGTAGCTATAAATCTTATTTGAAATGTTAGTTGTCTGTCATTACACTATTTGCAGCAGACAATATTTCTTGATAAACTATGTTTTTTGTGTAGTTCTTGTTTGAGTGTTCAGGTGAAGGTTTTATAAGAACTTTAATAGATTCAACTGTTTTGGCTCGGGATAATACAACATATAGTTGACCGTGGGAAAATACATGTTGTGACAAATATATACCCACACATTCTAAAGTTTGTCCTTGTGCTTTATTTATTGTCATAGCAAAGCATAATCTAATAGGGAACTGAGTTCTTTTGAATGGAATAGGAAATTTTTCTAAATCCGGAGGTTCTAACGATATTCTGGGGAGAAATATTCTTTCTCCATGATGATATCCCACTGCAATCTCACAATCAAGCACATTTTTATCAAATCTTCGACATATTAGACGTGTTCCATTACATAGACCTTTGGAAGGATCAATATTTCTAAGTAATATAACATGACAATTTTTCTTAAGTATTAACATATGTGGGGGGAGTCCATTTGGTATAAGACCATTTATAAAATCTTCATGTTCACCTTGTTGTGTAGGATCTTTAGTCACATCAACATTTGGTAATATACTTTTTCATCTCCCGGGAATTTTTTAATAAGTAATTCGTTGATTTCATCAACATAATCATTTTTCGGTGTCAGTATTGCACGAGAAATCATATTTTCTGGGTTAGTAGCAAAAGTATCCAAGTTCGGAAATATGCTTTCTGCTAACATATTTAAGGAAGCTTTCTCATCAATATATGGTATTATGATATGGGGAGGAAGTTCGATCAAATCATCAGTAATTGCTTTTTCGGTTCCATTCCCGATGCGTAACACATAATCACTAAACTTAGGATCTTCTATAGCTCGCATATTTTTTGTTAATTGTAGTTTTTCTAGTTCATGCCAAATGTTGGATTTTACTAAGCTTGCATCAATTTGTTCTTCCCTTGACTTTTTAGGATTTACAGGTAGAACTTGACGAAAATCTCCTCCAAATACAATTACTTTACCTCTGAATGGTAAACTTGAATCCATAATGTCTTTAAGTGTTCTATCAAGTGCTTCAATTAATTGTCTTTTCGCCATTGAAGCTTCATCCCATATAATAAGTTTAGCTATTTTCAAAAGTTTGACAATATTACTTTCTTTAGTAATATTACAAACTGAGTTATCAGTAACATCTATTGGAAGTTTAAATCTCGAATGTGCAGTTCTACCAAGAGATAAATTTGATGCAGCTATGCCAGAACTTGCGGTAGCCAATGCAACATATCCTTTTGATCTAAGGGTAGCAAGTAAAGCACAATATAAATATGTTTTTCCAGTTCCTCCTGAGCCATCAATAAAAAATGAACCTTGTCTTTGTGAAAGTATTCTATTAATAATTATATCATATGCATATTTTTGTTCTGAATTTAACATATTTATAGATAAAAGATCTCGTTCAGATATTGTTACATTTATTTCATCATCAATTTCTTTTGATGGGTTATCATATTCATTTAAATTTATGTTTTCCTCAACAAGGGCATAGCTGCCTATATTTTTCCCCATAGATTCAAGTATAGAGTTAATACTCTGTAGTGCTTTTATTTTTGCATTGTCTTTAGTTAATCCAGGAATTTTTGCATAATCTTCAGTCAAAGATTGCTCAAATTTTTTCCATAACCCCTTGGGGTCATTAGGAGCACAATAAACTAAAATTGTTGCAAATAGTAGTCGTAATGCATAAGGTATTTGATAATTTGATGCTTCATTTAAGCTTTGCTGAAGATAATCTTCAGATTGTAGTAATCCATGTAATAATGCAGCTTCTCGGTATGACTTGGCTATGACTCCATTAACAGTTTTTAAGTTCTCAAAGGATGTCGCACCTTTTATATGATTGAGAAGCAAACGTAAGTAATACCTTTCACCTTCAGCCGGATAAGCTCCTACAATTCGTCCAATGACGTCCTTTTTCTTTCTTGAATACCAAATCTTATTTTTTTTATCCCAAATATATTTTTCAGGAAAGTCTTTGTAAAGATAATTTCTTGCATTTGGATTACTTTTATTCATTTCAAAATATTCTGTGAGTGATGTTTTAGATAATAACTCATCATTAATAATATGTGAAAGGTCATTAGTTTCTTTAAATGCAACACATTGTTGATCTTCTAGATGCAATTGTAGACTTTGTACAGATGGAAACATTTCATTCAAGCAAAATCCATAAATTCTCCACACGACCTCAGGAGGAGATATCCATCTTCCAATTTGAAAATTGGTAATTTCATCAATGTCATTTGATTTATCTTGAGAAAGTTTATGAAAACCTATTCGATCATGACCTTTGTATATATATTTGTACAAATATTTCACAGCGTTAACAGTTGAGCATATTTCTACGTTAATATGAAGTCAAATGTGGCAAGTAAATAAGGATTATAAGGTACTACCCATCTATTATCTTAAGTAGCATTACGTATTTGCACAGAAATTCCATTCTCACGTCTTCTATATTTTGGATATGAATTTTTGCCATGAGTAGTAATAGAGCAAAATTCTTTAGGGTAGTTGCTTTTACAACGCTCGGTTTTTTTATTCATGCATACATTGTCTTTCTTTAGATTTCCACATGGCCCATGCATCATATGCTTGACAACAGCTGCATATAAATGTCGATTATCATTTTCATTAGGTATTTTAGCACATACAATGTTATCGTATTGTTCTGGAGTAGTAAGTTTATGTGATGGTTTCAATATTATCAAGAAGTGAACATGTGGTAAGCCTCTTTTTTGAAATTCAACTACATATACATAAGCAACAATCAGACCAAATATTTGTTTCTTAAAAAGTTCGTCCTTTAGTTGTAATAATTTTGAATGAAATATTCTAGCAATAAGATCAGGTCTATCTTGCGCTTGTTCACCAGGAAGTAGTTCGCTTTTTATTTCTGGCCAGTTTGGGTTACATGTCATTGTCAAAAATATATCGGGTTTTCCAAATCGTTGTACTAAAGCCATAGCATCAATGTATCTTTTTCTCATATCCCTTGGACCACCAATAAATGATGGAGGCAAAACTATTCTTTTTCCTATGTTAGATGCGCGCGTTTCACCACTGGCGATACTATCAACAATTCCTTTATAAAGATCAGCTCTTATTTGAACTTGATTATTTTGAAAATAGTCTAGTCTAGATGTCTCTAACTTGATGTACATGTCAACAACATATTGTTGGAGAAGACGTTTTGAGTATAATAAGATGGTTTTGTTATGTGGTCTGATTTGTAGTTTGTAACAGTAGTATTCTCTACAAGAAACAGTCTTTCTTTTTTTTTTCTTTACTCCTCCCCTTTCGTAGAACTACATAAGTTGAAAAAGGAAAAGAATTTGTTAATATACTACCTTAAGCATGTGAAATAGATTAAAAGTTTTATATGAACATCAAATATAATGTACCTTGCTCCTCCCGTTGAAGAAGATCTTCCGCTGAAGTCGCTTCGTGAGCATTAATTGTGACTTGGTCTTTATAACTTAAGTTCATGTGAGAAACATCTCTCTTTTTGATTCCTTCATGCCACCCGGAATCTCCATGTGGAAATAGTAAAGGATATTGTAAAGGGTCATAACAACCATAGTAGTATTGTACTTTATGGCTAAAGCCAGCATGGTTATAAACTATGATATCTCTTTCCTTCATCTGTAGAGATTCATTATTTTCAATCCATATTGCTCCAACTTGAGAGGCTGTAGGAGTATTATAAACTCGTTGATCTAAGTTTGGATCTTCTCTTATGACTATCTTATGAGTTTCTACTTCAGGTACGTTTTGAAGTGTTCGGAAGAAGGAAGCATATGGATTTATCTTTAGGATATTAATAAGTTGTTGTAATATTGTTGGTTCTAACTTGCTTGAAAGATTCATGCGATTTTGAAGTTCATGATCGGTATCATAAAAATATAGTTGTAAGTACGAAGGTTGAGTGTTACTGGGCATCAATTCATTAATAAGATGATATACTTGTCCTTGAACTCGAAATGTGTAGATGCCTTTATTTCTTTTGCATAGAGCTTTATCATATTTAACTCCAAAAGAAGTGAAAGCAAACGTATTATTATAAGTTCGAACATATGTTTGAAACTGTTTTGCATTCTTAGAGGTTGGTGTATATAAGTCATATAACTCATTAGGTACATCATTGGATGTTAACAAGATTTCACCATCACAACAACATAAGCATTTAGGTTCACAGTAGAATCTTTTAGCTGGACAATGGGGGCATGGTTTGACTATTGGCAATATTTTGTTTTTGGTGGACATTTTTTAAATAATCAGTAAACTTAATATTTTTTTCCTTTGCTTTTTGCTATATTCTGTATGTTTCTGTGTAGTAGAACCATTGGTGCAATTCTGAGATGATGTTGATCCTATGCCAAAAAAAAAATCACATATTAAATTAACTACACTTGCGTAAACTAAGGAAATATAAGAAGAAAAATTTATGTATTAAATATTACCTTTTTCAAAAGAGCTATAATAGGTAATATGAGCCTTTCCTTTGTCTTTGTGATCGTTAAAAGACTCTGGTTTCTTTTTACCTTGTAAATACAGCAACTTATTAGACAATATATACTCATATATAATATGCATGGATACTTATTCATAATACTATTAGTAGTAAAGTAAACTAATGGTATAAGTTGTACCGATTACCTTTCGATTGAGGCTCTTGTATACGGATAGATAAGCTTCCATTTCCAATATGTGTTTTTACCAAATGTGTGTTTGTATCTTTTGTTGGAGATTCAACAACAACTCCAACTATTACAGGGGTTTTCATTTTATTTCGCTGATATGATTCTCTTCTTTTTTTTCTTATTTCTTCTTTTTTTTTCATCTGACAGAGTAGAATACCATGATCTTTTTTTAGGAGGTGTAATCGAAGTACTACTTAAAGATAGAGTATCCAAAGATTTAATTTGGACAACTTTACTTTCCTTTCTTTGAGCATATAATTGCCTTATTTTTTCCAATATGCGGTTTTTTTGTCAGTATTTGATTCAAGTTTTTTTTTTTTGCTTTCTCGCTTTCGATAATATGATTCTCTTCTTTTTTTACATATTTCTTGTTTTCGTTCCAAAGATAGTGTGGAATACCAATTTCTTTTATACTGTGCCCGATGCGTATCTTGCATCGAACCAGTATTTTCATGTGTGATATGGGCTGATGTACCTAACAAAAGAGCAAATCCTCAACTAAGCAAGTTTGTATAGTTAAATATGGAAGTTGTATAGACAATGTGACATAACCAATACTAATACCTGCTACTTCTATTCCATTTGCCTGATTTGCGGTAGTTTCTGCCACTGTTAATCTGGTTTTCCTAGATCTTTAGGTTTTCTTCTGACATATATGTACATCTTTGCTATTTTTCTAGGCAGACTTGTCCATCAGCTATAGTAAAATTCCTAGTAAGTTATTTCTGCAAGTATGAACAACTCCTAATGAAGAGCTTGTTTGTGGCAACTATGTTCATATGATTCTCAACCTAAATTTTTCTGACAATCACATGTAGACGATCCAATACACAGAAAGCATTAATACAAACTTTACACTTAGTGTCATGTAATCAAAGTCATGGGACTCTTGAAACAAGAATTAGAATAGAAAAACAGGCAGTTAAAGATCGTAAACTAATAGGAAATAAGTCACATCAGTACTTATTGTTTATCGAAGCTAACAATTAACAGCAAGGGAAAACCCGTAGTCAATAGAGACGTAAACACAAAATACTGGAAATTTGTGTGTAATGGTTTTCAATGGATAAGGAGTACTCCAAATAAAACAGAATCAACATTACTTTCATAGCGAGGCAAAAGTTATAGAGATTAATACCTGGATGTAATGAAAATTCACAGTATTGAAAACGTTGGCTCCAACCACTTGAGCTGGATATAGTGAGATTTGAGACTCCTAAAAACTCTGTTCCTGATCACCGAAGCTGACATTTAAAAAAAGGTTAAGTTAGAAAATGTAATTCATGAACTACAAACAATAAAGTTTTAAATTTATGTTTTAACCTAATTGTTCTATAGAAAGTCTTATCCAAGTACTGACAAACAAAACCTCGCAATAGTATTTAAACTGAGCTATACAAAAGATAACAAGTATCCTATATTAGAAAAGAAGATTAGACTAATTACTTATATAAACTAAGGCTTACTCTAGGGTGGCAATCATTTGGATTTTGACTTCATATCTTGGGCTTACCATACAGAAGAGAAGGTCCTATTGGGATAAGGTTGAGTTAATTTTTTTTATCTTAAAATCCTTATCTATTAATCATCACCTTTAACATTCTAAAAGAAAGTAACGCACATAAGAATTATGAGACTATACATAGACTATAGTGAAAAGACAGCAAATTAGTTCTTTTTGTTCTATTTGGAAAAATATATTCTTCTAAAGGGAATTTATAGTGAAAAGAAAATAGAAATCTTTTGTTTTATCATTGAGAAAATGTGAATTTTTTCCTTAATGTTTTTGATGGTTTTGGGGAACCCTTGATGTACAATGACATCAACTTCATTCTGTGATGCATATTGGAAAGAAATAAAAAATAAAATATAATTCAATGATTTATATTGTCATTTGTCAAATACTGTGTAATGTTGTGTTCTATAATATGAAAGTTGACTGTAACTTCTGTTGTGTTTTAACCTTGAAACAGACATTTTATTAGTCAATTACTGTTTGATGTTGTGTTTTAACCCCTAAATAAACATCTTAATTAGCTGCTAAGTTTCAGAAAGCAATGTCTATCTTTTATGACATCAAACCACGAACAGACAATAATGTTGAATATTCCATCAATCTTATCTTGAAATGGTCCTTCCTCCTAATCCTACCTATGAAGGTTTTGTCTATTCCAAAAACTTTTGATTTATAAATGAGTTCGATGTTCCTCAAATAAAATACTCTTATCTTTGTTCATTTCAATAAATGGTTGTTTCACATGAAGAAAAATATTTGCCAGTTATACAGTTCTGTGCCAATAAAATAGGCCTAAAAAATAGTAGTACTCATGAAAAACCATATATAGATGCTCTAAGATTAAATCCCGAATAGGTTAAGAGCCTACTCCAAGGAGGTGAGCTAAAGTTTAAGGCACAAACCCTCCTATCGGTAAGATATAATTTTGACAGATAAGCTTGTATATATAATATGTTTATTTTACAGATAAACTTGGATACATTGAAGTGCAAGTCGTGATACTTTAAAATTATACATCTATACTAATTAATATAGATGAAAATAATGCATGAAGCAAGGCATTTAACAACTTTACAATAGTGATATATTGATTGACGAATGAATTCCACAAAAACAAACCTTCAGAGAGGACAGACTGGCTACAGTCAAAATCTCCAACTCGTGGCTTCTAATTATGTCTACAACCTCCTCATTCCAGCAAAGTGCAGAAGCTGGTCTCCTGAGAAATTATGCGCACAATAATTCATGTAAAAACAAATAAACCCATCAAAATGTGTCAGTGAACTTGCCGACATCCACGAATGTTCTAATGAACATAATATCGTCTGTAATGCATTTAACTTCATTGGTCAAATTTCAAGTAGCAAGAGAGAGAACCTAATATTTAAAAAAATATAATAAAAAAATCAGACTTGTTTTTATGGAAAAAGAACTTTGAACCCAAACCCAAAGTTTCTGGAACATTTATCCTTGCTTTAGAATCCTAAGGGCTCAATCATTGCTCAGCACAAGAGGCTTAGTAATCAAATACCACTTCTAACTCTATGCACATTTTGATGAGATACAATGCATTGTCTGTTAAGTCACACAGATTACTACTAACAGAACCAAAAGTTTAACTCTAGCTTATGCCATGTGATTCCAGCTCCTGTTGTCCAAATGACAATCATTATCAGATGCTGAATGCAGGTGCACTTCTAAAATAATTTCTTAAAATGATTTTGGAGCTCAAAAAGGGGTTGGTAAGCAAGCTGGGTCGGTGATGAAGCAAGCAACCAGGCAGGCATCACAACACTCGACAAACACAACCCTAACATTCTTTTCTACTTGTTTTATGATATGGCAAATTGGCAATGAAAATGAGGGGAAATTGAAGAATTATTTGGATAATTATAGTATGATTCTCTTTTTTGCTGTCATTTTAAGTCTTTGATCCAAGTTTTAATTCATCTTATATTACTTAACAAATTGATCCTAAAACTAATTAGTTGAAGGCTATGATTGTTAAAGATCAATTGTACATGCTCTTTTATGAGTATGCTGACAGGGTCGCAAGCGCACGGTGTACGTAGTAGCACGTCAAGGTCGATCCCACAGGGACTCAATTAGCAGCACAGAAAACTAATCTATAATGCGATTGCTAAGCTAATCAGATTTTGGGTTTTGGAAAATGGTTTAACAATTAATTAAACTAATAAAGCAGGGAAAAACAATCAAAGAGTTCTAATCAAGAGAGAAATATTTCTAGGGAGATGCTAACCTAACAACGAGTTCAATTACTAAAACTTAGCCTGCACAATCATACATTCAAGAATGAATCAAGAATCAATAACCTCTAAATCCTATCGCCCTTTCGATGCTAAATAGAATTATTCTAAACAACCTAATCAACAACTTTCGTGTGTGAACCGTATCGGGTTCAGTATCGGGATCGGTGCCAAGCTTTCATAGCCGGGATTGCGGTTAAAGATAAGGTCGATGAAATCCCGACCCATCATCACCGGACTAAAACCGCTCACCCACTCGTTTTCAGGAATCGTTACACCTTTACAAAAGGCGGGGTGGTGAGCATCACACTATCGTGGCCTCGGCGAGCCATCCTTGTTGAAGTAAGGAGATGCTCGGGACTTGTCAATGACCTCGGAGGCCTCGGGACTGGATTGGGTCATCCCGGAAATGAAGGGCGTGGTGGTATCAAGTCTCGGAAGTAACCAAGTTAATAACTTGCAGGGGAAAAGGCGATCAAAGGTTGGAAATGCGCGCGCCTTCACGCTTTGGGCCATAACTCCTTCAATATAACTTCGATGGGTCTCAAATTTCGGAGCTTATAGTTCACACTGAGAGCTTCCCATTGATATCTTACGGGCCTCAAACGGAGTTCGGATGAAGAAGTTATGCGCATTTGAAGTCGGCATGGAAAACTGCCCAGAAGCGTGGCTCGCCCGAGCCACCATTCTGCCCAAGCGGACAGACGATCGGCTCGCCCGAGCCACCTTTCTGCCGGGTTTTGACGCACACGTGGTCATCCGCTCAGTGGGCCTGCTCGCCCGAGCCACTCCCTGGCTCGCCCGAGCCAAGCTCCTGTCAGATGGCGTCCATCGCACAATCTCCTCTGCCCAACGATGACTTATTGCGAGCAGAAGGCTAGCTCGCCCGAGCAAGATGTTGGCTCGACCGAGCCAACATTCTGTCACGGCCGCGACCCATCCAGACCAGCGACAGGCCATGGCAGACAGAGGGCCAGCTCGCCCGAGCCACCTTTTGGCTCGCCCGAGCCACTCTTCTGTGACGGATGCGCCGTTCGTTATTTTTGCCTTGTTTTAGCCTAATTCCTCGTTTAGTATAAATAGCTTGTTATCTCATTTTTTTAGGCAGCTTTTGATGATTATGAATATGCTTATGCATTGGTTAGGGTTTCCCTAAGTTTTCTCTCAAAATCTAGATTACTTTATCCATTGATTAATGGTGGTATTTCTAGTCATTCCTTTATTGATCATTTGGTGGATTCTTCCTTTATGATGGTCATGGTGGGGTGTTAGGCTTTGGTGGTGAAATTTCCTTTATCCAAGGTCATATCCAATCCCTTTGGTGTTCAAGGTTATTGATATTGGTTGATTTTGGTTATTATTCTTGCTATTATTCAAGTTCAAGGCTATTGTTGAGAAGTTTAAGCATGGGTGATTGAGATGTTCATCTTTCTCCCCTTATTCTATTGCTTATGGATTTCTCTCATCTCTTCTACAACAACAACTCAAGCTAAGTCTACAATCTCTCCCATCGCGCCACGCTCCATTTGGTATCAGAGCTCAAGGTTTTTCATCTAGCTTGAGTTTTATCATTGTTCTTGTTAGTGTGTTCTCTAGTGTTGATTTTTGTGGATTGTATGCAAGTATTGGTGGTCCCCATTCCCTTTGAAATCCAAGAGTATTGGAATACTTTGTATTGTGTTTGTATTTGGTGTTTTTGGTGCATATTGGAGCTTTGAGGAAGAGTTGGAAAGTTGTGCACACAAGGTGTTCGATAAAATGCCCAAGTGAGAAAAACACAAAGAACCCTTATCCAAACACAAGCCAACTACAAGAAAACCCCCAAACTCCACAAAATATCCCAAACACAATCCGTCCCATACCTTTCCCTCGATATGGATGGTCATGATGATTCCGATCGAGAGGAATCAAGCCACCGGGGTAGCCCTCGACATCGGGCTCTCGAGAACCGACTTGCCACCCATGGCGAACAGTTCACCTCCATCGATCGCACTCTTAATGCCATCATGGTACGGTTGGACAACCTCGTCCAAGAGCGTCCGGTTCCACCTCGAGTTGAACGTTCGAGGCGCGTACAAAGCCCTAACCGTCCTCCTCCCTCTTACGAGTCGAGTGACGATGATAGAGGCTCACTACGACCCCATCATCGACGAGAAGCGGTTGAGAAACCCCCATGGGATGAATTCTATGATACCAAGATCAAAATTCCGGAATTCAATGGCAACACCGACCCCGAAGATTATCTTGAATGGGTCCAAATCTTGGATAGGTATTTTGAAGCTGGTGATTATGATTATAGTGATGAACAAGCCTTCAAGATTGCGAGGTTGAAACTCACCAAGGGTGCATCCTTTTGGTTTAAGAATGTCAAGGCACAAAGAGCTAAGGAGGGTCGAGCAAAAGTCACCTTATGGACAAAGCTAAAGCGATTAATGAATCGACGATTCTTGCCTAGTACTTACAAGCGAGACCATGAACTCATTTCATCACTTGATGGGAAAAGAAGAAGAGAGGATTCCTCCCGAGAAAAGCCATTCCACTGTTCCCCACTAACGACCTTTATGTCCCAAAAATGTGTCAAATGTAGACGTGTGGGACATGATGCTTTGCAATGCCCGACAATGGCTATGGTTGAAACTTGGATTGAAGAATCCTTTGGTGTGGAAGAGCATACAGGTGACATGGTAGAAGGTGTTGATGAGAAAAACGTTGAGAAAGAGAAAAGTTCAATGAACGGGGTTATTGTCATTGAGGCCGTTGAAGGGAAACCTCTTGAGCTACTTGAAGTACATAGTGATCTTGATAAAGTTCCAAGCCAAGAGGTGGTTGAGAACATCGATCTTGCCCTTCCTCTTATCCGTGTTGAAGAGGCCTAAGAAGAAGCTGTTGGGTTTTAGGTTATCTATTTCCTAAACAGATACAGATTAATTGGCGGAATATTATAACAGTTATAAACAATTAATCAACACAATTGCAGAGGCTTTAGTAATTATACCTGATCGCTAATTCCTGCTGAAGAAGAGGTTGACCTTCCTGATTCCAATGCTGAAACCCTCTTCTAGATTCCAATGCTGAAACCCTCTACTGAAAAGTCCACGCAGCGCTCCAGGAACCCGATTGCTAGATCGACCCGATCGAGACGAATCTCAATCTAAGATGTATGTGAGATTGTTTCAGGAAACTGATAGGTTTCCTGAAACTAGAACAGAAAGGGGAGAGAAGAACTTAGGAAACCACTCTAGTGTTTCTCTAAGAGTCGAAGGCAGATGGTGTGGAATAATCTCTCCCAGAGACCCCTTTATATAGTGTTTAGAAAACCTAGGGATAGGGTTCAAAACCCTAAAGGGCCGAAAAGAGCAACGACGCGATTTCTGGGCTCAACACGGTCCGTGTCGAAACAACACGGTCCGTGTTGGACTCCAGAAAGTCCAAACATTCGGCCCACGGTCAACACGGACCGTGGTGTCCCAACACGGACCGTGTTGGGTCAACACGGACCGTGTTGACCCCAATCGATCGTATTGGGCTGATTTTTCACGTAAATCGATTTCGACTTTTCTAAACTTGATACAATATCATTTAGGTTACATACATTGTTCCAGGGCACTGACTTGTGTGACCCAGTAGGACCAAATAATATAGTTGTAATTAAACATATTTAATTACCAATTATAGAGGTCTCTAGCAAGACATATAATTACTGTATTACTTTGGTTTAATCTCCGTGTGTATCAAACATTGTCGGGACATTCCCAACAATCTCCCACTTGTCCCACAAGTTTTCGATTCCTTGAATTCCCTTGTCACTTACTGTCTCTAGTTCGGATAAGGTACGCTAAAGTCATCCTTATGTAAGACCCGAACGTTCCTCGATCTCCGAGTTTAGACTTTGAAAAAAAAAACAGATGATCAACTATTGATTCAACTGAGCTCGGCCAAGCATTTTCAGTCCAATCTCACCGAGTGGCCAACGAGACAACTGTCCCTAATAGGGAGGACAATGCCATCTTGTTCAGACACACATTCTCACATGATCCAACTGTAACCCAGACACCGCCTTTATAGCCTACTGTTACGAAAGACGTTTGACGCGCTCCAAAGTCACAGCAGACCATGTAGTCTATGTATTGAACTCAAGATTTAGGAATTTTGAGTAGTGAGAGCTCTTATGACATTCCTAACTTAAAGAGCTCCCACTGCGGGTCAGTTCGGTAGTTGTTCTCAACAGTACCCATGTGATTGATTTATGATGTCATCACATCACTATGATCACGAAACTTGATCATCACCTCAATCCTACATGCTAATTGTGTTGATATTATCACTGTTCCTACGTGATAATACAATTAGGAACCAGGTCGACTATCGACCAAGACTAGCGTTATCAAGTTCACTAATGGGGTTTCAGAAATCGAACCTCATCCAATTTCCCATTTTGAATGCGCTAACCTTTTTGGACATTTACATAATTCTAAACCACAATTGATGTAAATTTTGGAATCTTATTCTCAATGATGAATCAACAAGGTCATAATTCATAAATTTTACTTGTTAATATTCCGGAATGTGTTTAATACATGTTGCCCATGCATGACTATCATGCTCTAACTACAACAGGGGTTTAGTACATAATACTTGCAATGAACCTCGTACATATACCATCTCACTAATGACCTTTCATATAGGAAGATATTTCCGGAACACATGTTTGGATTCATAGTGAGCTTCAGTTCCTTTGCTTGAGTGATGGCTCCTTTCAATAAGGCTTCATTTCTCTCGCAAGGCTAGAAACATCACCCAGTTCTAAACGAACTTCGCAATCCTAACAGTTTCTGCCACAACTTCTAAGTTGTGTCATACTTGTCTTATTTGTAGAATTAACCGCATGTCATGTTAGGAACTTCTTCCAGTTCACCTCAATACCACTCAATACAGATCGTATAATTTTCTCTGACATTTCAGATAATCATATTTTTCTGCATGAGTGTAGCATCAATGCAACTCTTCACACTTAGCTTTTATCAACCACTTTAGACTTAGGACACATCCTTAGTTTTTCTTATACATATACAATTTATATGTTATGTTGGACTTTGAATATCTCATGGCATATATTAATCTCATGCCTGAAGCATGAGTTATATTTCTCATCCTTCTTAGAACTTCTGATTGTTTTTGAGACAATGAAATTCCGTAAGGACATGCCATAATTTTGGAAATTAATCCATTCTCGAAGTAAGTTGAACTATTCAACACCTAGTTAACTTTGATTCAAACAATCAAAATCTTTAATCTATCATTATAGATCTTGTTTCCAAGAAAATTCTTAGCCCCACCAATCCTTCACTTTGAAAATTATTTCCAAGTCAACCTTAGTAGAAGCAACATTGGAATATTCTTCTTAGTAGGCAGTATGCCAATCACAAACGATATCAGAAAACGCATTGCTCCCACTGAACTTCTTGTAAACACAATATTATCTTTGGCACTTCCCAGTATGTCAAACCTTTTTGATATCCTAGTCAAGGAGGTCAATGATTCCAACTCCTAGAAGCTTCCTTAAGACCACAGATGGTCTCTTGAAGTTTACAAGTATTCCAACAAAAGACCACTCAGTTGTGTCAAGTACACACCTTTCTTCAAAATCTAATTTTGAAGTCAGTCTTGGTGTCTATCTTAATGAACCCATGTTTTGCCTTAAAACCCTCATATGTCTGATGGCTCACACCTTCAGACAAATCAACCAAGTCCTAAACTTAGTTGAATACATGGAATCCATTTTAGACTTGGTTGCATGGAATCTTGATTTACTTAAAGCTTCTTTGATGTAGGTAGAGTCATTACTTTCTAAAAGTAACATCTCACGTTCATCCATAGAAGATCGATATCTTTGTGGCTGACGGAGTTGTTTACCTGACCTTGCTTGGAGTAATGTTCATGACATCCTCTCCTCAACATTTTGAGAAACTTCAACTGCCTCAACCTTGTTCTTAATTTTCCGACAAATAGGAAAATATGAACTAGGATCAAGTAGCGGAGTTTTATGTGATGATTATAGTGTTTTGTGTCTCTCGAACTTCGGTAAGTTCAAAATCTCTCCCACTCTTTCTTTTAGAAAATAACATATTCTCTAAGAAGAAAGTATTTTGAGACACAAACACTTTTCTCTACAACAGTTTGTAGAAGTGATACTCCTTTCTTTCAGAAGACGGTTCAAGAACCTCTCTTCTCCTAATGCTTCCGATAATCTTTATTCAGTAATTACAGCTATGGTTAATTGCGTGTATCCCCAAAAGGTAATCGGCAATGTTGACTCAACCATCATTGATCACACCATATCTAATAAGGTGTGATTCCTGCTCTTAGATACGTCATTGAGATGTCGTATTCTTAGAGGAGAGAGTCATGAAACAATTTCATATTCTCTGAAATGGTCAATGAAATCTTTGGCTCAAATTCTCACCTCCTCAATCTAATTGAAGGGTTTTTGATTTTCTTGCCAAGTTGGTTTTGTACTTCACTTTGAAACTCTTTGAACATTTTCAAAGGATTTGGACTTGTGGCGTATTAAGTAGATATACCCATATCTACTAAAAAATCGTCACTGTAAGTGATGAAATAGTACAGTAAACCTTTTTCTAGTACTAGTGCTCATAGGCCCACATACATCAGTATGTATGCATCCTAATAAGTCATTAGCTTTTTCACCAATTCCAATAAAAGGTGATTTTAGTCATCTTACTCATCAGACATGCTTTGCAAACATTGAACTTTTCAAAGTTTAGGTTTTCCAAAATCCTGCACTATGCAGTTTCTGAATACATTTCTGATTAATATGACTTAAGCTTATAGTGCCAGAATTGTGTTTCATTTGAGTCATTTGTTCAAACTCTTGGCTCAACTATTAGCATCCTTTCAATCTTATCTAGGTGTTCTTCATTGTTTTGCCAAGATTACTTCATTTTGGAAATCTTTAAACTATTTTAACATTCCAGCTTCAGATGAATCTCATAGACATGAATCACCATGTGTTATTTTATTCATCTTGAAGATTTGAAGTAATTCACCCCTTGTACTTGTGCTCAATTGGTCTACATACATCCATATGCATGAGTGTTTGTTGGCACGTTCACCCTTTCTTGTAAAAGGTACAGTCATGCTTTGCAGACATCACATGTTTCAAAGTCTTATCATTCAAAAGTCTATCACTGTGACGCTTCTGAATGCGCTCTGATTTGCATGACTTAATAGATAGTTACAAGTTTTATGTTTGAACAAGGGTTATTCCTTTCAAACCTTTTGGTTTCGATGTGTTGGGTGTGTTTATCCGAGATCCTCTCTCTCTCTAATTGAGAGTAAGAAACACTTATAATGAGAACATAGAATCACCTATATATTTCTCTTATAAGTCTTGAGGAAATGGATAAACAACCAACTCTTCATAAGGAACTACAACTAATTGTATGTTCCTATTTGTAGGCTGACTCTCATCCTTCAAAGCACATCTACTTTGCTGTAGATACTGCACATTTGCATAAATGCGAGTTTCACAGCCGGTATCTTATACTCAAAGTGGGTTTAATAAGGGTAGTGTGTATCATATACGCATTTGCCTAGAATTGAAATCATATCTCAAGTCTTCCTTATAGTTATTCACGCTCCCAAAGGTCATACATGATCCAGTTGTTAACCGATTGCTGTCATTGGTTGGGTATGTACAACTGTTTGTCCTTACCTTTCCTTTGACTTCTAGTCTTTGATAGATTTCTTAAATCTTTATTTTCCCTTTGACTAAAAGACTATCTTCGATCGCCAATCTTTTGGCTAAAGGGGGTCTGAGGTTTCTCATGTTTTAAATTAGTCAAATTATTTCAGAACATGAGTGCCAACAATTGGCTTTTATCTAGCTCAACCGAGACTATCTGGTTATTGGTTTCATATTTATCAACTCTAATTAGTTCGAAGAACTTGGTTTTGAGTTTGGAAATATTGAAAAAACTTCCTCTAACCTTCAAACATTTTGAAGTTAAAGTTGTATGAATACTATGACATTACATGTATTCATTTGGCTTGATTGACCTCTTAATATTGATGCCTAGCTCAATGTTATATCAAAGACATATTTCTTTTAATTTGCCCTCAAGACAATCTTGCGATGGCAATGCCAATTAAGGAATTGGTGTTAATTGTTTTTCTCTTTCTCAAGGAGAAAACAATATTTTATTAGTGGTGAGTGAAAAGACATAAACAATTCTACGAGACAAGTTGGTTCATTTTATTCATCAAAAGAAATTAAACTAATTTTAATTTCAAATCAAAACACTTTATCAACTCTCACTTAGTGTTTTAATTTAACCAAGACCCACTAGACCCATGGCTTCAAGTGGACTTTGGCCCAACAAAACTCGGTCCCATGTTGTCTTTGGTGGATTATCTTATGATCGATCATTCAAAAAATTACTCTTGGCAAGAAATTTGTATCGAATACAATATTTCTCTTCCTCTGCTCTTGGCCCAAAACTATTTTGATAGCCAATTTGAATTGACCTAGCTCCCACCCTACTTATTAATGATAGACAAATAATTCGCTTTGGCTTTCTTTATTTATCCATCTAAGTGGTGTTTCGATAGGTTGAGCAATAATTCAATTATGAGAGTAGGTTTTATTATCCTAAGCATGCAATTCTAGGTGAACTCTTTCGAAAAGCATAAAAGGCATAATAAAACATGCAATAACAAAATTAAAGCATAAATAAAACCCCTAGTATGGCCACCTAGACTTAATTAAACTAATTTAACTAAGCGTTGATAGTCTTCAAGAAAATCCTCTTGGGTCTTGCAACTTCCTTGGATGAGCTCCCACTCGAATAGACACCTCCATTGCTGTTGGGCTCCCACTCAACTTGTTGTCTCCAATTACAACAAATTTGCAAAGTGTACCTCACAATTGAGGCCTTACATGAATTAAAATAAAATTAATTGAAATTTAAATTTAAAATTTAATTCAAAGACGGTACGCAGACCGTATTTCATCCAACCCGGTACGCAGACCGACTATCTATGGCCATACTAGAAGCACATGCAAACATGTAATATTGCAATAATTATATCAAATATAACACATGCTTAAATAACAAATTATAAAGGCATATAAATAATTGCAATATAACACATAAGGAAATAAGTACTAAATAAAATTTCCTAAAAGGTTTGCATGATTAATAAAATAAATAAAATCCAAATTTTATCTCAGATTCCTAAACAGATTTAGGATTTTATACCTATACATACAAAATACTTGACTTTCCTAAAATCAAGGAGTCTAAAAGATACTATATCTTTCAAAATTATTGTAAGTTTCCTAAACTTTACAAAATAATAGATTTTATGCCCATTATCTAATTTAGTAGTAATAGGATTTAATAATTAATTTCTAAAATTAATTACAAACCCTAAAATATATGAATTCACCAAAACTGCTGGCAACACGATCCATGTTGATCCAACACGGTCCGTGTTGCTTCCCAGTTTCGGTTAATTTCGTGAATGAAAAAACTTAAATAAAACTATCGTAACTTATCGAATTTAAAGATTTCATATCACAGCGTTATCTAATAACCTAATATGAAATATTTTCCAAAATTTTAACAATTTCTAAAAGATTGTAAAAATTTAGGGAATTAAACCTTTTAATTCTCCATTTAAGAGGAAAATAAATAATAATAGTCCGATAAGTTTAAAAATCAAATTTTATAATTTTCCCATACAGTAGGTTCATCCAATATGCTACTGTAAAAATTTCAGATTTTTATCAAATTTCGAAAATTAGAATAAAATTCAGAAAAGTAAACAATTGTACTTTTCTATTAATCTGAAAATTAAAGGAAAATTAGTAAACGATTTCGAAAATTCACGAAAATTTTATCCATAACAGAACGGTTACACAATAACCTACTGTAAAATTTTTTAGAAAATTTGCAAATTTCTATAAATATACAAAATTCAGAGAAGCAACGAATTTATTTCTCTGAGATCTGAAAATCTAAATTATAAAATATAATATGATTGGATAAATTAACGGAAAATTTTTCCCTAAAAGTATGGTTACCCAGTAACCTACTGTAAAAATTTCAGAAGTTTTACAAATTTCTATAAATTTATAAAATTCAGAGAATTAAACAAATTTTAATTCACTTCAGATCTGAAAACTCAATTAAAAATCCATTTTAATTGGGAAAAATCTACAAAAATTATGGAAAGTCCAGAACACTTCCAGACACCTCCAGTAAAAATTTCAGAAATTTTCGAGTTCGTTTGATAGTTTATTTCGATTTTTCATGTTTACCGTAAATAAACTAAATCAGAAAATTAATTCTACAAAACCCTATTTTGCGAATTTAAACCTATTTCATGCATTGCCTACTGTTTAACAACATTAAACGTGATTGCTTCTAAAACATTCAAAATTAAATCGAGTTCATGCTATATTTAACAATTAAACAAACATAAAATCGATTAATGAAAGGCAATAAGAAACAAATAATAACAAAGCATGAAATTTTACAATAAAATCTCAGATTTATGAACATCAAAGATTAAAACTTTCATAAAGATTCAAAATTTTAGGCATAAATCTACTCTAGCATATTCATAATATAATTCAACTATTGACAAAATTAATTATGAATACAAGTACAATACTTTAGCATGCAATTGGTGGCTCTAATACCACTGTTGGGTTTTAGGTTATCTATTTCCTAAACAGATACAGATTAATTGGCGGAATATTATAACAGTTATAAACAATTAATCAACACAATTGTAGAGGCTTTAGTAATTATACCTGATCGCTAATTCCTGCTGAAGAAGAGGTTGACCTTCCTGATTCCAATGCTGAAACCCTCTTCCAGATTCCAATGCTGAAACCCTCTACTGAAAAGTCCACGCGACTCAGAACCCGATTGCTAGATCGACCGATCGAGACGAATCTCAATCTAAGATGTATGTGAGATTGTTTGAACCGATAGTTTTCCTGAAACTAGAACAGAAAGGGGAGAGAAGAACTTAGGAAACCACTCTGGTGTTTCTCTAAGAGTCGAAGGCAGATGGTGTGGAATAATCTCTCCCAGAGACCCCTTTATATAGTGTTTAGAAAACCTAGGGATAGGGTTCAAAACCCTAAAGGGCCGAAAAGAGTTAACGGCGCGATTTACAGGCTCAACACGGTCCGTGTCGAACAACACGGTCCGTGTTGGACTCGAAAGTCCAAACATTCGCCCGCGGTCAACACGGATCGTGGTGTCCCAACACGGACCGTGTTGGGTCAACACGATCGTGTTAGTCAACACGGACCGTGTTGACTCCAATTCGGTCCGTGTTGGGCTGATTTTTCACAGAAATCAGTTTCCAACTTTTCTAAACTTGATACAATATCATTTAGGTTACATACATTGTTCCAGGGCACTGACTTGTGTGACCCAGTAGGACCAAATAATATAGTTGTAATTAAACATATTTAATTACCAATTATAGAGGTCTCTAGCAAGACATATAATTACTGTATTACTTTGGTTTAATCTCCGTGTGTATCGAACATTGTCGGGACATTACCAACAGAAGCTCCTTTGGGGTTATCATTACCACAAGCCAAGGGATTAAACAACAATGGTGGTGACTCCTATTTCTTTTCACCCACGGGCACCCAAATTCTTCTCCATGGGAAGAACAAGGTAACCGAAGACTCTCCTTTGAAATCTATTGAATCATGCTTGAAAGATGTATGATGTGGTGTAGAGTCTTTGGGTGAGACGTGCATGATCTTTGAGAGACATTGGTTATTTGAGGATTTGTCGTTGAATGAGTGTTATTGGAAATTTGGTGTACAATGTTCGTGGCATTGTGTGTTGAGCGAAGATCAATTACTTGGACTTGAGTGCATGAATCCCTTAACCCTACATAAAAATAAAACCTGGGTAGGAAGTGAGTTGAGGAACCTTCTCATGATGAGCGAAACACGAGAAGAGCGTGCTCTTGGCGAGGACGAGCTCCTTCTTGCTTTGTCTTTGCCTTGTAGCGAGCCTAGTGAAAATGAGAGTTCCCAAACACCACAAAAATTCCCCTTTCTGTCCCTTAACCCCTCACCTCCACAAAACAAGCCTCCAACCAGCTTCTTTTATTTGGATGACGGGTATATAGTGGGTTCCGAAGCTTGTTGGGTTCCTCGTGTGATTGTTCATGGCGGTCGGGATGTTTGGAGCTCTAGGGTGCCAAGTTGTGGAGAGGGCCTCGATTTTTACTCCCAAGAGTTGAGGGCAACTCTTTTTCAAGAAAGGGAGTATGAACCGTATCGGGTTCAGTATCGAGATCGGTGCCAAGCTTTCATAGCCGGGATTGCGGTTAAAGATAAGGCCGATGAAATCCCGACCCATCATCACCGGACTAAAACCGCTCACCCACTCGTTTTCAGGAATCGTTACACCTTTACAAAAGGCGGGGTGGTGAGCATCACACTATTGTGGCCTCGGCGAGCCATCCTTGTTGGAGTAAGGAGAGGCTCGGGACTTGTCAATGACCTCGGAGGCCTCGGGACTGGATTGGGTCATCCCAGAAATGAAGGGCGTGGTGGTATCAAGTCTCGAAGTAACCAAGTTAATAACTTGCAGGGGAGAAGGCGATCAAAGGTTGGAAATGCGCGCGCCTTCACGCTTTGGGCCATAACTCCTTCAATATAACTTCGATGGGTCTCAAATTTTTGGAGCTTATAGTTCACACTGAGAGCTTTCCAACGATATCTTACGGGCCTCAAACGGAGTTCGGATGAAGAAGTTATGCGCATTTGAAGTCGGCATGGAAAACTGCCCAGAAGCGTGGCTCGCCCGAGCCAACCTATGGCTCGCCCGAGCCACCATTCTGCCCAAGCGGACAAACGACCGGCTCGCCCGACCCACCCTGTGGCTCGCCCGACCCACCTTTCTTCCGGGTTTTGACGCGCACGTGGTCATCCGCTCAGTGGGCCTGCTCGCCCGAGCCACTCCTTGGCTCGCCCGAGCCACTCCTTGGCTCGCCCGAGCCAAGCTCCTGTTAGATGGCGTCCATCGCACAATCTCCTCTGCCCAACGATGACTTATTGCGAGCAGAAGGCTAGCTCGCCCGAGCAAGATGTTGGCTCGACCGAGCCAACATTCTGTCACGGCCGCGACCCATCCGCACGATGTGCCATGGCGCAGAGGCGGCTCGCCCGAGCCACCTTTTGGCTCGCCCGAGCCACTCTTCTGTGACGGATGCGCCGTTCGTTATTTTTGCCTTGTTTTAGCCTAATTTCTCGTTTAGTATAAATAGCTTGTTATCTCATTTTTTTAGGCAACTTTTGATGATTATGAATATGCTTATGCATTGGTTAGGGTTTCCCTAAGTTTTCTCTCAAAATCTAGATTAATTTATCCATTGATTAATGGTGGTGTTTCTAGTCATTCCTTTATTGATCATTTGGTGGATTCTTCCTTTATGATGGTCATGGTGGGGTGTTAGGCTTTGGTGGTGGAATTTCCTTTATCCAAGGTCATATCCAATCCCTTTGGTGTTCAAGGTTATTGATATTGGTTGATTTTGGTTATTATTCTTGTTATTATTCAAGTTCAAGGCTATTTTTGAGAAGTTCAAGCATGGGTGATTGAGATATTCATCTTTCTCCCCTTATTCTATTGCTTATGGATTTCTCTCATCTCTTCTACAACAACAACTCAAGCTAAGTCTACAATCTCTCCCATCGTGTGTTTAGTCCCATTTTAGGGGCTAAATACCACTCGTTCACGCCCAAGTCTATTGTCGTTCCCTAATAAAATGGTTATTTATTACGTGTTTTGTGACTTTTAGGCTTTAAGTTCGGAGAATAATAAAAGGGGGCGAAGATGCGGAAAAAGGCGATAACTCGGTCACCCCGAGACCTTTGGAGCTGATTTGATGCCGTGGTGAAGACCCGGGAAGCAAGGGAGACCAGCCGTGCGTAAAGGAGAGGGATTTCGGGCCAAAAGGCTAAGTATGGGGGCATCTAGGCTCGTAGCGTTCGCTACAACAGCTGTAGCGATCGCTACGTCCCCATACTTAGATGGAGATCACCTGAAGAGCGTAGCGGTCGCTACGAATGTCGTAGCGATCGTTACTGAGAGCCCGTGCGAAGGTTACGCCCAAGGCGTGCGATCGCTACCCCTTTCATAGCGCCCGCTACGATGAAGCCCTGATTTTCCAAGTTTTCCTGCTGACGGTCGTAGCGTTCGCTACGCCCTCCGTAGCGTTCGCTACGGATGAGTGACTGGGTCGCGACACTGGGCGTAGCGGACGCCTTGGAGCTGAAACGATTCGCCTGCTCTGGGTCGTAGCGAACGCGACGATATCCGTAGCGTTCGCGACGACCTTATTTTCTGCTTATTTTTCGGCCAAAACGACTGTGTTTTGGCCCTTCTTCCCCTTTGTTTAATTAGCTCGACTTGTCATTTTTGGAGGTAGCTTCTTAGCTTGAGATTAATGTTCTTTCTTTTTACATCCTCTACCTTTCAAGAGTTTTAGGATTAGCTTTGTGACAATTAACTTCTACTTTAGTTGAGTAATTACTTTCTTCGATCAAGGCAAGTTGCTCTTCATCATTTGGGTATTATTGCTCTTCATTTATTGCCAATTTATTGCTCATCAATTTTAGGTATAATCTCTTTTCTCCTCACTTTAATGTTTCCAAATGTTTTGTTGCTTGTGTTTAGTGTAGTTTTATGTTGTTAATCGTAGTGGTTAGTTTTATTATCCATCCTTTGAGTAGAATCATGCTAGGGTTTTATTGGTTGTGTGTTGCTAATTTCTCCACCATGTCTAGAGGCTAATCTTTCTTGAGGTGAGGGGGTGATTAAGGCCTTAATGGGTTTTGGCTAAGGTGTTTATTGATTAAAGTGTGTTTTAGTTGGAGGAGTCTATTTCCACCTAGTGTCTTCTCATTGGGGGTGGCGGTTCAAGATCCGAGAGCTCTTTGAATCGTTATACACTCAATGGGGAGCCTAGAGTGGGATAGTTAGGTCTATGCTTGCGAGGGTAAGTGTAGGCTTAACTAGGAATTAACGCAATTCTCAACCCCGATGGTCCATGGTGGACATAGGGTAGTTAATATGAATCTTCCTCGAGGGAGGGGATTCATTGTGGCCTTTTTCCCGCGTTGTTCCATAGATGAATCCAACTTTATGCGCTTTAGTCATGAAAACTCCTTGGTCAAAGATACCGTTAAGTGTCTAAAACCCCCGAACCTCTCTTTGTCTAATTATCACCTTGTTAATCGTCTTTCTAGTTTTAATTTTGTTACAATCAGAGTGTTCTTTGCTCCGTGATTTATTTCTTGATTCAAGGCTAAAACCGAAACAAAGTACGAGAATTTAGGCCACAGGCTCCCTGAGTTCGACAATTTACACCGGCCTGCAAACCGCTGTACACAAAATGGCGCCAGTGTGCCTTTTAGGTTAAACAGAATTGAAGGTCTCAAAAGGTCAGGTTATCTAATGATTCCCTAGTTCACTACTCCTTTTTCAACTTTCGCAAACCTAGGTAGACAGGTTGGTAGTCAGATTACCCTAATTCACCTTTCAGTACTTCTCAGATTAATCTCAAACTTACAAATATCCAAGGCCTTAAGAATACTCATAAACATGGCAAACACAACCTTCTATTGATTCTAATCAAGAATTCATGCACAAACTAATAACAATTAATCAAACCACATTGTTTCGGGTTGCAAAACCCTAGAATTCAAAGAAACTACTCACTCATATTCAATGAAAACACGACACAAGTTCCAATCATCACAATCGAATCTCAAAACTAAGAAGGAAATCGAAAAGAAAGAATAGAATTGCGAAGAATACAACCCGTCGAGCCTTTCGATCCCGGGGTAGAACCTTCTCCGCGATCGTCGCTCCTTTCCTTTGCGAATCTTGATCTTGGTTTCTCTTCAATCGATTCGGTCTTGAATCTTGATGGTGGGGAAGAGGAGTAGAATGGAAGTATTAGGGCTCTCTTTTCTCTCCTTGACGGCCAAAGAATGAAGGAAAACTGATAGAAATTGAATCCCCCTTAAAAAATCGTCGCTTCCTTCCTTTTCTACTCGCGAAAACAACCGCTCTACAAAGGCAGTCCGCCTCGGTCCGTACAGTCCGTACAGTCTGTACATGGACCGTGGTGATCACCACGGGCTGCCCGAGGTTGCCACTGTTTCGTTTCTTTCTTCTTTCCTTCGCAAAAAAATGAGTTGGGCACAAGGAGCTGAACCGCCACGGACCGTGGCCACCACCTTGGGCTGCCCGATGTTGCCGCTGCCCGGCCATTCCTTGTTCCTTTCCGTCCCAAATTTGTACCACGATTTGGGTTTGACATGTAGAGGTCCGTGGTATATTCACTCTTGCTTGAAGTTGAGAGAAAGTTGGTGTTTTGGCCTCAAAACCTACAAATTCACATCAAAAACAACAACACCAAGTGTATATAGTAGGGAAATTGGAATAAAAATCAAGGTTCACACATAAAACTCTCTCTAATTCACTATTAAAAACCCCTAAAATTTTAGTCATGAAACGCAGTTATCATATGCAAAGGAGACCCCTAGCAAACTTGAGGAGTGCACCTAAAAAGGATGAACTCGAGGTTTGTTTAATATTTCCGTATGCATCATTCTTTTTTTTTTTGCTTTAGTATCATTTTACCTATTGAATACTAACATTTTTTTTAAGGATTTGCAAATTTGGATAATAGTATGCTATCCAATTTAGAGTTGGATAAGTATTTGGATGAGAAGACTTATGGTCGTACTATGGAGTTAGATATTTTAATGTGGTGGAACATACACTAGAGTGAATACCCTTTCATGAGTAACATGGTATGAGATATCTTGAACATTCCTATTATCACTGTGGTTTCTGAATCATGTTTTGGGAGGAAGAATCATCACCAAGTGGAGATCTTCTCCTTCCCCGAAATTGCGGAATCCTTACTTACTATTCGTTCTTGGGTGTTTGGATTCAAGATCGATGGAGGTAAGTTTCATAAGTATATCATTAGCTTTTATGGATAGTGTATTTATTATTCTATAATATATATTCACAAAAGAACATAATATTTGAAAATAGAAAAGAACATGATTTGGAGCTCAATCGTTTATGTAAGTTTCTAATGTTGAATTGAATGATGGTGACCAAGAAGAGGGGGGAGAAGAAGAGAAAGGAGAAGATGAATTGGAAGAGTTCGGATCTTAAGGTTTAATGGAGCAGGGGGATCGAGCACTAGTATAATATGATTATGGATGTGATGAGTTTGGACTTTGAACTATGATTTATGTATTTATGTTTGTAGACTTTAGCACTTCGTAGTTTAACGTTGTAGTGTGTTGAATTTGTAAGAATCAAGTGATGAGCTTATGATTAACTATAGCACTCGTCCAATGTAATGGTAATGGTGTGTCATATGCATGATTTATGTCTCTTTGATTACTTGTATTGGTATTCCCTTGTTAGTTTTCATTCAAGTGTTTATCGAGTTTATGGATGCCTCATAACCATACTATCGAAGTCCAAGTCTTGTTTACAATTATCAATTTTGAACATTCGACTCTGGAAATACGCCTTGAGGTATTAATGACTCCATGTTAAAATAGGAAGTTGTCTTTGGTAGGTAATTTGAATATATAGACTTTGCTATTTTTGCTCTAGAAAATGGTTAAAAAAATGTCAGTCATAACCCAAACACTAGACCTAAACAACTTGAAACCAAAAATACAACCTTTTATATTTAATTGAATTTGAATTACATCAAACTCATATTCACCCAAACCTGAAATACATTTACCTTTATTTAACCTGCCCGCCCGAATTGACTGGTCTAGTTATGTCATATCATCTCGATAAAATATGAATGCATAAAATATTGCATGTGTTTTACTCGACAACATTATTTAAAAATAAGGTTAATTGCAGAAATAATTTTTTTTACAAGGGTAAGTTTGGGTCATCCAAACTAGGCTCCTATCTTAGAGGTATACCAATTGGACTTAGTAACCCACAAGGGAGAGGAGAAACCTAACCCAAGCCTAAAGACTTGGTTCATGACCCTGCTCATCTCCACACAAGGAGGCAAATTGCCGACATAAATGTTGACCTTTATAGAACACAAATTGTAGATACAAAATAATATAACTACAGTTTTTAGCTCAAAGATAGTTCCTAATAGATTTTAGAGCCAAATTCTAGTGAATCCTTGTTACGAGACTCCTAGCGAATTTTACTATGAGTCCTAGCTTACTTTTGACCAGAAGAGGTTCTAGGGGATTTTGCTATGGGAGTCCTATCAGATTTTACTATAGTGGATTTTATTATGGGACCAAAATGAGAGTTCTCACAGATTTTCATGTCAAGTCAAATGTTACATTCAATTATGGCCTGAAGAAAAAGTCATAACAGGTCCTGGTCCACTCAAAGTCCTAGCGGATTTAAAAGGCCCAAGCAAATGGGAGTCCTAGCGGATTTCTAGACTTAAGCAGGGGTGAAGTTCTAGCAAATTCCTTAGCTTAAGAAAAGCCGAGCTCGAGTGGATTTCTAGACCCAAATAACGAGGACTCTAACAAATTTTATGACCCATGTGCACTTCGTGTATCTTATCATGCATGGACTCCTAGCGAATCTTACCATATGCTCTAGCGGATCCCCAACCTGATCAAAGCTTGAGTGAATTTTAACCTTGAGCACCAACTAGGCCATACAAACTTTGGACTAGCTACTAAGTCCTCATAAATTTCAAAAGGCTAGTCAACTTCTGGTCAATCAACTACCAATCATAGTCATAATCAAGCTAATGCCTTGTAGATTTCATTGGGTCACTCAATAACCATGGTCATAGTCAGTCAATAACCGCATTTAACTACTGTCAATAGTCAGTTCACCTCAATTACAAGCCTTCGTGGATTTACTGCCATGTACTTGCAACTGCTCGCTCAAGGTTGGCTATAAAGAGAGGTATGTCGTCATTTTTGGGAAGAATTTCCACTTATTATAGTTTTGGCCTATTACATACACAAAACTCTAAAAATGTACATCCACTTAAAGTCCTAGTAGATTTCTGGCACTTGGGCCCCTAGTGGATTTTATAGTTTGGGGTTCTCGCGGATTTTGGATTTCATGGATTCTTAGCGATTTTTCAAGCTACTACAGCCAGACTACGAGTGCAGGTTTCACATGGTAAAAACTTTGCTTTTCTGTGTTTCATCCCCACTTGTAACACTACAGCAGGTAGCCTCCATTCTCTGTGACATTTTTGTTTGTTTTGTCAACTTTGTTTTATTTTATTTTATTTTATTTTACTTTTGCATGTTTTAATGAAAACCATGTAACACCTTCTTTTGTTTTTATCTCTTTTTACTTTTAAAAACTCAATTTAAAAAAGGGCGCCTAGGTAGAGCGGTGTAAGGAAATTCCATTATCCTTATATTTTTTACCCTCGAACCTAGTCCATGGTCCAAAGATTGTCGCGTTTCAAACTTAGTGTGAAGTCCTAGAAAATTCGTTTAACTTAAGTTTCGGGGACGATCTTTTAAAAGGGCAATGATGTACCCTTAAATTTAGATGGAATGCAAGAATTCATCGGTTATGAAATTCGTAGGTAGATTTGACCAAAAATAATTGGACAATGATACACATCTTGCCTCAAGTTGGTAAGTAGCCATCTTGAATTATCTATATTTCAAATTTTGTTAACTTTTAATAATATTTTCTCTAATAATTATGTATATTTATCAACTACAAGAGTATAATACTTATTTTCTAGGTAAAAAAATATAAATAATACTCCCTCCACCCCGATATAATTGACGGAACGCCCACTATTTTCGAATACCAATACACAAACTGAACAAACTGTCAGTAATTAATGCATCATATTTTCTCTGTCCTGTTTTCTCCTCTCTCCTGTTTTAATGCATCAAATACCAACAATTCTTTATCTGAACCATTTTCTCTCTCATAGTTATTTAACCATTTTGCTGTCTCCTTTTTTTTTCCTCTTTCATGACCATTCTCTCCCCAAAAAATGGGTTCATCAAAGGGAGAATTCTCGAGAACCAGAGACTTGAGAGAGATTTGAAAATTGCCATCCCTTCAGACCTCAGTTCTCGCAAATGGAAGCAACAAGCTGTCGATTTGAAAATTAAGGGTGATAACACAGGTTCAACAGCGGATTTTCCGGGCTAAATTTTCTTCAACATTAGATCTATTCTGGTCGGGAATGCTCAGGAAATGGTCATTCGGATTTTCTGGGCTGGATGTGTTGGATTTTCTGGGCTGGAATCCTCAATGGGGGAATTGGATGCGTCAGATTTTCTGGGCTGGATGTGCACCGGCGGCGGAGCAGGTTCGACAGCCGACGTTTGTGATTCGGAGTGATCGACGGTATAGTCGGTGGTGTTGGGCAGTGGAGGAGGCGAAGGAGAAGACCATCCGAAGAAAACGGATTGAAGAACATAGTGAGTGAACTTAAGAGAGATGGATCAAAAAGGGATTGAGGAAAAGAGTAGTAGAACTTGAGAGAGATGAAATAGAGTTGCAGAACTTTGATACAAAAGGGATAGATGAATAGAGGTGTGATACACGGATACAGGATACAAAAGGGAACTGGAAAGTTGAGAGAAAGAATACAATGAATAATTGAAATTCTAAAAGGCATAAATTATTTTGAAATTAGTGGGAGTATTGATGAGGAGTATTTAATATTTTTGAAAAGTAAAAAGATTAAAATAATTGAATTAAGTATTGAGGAAAGGAAAATAACAATTATTTTGGGACAAAAGAAGTTAGTTAAAGTGTCAATTAAATTGGGACAGAGGGAGTAGCTAATTTTATTAATCATAGTAGAAAATGCATATTTTATGCATAGTTTTATATTTATGAAAAAATATAAATAAATAACTATTTGTATATTGTTTATAGGTTATAATGACAGTCAAAGTAATGAAACATACCTTTATAATATTTAAATATAATTACATTTAATTTTATCAGTGAGTTAGGTGAGATGTAAGATGGTTAAGAACCATCTTGCAACAAGATGTTTATCATTTTGCATAATAATAATTTTAGGGGAGTTGAATCCACGATGTGCCCCCAAGTAATCCATTGAGCTCTCCCACTATTACACTACAAGCTTGGTTTTGGGATAATTAGTTTGATTAATGATTTTCATCTCCTAACACCACACGAACTCCTTTAGAAGCCCTAGTGATAAGTGTATTTTATATATATATGTGATCTAGGATTATTTAGAGTTAATTTGAGTGATTATCAATATGATTTGACTATTTATACTCGAATTCTCTATATTATGATTGGTTGGAGTTTGGTATAGTTTTGTAGGAATTTGGAGCTATTTGGATCAAATCAAGCTCAAATACAAGCAAAGGAGTCCAAGTGGATCACTAGCAAGAGAGAAATCTACCCCAGGGCCCAAAACTTAGGCCCAAGATGTCATAGGATACCGTCAGTGATCAACAAGAATGTAAATTTGTTCAACACAACCCGTGCCAGGGTCCAGAGAGAAGCAAAATTGGAAGAAATCTCCAACACGACCCGTGTCATATCTAGGGATGGCAATGAGGCGGGGAATCCCCGAACCCGTCGGGGCCCCGCCCCCATTGGGGATGGGGACGGGGATGGGGACGGGGACGGGGACGATTTTCCAAAATCCGCTCAGGGACGGGGCAGGGATGGGGACAAAATTTTCCCCATCTCCGTCCCCATTTTCCCCGCCGGGGTGAATTCCCCGTCCCCATCCCCGGATCCCCATCCCCGAAAATGTTAAAATCACCAAATAACCTTTATTCAAATTTAATATATATATTAATGGGAATGACAAAGTAGTAATTTTCCAATTTATTCTCACTTGTTGATGTATTATTGTTTGATTTTGATGTATTATTACTTGAGCAAGTTAAATACGTTGTATTTTGAACATGTTAAAAATCGGGTCCGATTAAAAACTGGATCCGATTAAAATTTAGTTAAATTTAGGATAGTTTTAAAAAATCCCCGTTGGGGATGGGGATGGAGCAAGAATCATTCCCCGAAGCTGGGACGGGGACGGGGATGGGGATGAGTTTTGGGAGCAGGGATGGGGACGGGGGTATACTCCCCTATCCCCGATCCGCCCCGTTGCCATCCCTAGTCATATCACCACAGACCGTGAAGTGAGCAACACGGATCGTGGTGGGAGGAAACGGTCCGTGGTGGAAGGCTGTTATAGCGTTTTGACGTTTCAATTGCTCTTAATTGCTATATAATTGCTGCTACGACTATTTTTGCTGGAATTCATCCTCATCCATCATCATTCTCATTATCTGATTCATCTATCCTTTCATCCACTATTCCATCCAAATACATCCATAGTTGAAGATTGAGAGTGCATTGGAGTTTGAAGATTATCTTGCAAGAATCCATTGAAGTGGAGGAGCAAAAGTCCCCACCGATCACTAATCAAGTAAGGATTGATTCAACACTCATTTTACTTCTCTTTCTCATAGTTTTCATGCATTTTAGAATAGAATTTCACATGTTTAGTGAATCGAACATGAGTAGTGAGTAGTTTCTTTTAGTTTGGGGGATAAACCCTTATTAGTTTCTTTTGTGGATTGAGTTTTGTTGGATTGAACAAGTTGTTATCTAGTTTGAATGCATTTTATTTAACCTTTGATTATGTATGTCATTGTTTTTGACTGGCCACCAAGAATATGGAATTAGATTGTTGAGTGAAGTACCGACGGATAAATTCAATAATCGGAAACCTTAGGATTAAACTAGTTTATGAAGTAAACTAGAGATAGAAGACTTTGTAACTAGGGGTCATTGGATAATTTGATATTTATCTTAGATAAAATTGACACAATAAAGAGTCCAAGAGATCAATTTCACTAAGCAATCCGTTTCATTGTCAAAAGCTCGCTACGGAATAATTTATGCGATTATCGACCCTAAAATGTACCAGATTAGTGACATACATGTTAAATCCACTTATTTGATTCATAGAGTTACTTAGGTTTTATCCCCTGAACATCTTTTTCTTATTGATAGCATCTTGTGAATTGTGTGGATATTGATTAGATTTGCTATTTGTTAGTGAATAGAATTAGCTATAGATTGATCTCATTCAAAACCCGATCGATTTAGCAATCACATAGGAAGCTAGTTTGGTGTGTAGTTAGCAAAGTCCCTGTGGGATCGACCTTGATATTTGCTACACGTACACCCGTGCACTTGCGGCGTATCACCTAGATATTAATTAGAATGACTCACATATATGACCCTAATCTTCTCTCTTCTCCTCTTTCTCCAATGCCTCTCTCACTCTCTGAACCGTGTGGGATCGGTTCACCTTTTAATTCACCTACGGTTCCCGACTTGTTACAAGTCACCCTCTCCTTTCCTCGAATCTAACCTGGTTTCAATATCCATTTCATGGTGGATACGGGTCCTTTGAGGGTCGTTATGGTCACCAAAGAGAGCGGTGTTTCATTCTACAAAGACCCCGGGCCATAGGATGTCATCTAGGGTCTTAATAGGACTATTCTCGAGCCTTCTAAGGGGCTCCGAAACCATCGACAAGAATAAACACAAGGTGGTGAAGGCATTCAAAGGTTTGAAATGCGTGTGCCTTCATTGTTTTAATCATAACTCCTTCAATACAACTTTGATGGACTTAAAATTTTGGGAGCTTAAAGTACACACTGAGAGCTTTCCATTGATATATTATGGGACCAAAGCGAAGTCTGGATGAAGAAGTTATGCGAGTTTGAAGTCGGCAGAAAATTTGCCCAGATAGTCACGCCCGTGACCTCCCACGGCAAATTTATTTTGGCTCCAGAAATCACGTCACGCCCGTGACCCCGATTGTCACACTCGTGACCCTCCAGGTCACGCTCGTGACCGTTCTAGGCAACACGCGTTTTTCTTCCACCCTTTTTCATTGTTTTCTTTTCTCATTTTCCCTTTTTCCTTTATATACTTGTTCCCCCCTTCATTAGAGATAGTTTTTAATGAAGGTTTTAAGTTAGACACAAAAATTCCTCTCACTTGGAGAGTTTGTAATTGTGGGTTTTCAAACCCTAATCAATGAAAGGTAATCCTTTGGGTGGAAATTGCTTGGTGAATTCTCTTATTTGTGAGTGGGTGTTCTTTCTCCACCCTTTGTGAGATTTCTTGGGTGTTTCAAGACTCTTTGCTTGTGGAAGGTCATTGTGCTAGAGATTGAACATCTTAGTTCAATTTTGGTGAGATTTCTCTCTTTAGAATTGTCCATATCTTTTAATTCCATGTTATCTCCATTAATCCAAAAACCCAAAAAATTGGTTTGTTGTGTTTATGAGTTCTATGGGTGGATTTCCACCATCCACATGCTTGTTTAGACCCTAGGCTTCCCCGACCCTCTCCATTTAGTATCAGAGCTAGGCATAGAACTCATATTTTGTTGGAGATTTCTTGTTTGTGCCTAGAATTGTTCTTGTTATTGTTTGGAAGTATTTTTGGTGTTCTTGGTGTGTTGTATGCAAATATTGGTGTTCCCCATCCCTTGTACCTCCAAGTGTGTTGGAGAAACTTATATTGTGTTGTGTTTGTTGATTTTGATGCATATGGGAGTTTTTGAGGTGAAGTTGGAAAATAGTGCACGAAAGGTGTTCGATGAAATGTCCAAATGAGATGAAGTTGGAAAAAGTGCACGGAAGGTGTTCGATTAAGTGATTGATTGGATTTTCTTGAGTTGGTGGTTGTGTTAGTGGTTGTTTTATTGGTGGATATTGTTGGCGGTGGTTGTGTGCCCATCCGGGTGTGTTCTTCTTGGTGCATTCCCCTTGCCGGTTTCACCCCATTTCCCCCACAAAATTACCTTCGCAAAACCCCCTCAAAATTTCCTAGCTATAAAGAACCCAAACCTCCAACCGCTCAAATTATACACCCCACAAGAAAACCAAGCTCCACAAATGGCCTCCAAGTACTATGCTTCGGACAAACATGATTCCCCTCTTCTCCCAAAACCCAAATCCAAACCAACCTTCGAGGAGACTCTTCAACGTATCGAAGAGAAGGTTCTAGAAGTGCAACGTCGAATGAGTGACATACTCCGCGCTACGACCCCTACGCAACTAGAGTCATTGAAAAGGATCGTGGTATTTCAACTCGGTCTCCTAGAACTCACCATAGTGGTTATTCGAGGTATTTTGATGATTATCGATATGGTGGTTCTCGAGGAAGAAGAATGGAGGAGAAGGTTACTTCATGGCCTTCTAGGAAGGGAAGTGCTCACTCTTGGAGTAAGGCTTCATCCAAAAGAAGTTGAACTTCCGAGCTACCAAAATCATCTTCCCAAGCTCCTAAGGAAAGTGCGGAATATCTTCGGAAGCTCAAGGGAAGAAAATGCTTCACGTGTCGGGTTTATGGTCACTACCAAGCCCAATGCCCCACGAAGATGGTTGAAAGCTCCAAAGCAAGTGAGGTAGCCACACCGGAGGCTCCAAAGACTAGTGTTGAGGTTTGCGCGCAAGAAGGGGAGAGTTCAACTCCTAGGCGATCCTTTATCTTGACCAAGGATTCCCGGGATAACTCTCAACGACATAATATCTTCCAAACTCAGTTCACCATCGGCGAGAAGGCAGCTAAGGTCATCATCGATGGTGGGAGTTGCACCAACTTAGCCTCTACCTACATGGTTGAGAAACTCCAATTGTCGGTCTCGGCTCATCCTCAACCGTATAGCTTGCAAGGGCTAAAAGATGGCGGCGACTTCGAGGTAACCCAACAAGTCTTGGTTTCTTTCTCTGCTTGGTCTTATGAGGATAGTGTTCTTTGTGATATTGTCCCCATGGACACTTGCCATTTACTACTTGGTAGACCTTGGCAATTTGATCGGCGTGCTATCCACGACGGCCGGAAGAACACCTACACCTTCTCAATGGGAGAAAGGAAAATCAAACTCATTCCTTTACCCCCTTTTGAAACCGATATACCACAAGCCGGGGTGGGAAGTGAGAAGAAAGACCTCCAAAAGAGTGAAACACGGGATGAGAGTGCTTTGAGCAAAGGAAATCCACGTCGGACTTTACTTTTGCGAAAAGGCAACCCTAGTGAGGTTGAGTGAACCTTAGCTCCACAAAAATTTCCAACCTCCCTCCCTTGTCCCTCACCCTTACCTACAACTCCTACTGGGCTCCGCATAGAGTTTCCAAGTGTTGAGTCGCGCTCAATCACTCCTGAGCCTCGCCATGGAGTTGAGTTGCTTGACGACACGTCCTTGATTACTCACCCGAGTTCCATTACTTCCACATCGAGGTTGAATGAGGAAATGGTTGTTTCCATTAGCCTTGACCTTGAGCTCTCATGTGACGAATTCCTTGTTGCTTTCAACAAGTTGATGGGTGCTAGACGAGTTCGGGTCCTTCGTGATATCGACTTGGCCCCTCCTTTCCGCTGAAACTGCTACAATTTTGAGAAGAACGGGTCGATGAGCGTCACTCTACTTCGACTGTTGAGGTACATACTTTTAGGTCCGCACGGGTATGCGGTTAATTTTGAACCCCCAAGAGTTGAGGACAACTCTTTTCGAAGAAGGGGAGTATGAACCGTGTGGGATCGGTTCACCTTTTGTTTCACCTACGGTTCCCGGCTTGTTACAAGGCACCCTCTCCTTTCCTCGAATCTAACCTGGTTTCAATATTCATTTCATGGTGGATACGGGTCCTTTGAGGGTCGTTATGGTCACCAAAGAGAGCGGTGTTTCATTCTACAAAGACCCCGGGCCATAGGATGTCATCTAGGGTCTTAATAGGACCATTCCCCAGCCTTCTAAGGGGCTTCGAAACCATCGACAAGAATAAACACAAGGTGGTGAAGGCGTTCAAAGGTTTGAAATGCTTGTGCCTTCATTGTTTTAATCATAACTCCTTCAATACAACTCTGATGGACTTCAAATTTTGGGAGCTTAAAGTAAACACCGAGAGCTTTCCATTGATATATTATGGGCCCAAAACGGAGTCTGGATGAAAAAGTTATGCGAGTTTGAAGTCGGCAGAAAATTTGCCTAGATGGTCACGCCCGTGACCATTGTTGTCACGCCCGTGACCTCCCACAGCAAATTTGTTTTGGCTCCAGAAATCACGTCACGCCCGTGACTGTTCTGGGCAAGACGCGTTTTTCTTCCGCCCTTTTTCATTGTTTTCTTTTCTCATTTTCCCTCTTTCCTTTATATACTTGTTCCCCCCTTCATTAGAGATAGTTTTTATGAAGGTTTTAGGTTAGACACAAAAATTCCTCTCACTTGGAGAGTTTGTAATTGTGGGTTTTCAAACCCTAATCAATGAAAACTAATCCTTTGGGTGGAAATTGCTTGGTGAATTCTCTTATCTGTGAGTGGGTGTTCTTTATCCACCCTTTGTGAGATTTCTTGGGTGTTTCAAGACTCTTTGCTTGTGGAAGGTCCTTGTGCTAGAGATTGAACATCTTAGTTCAATTTTGTGAGATTTCTCTCTTTAGAATTGTCCCTATCTTTTAATTCCATGTTATCTCCATGAATCCAAAAACCCAAAAAATTGGTTTGTTGTGTTTATGAGTTCTATGGGTGGATTTCCATCATCCACATGCTTGTTTAGTCCCTAGGCTTCCCCGACCCTCTCCACTCTCTCTCCTCCTTTTGGCCGCCACCCTTGTCAGTCGCTGCCGGCTACCAGCCACCCCTATTCCCTTTTGCCAAGTAAGTGATTTGTTTTATAATTGCTGAAATTGGGCAAAAATTTTGAGTATATTCAGGAGCAAACTGTGAATGGGTAGTCAAGAAGAAATTCACCAGACAATGAATTTATAAAACTATGAGTTATCTTTCACTGGAAAAAAATAGAGTTAAAACAAACGAGATAAAAATCATGCACTAAAAGTGTGCAGTTTGGGCCAAAATGGATAGTTTGTAAGAAGTGAATTTTAAGGGGCATAGTGACTTTTTTTTTATATTCTTTTAAACATAAAAGTTGTAGTTCACTTTCAAAGCTTTCTAGAATAACCTAGAACATCCCTATACCATGTTGGAAGTTATGACCTCTCGAAGTTAGGGTTTGGATTTTCCTAGTTTGGGAAAGAAAAAGAAAGAATTAAAAGTTATCTTTTTGCTTGAACTTTACGTTGTTAACTCATGAAGTTAGAGTTGTTATTGTTGTAAGACATGATTTGGTGTAATTAATAGTTGATTTAGTGTTTCTTTGACAGTAGATGATAAAAGTTAAAAACTTTGGTGAAGTTTGGATAGTTTTAATGTTGAAAGAATATTGTTATAATTGGGATAGATATTGAGAGCAATTTCATTAATTCACCAAAATTAGTAGAAATGGAATTAAATTGAAATTTATGTAAAGTAGGTATCTCAAGGGGTTATTTTTAATATGAATTTCAAAATTCGAGTTTTCATGGTGAATTTAGTGAATTATGGTTAGTTTACCAAAACAATGTAATTGTTGACATGTTGTCTTTTTTTTTTTTTTTTGCCCTTTTAAAGGCTTCTTAGGTTAAGAATTTGCTTGGTGATAAAATAGAAGTTATCAGGAACTCTTTGAGATTTCCATAAAGACTTATAGTATGTATACCTCCATATGATATCACAATTATATATCACTCATATTCTCTTATTACAATTAATGAGTGCATAACTCCTGATTTTATGGATTTAATTATAATAAAAAAGTTGGTAAAATCTAAATTTTAAAAACACAATTATGTATTTCACTCACGTTATCTTATTACAATTAATGAGTACATAACTCCTAATTTTATGGGTGCATAGGTGCACAATTGAATGTCTGCACGTTTTGTGGACAGTGGGGGGAGGATACTGATCACCTCTTTTTGTTGTGCCCTTTTATATGGCCTGTATGGAAGGAAATCATGCAAGATCTGGGTTGTAAAGTAGCCTGTGCTGAGACCCTGAAAGTGATGTTTGACAGCTGGATGCAGGTTAGATTCAGACAGGTTATCCATAGCAACCTGTGGAAGGCAGGCTTCTTTGCCATTATATGGTCAACATGGAATCATAGGAATGGTGTCATTTTTGAAAAGCAAGAAAAGGATAGGGGACTGCTAATACAGGTGATTAAGTGGAGAATCTGCTTGTGGGCTTCGACATGGAAAGACAGGGTGGAGTACCCTGTTGAATTCTTGGCTGCAAACTTTCATGCCATACCAACCCTTTTTGCTTGATAGTCTGTGGCCTCGCCAGCCTGTCTACACCAGATCTGTTGACAAGATGACAACAATTTGAAGAAGATTGGTATCACAAACAAGCTCCCACAGGTTGAGTTGTGTTAATTGGAAATGGCGTGGATGGGTATTGTGAAGAGCAGCAGAATCAGATGTATACAAGAAGGGGGAAAGGCAATTGGCTGATATTGTGACAGGTTGAAAACATGCAGCAAAGAACAACACTATTTCAGAGGCAAAAAATTTCTGGGGGCTGCCACACATCTTTTTTAACTGATTCGCAGGTCACAACTTTTTTTTAATGCATTCCCGGGGGTCATTAAATTTACTTAAGTGGCTGGGGGTGATATTCCGACCTGTTTTGGCCGAAATCAAAGAAAAGTCTTATTTACCCTTGAAAATTGAGTGAAGTGTCATTTTTACCCTTAATTTAACCGCTCAAAACACTGCCTCGATTTCTCTCTCTTCTTCATTCTCCCATTCCCTTTCCCACCCCCTCCATATCGCCCCCACTTCCCCACCTCCGCCATCCATCAGCGGATCTCCAGCGCCCTTTTCCGGCGTCTGGGTCCTGGCGGCGCGTCCGGGCTGGGCGGACTTCCGGACCTGGTCGAGGAGGTGGGCCGGGTCGTCGAAGAGATCGACGATTACGGTGGAGTGCACAAAGTGTGTGAAGAACAGGTACACTACTGAGAAGCACAGCTTGAATACGCCTGGGAAATTGGAGTTGAACAAGTATTGTCCCAAATGCAAGATTCATACTATTCATAAGGGGATTAAATGAAATTTGATGCTGATTTTTTTTTTTTTTGGGGGGGGGGGGGGTTAAGAAATTGGGATTATGGTTTTAATTTAGGGTTGGGAAGAAGTAATCTTTGTCGGGAAGAGTGGGGTGTTTGATTGTAGTGAAGGCGGTTTTTGTGGGATTTGTTTGAGTGTTTGTTTGGAAATCAGTAGTACTTACTCCTAATCTTTTGATTGTAGTAGTCTTAATGGGTTTGGGGTACTAGAAGGAGAAATTGGGATCATGGTTTTAATTTTGGGTTAGCAAAGAAGTAATCTTGATTTCATTAGTTTTAAGTGGAGTTATGTACAAATTTGTATGAGATGAAATGAAATGTTTGATGAATGATGAATGATGAATGATGAGTGAATATCTTCATTGTATTTTCAGACATAAAACGTGAGTCAAACGCTAGTTGGCTGGGGCTTTTCTCGTTGTTGCCGTGACAGTGTGACACCATTACCATGAACATCTCTACAAACCTCCCCCACACTCACCTTACCAGTGAGTCAAACGAGGCATCGAAATTGATTTTCAGCTGCTCATCTTTTCGAGGGCACCAAACCATGGAGTTTGGTGATTGCTCATGTGGTCTTGCAGCATCTGATTCACAACTGTCACTAGGACATGAGGAGGAGCAGTCTTATGAAAAACCCTCTCAATAGTCATCTGGAGGGAGTTTTTAGGTTTTTTTTTTGGAGAATGAAGAGGAGATATTAATAGAGGCAGTGTTTTGGGCAAATTAAGGACAAACAAGACTTTTCTCTGATTCCAAAACCTGGTGAATATCATTTTGTAATTTAAGTAAGTTTAATGACCCGAGTCGATTAAAAAGTATGTGTGCACTTTAAAGAATTTTTAATTTCAGAGGGGGGTGCTTTAACTGGAAAAGGAAGATATCATAGGATTGGGATGCTTTACAGGCTGTATATGTGTGATTGGAAATACTTTTGTGGGTGTAAGGGGTTGCTCCATCATTATTATTATTACAGTAATATTTTTAGGGGTGGTGGATGATGTGGGTGGCCCAATATGGCCAAGCCTATTGTCATTCTCAGGATGGAGTTTGTTGCATTTTTGTGCTCTTTTGGCACTTGCATATTTCGGTTGAATAAATTTTGGCTGAAGGCCTCTACTTATAAAAAAAAAACTCCTAATTTTATGGATTTAATTATAATAAAAAAAGTTGGTACAATCAAAATTTTGAAAACAATGTTGGATGTTATTCAATAATCTGTGTAATTCAGTTCTACACACTATGCCACTCATATTTATAATGAGACAATTCCTCTAAGATATTAATCTCTATTACATTATCTGCATATAATTTTACATTGATTTAATTTAAACATTTATAAACATCCATGCAATAAAATAATTAAATTCAACTAAATTTAGCATAGTAGGAATGTTATTTTAGATGAGGATGTTAATGAAAGAGTAAAGAAAACCACAAATTGAGAGGGAAAAACAATACATGGAATTGCTACATTGGAGGAGAGTAATCACTTTATTCCGTCCGTACTATTTTTGACAATCCCTAAAAAATGACCCACAAAGCGTTTATCTCTCTATATCCCTCTTTGTTTGTATATTTGGACGTCCCTTGTAAACCATGCTCATGTCCAAGCATTAGCAAAGCTACTCTTCCTTCTTTCCTTCTTCTCTGCTCCATCCGTTCTTCCTCCACATGTGAATCTGGCTTCGTCCAGTTTTTACAGGTATTTCCTACTTATATTTCTTCAATTTGATCCATTCTCATGATTCATAATTAAATATGTTTTGTTTTTAGGATTAATTGTACCTGATCGCTTTCCTGATTGTCGAATTTATGGGTTATTCTTATTCATCATCTTTGAATCTTAAACATCAAAACTCAAAGCTCTTTCTTGAAAATATTAATTTGCACCTTGCTTTCCATAGGCAAGTTTTATGTTATATGTTGTTTGGTCTTGCTCAAGTTTTCATTTTTTGTAGCGTTCACTTTTGTCAAAAGGTTTGGAATGTTTTTGAAGGTTTTATGATTTTCAGCGTCTTGATCAACCCCAATTTTGTTCGTATTTAAAATTTATAAATACCAACTCTTTCTAATTTGTGAACAATAATCTTGGAAGTTTTGCAAATGTTCCATAAGAATTTTTTGTCTCACAACAAATTAGCTGAATTGAGTATTTATTTGGGTCAATTGGTTTTCTTAATGTAGAATCAGGTTGCTATGTTTTTTCTTGGCATGAAATAATAACTTAGAAAACAAAACTGAACGCAGAGGAGAATTTTCGGAAGATAGCTTGCTGTGCATATCAACACTCTGGCCAAGATTGTGACGACCTCTCCTCACTCCTTGTGGTGGAGGGTGTATTGTGCTCAAACTAAAAAGGGTTCTCCCTTTTCATATTCATGCCAATCATTGGTTTGGCTTCTTCCAGTAGATAATGGTTGATTTTAACCACTAATTCAACTTCGACGTGAATTTTTTTTCTCCCCATCATAGTGGACGTGAACTTCAACTGTATTGTGACATATTCTGTACAGTAAAGAAGAAGGGAAATTGTTCTTCTTTTCTTTATTTTTCTACAAGTGTACATTTCAGGAAGTTAGTAAACAAACCCGTTATTTCATTTTATCAACATGGCATTGTTTAACTATTGTTGCTTCGTTGGGAAGAAGAAGAAAGTAAAGGTAACAAATGTTGTAGCATGTGATGTTTTCTTTTTCATTAATATATGATAAGTCTGTGATTTTTCTGGATTTTTTTTCTTGTAGGGAGACCGAAAAGCTATACTTGCCGCTAAGGATGTTACTGCGCGGAAATATATGATAGAGAAGTTGGAACACTTACAAAAATCTTCTCAAAATGTTGAGTTGGGTCCAATGAAACTTATTGAGATACAACCAAAGGAGTTGAATGTCTCAGAGCCATTTGAGATCCCCAAAAGCTCTACCCAAAAAGTAAAGATGATTGAAGCTGAGAGCCTCATTGAGAAGGAGGTACCAAAGGAGGTGACACATGAAAGCAAAAGCGAGTGTGAGAAATCACCAATTAGGAGCGATCCCTCCAAAAATAACCTTCAATCCTGTGATGGTAATTTTGGTGGCGAAAATGAACCTTCATCTTCAGAAGTGGTCAATGAGTATTCCATGGAGAAGAATATTGATGTGAAGGATGTCGTCATCATCCAGCACGTACACATGAAATCCAGTGACATGGATGTCGGGGATGAGCAATACCTTTCACGAGAGCTCCAACGAACTTGTTCGAGCCTTGAACCAATGGAAGTTCGCAAGAAGATAGTTCATGAATTCCCAGCTGCTCACTCGAAGTCTCAGTCACTTGAAGATTTTCAAGAGTTGGGTGAAATAGTGAAGGAGGACATAGGGTCTCCTTGTAGCCAGTCATCATCCCTCTCGCATCATAGTGCTGATAAAGTGATGTTAAAGAAGCATTCTTACAGCCAAATCTTGCCTTCAAGAAGCAAGAAAATATGGTGGAAGCTCTTCCTCTGGAGCCACAGGAACATGAAGAAACCAAGCAATCCTAGAACTAAGGCATCGCAACTTGTTTCTTCTAGCCAACAAGGTGGGTACTCATCAGATACGCTCGAGGCTGAACATGTCAAGGAGCTTAGTAAGCTAGAGTCACCAAGCTCATCTTCAGAGAGAAACAGCCCCCAAAGGGACAATGACAATAATGAGTTGCCAGTATGTGAAGGGTTCAAGATTGGAGTCTCGGGTTTTTGGCCTCAAAATCAGTGGGCTGCCTTCTCAGGGGAGACATCTCCTCTAAAGAAAGTTGATGACTGGATGAATGACCATCTCGAGGTTCAATCTACATCATCTTCTAATGAAGAAGAGAATGAAGCTCGAGAAATTATCTTTCCACCTTCTCCCGAGGTCTCAGGAGGGTCAATGCCAAAAGGCATGACCCATGCATCTTCACATTTCAAAAGGAATTTATCAATGGAGCTCCTACATGCCAACTCTGTGATCCAGACATTGAATTCATCCTCAACCATTGCTCACGTATCGGGGATGGGCTTGAGAATTGTCCCCGGTATCTCACAGTTCTCTGCCCTTCGATCAGTCAATTTATCAAACAACTCCATAGGTATTCCATGCCCCAAACTATACTCTTAGTTTGCCACAAGAAGTAGTTTTAGGTATTTTGATACAAAACGCATGCTAATAAGTACAGTTTGTTATTTTGGCCTTTTTCTTCTACAGTGCAAATCACTTCTGGATCACTTCCAAAGGGGCTTCATTTCCTTGATTTGTCCAGGAACAAGATCTGCAACATTGAAGGGCTCAGGGAGCTAACCAGGTTGAGAGTGGTTGACCTAAGTTACAACCGAATCTCCAGACTTGGACATGGTAACTAGCTTTAGTCTTGTCCTTTATTATCATATTTATATTTCATTATGAACAACATCTATTGTGGATCTCACTTATACAGGACATTCATATCTGTCAAAAATACTAATTGTTGTGCTTCATTACAAATTTTCACAGTGAATGGTCATAGTTACTTTTACATACTTTCTAAAACATCAATTGGGATTGCCATTCTCAGGAGTTGCAAATTGTAGATTGCTCAAAGAGTTATACCTGGCTGGCAACAAAATCAGTGAAGTTGAAGGGCTACACAGACTGCACAAACTTACAGTTCTGGACCTTAGCTTCAACAAGATAGCCACCAAAAAGGCCATGGGTCAGATTGTTGCCAACTACAGCTCTTTGCTCGCGCTAAACATTTTGGGAAATCCCATACAGAAGAACCTGAGCGAGGATCAGCTCCGCAAGGTCATCTTGTGAACTTCTTCCCAAGCTAGCATACCTAAACAAGCAGGCAGTTAACCAACAGACAGCCCGCGAAGTATCAAAGGACATTGTCGCCAAGACTACTTCTCGAAGCAACAATTGGAGCGTACGTAGGAGAATATCAAAGAAGCCAACTCAAAATGGAACGCGGCTGGCCGGGTCAAAGAGCAGTTTAGGTATTGCACAGAGAAGTAAGAGAACAAATACAAAAATGCGAGTTTGTAAATCAACCCTGAACATAAGCACATAATCGTATGCTTCTTCCTACTGTCACTAGTGTTGCTATTCATTGAAGTTTACGTGTAGAAACCATTTTCTTTTTGGACCAGCTTTGGTCTTAAATCATTGTAAATATTAAGATACATGATATTTTTGAGACAGAAATACAACACTTCTTGCAGTTGAGAGATGCCAAAACTTGTCTTGAAATTACTTCCACACAAGTGCAATGGAATGTGAAGGTCGTAACTTCAATCTACTACCAGTGTTAGTCTTAGATAATGTCATAAGAACATACATTGTATGATGGACAAAATGCCTCCTCTCCATTATCAAAATCAGTAAGTTATACTGTCAGCAATCCACATACACTGTAATATTGATAACTCTTTCACTTATTTGCTAGTCAGTCATATACAATATAAGCGTATAGCTCAAAGGATAAGCACCAACGTAAGAAAATGAATTTCTCTATGCTATAAAATGACTCGCTCTGTGCCTCCATCACATAATTACAGGAAAAGAGATTTTTCCCTGGCCGATGTATGCCTTACGGCTCCATAGGCCTTTGTGTTTCGCTTCAGCAAAGAAACTTAGGACCTGGTTCCTCTCATTTCTTGCATGTTGACCCTTAGTTTCGAAAATTGTCAGTCTTCTTGACCCCCGATGTCCTTGCTCCTCAGATAGGGAAAAAAAAGAATATGTATAATCAATCAGTCACTACTCACTAGGCATGCCTCTTGAAGAAAGGTTTCTGGCAGATGAGGAGTTTGTCATCTGTATTGCTCTCTATCTCAATGACTCGAGCCTCCCATTTCAGTCGTGCTACAAGGGGTCTCACTGAGTCGATCAGAGAAGTTGTATCTCGGAAAATTACCCATCCCTGGATAGAACAGTTACACTCTGTGATCTCATCGCTCACTAACAAGCTACAATGCATCCATAAATGAGAGTTTTTAAGAAGAAACGGTACAGCTACTACGAGCCTGTTCTTTAACCCATTTGGAATAAGTGCAAGTGAGTGTAGGTCAATATAGGCAAGTGCAGGTCAACACATCTGATAGGGTAAACTGAAGTGTAATCGGATGCAATTGACTACAGGTATGTGCACGTGAGTGTAGGTGCAGGTGCTCAAATGCTATAAAGAACATAGTTAAAGTACCTCTGGGCGAAGTATGCGATCTATTTCTAACAAAATATCAAGGGTGCTGCATCTTTGATGGGAGCAGTTTTCTAGGGAGAGGAGACCGTCAGCGTGGACCATGTCATAAGTTCGAGGGTATGTTGGAAACGGTTCACACCTGTATGAGCACAAATCATGTCAATTAGGTCGGTCCATCATAAGAAGCATTGCAAGTGTAAGTGGGATTATAGCGAAACTACTTCATACTACTTACCAGTCATGCAGGGCACCTACAAATCCCCTGTCAAAAATCAAGGGTAAGTAGTTGCGCCCGCTTGTAGGGACAACATTCATGACCCACACAGACTTTCCGGTTTCGAGTAAAGCAGCATTAAAGCCACCAAACCGAGCATTCATATCCAGCACATTCCGAAGCATGTTGTAAGGAGGAGAGGGATCCTCTTCGCCGGGTCTCTTTGGATGATCGGAGAAAATTAGAGGTGATAGGAGGCTCCAATAATCACGGACTACTGAGTTCCAATTTGTGCTGTCTTCAGCTAAGTCTTCTGGATGCAGCCCTGGAAAATTTACCAACATGAACTGACATAGAAGTAAAGTAGATAAATGAATGTTTAACGCCGAAATCATAACCCAAGGAAAACCTACTGTAAGCTTGAAGTTCCTTTGTATTTAATCTGACTCGAGAAGGCCAAGTCGATCTTTCCTCAATAGGGATCCAGCGCTGGCTGTGAGTTCCTCCAATGCAAGTTTGGAGAGGCGGGTAATAAGGAGATTCGACGTCTTCAACCCTGCTGCATAGAGCCGGGCTTGAACCAGCTTTCCTGAAATTTACAAATTAAAATGTCAACTACTGACAGAGAGAAATACAGTAGCAAATTGCAAGGTACTCGTCGTTTTATCTGTCACTCATTAAATGTTTCATGATTTCTATAGTCCTTTTTTGACTGACAAATTTTCACATAATATTTTGTCAAAAAAATTACAATATTATGCCCATATGATGGTATTTTTCTTTGGGAATCCAGTTATAGTAATTTCGTATAATAAAACATTGTATAGAGATTTAGGGGACAGATAAAATGGGAAGAGGGAGTATTGTGCATTGTAGAGCAGGGAAGAGGTAAATTACTAACCTAGAAAAATAACAACTCCTTTTAGAAGTCTTCTTCCATACAACGGTTTCATCCTGTTGTGAGAGCAATTCCCAACAGAAACTCTCAGCAAAGTCATGGATAAGATTCCATCTTTTCTGATTGACTTTGTTATGGGCGTTGGTCAGAGGCGAAGTCCAAACAAAATATCCACCCGGTCGTAGCACTCTATCAACCTCAACTAAGTACAAGCCATCTGCAACAACAATATGTTTCATTTATCAACCAACTTTTGACCCATCTGAAGTTGCAAAATTGAAAACAGGTTGTTGTAATTGCATCCGGAAAGTCTTACAACGCAACAAACTTGGCAAACGACAAAGGCGTATTTAGGGCACCATTGCGATTGAAAAAGGAAAAATATGAACTCAAAATACTACCTTTCTCATCCCAGTCAATGCCACAGCGCGTGCAATGCACCATATCATAAGAAAGGGAAGGATGAGGCAATTGTTTAGCAGTGAGTGAACCAATCATCGCTGGAAGGCCTCTTTCAAGTGTGAGCTGAACTTGACTACCCGAAGCCTCGTAGGGTGCAATGCACATTGTCAATAGCCCCTTTGTGGAGAGATACGCTCCAAACGTGCCATATCCGCATCCTACATCGAGGATATTTCTAACCTGTATGGCAAAACAAGCCTTATCATCAGCAGGTGTACAAGTTACACAAAGTTTTCGAAACAATGTTATTGCGAATTAAAGTTTTGAGTGTCAAGAGGGAAAGATCAGATCACATACCCCTGCTTGTACCAAATTGGAAGCGCTTCGAAGCCCAATCATTTCCGCGATTTGATGTGAGTAGTCCTCAATGCTATCAGACGTCAGCGAATCAGACCGGAACGAAATCTGTTCTTCCTCTAACATCATCATCCTGCGATTAAAAAAAAAAACACAAGTGAAACACGAATACTAAATCATCGAAACCAACCCTTTTGACAGTAGTTTTCATTTCAATTCACCTTTTTGTCAAACTTCCAGAAGAGAGAACTTCTTCAGCAGTAATCTTAACATTTGCAACCCAGATCACATCCCTTCCAGTAGGCCACCTCAGTGGAATCCTATAATTCACAGGACCCGAAACTAAGCAATCGCGCCTCACATTATTCTCGCAGTGACGATCATACACATCGCGGTCAGAGTACCCCAGGGCTGCATTGTCAGAAACATTGTAGCAAGGGACAAAGTTCTCATATTCCTCTGAACAGAACTCCAGCTCTCTCCATTTCAATGGCCCTTGAGAGAGGTCACCAATGGTTGTAAGATCTGAAACAAGCTGCTCCTGCAACCTCCTATAACTATGATATATATGAATTCTCGATGTCGAAGTAATCGAAATGGTCCACAAAAATGACCCAGTTAAGGCCAGGATTACTATGACAACTAAACTGACCCTTAGAAGCAGCAAGGTTAACTTATGCCTACTTCTTGGGGTACCACTGCTGAATAATTCTGCTGCAAATCCATTTTCATTGACACCCAACTTTGGAGAAGGATTATCCAGAGAAAGCAATCGAAGTGGGAATTTCACTGATAAATAGCTATGATCTGACAAAGAACGGTCATGATGAATGATCTCCTCTTCTTTTTCTGGTTTTTCTTTCTTCATATGGGAGTCCTGAGAGTCCCATGATGCATGGTTAGTACCAGAAAACCGACGGTGCTCCCCAGAAATGCCCCTCTGGAGAGGCCTTGACATTTTGTACAATCAAGAATATCCTACAAACATGGTTTTACTGCATTTTAGAGACACTTCGAAACAAAACAAAATTACCTCGAACTTTGTGGTGTCTTGGTAAGAACAGAGTTTCGTATGTCAAAAAGACATGCATATTTCAGTACCTTTTACAAGAAAAAACTGGACCCAAACTTCGCAATGAAGAATCACATGAAATTTTCAGGTATTAAAAAAACAAGTAATCTTTAGCTTCGCAATTACATTTTTCATCGACCCGTTATCAATTTCTTACCCAAAATTCACGATTTAGATAGAATAGATGAATCGAAACCCAGGAAAAATGGAAGAACACTACAAAAACGAGTAAAGGGGGGTACCTGGGTGTCGAACTTGAGCCAAAATTGGAGAGAAAAAGATGAATCGAAACCCAGAAAAATGGGTATTCTTCAGTGTTCAATCCCTATCCATTCTCACACTTTCCACTTTGTATACGGGTGATATTCCTTGGAGTATTAATGGTTGTGGGGGATGAATGAAGTCGTTACAAAGAGGGAATCCTGGATAAAATAAAGGAGTACGGAGTACTTATATATAATCTGAGAGTACTGAATTCCCTATCACCTTTGCCATTACTAACAGTAATTGAGCAGTAGATGCGTCAACAATAAATGCCAATCAATATATTACTCTTTTTCTCCCTACTGCCTATGTTTCTGTTCTTATGAAAATTCACTTCATTAAATTAAGCACACTCACTATAGTATTCACTTCACTACTACAACTAATCAACACCCACATAGATTATTATAGTGCTATACACTAAATCACTATTTTTTATTAGTTATAAATAGTAACATCATCTATGGAAATAATATCTCCAAGGACGTTTAATGTTTTAACCTATGATTTAAGAAAATGTTTTAATTTCTAATGGTGATATGCTATTGCAATCCAATATGATTAATCCAAGTCAAAGTTCATATTATTCAGTCACATTTTTAAATTTCAGATTATTAAGTTCACCATGTCAAAGTTCAAGTTATTTATATCCAATTTCTCAAAATTATATTCATTAATGAAAAAAACATTGTTAACAATAATAACAACAATAGCCTAATTTTAACAAGATATATAGTTTTATTGGAAATGACTAAACTAAACATTTATAAGCACAAATATGATGCAATCAGTAACAAATATTGAATATATTTATAAAATGATAGATATTAGTTATGGCTTTACTCTTTCAGTGGGTGTGTAAATATGTGTAAAATAAGGTTTTGGTAAGTCCGACTATGTTTGAATAGGTTTAGCTAAAAGTAGATCGAGATAGATAATGATTTTTTTTTAAAGTATAAAAGTTTTGATATGTTTAAATAAACTTTGGTAGAAAAACTAGACTTAGGTAAGAGTCTATAGAATGTGGATTGTGGCTTGTGGGTAGTTTATACTACGAAATAAAAGGGTCAAGATTTGAAAATAAATTAAAATGAAAAATATCTAAAACTAGAAAAAGTAGAAGCTAACAATTCAAATATTACATCTTAACCTTGATTCTTGCTTGGTGAAAATTTGATTATATTTTTGGGAATATATACTATGCTCTCATACTCTTAGAATGAGTTCTATATATGACCAGATGTGCATAATTTTATAAGCTGTGGGATCCGGGAAAATCCCCGTGGTATCCCTCGCGGTAAACGGCGAGTCGAAAGGGGTGTCTTTTCTTTGAGAAAATTTGATTGAATTTCCGTTCTAGATAAATTAAAACTAAAACTCAAGTAAACTCCTTTTTTAGGTTTTATTAAAGTTTGAAATTTTTATTTATTCAGGAAGTGAACATAAAATAAAAAAGAGAGAAAAAAAGACAAACAGAGAACCCCGGGTCTGGCTCGGGGCAGTTTACTGTAGCAATACATGCAAGTATTGCGCCTGCCCCGGCCTCGGGATCTATTTCCGAGACAGAAGAAAAAAAAATCTCTTTTTTTTTAGCTTTCCCAAACAGAAAGTAAAATGCGAAAGAAAAGAAATAAGAAACGAGAAAAAATAAAAAAGACTCAAACCGATCGGCGGCGATACTGCGGTATCGCGGGAATAGAATCAGCCCTAATCGGAAGTCGTCCGGCCGTGGTCCGGCGAATACCGCCAGGTATTTTGCCCGTCCCGGCCTCGGGACCTGCTTCCGAACTTAGGGATTCGGACCAAAAAAAACTAAGAAAACTTGTATTTTCGTAATTGACTTTCTGAAATCCGAAAAAGAGAAATAAAAGAAAGAAAAGAAGGGAGAGTCGCCAATTAATTTTTGAACGAGAATTAATAAACTCAAGAAAAAGAAGACTCCACAAACCACTAACCACGAGATTCGGATGCAAGGGAATAAAAATTCCCGAATCCGCCCGTTCAACGAACGGACTTTATTAAACCGGTTAAAATAAAAAGAAAGAAGAAGAGGGAAAAGACGAGAGCATAGTTATTAAAATCCCGATCCTGATTTACGATCCTACGATTTTATGGTTCAAAATCCTCGATACGATTATACTATTTACACACGATCCACGATCCTACATGGGCTAAATTCCGATCCTAACTTCCCTATAGTTTCGAGTTAGGATCCCGATTTTAACAACCTTAGACGAGAGTAGAACGGAGTATTAATTAGTGTAATTAATGTTATTTAGTTACATACAAATGCAATAACAAAAACGAGAAATAAATAATTAAACAAGAACGTACCTTTATTCACAAGTAATCCATATTATTTAGGTCGAGTTTAGGATTAACTCAAATTACAAAATAATATGAATGGAGAAAGAAAATGACGATGCCACTTAAGTGTATGCAAAAAAAAATGAGAAAAGAAGAAGGGAGAAGAAGAAAGTGAAATCACCAAGTGTCAATACGCCAGGGTGATTTCGGTGTCAGGTTTAAGTGAGGGATGAGAGGGGTTTTTATAGGAGAAAATAGGGTTGGAAATTTAGGTCAAAAAAAGAGGGGGAAATGACCTAATACCGCTCCGTATTGGGCTTTCTGGGAGCCCGGCTGCCGTGGCACGCAACCCTAGGCAGGCGGAGGCGTCTCGGGTCAGGCAGAACCCGTCCAGATACCTGGCGGTATGGGGCCGGATCTGCCTGGCCCGGGACTGTTTTCGCGCCTTGGGCCGCGTGCAGAAATGGCTTTGGGCTGATTTTTTTTGTTTTTGGTTTTCATTATTTTTTTTCTTTTGCATTTCACTTAATTTGGCATTTTCTTCAAAATAAAAATAAAAATTACAATAATTACAATAATTACGAGACACGTTTTGAGTGTCTACATAAACATATAACTTTCATTCTTTAATTAAATACCTATTTATAATTAAAGTTTTGAGCATACAATTTTCATTCTTTAATCGTATGCATATTTATAATTTGAGTTCATAATTTACAAATGAACATATGAATTCATAATTTTTGTTTCATAAGAATGTGTATACTTGTTACTTTTTCGAGTATGCTCCTAAATTTATAAATGTATGCTCAAAAAATTATACATATATGTTTATGAAATATATTGAAAATATAGGAGCACGATACTTCCCGATATGATCCTATTTTTGCATATTCCCTCAATATATTGATAATTATACTCTCTTTGTCCCTTTTTATTTGACACTTTGGAAACAAGGTGAGAAACCAATGTAGCATAAAATTTTAGGTAGAAATACATTAAATGACAAAAATGTCCTTAATTATTATTTAGTTATTGATTTAAAAGTCATTTATCAAGGATAAATTTTTTATAGAAAAGCGGCAAATAATTAGGGACAAAAAAAAAGTAGTAGTGAAGTGTACAAAAAATTAGGGAGAGAGAGTAACATACTCGCTCCGTTCCATATTAATTGCCACCTAAACTATTTTTTTTGTTCCAAAATAATTATCACTTTTCATTTTCAAATATCTAATTTAATTATTTTAACTTTAATAATTATGTTAACTTTTTACTTTTTCAATTAATAAAAACTACTCATACTTACATTCTTTCACTACCTACATTTTGGTATCCGAGAAAATAGATTAGAAAATAGTGTTCTTTAATTACGTGGGTAGTTCTTCTAGTTAAACTTTAGTATGTGAAAATTTTTGAAATATAACAATTAACATGGAACGGAGGGAGTATATCTTTACCCTGAGTGGGAATTAATTATGGGGGGTGACTTGGGATTAGCTTTAGTGACTCAAATCTTGTGAAAGCTAGTGTTGTATTTAGTTTGTGGGAATGAGGGACGAGGAAGAGGACGAAGAATATGAAGCAGGTAGAATTGTGAGGGGGGAAATTAAAGACGAGACTTGAAACTTAAGGTTGTTTTGAGACCTACTTTTGCAATCTCTTTCCGGATTTGCCGCTGCCTTTATCGCTAATAATGCTACTACTAACTTTTAGTACTGTTAATATGAGTAATTTAGTCAACAGAATCAGTTTAACCACCTTTTCCTATGGTTACCGACTAAACTAACTTTTCGATAACCTTGCTAGTTGCTATCTCTACTAAATTGCCCTCATATAGTTTTGTAATTTCACCTTCTTTTTTTATTACATGAATTTTTTTAAGGCTCTGTTTCTTTTTTTCTTTTTGTGGTGGGCAGAGTGTGGTAATGGTGCGGTGTAGTGCGGTGCGGTGAAATTATTGAAAAGTGTGATTAAGTGTGGTGAACTGTGGTGAATTGTTGTAAGAGTCGGTTGGATAGGTAAGGAGATGGAGAGAATGTGAAAAGTAAAAAAGAAAACTGAGAAGATATATATATTAGTAATGATAGCGGTAAAATGTGGTGAAGGCTGGAAGAACATTGAGTAGTACAGTGAGTTGTGGTACCGCACCGCACTGTAGAAAAGAGTAGAGCCTAAGTTTTATAAACAATACTTATTGATTTTACATGGACAATGAAACAGTATATAAACTACCATGAAAATTTATTATGAAATGTATTTTTATAAAATTTGGAGGTTCACTTTCCCGCTAAACTTTTTGAAACCTAGCCCTCACGATTTTACGATGTGCAAAAATGTAACTTTTGTCAAAATATTATGTTAGTAATGATATGTGATGTATTAAAAATCATAAAAAAAAAATAAGTAAACAATTTCGAAAAGAATGGGATATGCTTTGATACTTTGCAGTGGAAATCAAATTTTATTATGAGGATTGATGTCAATATTTGGAGCTTTTCGGTTTAAAAGGTCGAATAAATTGGAAATAATGTAGTGGTGGGGATGACTACTAGTGTTTAAGAATCGGCAGTCAAACATAGTTGAAAATTATGCATTTTAAGGATTTCAATTACTATTTGATTTGTTTATAACAAAGGCCTGTTCGGCAAAATCAGTGTTTTAGATAGCGGATAACGGTTTATGTAGCATATAGCGGTTTATGTAGCATATAGCGGTTTAAGTAGCGAATGTGTTCGGTAAATTTAACGGTTCCATTAACAGATTAATGTGAATTGAGATAAAAGGGTATCAATAATTTCCAAAGATAAAATTTACAAAGGGCATTTTTTGACTGAAAAATATGAAACGCTACTCCAAACGCTAAACGTTAACTTTATTAGCGTTTCACAAAACGCTCCTTAAAACGTTAAACGCTCCTCAAAACGCTAACTTACCAAACACTAATATTTATGCAATTATAGTTTTGACTTGGTCAAGATGCTAAACGTTACCCCAAACACTGTTGCCGAACACAGCCAAACTATTACCCCCCCCCCTTTTATATACTTATATACTCATGTAGACTGTAGTTTATAATAAAACAATGGTCTGCGTCATAATTATAAGAAAAATTCTAAGGTAAATTCTAAGGTAGTCAACTTTTTTTTCGACTACGGTAGTCGATCAATATCAACCGTTGATTTATTAAGATTTAATCTGGACCATTGAAATACTTTTAATTATTTTTTCTCACTAAAAAATCTTCTTAAAATCTCTTAAATATTCTTTCCTATTTTGTTCATTAGTTAAATATAGTTTCCATCAATTGTTTTTTAGTGAAGCATTCAACTTTTTAGGAAAATAAAAAATGTTTAGTATACTATGTGATGGTTTAGTGAATCATTCAATTTTTCATTGAATGACATGGTTTATTTGGTCAGGCAAATGTTCAGTACACTATGTAATTAGACCTGCCAATTCGGTCGGTCGTCAGCGGGTTTCAGGTCATGCGTATATCGGGTTCGAGTAAATACGGGTCAGATGTATTTTGGATTTGGGTAAATACATACGGTATATTTCGGTTTCAGGTCAATTCAACGGGTTATAATTAATTGCGACCTTTTTCCGTTTTTTCTTTTTAAAAAAATGTCTAAATACTACTTTTTGTACGGTATACATAACAAAATATGATATTTTGCAGTAGTGACAAATTATTTTAACTATTTTAACTTAAATTAGAGAAATAACAAATAAAGAAGTTGCGCTTATAGTTTAATAGTTAAAAATTATAATAAAAAGTCACAAATTCTACCAAAGTTAAACTTAAAAAATTAACTTTTCGGATCAAACAGGCGAGTCGGGTTCGATATATTTCGGGTTTAGTTGAGAAAATCATGTTCAAAACCCAGAAATTTCGTGCGGGTTCGGCCAGGTCTATCTGTAATGGTTGAGATGCCAACTTAAGCGTCGTCATTGCATTATAGGCAAATTAATTACTTTTTTTTATTAAAAATGTAAATTTGTATTATCATCTTTTGCATGTTACTCCCTCTATTCACAAATAATTGTCTTTTCATGCTTTTCAATGTTTATTTTTATTCAATAATTTCTCACATAATATTTTATTAAAATTTTTAGGAAAATTGGATTCTAATATTCCCTATTTTCAGCTTTTGTATGCAGTGGTCCCAACTTTTTTTTTTTTTTTGTATTTTGGTGGTTCTAAAAACCGAAAAATTGGATTTTGATGGTATCAAATCTACTTTCACATTTTTTTTATTTTGCCATCTTTTTGTTTTTTTCATTCCTACCCGCATAAAGTTTTTAAAATATAGTTACTTGAATAATTTTAAAATTAATTTTTTAATCCGAGCAATTTTTTTTCTAAGGAATTAAAGTAAAAAGATCGTAAAAAAATTTGAAAAGAATCAACAAAAAGTTTTGTGACTAACATTGTAAATTCATTAAAAATCTGTGGGGAAGTATTGTGCTAAATTTTGAATCAAATGCAAGTCAAAATTTATCATATTTAAGGTATGCAATGGGTGATATACTAATGTCCTACCAAAATACAATATTTTTGACAACCGAAATACAAAAACAAAGTAGGGATTATTGACATACAAAAATTGAAAGCAAGTATTATTAGATTCTACTTTTACAAAATTTTAATTCTATTCTTTCCTAAAAGTAATTTTTTAATATCGAAAAACGGGATGACAAATAACAAAATCGGAGGGAGTATATATGATGAGTATTGTCTTCAATAAATTATAGGAGATTATGTATAAACGTGTCAGGAATACTAAAATATTGAATTACTACATATCATATTCATATATATATGTATATATATATATATATATATATATATATTTCTGGGTACAAAGGGTGAGGATTGTAGTATGTCTATTTTGATGAGGGTAGATTTGGAAAGCTATAATTTGTCATTTCACTTTTATTTTGAGAATCATTAATGCTTATTAATTAATTGGTCATTTTATTTTATTTTATAAAAGTTTATACATATTGATTAATTGATAGGTATTATTAGTAGTAACATTTTTATAGAAATATTAGTAGTAACTTACTATACATTAAATCACGCATTGACGAGTTGACATAGTGTATGTATATATACATTTCTTTTAGCATGTACATGTATTTGACATGAATGCTTGAATTACATCTACAAATTGTAATTGTTTAATTGTGATAATTTTAATTTATTTAATTTAGCCATGTTAATTGTATCTTTTGAGATAATAAATTTTATTTCATTGAAAATTTGCTTCTTAGAAATCATATATATATATATATATATATATATATATATATTTCTGGGTACAAAGGGCGACGGTGATATTTGTGTGATTTCATAGGGGTAATTTTGGTATTCTAAATATTATTTTTTTAATTTAACTCACAACCAAATAATCCATATTCATCATAATAGTTATTCATAAAAATAAAAACTAAAATACAAAACTCAAAAGCCATAAAACCTATGAAGTGGTATAGAATTACTTGACAATTCATTCAACGGCCATAATTACTCATTCAAATATATAAAACAGTTACTATTACTTTTTTTTTTGATAAACAGTTACTATTACTTTATTTCACAATGACTACTAATCAAAACGGTTACAATGGCAATTACTTTATTTCACAATGACTACTAATCAAAACGTACGGTTGCAAAGACAATTACTTTATTTCATTGCCAAGTTTGACTACTAATAAAAATGGTTTCAAATACATAATTAATTTTTAATTAATTACAATTTTTTTTTTCTAAAATTCAAAATGTGCCTATAAAAGTCTTGGTGAGGTTATGTATCTAACATCCACTTTTCAGCATAAATAGCGATAGTGGTTACGATAATTCTAAAACGTATCAATCACTCTAATATAATCAAAATGTCTTACTCATTTCTACATCAACTTACACCTGAAAAGGATTGGAAAATCAAGGTAAGGATCTCAACATTATGGAATTCTTATAATGTGAAGGATGATACATTTTTAAGTAAAGATATGGTCTTCATCAATGAAAAGGTATGTTCACATACTTTATTCAATTCGAATTAATAAAAGGTTTTAGGGTTCACTTCTTCACTACTAATCTGCCTCTTATTGCGTTTTTTTAGGGTTCATACATTCAGCATGCATCAGAGCTACTTTTACCACCCGTTTTAATAATCGTCTCAAGGAAGATGGCATCTACACCATGGAAAAGTTTGTTGTCAAGCCTAATAGACATAACTTTCGAGTTTTTCACGATAGCATAATTATGATACGTACAGTTTTTTGGAAATACAACAATCAAGGAAATTAGTGGAGACTTGATCCAAATACCTAGACACAAATTTGATTTAATTGAGTTTTATAAGATCGATGAATGGGTACAAAATAAGACTATTTTAACAGGTAATCATCCATTTTCTATAAAATATTACATGTAACCAACAAATTTTTGCAATAATTAACAAACTTATCATGTCTTCTAAGATGTCATTGGTTCTATTATCCATTTTTTATAAAATATTACATGTAACCAACAAATTTTTGCAATAATCAACTAACTTACTTATTATGTTTTCTAAACTATACAGATGTCATTGGTGCTATCGTGAGTGTGAGGGATATTCAAACCAAGCCATCAAAAGAAAATTCAGACAAAATTATCTGAATTTTAATCCTTGAACTTGAGGATATTTGGTAAGGCAGTTAATGAGTAATACACCATATATACATACCTAACACTATTTATGCACCTTATTTTTTTAATTTACTATATATTCAGTTTGTATTAATTATAATATATATACTTACAATTATTAAAATAATCACATAGTCTAAATATTGTGTTCATATAAGAAGAGGAATAAAAATTATTTTTGAAAAATCTAAAAATAGAATCACACAGTAAGGGACTCATTAAATTGATGACAACTATAGGCATAAGTTGATTTCAAAAAAAAAACTATAGGCATAAATTTGTATTATTTAGAAATTGGAATTTCATTAACAAAAAAAAATGATTAAGGTAGTGATAGAAATTTTGAATACTAAGTGAACATGACACAACACAATTCTCAACCGTTATGTTATTTATTATTTTTATTTTTCATCTTAAATTGGCTTTGTTTGGAATTTGTTTTGCATACCTATACAAATTTTTAGTTATAATTTTGCATAATTTTCTTATTCGATTATTCTTAGTTTTTTTTCTTCATATAATTAGTTTTGATTTTGATGTTGTGCAGGTACAAATACTATGTTGACATCTTCAAATTCTATGTTGTGCAAGGGTTAGCTAGCTTAGGTGATATTGTAATTTAAGTTGGCTTTTTCATGTGTCTGTCATTTTTAAAATTCATTTTTATAATTAAGTACGGTAAGATTTCTTTGAATAAAATTCATTTTTAAAATACGTTTATTCATTAGTCTGTAATATAAAGAAGACAAGAAGGTTACTTGAATGTTTACGATCATAAGTTACCTATTGAATCATATATTGTATTATTTAATAATATTATTTATCAATTGATCATTATTTAAAATATTTTCATTTAGCAATTATTGATAACTATTTGCAATGGTTGGTTTTTTTATTATTTCATTCATGCAAAAATGGAAATGAATAAAATTTTAAATACCTCTATTTTTTTTAAAATAGTTATTGTATATCTTTTATTCCTTTAGCTTCTCATATAAAATGATGAGACAATAGCAAATGAACAATAAAATTAAGGAATGATGTGTTCATCTTAATTATATTTTCACTACTATAAAGGGATAACATATGAAATTAAAATTCTTATTCTATAATCTTTTTAAAGATAAGTTCTCATTTTCTTTCAATTGGTCTATATGGTTGTGAAATTGTTAGCTTTTCATTTGTGATAATTAAAAACATCATACATTTCATATCCTTTCATCATATGTGAATGAAAATAAACATGATTCAAGTTCAACTATAAATAAAGGGAAAATACGTACAAAGGCAACTCTTCCTCTATTTTTTTCCTTTCTTTCTTTCTTTATTTTAATTTTATGTACTATTTCTCTTATTTTTAATCATTAGTTGTACACTTATTTATTTTCATTAGTTCTTCTCCATATCATTTAATATATAAATTAAACAATATTTCAATATATATGTGATTTACTTTTGTCCCGTGCAACGCACGGGTATAAGGACTAGTTTTTATTATTGTTGCGTTAAACTCGAAGCTTTTTTAAATGTATTTACTCAACAGAGGACTCTATATGCTCTTGTACTTTTGTGTCGATATTGAATTGACACCACACATTTCATGCAGAACGAAACGCAAAATGTTTTGTAACAAAACACAAATATATGTATAGTTGTATATCATCTATAAATATATCAAAACATATTGTTTTTAACTTTTATTGGTCGAGTTTTGTAATGATAAAGATTAAAATAAATGAGTTTGGTAGATATTTAATTTATCATTCACATTAAATATAAAACATACACTTCTATAACGAAACAAATAATAATTATTAATGTACATATATAATAACATGTTTTATCATAAGTTAATTAAATCAATATAAAAATATTTATATTACACATATATAAGATCATGAGTTTATAAATGAGCTCGGTAGATATTTAATTTGCAAGTCACATCAAATATAAAAATATACTACTTTTATAACAAGATAAATAATAATCTATGTACATATATGATAACATATTTTATCATAAATTAATTAAATCAATATAAAAATATTTATATTGCACATAAAATTAGCAAAAATTTTTAATAGTGGAACCAAAAAAAAAAAACCTACGACCATAAACTACACAAATTCCCCAAATGACCAAATGACTAATGACTACTTTGCGATTAAGAAACATCAGTGTGAAAATATATTTAAATATAAAATATTCATTTGGAAAGATTCTTCAAAAATGTATTAGGAATATAAAATATTCATTATGATTACATTACCAAAATTAATAAAGTGTAATAATAATAATAAAAAAGTTATTTATTCAAATCAATGGCTAAAATTGTTCTATCCATAATCAACGGTTATTATCTAATTTAACTACGGTAGTTAAAAAAAATTGACTACCACAAACCTTCCCTAAATATAAATATTGCAGGGGCAATCACAATTAGATATTGATATAAAGTTTCTCAGTTGTTTAATTTTTCAATTCATATGTAATTGTTTTTATCAACAATATTTGTCAAAAAGATTTTTGCCCATCGTGTATATTTACCTTGTTTTATAATAATATATTGTATTTCTTTTTTTTTATTCCAAGTACTGAAATAGTACAACAAAATGCAAAGGAATAAGATATTATAGCAGCTCCTATATACATTCCTTCAATTATGCTAAATATTAGAAGTATTGTACGTACTAATTAAAGTAAAACAAAATCATTGAACATGTAGCTAGTTTGCCAGGAAGAAAAGTTGGAGGCATTATTTAATCTTGGAAATTGGAATTTAATAAACTAAATTTTATGTCCATTTTGATGAACAAACTAAATTTAATTTTTTGTTAATGGCTGACTGTACTTAACATAATATTTTTCTTAGTGAACCTCCACCAATTTCCGGTTACTGGAAAAATGACATTGAGGTTTTTTTATTGATGTAGAGTGTTTTATAGGCAAAAAAAAAAATAAAAGGAAAATGAAGATGACTTGTGTTTGCTGAGTTGTCAGCCATACTTATTCAATCTCCCCTATCGATTTTCTAAACAACAATAATGAGAATTATTTTTTTTTGGGGGGAGGGGGAGGGAGGGGGCGATTATTATTGTTGGGTTGGAGTTTTTATTTTTCTGTGGAATAACTAGTGAGTCAGATGGGGGAGATTGAATAAACAGGCTGACAATTCAGCAAGCACAAGCAATCTTCATTTTCCTTTTATTTTTTTGCCTATAAAACACTCCACATCAGCAAAAAAAAACCTCCATGTCATTTTTCCGGTAACCGGAAATTGGTGGAGTTTCACTAAGAAAAATATTATGTTAAGTACAGTTTGCCATTAACAAAAAGTTAACCTCCATATCATTTTTTCGGTAACTGGAAATTGGTGGAGGTTCACTAAAAAAATATATTATGTAGACCCGTTTTTTTGTGCGTTGCCTTTGCGTTGCGTTGTGTTTGCGTTTCGATAAATTGCGTTTGGGTTGCATTGGAGTTAATGTGTTTATTATAATATAAGAATAGTAGATTGCGATAAGTTGCGTTATCTTGCGTTTATCCTGCGTTAAGTTTTATTTATTTTGCGTGGCGTTTGGGTGCGTTAACGCACAAAAGAACGGGGCCAAGTACAGTTTGCCATTAACAAAATATTAAGTTTGATTTGTTAGATCAAAATGCACATAAAATTTGATTTATTAGGTTTCAATTTTCCTTTAATTTTTCACCCATGTGTACATGTATATGAGAATGATGAGATCTTTGTCTTCTTATGTTGACAGTAATTAGTAGTAACATGCACAATATTTTACAATCAAGAAAACGCCATGCAAGGGTCCCTCTTTTGTGTTGTCCCATGCAGATTAATGAATGTATAATCACCTGCAAATTCTCTCTTTGTTCCAGGTTAATTGATGTATCACCTGCTAATTCTCTCTCAGCTTGTTCTAGACATACAAAAGCAGGATTGACTTGTTAGGAAATTTAAGATCCAGGTAAGTTTGGGTTGGTCAAATTTGGTCAATGTTGAATTCAGATGAGAAATTCATGTCCAGACCAAATTTTTATTTGGCTTAGACTGGGTCGAGCAATTTAGACGAAGTCAAATTCGGATCAGAATCAAATTCGGACAATGAAAAAGAAAAGTATTATGTCCGAATCTTCAGTTAATATAAAATTCAGATGAAAAATCTATAGCCAGACATAATTATTTCAAATTAGACAATTCAGATTTTTGGGATATGCTAAGACCTCTTTCTTTTATGGGGCTGACAGACTGCAGTGCCACACTTCACAATAACTTTCCATATTCCACCAACAATATACCACAATCCACCACAATCTACTACAGCTCACTACAATCTAATATAATTTTTTATAATTTAATTTATCTTTTTATTAAAAATTAAACTTTCCATATTTCATCATAATCCACCACAACTTTCTCCAACCCATCATAATCCATCACAACTTTTTCGAACTCACCATAATCCACCCCATTTCCTCGCTCCGCACCACATTGCAACCAGCCCTGTAAAAGAAACCGAGCCTAAAGTATGCGAGCTCTAATTTTAGACATACAAAAGCACGATTGGGGGGGGGGGGGGGTTGATTCATATCATATTTGCAACAACCAATGCAAAGTGAATTATTAAATTATGGCAGTTTTGTCCCATCTACATTCTTGCCACCCGTGATGTACTCCAAATTCCCAGTCACTGTCGCCAAACTCATCATCAGTACTGCAGGTGGACTCGCCAGTAGTGGTCACCAGTTGCACAAGATTACAATTCATATCAAACAAAATAACATCACATTACTACTACGGGCAACAGAAGTTGATAGTAATCATAGTATCATATGATCAGATTTAATTCTGATTGATTATTTTTATTTAGGGAGGACGGTTCAATCAATACAACATAAAACAATTAGATAAAAAGGGTATCAAATGGAACGCAAACATAGGCAAATACTGCTGCACCCTTGACATGTCATTCCACTGGTTAACCGACAACACTGCGTGGATCATGTGGGACCGTCTTTCATCCATTGGGTCACGCTGTAGCCTCACATGTGGGGATGTAATGATCAATACGAATGACAGTGAGTTTTGAATCCGAACCAAATTCACTCAAACTCGACATATTTAGATGAGTTTGGGTTCAAAATTTTTAGATCTATTGGACCTGGGTCGGGTCTAGGTCCACGGAAAAATGGTGGGCAAACTCCTCATTCAATCTATCTTTAGACCTCTCCATGACTTCCAACATTTTCCAAAGAATTTTCGGATACTAACATGTATACTGAACTTTTTGGGTATTGGACAATAACACTTTGAACTTTGATCCTTGATCAATAATACCTTTTAGTTTGAGGGGTGTTAGAAAATAATGTACCCGCAACGATTTCGACAGTTGCTGATCACTCATTGGCGATCTTACGTGCTAGGCTAATGAGATGAATTGATTTTAAAAATATCTAAATTTATGACATGACAACTAATCTCATAAGCAAAGCTGATTTTATACAACAACAATGTTCTCTTAGGGAAACACATTTATGCAAAGGCGATTTTTGTTTTTTTACTCTATCCAAAGTTGATTCCCTTTGTTTATGTGGATCAATTGACATGTCATAATTTTAAAATTTTTCGGGTCACTCCGTCTCCTTCACCTGGTATGTAAGATTGCTACCGAGTCCATTACAAGCGGAATCGTTCTGGGTGTTTTATTGTCCAACATCTCCAAAGTACAGTGTAATATCATATAATGTTAAAATTCACTATACTATTATCCAATACCCCAAAATCTTTCTGTATATTAGCTTATGAAAATTCTGAAAATCCTTGTCCAAATCGTTTTTATGACTTTTAGCAAGTTTTTTCTTTCTTATGGGACCCACACTTCCCGAGGTCATGCATATTGTTTGACTCACAAGATGTACATATAATTAAATGACAAGCAAAGCTAATGAAAGCTATGAGCATTGATAATGTTGAAATCTGATAATAAATATTTATGACATGCAAATTAAAAGGAAAAAAAAAAGCTAACTATTTGATATCAATTGTATTACACACTTATTGTACTAAGGTAAATCATATTTATGTCAATTATTTCACCTTAAATTTTAAGGAAAAGACATCTTTTATTTAATATTAAACTTGCAAGGCATTACTGTTAAGGACGTGATAATTTTAGTTGTTTGCTTATCTTTAATAGTGTTTGGTTATTATTTTTATCTATTGGAGTTGGTTGCTTGTTGTCTTGTAATGCAGTCTTGTTATATTCCATAAACTTTTAAACCTGTTGACTTTCAATAATCGAAAAAAAAACTTGCACGACAATATTATAGCCATAGGGGCATATCCATATTAAATACAACCTTCAATTTATAAAGTCACGTGCATTCATAAATCATGAAGAAAATTTTCAAAAACATTTACAATCTTCAATGACTATTTGGAGAGATAGTACCCTCACACAGCTATATATTCAGAGTAAATTATATTTATCTTACCTGACATTTGTGGTAATAATTTTTATATACTCGACATTTGTGAAATAATTTTTACTTACCCGACATAAACTGTTCATGTATTTAAACCTCCTAAAATATTCTGTAATTGTTTGTTGGATTTTCTGGTGAACATTAAACAGTTAAATATGAATTCATTTTTTTTTACCCTTGATATTAATTCATATGACTTTTATTTAAGTATTTAATTAAATTAGAATTGACATTTTTACCCTTAATATTAATTCTTATGTCATTTGATGGATTTAACCCCAACCTTTTCTCTATCTCTTCTAAAACCCAGATCCCAAACCCCTCCCTTTCTAAAAATGAAAACCACTACCCCCTAACTCACTCTTTCTGTCTCCCTTAAATTTGGAATCCCAAACCCCTCCCCCAGTCCATCTCTATTTTTGTAGCTATTGGGTGGAATTTCTTAACATTAGGGGCAACATGGTACATTCATATAGTCAAATAGGGGCATTCTTGTATTTTCACATTTTCAATAAAGAAGTAACCGGATGTCACATAATGTCAGGTAGGATAAAAATTATTTCATAGATGTCAGTGTGTAAAAATTAGTACCACAAATGTTAGGTAGGGTAAATGTAATTTACTCCATATAGTCACCAACAATTTCTATTATTTGGGTTCACAGTCTTGATACGATTTGTCACTTCCCATACCATACTATACTATATTGTTGAACACATAGAAATATAGAACATCTTATTGTATCATAGGGGTGATAGTCAAGTGGTAAATATACACATTATCCAATTTTCCCACCAATGTTCAAATCTTGATGAAAATAAAAAAAAAAAAATCATTAGATGAAAATTGTGACATTAATAGGTCACTTAGGGCTTGTTCATTTAATTGAGATATTGTAAGAAACTTATTGATAATTAGATTGAGCGCTTGTGTCGCATGTTATAGTAAGATAAAAGTGACATAGAATAAGTCACAGGAGAATATTATTATAAATATTTTAAGAATAAAATAAAATATTACAAAGAAAACATAAAAAAATTCAATATTACTATATAAAATCTTAATAGTAAAACAAATAAATTTATAATTACATGATTTATAAACACAAGTTTTATTTTCTAGTGAATCTCCAGTTGTAACTTGAATATTTTTATATACTATTAATTTAAATAAATGAAAGTTAGTAACATTTTTTTCTGTTTAATTGATGACAGTGTTATTTTAGACTTTTTGGGAAAGTTGAGTGACGAAATTTTTGATTTTTTTGGAAAGTTGAGTGACATTTTTTACTTTTTTGGAAAGTTGAGTGACATTTTTGTCTAAACAATCTTTTAACCGATTCAAACACTCTAAGCGGTAAGTGTTTGGTTAGTCACTCCTCCTTATGCGTTGATGTCTGGGGTTCGAATGTACGTTTGAAACAAAAATATTAATAGGAAGTATGTTGGCGTGTAAGTGATGTCGATGACCATGCGTACAAGCAAGGAAATACATTCCCTTGCCACGCTTAATAAACGAAGGAAAGTAGTTTCTTTTCACCCATAATAAACATGCCTAATAATTCCCAGTCCTCACACATGCTTTACATACTAATTTAAGCATGGAAAAGGATGTCAGTCGCATATACAAGTGTAGATAATGGCTACTTTAAGCATGAAAGTGATGAAGGTGCTTCAAAGGAATCAACTTGATTTTCTATATTTTTTAGTTTGGTTTGTTGGTGTTTTGCTGAGTCATATTCATTGATTACTGTTATTAGTTTTTCTTGTTAAGCATTATCAATTCAGTTGAGAAAAATCAGAGTAGTGGTTAGCTTCTCAGCTGCTTAATTTTAGCTGAAGTAGTTTTGGTTGTATGCTTATATAATAGGCTTCTCTTTATTGAAAGAAAGCAGAGTGTTTTTCCAAGTTTAAGCAAACAGTAGAATTTCTCTCTGATTACTGGGAGAAAGTCGCTATTTAAGGAAATTGGCGAGTCCCAGAAGAGCAATGTTCGACTTGGAGATGAGAAGCTGTAACGCCCCGACCCCTCCCGGGCCGCGGACATTAACAATAACTGCTTCAAGGATCACTGACTTTTCCCACAAATCACCACGAGTCTTTCCAACGTGCTTCGTCCTCGCTCACACGTTGCCTGGGAAAACTTCCCAGGGGGTCACCCATCCTAGTACTACTCCCAGCCAAGCACGCTTAACTGAGGAGTTCCCGACGGATGAGACCATAAAAGAAGGTGCACCTTGGTGATATAAGTAGTCATTTCAATCCTCTTAAGCTACACTTTAACCATATATTTGGGGTATCAGAAGCAAATGAAAGTTGAAGGGGTTGATACAGTCACAATGGCTTTGCCAACGGTAACTCTAAATCTCTTCATGATGTGCAATATGTTCCTAGTTTAGCTCATAATTTGCTAAGTGTGGGACAAATGATGGAAGAGGGCTATGCCATTTTATTTGATGATGGTGCTTATTGTATTTTTGATAAGAAGACAAGGCATAGAGTAGTCAACATTCCCATGACAAAAAACATAATGTTTCCTTTGAAAATTTCAAGTGTTAAGAATTTTTTCTTTGTTGCAAAGAACAGTGAGTCAGATCTTTGGCATCTTCGGTATGGACACTTGAATGTGAATGGTTTACAATTGTTGGCTAAGAAGAATATGGTTATTGGTCTGCCAAAAGTCAATGGGCTTGAGTTTTGTGAAGGGTATGTGTATGGAAAACAAACTAGAAAATCATTCCCAGTAAATAAGGCTTGGAGGGCTTCACACTGTCTGGAGCTTGTACACACTGATTTGTGTGGCCCGATGGAGCGTGGCGCGATGGGAGAGATTGAAGACTTAGCTTGAGTTGTTGTTGTAGAAGAGATGAGAGAAATCCATAAGCAATAGAATAAGGGGAGAAAGATGAACATCTCAATCACCCATGCTTAAACTTCTCAACAATAGCCTTGAACTTGAATAATAACAAGAATAATAACCAAAATCAACCAATTTCAATAACCTTGAACACCAAAGGGATTGGATATGACCTTGGATAAAGGAGATTCCACCACCAAAGCCTAACACCCCACCATGACCATCATAAAGGAAGAATCCACCAAATGATCAATAAAGGAATGACTAGAAACACCGCCATTAATCAATGGATAAAGTAATCTAGATTTTGAGAGAAAACTTAGGGAAACCCTAACCAATGCATAAGCATGTTCATAATCATCAAAAGCTGCCTGAAAAAAGGTCCTAACAAGCTATTTATACTAAACTAGGAATTAGGCTAAAACAAGGCAAAAATAACGAAAATTCGCGTCCGTCCAGAAGAGTGGCTCGGGTGAGCAGATGGGTGGCTCGGGTGAGCTGGCCCTCTGACTGCCTTGGCCTGTCGCTGGCCAGGTTGGGTCGCGGGCGCGACAGAACGCTGGCTCGGGCGAGCCAACATCTTGCTCGGGCGAGCAAGCCATCTGGTCGCGTGTTGTGCTCGACTAAGACCTGGCAGAAGCGTTGCTCGGGCGAGCCAAAGGGTGGCTCGGTCGAGCAGTCTCACTAGGTTGCGACACCCTGCTGTAAGACACCAAGTCCACGTACGACGACATCCGGCAGGAGCTTGGCTCGGGCGAGCCAACGTGTGGCTCGGGCGAGCAGGTCCTCTGACGCCCAGTTTGCGCTCGACAGGAGCTTGGCTCGGGCGAACCAAAAGCTCGGCTCGGGCGAGCAGGCTTTCTGATGCCACGTCCGTGCCTTGAGTTTATTGTTCCCGGGTTTTTTTTTAAACACTCGCACCCCGATACCTTCTATTCTCTAGTTCTCGAGACGGCCCGGTCCAGTCCTGAGGCCTCCGGGGTTGGTGTTGTGAGCGGGCCCCCCCCTAAGGAGCCCCGGGGCCCATCCATTGGATGGCCGAGACTAGCCTCCCAATTCCAAAAGTGCTCGGAAATTGTAACTCAAGGTTCGAGTTGGTCGAAGCGGCTCGCTTGGCAGAGATCTCTAGGGGAGAGAGTGGAACCCGGTCCTCTTCACCCAATGAGAACTAAATGTCTAGGTGGAAGCTGATATTTTCTACTCTTTACTGATGACTATAGCCGTATGAGTTGGCTGGGTTTATTTCTTGAAAGAAAAATCAGAATCGTTTGATTTTTTTTTTTCAAGAAATTTAAGGAACTTGTTGAAAAAGAAAGTGGTTGTGTGATAAAAACCTTGCGGTCTGATCGGGGAGGTGAATTTATGTCTAATGAATTTACTGTTTTTTGTGAGAAAAACAAAATTCACATGAAATTGACAGCACCATATACACCCAAGCAAAATGGTGTGGCTGAGCGTAAAAATTGAACGATGGTTGAAATGGCTAGGAGTATGATGAATGCAACAAATATTCCGAAGCTTTTCAAGGCAGAAGCTATCGCAACTGTTGTGTACCTTCTGAACATCTCACCTACCAAGGCAGTCATAAATCGAACCCCGTATGAAGCATGGAAGGGAAGGAAGCCACGGGTAAGCCACTTGAAAGTATTTGGCTGTGTGACATATGCTTTGGATAGGTCACCATCACGTGATAAGCTTGATGCTAAATCTCAAAAATATATTTTTGTGGGCTATAGTGCGCAATCTAAAGCATATAAACTATATAATCCATCAAGCAACAAGGTTATAATTAGCCGAGATGTTGAGTTTAACGAAGTAGGAACATGGACATGGGATTGTGATATTGCAACTCAAACCACACAGGTTCATGAGCAGGGAGATTTCAAAGATCTTGATGAGTCAACGCCTCCATTACATTCAGCTGCAAATTCTTCCGACAATGACTCCTCAAACTCGCCGGAACCCTCACCTGCAAGCTCACCCAGATGGGACTCTTCCCCTGTAGATTTTGAGGAACTTGCTGCCACTCCAACTTCACCACAACTGAGAAGATCAACAAGGGCCAGAAAACAAAATCCTAAATATGCTGATAATGTGTATACATCTTGTGCTTTTGCTTTATTTGTTTTAGATCCACTCTATTTCAATGAAGCTGCAAAAAAGCCTATCTGGTGTAAAGCAATGGAGGAAGAGATATTGGCCATTCAAAAGAATCATACTTGGGATTTGTTAGACTTGCCGGAAGGGAAAATCGTGATTGGCTTGAAATGGGTGTATTGTACTAAATACAATGCCGATGGATCAATTCAGAAACATAAAGCTCGCTTGGTCGCGAAGGGTTATGCACAACAAGAAGGAGTTGATTTCGATGAGACTTTCTCACTGGTTGCTCGCTTTGAAATAGTGAGGGTGTTCCTCGTAGTAGCAGCACAACTTGAGCTCCCTGTATATCAACTCGATGTCAAGTCTGCATTCCTAAATGGAGAGCTGGAAGAGGAAGCCTATGTTGCCCAACCTGATGGTTTCATCGTTAAAGAAGAAAAAGGAAAGGTCTACAAGCTGACAAAGGCCTTATACGGGCTGAAGCAAGCTCCGCGTGCATGGTGCATCAAGATTGACTCATATTTTAGGGAGAATGGATTCGAAAGAAGTGAAAATGTACTGACCCTCTATGTAAAGAAGCAAGGTATCTCTGATTTTCTTATGGTCTGCCTTTATGTTGATGATATTATTTACATGGGGTCTTATGAGTCTCTTGTTGATAAACTTAAGTCCTGCATGATGCAAAAGTTCGAAATGTCGGATTTGGGTCTGTTGCGGTATTTTTTGGGACTTGAAGTTATGCAACGTGTTGATGGTATTTTCATCTCGCAAAAGAAATATGCAAGTGATATGTTAAAGAGGTTTAATATGTTGAACTGCAAACCGATGCCTACTCCCATGAATGTCAATGAGAAACTCACGGTTGAAGATGGAACAAGTATGGCAAATGCGAAACAGTTTCGGAGTCATGTTGGAGGTCTGTTATACTTGTGCCATACAAGGCTTGACATTATGTATGTAGTAAGTGTTATCTCAAGATTTATGCACAACCCATCACTTCATCATTTCGGTTCAGCAAAGCAGATCCTCCGATATGTGGCTGGCACGGTTGATTTTGGAATTAGATACTCAAAAGTATCCGATTTCAGCTTGTATTGTTTCTCTGATAGTGATTGGGCAAGATGTTTGGAAGATAGGAGGAGTACATCAGGCCATGTACTTTTCATTGGTTCTAGTGTTATCCCATGGAGTTCAAAGAAGCAAGATGTTGCAGCTTTGTCGTCATCCGAAGCTGAGTATGTTGCAGTAACTTCAGCTGGATGTCAAGCTGTTTGGTTGAGAAGATTATTAGAAGATTTGGTCAAGCTCAAGAAGGGGCTATTGTCATATTCTGTGATAACAAGGCTACAATTGCTATGACAAAAAATCTAGCATGCCATAGCAGAACCAAGCATATAGATATTCGATTTCACTACATTCCAAAGTTGGACGTAAGTGAGCAAGTTGTTTTGAGTTATTGCAACACAAACCAATATTAGATTGCTAATGTTCTGACGAAGTCATTGCCATATGTCAAGCACAGGTACTTCATGAATCAAATGGGAGTAACAAGCTTTGAAGCAAGGGGGAGCGATGAAGGTGCTTCAAAGGAATCAACTTGATTTTCTATATTTTTTAGTTTGGTTTGTTGGTGTTTTGCTGAGTCATATTCATTGATTACTGTTATTAGTTTTTCTTGTTAAGCATTATCAGTTCAGTTGAGAAAAATCAGGTTAGTGGTTACCTTCTCTAGCTTCTCTGTTGCTTAATTTTAGCTTAAGTAGTTTTGGTTGTATGCCTATATAATAGGCTTCTCTTTATTGAAAGAAAGTAGAGTATTTTTCCAAGTTTAAGCAAACAGTAGAATTTCTCTCTAATTACCTTTCCTTTCTCCGACAAAAAGGACTTTTTTTCTAACAGTGATAAACCATTATCTGCTATATAAATCATTATCTGTGATCTTAAACACTAATTTTGTCGAAAAGTTATTGTTCTTAATTTTCTAATTAGTCCCTCTTGGTTATCGTACAGTGTATCCATCACGACTTTGTACTATAATGGAGTTTGCAAGTGACCAAATGTTGAACAAAGAGAATAAACTTAATCGTGATACAACAGGAGTGGTTAGATAATTATACAATTAATAACATGCGGAAATCACACATAATTAGTGGACAAGTTAATAACATGAAAGAGACAGGACTTGGCGCTCAAATTCGATGACACACATATTAATGATGTCAAATAATTTGTTGTTAAATTGACAAATAAAAGCAAACAAGCAAACAAACCAAGATGATGAGTCACTCCCATATTTGAATACTTGGGATGAAATTATCAATGTAATTTAGGTGGATGAAGACCAATCCCTACCTACCATTGACTAACCACTAGTATTCCCCAAACTAATGTCACAAACCTTTTTGGAAAAAAAAAAAGAGCATTAATCTTTTCTCCCTGCATCGATCCATAATAAATAAACATGTTATGAGTGTTGAGGTAAAACACCTTTTAAATGTCTTGTTCTATCATTAAAATTATATTATTATCACAAAACCATTTCATTGCGTAAAAGAGATTGAGGTCCAAGCTCTTACATTTTACCAACATAAAATTATACCCGCCTTTACTATTGGATATATACTAATACACCGACCTTTATACGTATAGATTTTAATGCACTTACCATGACTTAAGTGGTGGTGAACTCGTCCTCAAGGATAATGTGTCAGGCGGTGCAAACTTTTCGAGACCCATACGGAACCATTACAAGTCCACTTAAGTCATCCTTGAGACTGGTTCACCATCATTAAAATCACATAAGTATAAAAGTCGATATATTTGTATCCAATAATAAATGTGGGCATATTACGATCCAATAACCCAAAAGGTGAGTATATTACAATCCAAAAATCATAAAATAAATACTCCACCGTTCCATATTACTTGTCACTTAGTTGACTTTTACGATCTCTAATGCCACTTTTTAAATGATAATTCCTTATGAAATATTTTATTAACAATTACAATTTAATATTTTTATATATTATTTTCCGTCTAATTGTAATAATTATACATAACAAACGATTGTATATAATGAGATGTGCACAGATCAACTCCTTCGTTATGGGCTTCATTATTACAAGCACGTTGGATCATTCACACACTTCGTCTACTATTTGAAATAGTTTCTTTGTAGTCATGGGCCCTCGTACTGGGCCTTTCATCAACGTAGCATTTAGCCCAAATGATGGCCCATTAAACTCACCCTTAGCAAATCCTTAGAGTCAACATGACATCCTCCGTTTCGGTTTAATAGTCGCTTATGGTAAAATTGATACTATCAAGAAAAACAAAATTAAAAAAAATCAAAACTGATATTTTGAATCCCGGTTAGGCAGGGTATGGAGGAAATATAATCTTACTGTTAAGTTTTATAATTTAGAAAAATTAATTTCAATTGATCCAACATTTAGAAATCATTCACTTCTTACTACTCCATCGAAAATAAGAAGATGAAATCTAATAATATTACCAAGAAGTATCTATACAATGCTTTCAAGTGACTACTTTTTATTGAGTTGAGAATGTAAATAAGGAGCACATTTTTCTTTCTCTTTCACTATCAAGGTAAAATCGACACTGCATGATAACATTGAATGAATGAAAATTGTTTTTACTTGGGGACAAAGTCTCTTTTAAGTCAAGGTTGGTTAATTGACCCTCAACTATTTTGAATAAAAAAAATAGCTCATAGTTGTTTAACCGTTAAAAATAGATATATAACAAATTGTAACTAAAAGAAACATAAATGTTAAATTGATTGGATGAGTTGTCCTCTATCTTCTTCGAGTATATTTGATGCTTTTAGCCTTTACGACTTTTAACTATTAAAAAAAGGGTTTGAAGGCTCATATTAACGATTCATCCTACCTTTTACTTTCCCTTGTGCTGTAACTCTCTACCTCTCCCTACTACCCTAGCCACGCCAGCCTCCCAACTGATATATGCTGCAACTCAAGTTATTATATTAATTTGGATTTTTGGATGGTAATATGTTGTATTTTTTGGTATTGAACAATAATGCATCGAACCTTTTCCTTAGACATTAATATACTGAATTTTGTGGGCTCTGGATAATAATGCACTTTAAGGCCCTATTTGGCAACCAACTGGTAACTAGTAGCTGTTAGCTGTTAGCTGATAGCCTTTTGAATTAGTTGTTTGACTTTAGCTGTTTGGGTTAGCTGATTGCAGGAAAAGTGTTTAGTAGAGTAGCTTTTTTGTGGAAAACTACCTCAAAAAGATTCATCAAGTAACTTTTGAAAACTAACTTTTAGATCCAAAAAGTTAATATAAAAATCTACTTACCAAATACCTCAAGTAGTTTTTTAACCTTGATCAAAAAGCTAAAAACTACCCAAAAAGTGGGGTAGCCAACCCCCCCCCCTAAATGATTCCGATTGTAGCAGACTTGGTGGCGGTAAGACCACCACCGGGTCAGTCACAGTTGGAATCGTTTCAGGTTTATTATTGTCCAACACTCCCAAAGTAGAGTATATTATGGTCTAAGAAAAAAGTTCGGTGCATTTTGTCCAACACTCCAAAAATACAGTATATTAGGGTCCAATAGCTGTATTAAGGCACTGTTCTTTAGTTGGGTTAAACCAAATTAACCTAATCTAACTTAACTTATCCTTGTCTAACCTAAGCTAACCCAACTCTTTAAAAAACACCCAAACCAAAACAATTTTTTGAATAAAAAAGAAATTCAAATAATATTATTTTAATCTTAAATCAATTCACTTTTTCCAACACCTATAACGTTTTCATTTATTTCCTCAGAATATTCAAATTTTATTAATAAAATATTTGCACCCAACAACTAACTTAACTCAAACCTATCATATCCTTTCTTATCATTTCCTATCCTAACTTATCCTAACTTCACTAACTTAACCTTAATCTAACCTAACAGAAGAACATGACCTAACTTTAGTTAAATTCCTATTGAATAATTAGTAGATTTGTTAATTTAGTGATGAAAACAGAATTTATGAATGAAATAATTAGAGTTCTTAATTTTTATTTTGTTCAATATTCACACTTGAAAAATTATTTGGATTAGTTGTTTGATTGATTGGTTATATATTCAAATATTGTAGTAACATAGAGATTGTGTTATTGTTAATTGTGAATTTTATTTCCAAAACTAATATCGTTAAACTTTATGTTATTTGAATATGTTAAATTTTTAGAATTAATTTCAATATGATTTGTCTTTTTTATTAAATTTTATTTTAACACACCTTGCTTTGAATCCTGATTGCACTACTTTTTGTTTTTTCCCCAAACTATTGAAAGTCCAAATTGGGTAGGAGACCTCGCTATTGTTTTTAGCTTATCTACTTTTCATAAAAGTATTGTAAATATAAGTAAAGAGAAAAAATAAAAAATAAAAAATAAAAAATATTAATTAAGATAAAATTGGTAAATAATTATTGAGAATGTAAGTTGACAAATATTATAGAATAAAAAAATTAATTAATGTGATGATTATTATGAAATGGAGGGAGTAACAATTAAGATAAAAGTCATTTGATAGTGTAGTACGAGTTAAATTATTTTATGTCCTTATGAGTCTAAGGAAATTGAAAGAACTCATGAAATCATGGGCGAAACTAGTCATTATATATAAAGGAGGTTTATAAATTAGTTTGAATAACCAGGATCACCTGTTTACCTTAGTCTCCATGAGATTGCAAAATACCCCTAACCCTATCAAATACCGAACTTCCCCCATGTTCCTAAAGGGGAAAGCCCCTCGTCGTTGGACAATTCAATTCAACTTCGCTTCCTGCCTCTATCTATCCTGTGATTTTACATATTAGGGATTTTTATCCTCGCAGGGGGGACCCATAACCCAGGTAGTTATTATTAATAAGAGAGGTTATCATGTCATATATATCTATAGAATTTGGGAAGATCATAGTTAGTATTAAAATGGATTTTTGGACGCTAATATACTAAATTTTTGGGGTATTGGACAATAATACACCGAACTTTGATCTTGGACAATAATATAATACACTGTACTTTAGGGGGTGTTGGACAATAATGCGCCTGGAAAGATTCCGACGGTGGCTGACTTGGTGGTGATCCTGCGTGGCAGGTGGACCACGTAGGATTGCCACCGAGTCAGTCACCGCCGGAATTGTTCTGGGTGCATTATTGTCCAACATCCTCCGAAATATAGTGCATTACTGTCCAAGGTTAAAGTTCAGTGTATTAGCATATATTAAAATTAGGTTAATTCTTATACTTTATAATACCATTTGATTGAAAAATAACTTATATATAAAAGGTCGAGGGGGGTTATGACTGCCTTCGGCCCACTAAAACCCTCCCTCCCCACCACGCGTGAAACTATTGCTAGGGCAAGGAACAAAACTGAAGCTTTGGGTAATTTTGGCGATTTCCTTGTTGGAGTATAAAATTCATTAGACCTTAAATTATCAATTTAAATTTTTGGTTGGTATGGTACCACATGATATTAGAGCCAAATTTTCTTATTCTTTTTCACTTATTTTGGCGAAACGAAAAGGAAACCAACATTAACCAACTTAGACATATTCTAACCCTAAACAACATGCCTCCATGTTTACTCTCACATGGTCTTAGAGTCATATTGAGTGAGAGATTTCAAGTTTGAATATTAGCAGTTCACATATTTATTTACGCAAGGTTATGGAGGACTTATAGCATCTATGTTTCAAGTCCAAAAGATATTTGCATGGGAGGGGGTGGTGCAACACCCCTGATATATGATTAAATGTGTGATTAAAGGGATTGAAATGACTACTTATTTCACCAAGGTGCACCTTCTTTTATGATAGCTCATCCGTTGGGAACTCCTCAATTAAGCGTGCTTGGCTGGGAGCAATCTCAGGATGGGTAACCTCCTGGGAAGTTTTCCTAGGCAGCGTGTGAGCGAGGACGAAACACACTGGAAATATTCATGGTGATTTGTGGGGTCAGTGAGCGATCCTTGAAGCAGTTATCGATAATGTTCGTGGCCCGGGAGGGGCCAGGGCGCTACAGATGGTATCAGAGCCGACTTGCGACCGCGAGCTGGGCCAATGGATGGGAGATCTATGGACAGTCACTTAGCGGAGCAAAGATTCTGGAGTGGATTGTGGTACAACGAGGACATTTCGCGCTTAAGTGAGGGTGATTGTAACACCCCGAATATATGGTTAAATGTAATTTAAAGAGATTGAAATGACTACTGATAGAGATACATATTAATATATTTAGGAATAATAATTAGATATTTTATATGTTTTAGTTTCCTATTCTTGTTAGGAATATTATAGTTTCCTAGTTTGATTAGGAATATAACTCTAGTTTCCTATTTCTATTAGGTTTAGTATTAGGCGGGTTGTTTACCTATAAATAAGGGCTTTGCTAGTCTTTATGAAAGACATTACATTGATATTGAATATTGAATATATAAATTCTGACAGATTATGCACGGAGATGCTAATCTTTTCCTGAATTCAGCACGGGGATGCTGAATTCTCCTCTTGAATTCAACACGGGGATGTTGAATTCGTATCTTTAGCTTTTATTTATTTCCCGTTCTCTATCAAATTGGTATCAGAGCAAGTTCTCGATTCCAAACCCTCACCTAAATTTATTTTCTTTTCCTTTTCCGCTGCCAAACTTTCGAAAAACAAAAAGAAAACAAAACAAAAACCATCTGCCCAGAAAAAAAAGCCCTAGTCGCTGCCCCCCTGCCTGAAACCACCAGGCACCACCACCAATCACCGGCCGCCAACCACCAGCCTGGCCTAGTTGATGTCCGTCGGTGCTGCTACTGCTGCGACGTCGTGCTACTGTATCTTGCTGTTCAAAGAAGCTGGCAACCAAGTCCGGTCTGCTGGTTGTCATAGCACTGCTACTGGTTATCTTCGAACTGCTGCTGCTGAGTTTTATCTACGGTTGATTTCCAGTTTCTTGAACTATTTTTGTTGCCATGTTATCTCTTAAACCAACATGGCTACTACAAAAAGAGCTTCCAAGCCAACTGTTAAAAGTTGGAACTCAATTGAGCACTCCCCCATCATCTTGTGATGATCTTATCGAGTTATTGGATAGAGTTGGAAGCCTTTTGTCCTGTATCTCTCCCTCCAAAATCCGTTCAGGATGCTCTCGAACCACTACAGGGACTCTTGATTTCAGAAGTGCTCCTTAATCATGCCAATGATGATGTTAGGGATGCTCTTTCCTTATGTCTATCCGAGCTTATTCTAATCACCGCCTCAGATCCTCCATTTGATGATGCCTCTATGAAGAAGGTTTTTATGTTGATCGTGTCATCTTTTCAAAACCTAGAGGATACATCTAGCCTATCATACCATAAAAGGCTCCATGTGCTCCGGACTATGGCCAACGTAAGATCTTATCTTGTGATGTTAAATCTTGAATGTGATGTTCTTGTCTTGGATATTTTCCATTATTTTCTTGCACCCATTAGGGACTACCATCCACCTATAATTCTCTCACACATGAAGTCCTTCTCTGCGGCCTTCTTCAAGAAGCTGATGATTTTCTAGTGGAGTTCCTAGTTTCAATGCTATATGATGCACAGAATGCTAGAGAACCACACATTGCACGAAGTTTATGCACGGCTGTGTTGGACAACTGTGCATCACAGGTTATACGATTTCCACCATTTGTGAGTGTTCAAATTGAAAATTGACAACCTCTTGAAGTGCTTGCTGGTCAGATTATAGGCTCTGAATGTCTTCACATTGCTGAAATTGAAAGTGGTACCCCAGAGGAGGAGTATCTAGAAGCTATTGAAGTGCCTACTGATGTGAATTTTCAGTTTTGTGACTTTTTGTCATCTAAATAAAGATATGGAGAATTCAATAGGAATGATAGGGTTTACTGCTTTCTTTCTCCCTGAAGAATGTTTTGCTTAGAAGAAGCTACATCCCATCATTCAATTGCTACTTTTTCTGGAGAAGCTCACAGCTGTGCACTATTTTCTTATGTGTGAAGAAGTGAATTTGCTCTTCCTTTGTTGGATTTTCTTGTTTCTACACTTCTACAAAATCAGAGGCCGTGTTTTTTGCAATTGGGGGATCCCTTGCATTGATTTTCTGGCTATGTTTCTTCATGCAAACGCTCCGGAGGAACGTTTCTTTCAAGCCGGGGAGAATGATAGAGATACATATTAATATATTTAGGAATAATAATTAGATATTTTACATGTTTTAGTTTCCTATTCTTGTTAGGAATATTATAGTTCCTAGTTTGATTAGGAATATAACTCTAGTTTCCTATTTCTATTAGGTTTAGTATTAGGCGGATTGTTTACCTATAAATAAGGGCTTTGCTAGCCTTTATTAAAGACATTACATTGATATTGAATATTGAATATATAAATTTTGACGGATTATGCACGGGGATGCTAATCTTTTCCTGAACTCAGCACGGGGATGCTGAATTCTCCTCTTGAATTCAAAACGGGGATGTTGAATTCGTATCTTTAGCTTTTATTTATTTCCCGTTCTCTATCAACTACTTATATCACCAACGTGCACCTTCTTTTATGGTAGCTCATCCGTTAGAAACTTCTCAGTTAAGCGTGCTTGGCTGGGAGTAGTCTCAGGATGAGTGACCTCATGTGAAGTTTTCTCAGGCAGCGTGTGAGCGAGGACGAAGCATGCTGGAAAGACTTGTGGTGATTTGTGGGGTCAGTCAGCGATCCTTGAAGAAGTAATTGATAATGTCTGCGGCCCGGGAGGGGCTGGGACGTTACAGATAAGTGTGGCTGAACCATATCGGGTTCAGTGTCGGATTGGGTGCCAAGCTTTCATAGCCGGGATTGCGGTTAAAGATAAGATCAGTGAAATCCCAACCCATCATCACCGGACTGAAACCGCTCACCCACTCGTTTTCAGGAATCGATACACCTTTACAAAAGGCGGGGTGGTGAGCATCACACTATCGTGGCCTCGGCGAGCCATCCTTGTTGGAGTAAGGAGAGGCTCGGGACTTGTCAACGACCTCGGAGGCCTCGGGACCGGATTGGGTCATCCTGGGAATGAAGGGCGTGTTGGTATCAAGTCTCGGAAGTAACCAAGTTAATAACTTGCAAGGGGGAAGACGATCAGAGGTTGGAAATGCGCGCGCTTTCACGTATCGGGTCATAACTCCTTCAATACAACTCCGATGAGGTTCAAATTTTGGGAGCTTATAGTACACACTGAGAGCTTTCCAACAATATCTTACGGGCCTAAAACGGAGTTCGGATGAAGAAGTTATGCGCATTTGAAGTCGGCAGGGAAAACTGCCCAGAAGCGTTGCTCGCCCGAGCCAATCATCTGCTCGCCCGAGCAACCATTCTGCCCTGTTTGTCAGGGGCGCCCAACGCAGCGTAAGGCCCGCTCGCCGGCGCTTCCCGCCGCCCGAGCCGGACTTGCCGGCCGCAAGACACGAGCCGCCAACGATCGACGCCAGTAAGGCCCGCCGCCCGAGCCGCTTCGCGCCTCGCTCGGCCCTTCGCCGCTCGCCGCCGAGCGCACGCCGAAGACTTCGTTTTTTCGCTGTTTTGTCTTAAATTCTGGGCTTAGTATAAATAACTTGTTTGTTCTCTTTTCCAGCAGCTTTTGATGAATTATGAACATGCTTATGCATTGGTTAGGGTTTCCCTAAACTTCTCTCAAATCTAGATTACTTTATCCATTAATCAAGTGGTGGTGTTTCTAGTCATTCCTTTATTGATCATTTGGTGGATTCTTCCTTTATGATGGTCATGGTGGGGTGTTAGGCCTTTGGTGGTGGAATCTCCTTTATCCAAGGTCATATCCAATCCTTTTGGGGTTCCAAGCTCTTATTGATTGTTGATTCAAGATTCTCAAGCTAGTCATACAATCTCTCCCATCGCGCCACGCTCCAGTGGCTTAAAAGGATTGAAATGACTACTTATATCACCAAGGTGCACCTTCTTTTATGGTAGCTCATCCGTTGGGAACTCCTTAGTTAAGCGTGCTTGGCTGGGAGTAGTCTCAGGATGGGGGAACGAAGCACGCTGGAAAGACTTGTGGTGATTTGTGGGGCCAGTCAGCAATCCTTGAAACAGTTATTGGTAATGTCCGCGGCCGGGGAGGGGCCAGGGCGTTACACGTATATTATTGTTTCTTTTCAAACTCTTGTGCAAAATCTTTGTAATAAAAACATCAAAGATTTTTCAAAATGATGGAGGACGTGAATTCAACAATAAATCCATCGCATTTTCAAATTGTTCGATTTATTCCCAAAATCTTGCCAATACTCTTGAGCAAAACTGCATGTGCTACTATGCAAGCCTTACTTCTCCAACTCCAAGCAAACCTACCAACTTAATTTTGGATTTATGTTTTTTTATGAGGAAAAATTTTGGATTGATGTTGCTTACACCTCAATTTGTTTCAAAGACCGCTTACTTAGACCCTTTTTGGATAACAATATGCTTTGGAAATGCCCTTTTTTAAAAAAAACAAAATCCATTGATTATTACTCCCTCCGTCCCAAATAATTTGTCCCAGTTTGCCTATTGAGGTCAAACTTTATAAAGTTTGACCATTAATTTATCAAATTATATGTTGAGTTATTGTGTAAAACTATTATTATTAGATTTGTGACAAAAAATACTTTCATTTAAACAAAATATTACAAGTCTTTCTAAGATAAAACGTAAAATATTAATAGCTAAAGTATATCATCGAAGACCGTGAAAAGGCAAAGTGGGCAATTTATTTAAGACGGAGGGAGGCCTGTTTCAGGCCATAAAGAGACCTCTGCAACTTACAGACTTCCCCAGGCTTGGCTGCATTATACCCCAAAGGAGGTAACATATACACTTCTTCATCAAGATACCCATGTAAGAAGGCATTGTTAATATCAAGCTGATGAGGATCCCAATGCTTTGCAGTAGATAGAGTAATAAAAAATATGACAATGGTGAGCTTTGCAACAGGAGAAAAAGTGTGTTTATAATATTTGTCCTTTACCTGCTCAAAACCACGAATCACAAGTCTGGCCTTGTGTCTTTCAACACTTCCATCAGGTTTGTATTTGGTTTTGTAAACCCATTTAGAGGTCAAAGCCTTCTTACCAACAGGAAGCTGTGTGAGAGTCCATGTGTGATTTTGCTCAAAGTGCCTGCAATTCTTTGTTCATTGCAAGTACCCATTCTGAGTCTTGTATGGCCTGATTATAAGTGTTAAGTTCAGGATTGTGGAGCACATTTGCAAGAGATGCTATATAAGAAGGAGATAAACGTGCCATGTTGGCATAAGAAAAGAAAGATTGAGAAGCAGTAGATGTAGGAGAAACAATGTTAGGATCAGAAGTATGTAATGTTGCAGCAGGCAAAGAGGAAGTGATAGGTGAAGCTGAAGCAGTAGGTAATTGTGGATGCACAAAATCCTTTAACCAAGCTGGAGCAACCCGAGATCTCAAAGATCTTCTGACATGATGTTCTGCTGTAGTAGGAATGACAATAGAGTTGTCAGGTTGAGCAAGAATATTTGGTGAGATGGAAGTGATTGGTGCAAGAGAAGTAGAGGAATTAGAAGACAAGGAAGAATCTGAAACATGTGTACAAGGAGAATTAGAGGGTGATGATAAATAAGAAGAATATGAGATATGTGTATTGGAATTAGGAGAAGAAGATGGTAGATAAGAAAGATTAGGTGAAGTAATGGAAGTATTTGGAGATGCAAAAGTAATGTTATTGCTGGTATTAGAAGGAAGTGAAGAGATGGAGTCATGAGAATGATTAGTTATAGGAATATGATGATTTTGAGAATATAGAACTCCATCCAACTCACAGCTGGGAAGAATAGGAACATCAGAAGGTTGCTTAATATGATTGGTGCTTGTTTTGTAAGGAAAAATGTTTTCTGAAAAGATTACATCTCTACTATGAAAAATCTTTTTTGTTTCGAAATCAAAAAGCTTGTAGCCTTTAAAACCAAAAGTATATCCAATGAAAACACATTGTTGAGCTCTTGAATCAAATTTGTCAGAAATTCCCGAACTTTGCAAAATAAAGACAACCTATAACTCTAAGATCAGAATAATTGGGAATATTACCAAAGAGTCTTTCATGAGGAGTTTTCCATTGAATATTTTTCATAGGTAACATGTTGATAAGATGGGTAGCTGCTAAGATACATTCTCCCCAGAAAATTTTTGGCAGATTGGCTTGAAATCTAATGGCTCTGGCAGTTTCAAGGAGATGTCTATGTTTCTCTCAGCAACCCCATTTTATTGGGGTGTTTTTACAATAGATCTTTGGTGTAAAATACCTTTTGAAGCAAAAAGCTCTTGACAAAATTCATTTATAAACTCTGTGCCATTATCACTTCTGATTATCTTGATATTTCTTTGAAATTGTGTTTGAATCATGTTATAAAACTGTACTATAGCATATTTAACTTGGATTTTGTTTTGTAATAAATGTGTCCAAGTAACTCTTGTAAAGTCATCCACAATTGTAAGAAAGTAATGAGCACCTGAAATGTTTGCAACCTTATGTGGACCCCATAGATCCATATAAACAAGATCGAAAGCATGTGTAGTATGAATTGAACTTTTATTAAAAGACAATCTGTGTATCTTAGCCATGATACATGCATTACAATTGATATCAGAAGAAATGTGTTCTTTGCACCAATCTATATGCTGAAGTTTAGACAAAGAGGTGTGTCCAAGTCTGGCATGAATAATGTCAGTACTTGGGACATTTCAGGAAGAATTATGAAGAGAAATATTGACAGCAGACATCTTAGTATCAGTAGAAGAATGAACTGCAGCTTTGTGAGGAAGTTTGTACAAACCACCAATATTGTATGCCTCAGCAATCACCTGTTTAGTTGAAAGGACCTGTATGCAACATTTTTCAGGAGAAAAAATCGCAGTAGAATGAAGATCTGTGAGTAATTTTGTGATTGAAAGAAGATTAAGTTTGAAGTCTGGCACATAAAGGACTTCTGATAGAATAATGTGAGGATTAATGATGATCTGATCACTAGCTTGAGTGACTTGCTTGGTCGAACCATCAGGAAGGGTTATAGAAATGGGTTTGGATAATTTGTGAATATGATGAAACAAAGAAAGATTAGAAGTCATATGATCTGAAGCTCCTGTGTCCACTATCCAAGAACCCTTAAATTCATCAATCATTGCACAACAAGCACTAAAATGGGCACAGATAGATGAAAAATTACCTGCAAAGTGAGCATAACCACTGTTGTATGAAGCAGATGAACTCTCAGCCTGTTGATTCTTCATCATTCTTGTCACCTGCTGAACTAGAAAATGCATGTCCACTCCTGAGACATTCTTGTTGTTGACATTCTCCAAGGGTGTTTCTTGGATATTGTTTTCTGGAACATACACATTTGCTGCTACTTTATTCTTAGTTTTCCCTTTGTACCAATCTGGAAAATCATGAAGAAGAAAACATTGGTCAATAGTATGACCATTCCTTTGACAATGAGAACAAAACTTGTTCTCCTTGTCTTTCTTGTTAGCAACCTTCTTCTTGTTCCTTTGATTGTTGTACTGTCCAGCTCCTCTAGCAAGAAAGGCATTCCCACTTTCACCTTCTTGATCATTCACACCTTTAATTGCAGCAACTATCTCCTTTCCAGCAAAAATCCCTCCTGTCACCTTCCTTTGCTGCTCTATCCTCTCAATCATCTGACAAGCTTTGCTGACTGTAGGAAGAGGATCCATAAGCAAGATTTTCCCTCTGATAGAATCATAGCTATCATCTATGTGGAGAAGAAATTGCATTAACTTCTGTCTTTGATCTAGCTCAACAGTCTTCTTGATGGCAACACAATTAGGATGTGCTGTTTTGCATTCACACATAGGGATACTGCTCACATCAGCCAGTTCATCCCACAACTTCTTTAATTTTGTATAATACACTGCAACCCGATCATTCCCTTCATATAATTCTGAGATCTCACCTTGAACCTTGAAAAGCAAAGGTCCATTGCTTTAACCAAACCTTTCTACAAGTTCATTCCATAAATCTTCAGCAGAACTCACATACAAGAAAGCTTCAGATAATTTGTCATCAATGGAATTTATGATCCAGCTCATAACCATGCTATCACACCTCATCCATTGATCATATGTGGGAGCACTGGAAGCAGGTTTCTCACAATCACCATTTATGAAACCCAACTTGACCTTGGTTCTGAGAGTTATGTGGGCTGCACGACTCCATTGATGAAAATTTGTGCCATCCATCTTGATATTTGTTAGCTTCATTCCAGGATGGTCTGAAGCTTGCAAATACAAGGGATCAGAATTGTAACTGTTGATGACACTTCCCATGATGCAACAAAAAAGAAAATAGCAAGAAAGAAATCTATTCTAATCAGATTTGATCAGAAAAGATAGAAGAAAAGCAAGATTAATGACCTTGCTCTGATACCATGAAAACCAGTAGAAGAAGAGGAAAAGATGTAGGAATACTGTGTTTATATATTGATAGATGCCACTGATGTATAAGAGATACATGTATATATATAACAGATAGAGTAAAGGTATGCTCCTAACAAACTCTATAACAGACCCTAACAAACAAGTAATAGAAATCATAACAATATGTTAACAAGTATTTTCTTGGCACTCTTAGGCATGAATGCTTCTCTACATTGCTCAGTCCCCCAATAAACTCGTTCCTTAATTGAAGTGTTGTGTGTGTACGTTCCTTGGTTATGTTTCAAGTTTTATGCTATCGATTTCCCAACCCATCTATCCAACATGTGTATGTGAGTTGTCATAGAGTTTATTACTTTTTAACTTCAATTCCGTATTCGAAGTGATTTTATTTCTTGCCACGAAAAGCGAATAAAGAACACCAAACACACCAATAGTCCAAAATAGTATAGTGTAACGGTTTCGTAGGAAATTAAAGGGTTATGATGAAACCATCATAGTAATATACTACCTCTGTCCTTAGATGAATGTCAAATTTCATAATTACTTTGTTCATTTTTATTTGTCAATTTTGTAATTTCAATAATTAAAATACCTACCCTATCCTTATCATGAATGAATGAGACATTTTATTTCACTTTTTAAAATGGGATCAATGGAGCGGAGACCTAACCTAGGGCCTTCTGATTGTTGTTTATTTATTTTATCAATTTCATCTATTTGAGTAGCAGGTGGTCGTTCTAGAGGATAACTTTCAGCATGTCGGGGCGTGTCCCCGCCCACCAATATAGTGGAATTTGAATGAGGGGCGGGGTTGGTGGAATTGTGTCCCCAGACATTCTTCCCGAAGTAGCCGGATAGAATTGATACACGACACGAGTCAGGTCATCTATCATCCAAAGATAACCAAGGGCAAGAAAGGTTGGGAAGAGAGAAAGAGAGAGACTGAGAATAATGTTTATGAGAGATGAGAGGCTTCTGCGATGGGAAGAAAGAGCATAACATGCACTTGTGAAAGAAGAAAGAAAGACCGATAGCATTAGGGCTATTGTGACATCAGCAGGGGCAAATTTGGAAATAAATATTTGGAACATAGCTCTTCTTAGCTGCTATTAATATGGTTTTTGATTAATTTATTCCTCCCCAATGTTAAATAGTATATTTGTCCAAATTCAATTTTTTAACTCAATTTTAAAATAGTAACCTTATTTAATAAATCATTATATATATTGAGAAATTTATAGTAAAAAATTTATAAATTTAACTGCATAATTTTCAAAAAGGACAAATATTATGGAATGAAGCTACTATTTCTTAACCTTAAACTATGAGTTTAAACTTTTAATTGTATTAAAACATTGGACGATGATACGCATCTTGCGATTTTGAATTCTCCATATTTTACATTTTTGTAACTTTTAATAATATTTTCTCTAATAATTATATATATTTATCAACTATAAGAGTATAATACTTATAAGCTATGTCAAAAAAATAAATAATATCCTAATTTTATTAATCATAGTAGAAAATACATATTTTATACATGGTTTTATATTTATGAAAAAATATAAACAGATAATTATTTTAATATTGTTTATAAGCTATAATAACCTTCAAAGTAATAAAACATACATTTATAATGATTTAAATATACTTACATTTAATTTTATAAGTGATTTAGGTAAAATATAAGATGATTAAGAACCATCTTGCAGCAAAATATTTATCATTTTGCTAAAACATTTTAAAGCGAGATGACGCCTGAGGTTCACATCGATCTCAACACCCTTGCCCGGCCTTCAACCATCCGCTTAACCTGACATGGTTCCTACAAGCCAAACGTTGAACAGTATAAACACAAGTGAAAGTGCAAAAATGATAGGAGGAAGTGAGAGAAACAGACAGAAAGACACATAGACATAGGACGAAGAACGAGGGGACGACTACTACTAAAACAACAACTAGTACAACCCAACCCAGTAGTGTTATAAATCTTTTTCATCATTAAATAAATCATTCATTGCCCAAATGACAGTCATATCACCACATATCATATATGTATATATGAATGAAATCATTATTAATTTAGTATATATTATCGATCTCCAGCGACAGTCTATTCATTTTCATTTTTCATACCCAAGCTAGCAGCTGTCATTACCATTTTCCTTTTCCCTTTTTCTTTTCTCTCTCTCTCTCTCACTGCATATATATGTATGTATATTGACGTTACAGCAAATTAGCGTTTTCAGTTGTCGTATTTTCTCTTTCTAATTTCTAGCTTGTCCTGCTCCTTTTCTCCTTCATTCATTATCTTCAATTCCCATTTCATCCCACAGCGACCACTTTAATGATACATATTCAACAAGAAAGCGGCGTTGTTGGTTGATGATACGTCGACGACCACGATGATGACGATGACATGAATCGCATTCATGATCTACGCACAAGGGTGTCATTTTCAAACAGATAAGCTAGAATTTGGATGAATTATCAGCTGGGTAGTGATATATCTTCGTCGATCGTATAGTTATTGAGGGGATAAATATAAAGAGAGAAAAGGGAATATAAATATATATATATGGCTGGTAATCACAGGCAGCATGAATATCGATCACCCTTTGGGGACACCACTTACACAAAGGTGTTTGTGGGAGGGTTAGCATGGGAGACTCCTACAGACAAAATGCGAGCTTATTTCGAACAGTTTGGAGACATCCTTGAGGCTGTTGTCATCTGTGATAAGCATACTGGCAAGTCCAAAGGTTATGGCTTTGTAAGTTTTCCTCCATTTTTTTCTAGTTTTGAATTCTTTTCCTTATGAAATGGAGGTTTTGAGGTACATTAGATGACCTTAAGATTGAGGATTAGTATATTTTCCCTATGACTTTATCCAAGCTCAAAAGGTAAGAATGAATGGCCAATTGGGTGATAAAATTTGTGGAGCATTGAAGCCTTCCATGGTGGTTGACTATGGAAATTAATTAATAATGCAAATATAATATAGATATAATATGCTAATGTAATTAAATATAACAAAAATGTATAGGCGCGCGAGTTTCTGATAACCCATCAAGCTGATTTCATTAATCTTATACCTTATTTGCGATGTATAGTTTCTTTTAGCTGTAGCGCTTGGAAAAGTCTTTGCTGTGTTATTTTTTTAGCAGTTTGGTTATAATCTTTTTTTTTTTGGTGGTGATTGTTTGTTGTTTAATATGCAGTTTGATATATTATATGAACCTTTAAGCCTTTTAGCTTTTACTAGCCGGGAAAAAAAAGAAGACAAAAATGCTTATGAATTGAAATAAAATTGCAGGTGACATTTAGGGATCCAGCAGCAGCACAAAGGGCATGTATAGATGCTAATCCATACATTGATGGTCGACGAGCAAATTGTAATATTGCTTCTTTTGGTCGCCCTAGGCCATCCCCACCCAGAGCAGGTCAACTTCGTAATTTTTCATTAATTATTTTTATTCCTTTACTTTAATTATATTAATTCATTAATTAATAGTAAAAATAAAGGGGAAATATTTAATGCATGTCAACGAATATATATGTAAATATATTAGCAGGTAGAGATCATCAAGGAGTAGGAGCACAAGGGCAGTCACCATCATCTTCCTACACTGGAATGCCAACTCCGCAACAAACATTACCACCATCTTATTTCTACCATCCTTACGCCGGGTTAGTAAAATTTATTTACTTTTGTTGGCCTCAAAAAAAAAAATATTCATTTACTCCCTCCTGTTCATATTAATTGTCATAATTTTTATTTTTACCGTCTCCAATTTTACTCTCTTATTGATAATCTCTTATATAATATATTTTTAACAATTGCAATACTATACTTTTGTAATAATACTTTTCGTTACGAATCTAATAGTAGTACTTTTATATAACAACTGATCAAAGGGTAACATTGTGTTGACTTATATATAGTTCCGATAATCAGTAATCAAATTTTCAAATATTTCGAATATTTCGAATTCATTGTGAAATTTTAGTTTTCTCTTTTATGATAAAAGCCGAAAAATGGTAATATGTTGGGGTTTTCCTTTTTCCCGGAGGGTAGAAAGAGGAAGCTAGAAATAAAGAGAGGGAGTAATGAAAGAAAATGGTCCATACAAACAGTTGATAAAAATGGGAAAGGAGTAGGAAGATATTTAAATGTCAATGCATTTGATGCAAACTATTTGCTGTATATGTTTTCATACAGTTGGCATCTATATATATGATTGGGTCAATTAGATACATCATACATATGATATATACTACTACTAGTACAAATAGTATTATCACTTTAAAATTTTGTTATCACTAAAATAAAATTAAGGAAAATAAAGAATTAATTATATAAATAATCATACATAGGAGTAATTAATGAATTGGTAATAATCACAGGATCTTTAAATTATGAGTAGTGAATGAATATTGAAGAGGACAACTCACAACTGATATATGTTGGCATGCAGTATAATTTAAGGACACCCTGTAAAAGTTTTTACACTTTTTTTGTTACTTTCTAGTCTCAATTATGTTTGCTCTTGCCAGCATAGCATGGGCCCCCCTTGGACCCCTATAATAGATAGTAAAATAATATAAAAATGATGAACAAAAAGCCTTATTCCAGTTCCATAATGTGCTATTAGAGTAATAGTGAAATAAATGCAACCTCCTATCTCTTGTTAGTGAAAATTGGATTATATTTTTGAAAATATCATACTTATGTACTCTATGTACATAATCTTATGAGTGTATATTTATGTATAGTTTTATAAACACACATGTATAAATATGAGCATACAAGTTTTATTCTTAGATTATATATATATAATATTTGTAATTTTCATTCTATGCATAACTATATTTTTATAACTTTATGAGTTTATAATTTTTATTTTATAAGCAGAGTACCAAAACTAAAAGTATATGTATTACCAACTAATTTTTCTAACCAATTTAAAATGGTTGGAAAAACCAATCATTTTAGTAACAATTTCATATTCCAACTATTTTTCAAATATTTTATGTGGGAAAAAGGTTGAAAATTCCAACCAATTTTGCTAAAATGGTTGGAAAATTTTCCTACCATCCCTTTTCTTACTATTTGAAAATGGTTGGGAAAATTGTTAGAAAAATTTTCCAACCATTTTAACAAAATTGGTTGGAATTTCCAAACTTTTTTTCCACGTACAATTTTTGAATAATAGTTGGAATATGAAATGACTGCTAAAATGATTAATTTTTCCGACAATTTTAAATTGGTTGGAAAAAAAGTGATTGATAATACACATATTTTTAGTAGTGTATAATCACTAATTTTATGAATATGCTCATAAATTTAAATCTATATACTCATAAAATTATGTGTATATGTTCATAAAATAAGATATATGCTGAAAATATAGGAATACGATTCTCCCCATAATATAATTATAGTTACCATCCACTAGTTATCGTTTTTTTTTTATAAAAAAAAAGTTACTTTTTCCGTGGAGTATTGTATGTCTTAACAACAAGAGTTGTTCCAAATGGATGGCATAGTTAAGTCATGACTCATGACATTTAAAACTTTGGCATCAGCGATCTGATGCCTTCCCAAAGCACATGCATCATTCTTAATATTACACATAATTCATTAATTCTACATCATTAAGTATGATGACATCATTGAACTAATAATTGGGGCATTATTTTACTAAGTTAATACTTGAGGGCCCATCAGATCAGTTTTTCTGATGTTTTTGCATAATATAGCTACCCGAAAACGGTAGGGATTCTAGTTTTAGGTTGTTTTCTTTTATTAACAGGAAATTTAATTAATTGGGGTCACTTCACCACCTAATGAACAAGTAAATGACCCTTTTATTTTTTTCTGAATTATGCATGCAGGTATCCTGCTTATACGGCTTATGGTTATCAAGTAAGTGAATTCGATCCTCATAATAATTAGCCTCCTGTTTAGTTGGTATATGAAAATAATTTACGTAACTTAAAATGGTGCTTTGCAAAGTCACCATCCACTGTCTTACTCAAACTTACGGGTAACCATTTTTCAGTACACGTAACAGTAAAAGAGACCCATTTATTATCGCTGTAACTACTCACTCACCACTGAAATATGCAGTAAAATACTATGGGAAGTGGAAAACGAAATTAATAATTATTAAAGCTAAATAATGTCAATATCATTAAGTTTTAATTGATGATTACTCCCTCCTTCCCATTTTATTTGTCACTTAAGACATGATTCACAAAACCAATAAAACTTCCAATTTGCATTAATTTGCATTCTTGGAAATGAGAAAAAGTTGAATGAAATGGTGAATAAAAAAGAAAAATGGTGAATAGTAAAGAAAAATGGTGAATAAAAGAGAATAGTTGAAGAAAAAGATATATAATTTGATAAATTAGTAATTAATGTGTTATTGTAATTGTAAGGTGACAGATATTATGGGAAAAAAGAAAGTTAGTTAAAGTGACAGATAATATGGGAAGGATGGAGTACAATATTACAACAGTGTTAATTTTATATTGTAGCACATTATCATTTGTGATTAATCAACGGTTAAAGTTTAGCCAAATTGACACTTATTAAGGGACGGAGGGAGTATAAATGAAACCATGTCAACTAAAATTTTAAGCTCCTGCTTGAAGATCTAATCATGGTTTTATAATTCAACATATCCATTTATGTGAATATCCATTGGATTTGAAATATAAATGTTGCAAATGCTCCATTCACCGGCTTTCAATTCACCTTGCGCAAAGAAATATAAAGGCCTTGTTTTTCAGAATGATAAGTTAGATTTAACATATCCTTTCCTTTCCTAATCTTACCTTAACTATCCGAATTTCTAAAAAATATTCAAATCAATATCATTTTATTTTTTTCCCAAAAGATTTAGAATTTAACAATAAAATATATTTACTCTGATCTACAACTAACTTACTTATCACACATTGTTTTCTTACTTTTCCTTTCTTTAACAATCTTACTTTACCTAGCTTAATCTTAACACTATACAGAAAAGGTGCGAAATCTGCTTAGATTTGAACTTTTGGGACCACTCATTTAATTTAACTCTTACTCCCTCCGTTCCATATTAATTGACACTTAAACTAACTCTTTTTGTTCCAAAATAATTGTCACTTTTCATTTCTCGATACCTAATTTAATTATTTAACTTTAATAATTATGTTAACTTTTTACTTTTCCAAACAATAATAACTACTCCTACTCACATTCTCTCACTACCTACACCTTGATATCCGAAAAAACAACTTGGAAAATAGTATCATTTAATTATGATGGTAGTTTTTTTAGTTAAACCTTGGTATATGAAATTTTTTTAAATGTGTCAATTAATATGGAACGGAGGGAGTATAACATATGAACATAAGTTAACCAAAATTTTAAGTTGATAGTATTTGGTGGTCTAATAATGATTTTATACTTAGGTGAAGAATTCATAAATTAATTAAATCGTTTATAATGAAAAATGAAAAATGGATATGTATAATATATGGGATGGAATTGAATGAATAAAAATGGATGGGTGCAGGGAATATACAACCCAGCAGCACAAGTCCAACAATCGCAGTACTACGGTCAATTCTATGGTGGGTCTTCATCAAGTTCGTCATTAGGAGGGGGAGGTGGAGGACCATATTATTATGGATATTCATTGCCAAATTCCAGGGCAGGATACGGATCTTCTAACCCGGCGCATCGTATCCCCAACCCCTCTTATCTTTATTATCCTACGCAGATGGAAGGTGGGGCCTTCACTCCTTATCCTAATCCTCCCTCTATCTCTCCCTCCTCCACCGCCACCGCCTCCGCTGTCCAGCGCCACCAGCAACCTCCGTCTTCCACGGCAGGTAATCCCCCCTGGCCTCCCCCCTTCCTAGTCTTTATCTTTGTATTTTTTTTTTCAATTATTTAAAGTCTAAATCGGGCTAAAATATTACAAGGTTGTTATGCTTCACGGAATATGTTCTTATTAATTTCTACAAATACCTTAAGGCTCCATTGGGTTCTTGAAGAATGAGATATAAAGAAAAAAAGAAAAACTAAATTGAAAATGAGTTATTTCCTTCATTTGGCTTCAAAAGAAAAAAAAAGTTGGATAGAAAATGGAAAATATCATAGAAAATAGACTTTGTCAAAAATAATTTTCTCCCAAATTTTAGAGGAAAGCGGAGGAAAATGTAGTAGGCTGACCATGTTCTTTTATACAGCTGACTGTCTGCGGTGTCACAATACACCGCACTTTGCCAGAATCCACCACAATTTACCACAATCCACTACAATCAACTTTTTCACATTTACCAATACAATTTACATTTATCAAAAAAATCCACCACAACTTACCAATAACCCACCACAATTCCACCACACCTGCCACAATTCCACTACACCGTACTGCGTCATACCGCAGCCAGTCGTATAAAAGAACATGACCTAAATTGGTGATTTGTCGGGGGAAGGAAGAAATTGGGAAAGAAGAAAAGACTTTTTATATTAAATTTATAACGAGTCACGAAATTTTTTTCTGATCTCATCTTCCAAGCATCAAATAAAGCTTAGGTACTTTGTGATGGGTGATTACAATTAGTAAAATTGAACAAAAGAGTTTTCTACACCCTATGTTACCTAGAATCTTCATTTTGTGCTCATATCCATGTCACATAGTGAACACTAAGACATGGGTATAGACATTTAGACACCTAACACTCCATCTTTTATAATAAAATGCACAAGTTTTTTTTTTTTTTTTTTTTTTTCCAAAAACGATGGGATCTCTCTTCATAACACCTATGCCCAACTTTAACACTAAATATGGGTTTGATTGACATCGAATAGCATTGTCTATACCATTGACAATAACAATATTAGAACTATCAAGTATATAGAGAGAAGAAACAGTGCATTAGTGAGACATATATGCTGACAGAGGTGTCTATATGTATAATATATCTTGTTTATAAAGGGAAGAAATAGTGAGACATTTACACTCATATGTGGCCATAGTTGTATCCACTGTAGTATTTATGCATATGGTCTATATATCTAGCCTATCATACTATCATAAGCTAGCAATTTAATCAACACAAGGACAGGTAAGACAGTCTTGGGAAAGAGGGGGACCAAAAAAATAAAAAAAGAAGCCCAAATTGACGGTAACAAAGAGTTTAGAAAGAGATCCCCCACACTCGGTAAGTAGCTAGCCATGAGTTGATGCCACCAATAGCTGCTGCTTAAAACAAAACACCCAAGTATTGTACCACTCTCTCTTTTTACCTTTACATCGTGTAATATTGGCTGCACTTACATGTCTAGTTCTTGTCACACTACTCACTACTCGCTATATATCCTAGCTTTGTCACCCTTTCCCTTGCCTCACTCCATTTCATGCAATCCTATATTTGGATCTTTGTTATATTGAAATGGTGTACGTACGCGTTTGATATGGACATCGATACGGGTAGAATTTGCACATTTTGCATTGTAGTTTGAAGTGTAGAGCGTCGAATTCCCACGGGTGTGGTATGAAAAATTAGAGCAACAAAGATTTAGATTAATGGTGCGTTTGGTGGTTTCTTAAGAAAGACTTTTCCAGGAAAGACTTTCCCGGAAAAGACTTTCTCTAGCCCTCTTTGGAAAACTTTTTACTGAGATTGTAAAGGAAATAATGGGTCTCATATCAAGACATTCATATATATTATGGAAAACTAAACATGGGAAAGTTTGTTAACTTGGAAAAGTTAACCAACTTTCCTGAGAAAGTTTCTCGACCAAACGCTCAATCCTTAAGAGAATGTTTGGTAGGAACCCGATGGAGATTTTTCCCTTAACCCCTCTAATGAAATTTTCCTTAGGAAAATGTAGGAAATGGTAAACTCACCGTGAAATTTTCCCAAGGTCAACCTAAATCAAGACATGGAAAAAGTGAGTCAACATGACAAAATTGACAATTTCTTCAAGGTCTTTGACCAACCAAATGCCATAGGAGCTTGAACTTAAACACTATGGAGGCTGCAACAAATTAAACATGGTGGCCCTTGGCATTATTGATGCTGCCTTTTCCCACAGTGCTACTTTGCATGTTGCTAAGGTTGAAACTATTTCCACCCATTTTGGTGAAAAACATGCCAAATTCACCTTGGGGGGTAATAACTGTCGTTCTCTTCAGTATTTCAGTACATAATTAAGACTCTATAGTCAATTTGCCTTCAACAAGTTGTTCCTTTTTATGTTGCTCGGATCTGGACTCTAACCAAGGATGCACCAAAGTGTATATTCATGTCACGAGTGGCTGAAGAAAAATAAAATTTTGAGTAATATCACCTTGCTAAATATTAGGTAGTGTTAACAACTACATGAGTTTTTTTTTTTTTTTTTCTCTTTATTCCTAACCCCAATATTAGTACTTTAGAAACTAGGGAGTATTTAATCACAACTCACAACCCTTGCGATTATTTTTTTTAATCCCTAGAGAGTTGTAGCATATATAATGGTGCGCCTGGTGTTTTTCTGGGAATTGAAAACTTTCTCAAGTAAGACTTTTTTAGGTAAAAACTTAATTTCCCAAGAAAAATTATCGCTAACCTTCCCTTGGGAAATTTTTTACTAAAGGTAGTGAGAGAACTAATGGATCACACATCAAAATTTTCCAATATGTTATGGAAAATGAAACGTGGGAAAATTTGTCAACTTGGAAAAGTTGAATAACTCTCCTGAGAATGATTCTCAAGCAAACGCCCCAAAACATTTTAGTAATGTTTTTTCCCTTTTATTTTGTGTAACATTTTTGATTAACATTTATTTTTGAACCTTGCGATTACCATAATACTAATATCAGGAACAGGAGAATCACAAGCACAGCAAAGCACCTCTGCAGACACAGATGCTGTTGTGATTGGATCGGAGGGACCAACCACAAGCACAAGCTCTTAAGAAGGATGTTAATCGATCACCAATTGTATAATCTTTTTAACAATAATCATCCTCATCACCCCCTCCCTCTAAAAAAAAAGGAAAAAAAAAACAATCATCCCTTAACCAACTTTATTCAACTTTTTTTCTTCTGGGGCTATAGCTGCAACAGTGAGGTGCCTAATTCGATCATGGAGTTTCAACACAAGGATGCAGCTATGCCTTAATCAATTACCTTCTACTTCTACATTTAAATTCTGCAAATTCAAACACTTGTTATCTATTCTTTTTGCTCCCTGTCACTCCCAAATAACTATTCATTGTGAATTATTTTTGTTCCTCTTTTATTTTAATCAAGCACAAAAAAAGCTTAACATCTTTTGCTAATGTACTCAAAACATGCATCCTATTGATATTTGACATATATATGTATGTATATTTCTTTATGGCTCAATTTATTTCCCTTTCTTTCTTTTAAGTTTATATGTTCCTTATTTCTTTATTCTTTTTTTTAAATTAATGTATGTACCTTACAAATTTTCGATAATTATAAACATCTTGGGGTAAGACACGTCTTAAATCTCTTGCCATTGTATAAAACTTATATATTTGTAAGTTAAATTGAAAAAATACATGATTGACTTTTATAACTATAATATATATATATATATATATATATATAAATGGTATAAAATCATATTTTTATCTATATTTTTTAAAATATACAAAAAAACGTTTAAAATATTCCTACGGATAGAAATGGGTTTGTTTATGGTATTGATGGGTTGAGTTGTATTGATATTTGGGGGGAGGAGAGGTGCAGAGAAGAGGTGTGAAAAAATGGTCCCCATCCAATCATTTTTCAGAAATGTATAGCACCTCTCGACAATTGTTTGATAAAACATATGGGTATTTCTGTCTTTTCATATATATATTGTCGAAATTCAGTCAAAATAGTCGGAAAATCACCAAGTAGTCAATTCTTTGAAGATGTGGTCCCCTTTGAGTACATTAACAAAATGTGGTCCCCTATCAATTTTTAGAAATGTGTGGCACCTCCTATCAATTTTTTTTCTTTCCGAACAGAAGTACAATACATTATGATTAAAGATGTCAAGTTTTAAGATGGCTTTTTGGATTATAATATACCAACTTTTTGGAGATGTTGGATTGTAATATACCAACTGTTACTATTAGACAACAATATCTCTGACCTTTATACCTCAGTGACATTACTATACCAACAGTAACTAAGGGGGTGGTGAATCCGTCTCCATGCGTGCTAACGTGGCTGGCGAATGGAAAAAGAATATCCCAAGCCAATAACTTCATTAGCCCCTTAGTTTTTCTCATTAACCCTCATTACAAGACATTGGTTGGTTGTGTTTGACGTTAGTACGAAAACCGGTTCACTACCCCGTTAGTCACTGTGTTAGGGCCGATTTTTTGTAACGGAGGTTAGTGAGAAAAACGGAGGGGTTAACGGGTTTATTGAGCAAGGCCCGGTTATTTTCCCTCCGCCTGTCAGGTAAGAATCGAGACCAGTTAACCAGTCACCACCCACTTAGGCATTGTTGGTTTAATAATCTCACCTAAGTGTAAAGGTCTTGGATATTGTTGTCCAATAGTAAAGGTCGGTATATTACAATCCAATACCTCCAAAGGCAAAAATTTGCTGGGAGATCCTATACATTCTTAACAACTGACTCCTGGGGGACCACATTTTTTTAATGCACTCAAAGGGGACCAAATCCTCAAACAAATGGCTCCCATGTGACTTTCCGGCCAATTTTCACCGGAATCCGGCAACAGTTGAGTTAAGTGGGAATTTTTTTGAAATTCCTTTGTGGAATTCTGATACTACCCTCCATTGGCTCCAAATTTTTTCTTATTTAACTGAAGCCATCTCCTCCATCTCAACTTCCATCTTCTTTATGCCGTCTTCTTCGCTTCTTCTTCTGTGTTCTTCGTGTTTCTTCTTCATCTTCTGTGTTCTTCGTGTTTCTTCTTCTTCTGTCACGTTTCACTCTAGTAAACTTTACCCATAATCAATCGTATAAAATAAAAATCTGGGAAATAAGCAATCACCAACATATACCAAGCTAAAACCAAACAAACATTTAATCAAACTGGACAATTTTTGAATACGTCTCTCAAGCAGGAACATGCACCAGCATCAATGATCAGCAAGCATCATATAATCATAGGTTTTTGCAGTTAATTAATAGTTTTCAAAGAAAAAGACACTCCTTCCAAAATTGCAACCCCCAAGAACAGGAATTCCCCCTTTTTGTTTTAACAAAATGATAAAACAAATCCAAGCAAACATAATAACACATTATTTGGATTTCCATGATTAAGAGAAGAATAAAACAGAATTACTAGCAAATAGGAAAGATCCAAGCTTCTTAGCTCTTTGCATTTAACAACAATCAATCCAACCCCTAAATCCCCAATTCCCAAATACCATTTCAAACTGATTAGCTTCAATTTAGGGCACCCAACCGCAATACACCCAATCCCAATATCTGTGATGAGATTACACCTCCCCAACCAGAACCTCTCCAAATTCTTCGTCACATCGCAGACGCCGCCAGTCCCGAGTCTGGCCGCATTGGATGATCCACCCGCCAAGTTCCGGCAACCCGCCACCAGCGTCGCCACGCCGACTTCGATGGAGAACCTCGACCTGGACAAGTCCACACGCCGGAGCGCGTCGCCGGCGAGGGCGGCGTCAGTGATTCGAGGGCAGAGGGTGAGATTGAGATGTGAGATGTGAAGGTAGCGATTGAGGATTGAGGGGAGGTGGTCAGGGCGTAAGGGTTTGAGGGTTTTACGGTGCTTGGATTCGATGATGTAGAAGGATTTGCAAACCAATGAGAAGGATTTAGCGTCGTGGGGGTTGGATTCAAGGAAGTCGAGGATTGTGAAGATTATTTCTTCGCTTAGAAGATCGAAGGGGTTCTTGCTGTTGTTGTTGGTGTTGATTTCCGCCATTGTCGACATCTTCTGCTTCTTCATGGCGAACTAGGTTTGAAGAAGGAAATGGACATGCCTTCGTTTTTTTCTAGGGGGCAAAAATAAGGGCAGCATGGTGTTTTCACAACCATCCCCAAGGGCTTTTTAGTATTTTCAAAGATTCCAACTATAAATGGCCGGAAAGTCACCTAGGGTCCATTTGTTTAATAACATCGTCCCCTTTGAGTGCATTAAAAAAATGTTGTCCCCCGGTGGTCAGTTGTTAAGAATGTATGGCACCTTCCAGCAAATTTTTGTCTCCAAAGGTCAGTATATTGTCATCCAATACCCCTTTTAAGATTTATAAATTCCAATCATATAATTAGGAAAAAAATTGCTTTGAGGTGTCACATATTCCCTAAAACTGACTAATTGGTGACCTCATTATTTTTTTTAACTCTTTGGGGACCATATTGTTGTCAAAACTTACTGGTTGGGTCTTTTCCGACCAAAAGTTATGAAAATCCGGTGAATTCAGTCGCAGCCAACACAAAATAAATTTAGATAGATGGATTCACAAGATACCCATGGTTGGCTCCAATTTTTGGCTTCACTCTGATTCAAACCGTCAATATCAAACACATCTTCAACTTCAACTTTCTTCTCCTCCTCCAAATTCCATGGCTTTTGATCTTGGTGCTGAGAATTTAGACTAAATCTGAAAATTTTCACTGGAAAAACCAATTTAGCAGCCAAAAAAACAATTATCATTCAGCAGCAACATTAGACACACTCTTTCTTCCTCTCCTCTTGACTGCTACTCCAGTCTGCCTTGTCTCTGCTAGACCAACCGCCAACAGAGCCATCGCCGCCCGCCGCTCCAACCGCATCTCCGGCGTCGACCGTCACACGGTGGTCAACAACCCATCGTTTTCCCCACTTCTTCTGCTCTCTGTGCGTCGACCATCCCCCCTCTGTCTATCTTGTTTTAGTCCACGGGCCGCCGAAAACTGGCGTATCATCACCAGCACCGCGAGTTTGAGCATTGCGCCCCTGCATTGCTTCTCTCGCCTTTCCCCTCTTGGTAAACCCTAACTCCCCAAAATTAGATTTTTGAATTTTAATTCCAAAATTTGTTGTTTTTCTTTGATAATTTCAGTTTACAAGTATACAATGGTGTTAGGTTATCAATTAGGGTTGTGTTAGGTTACCAAAAACACAAAATGGGCAAATGCAAACACAAACACTGCAATGGCGATAACAAGCAATTGGGGTTGGGATGAATTTGACAAATTTGTGAGTGTTGATGAAGCTGAGCTTAACATACCATAGGATGATGCAAATATCAAGCCTTGAGGATTTGAGATTTGAGGGTCATTTAATTAGTTTTTGATTTTGAGTGTAAAAAATAAAAATTACATGGTAGCTTAAAAAGTATAGTGGATTAGTATTTTGTTCATATGGATTTTGATCTAAATTCGTGTAATTGTTGCATAACTATTTCCGTGTAATTTTTGATTTCTCAGATGTTTTCGTTTGATTGTGTTTTATTGTGTAAATTAGGGTTGAATTTAGTGGATGTTTGTGAGTTGTGATAAACATGGTGTGTTTTGTTAACAAGACAGATTTCAGTGGGGAAATAACATGGGCAAACTGGACTTTTCAATCAATAGTTAAGGGATATTTCTGACTTTTTATTGATTCCGGCTGTTTTGGTCGGAAAAGACCCAAACATTAAGTTTTGACAACAATCTGGTCCCCAAAGAGTAAAAAAATTAATGAGTTCTCCAAGTAGTCAGTTTTAGGGAATGTATGACACCTCAGATCAATTTTTTGTATAATTAGGGTAGGGAAATTGTTGAGTGTTGACTACACAGCAAATCAATTTTGATATGCTCCAATATTGGCAATCTGATACGAAAATTATGATATGCTTCCTTTCGGCCTATTGTTTCATTTGGATGTAATATTCTAGTATGGGCTGAAGGCTCTTTGTATTGGACTTTTGGTGGCTCTACACTATTTTGTGCTCCTTGGCACAAGGCAAGCCTACGGCTAATAAATTTGACTATTGGCCTGCTTATCAAAAAAAAAAAACAAAATTTACACCAATTAGTTTTCTCAAATAACGCCCATATTATTATGGTAGGTGTCACATGGAAAATTTTAACCTAAGTTAATTTCACGTTTTTCCGCTGTGTGGCAGTCACGTTTGCAACACAACTCAGCCTTTACAAACAATCGTACAATCACGCAATAACAATACAAAGTAGTAAGGACAATGCAACACAATCTTTTATTCAATATTCCAAGTACAAGCTTTACATTCGAATAGCAAGGCAACAAATCCAACAACCTTTTTCCTAGGGACAAGGGACATATATATATAATATATGGCATGGACAAGACCCCCTCTGCCTGGGTGAAGATAATCATCTCATCTCAACCGCCGCATAGAATAGGATAGACCTTAATCTCGCTGGCAGAGTAGGCTTCTCTAAGGATCAGATTCATCGCACCCAAAATACAGTTTCAACCGAATGGCGGTTATAACCGCCAAGATTGTAAATCGCCCACACTTACCTAGGCGGCTACCACCCGTGATCGGACATGCCACCGATTCGACAAAGGCGATGTTGGCGTGACAGCCGCTACCGCGCCTCGGCAGTCCCCAATGTTGGCATGCCACTCGCTACCGCGCCTCGGCAGTCGGCAGTGTTGTCATGCCAGACGCTGCCGCGCCTCGGCAGTCGACAGTGTTGTCATGCCAGACGCTGTCGCGCCTCGGCAATCTTGGCGTGCCAGCCTGTCTCGACAAGCTAGGCTGTCTCGCCATGGCAAGCTTCCTTGGTGTCATGCTTGGCTCCCATCAATGCAAGCGTCCAATTAACCGTCATCCAAATGTTTCCCGACATCGACAAGTCCCCTACCGGCCTTGCCTTTGCCATGCCAACGCCACACTGGCTCAACTCACTTAGCATCCATCCTTCACATTGCTTGTCAAGACAAGTCTCTCGGCAGCGTTTCCGTGTCCAGAAAACAAGGGTCTTACAAACTTCCCCAACCCGATGAACTTGACACCCTCGTCAAGTAGTCACGGATCTTATCCTCAAATTTCCATAGATTAATATCTCGCTCCCACGTGGCTTCTGGCTCACTTTGCCCATTCCATTAGATCAAGTACTCAACCCCGCCGGTTTTTCTTACTTTGCCCCTTTTCCCTTCTGTCAAGGACCTTCTCCACATTTTTGTCGAAATGCTTCCGGACTGTGGGAGGATTCCTTACGACGAGCGGGTGCAATTTGTCTAAATCAGAATAGTAAGGCTTAAGGAAACTAATGTGGAAAGTGGGATGCACTTTAAAGCGTTCCGGCAAGTTCAATCGATAAGCCACATTACCGATCTTTTTGAGGATCTCGAAGGGTCCGTCATACTTAGGAATCAAGGACCGTTGGGCAGATTTGCTACTGATCTGTTTCCAGATTTGCGGAGTACGTTTTAGCAACACCTTGTCCCCAACGTTAAACTCAAGCGGTCTCCGCTTAGCATTCGCATACTTCTTCATGTGGCGAGCGGCCTTCTCAAGGCTGTCTCGCGCTTCTTCCAACATCTCTTGTCGGTTTAAGACGAAGCGATGAGCACCGGGATACCCGGTGTCCTTATCCTGCTTGCTACTTCATGGGGAGTCAATGGTTGCCAACCCATGGCAAGTTCAAAAGGACTATGCCCCGTCGCACTACTCTTGTGCAAATTATAGCAAAATTGAGCGGTATCCAGAAGGTCTAGCCAATTTCTTTGGGAAGCCGACACATAGTGTCGTAAGTACTCCTCAAGAAGAGAATTTATGCGCTCGGTCTGGCCATCCGTTTGCGGATGGTTGGCAGTCGAGAATTTCAATTCAGACCCCATAAGATTGAACAACACTGTCCAGAATCGGCCTGTAAAATGGGTATCCCTGTCGCTGACAATGTCTTCGGGTAACCCGAAGTATTTGACAACGTGACCAAGGAATAGCTTGGCCGCTTCCTCAGCGGGGCAAGTGCCTGGTGCCGGGATAAAGACGGCATATTTGGAGAATCGATCGATGACCACCATCACCGACTTACACCCTTGCACCGAGGGGAAACCCGAAATGAAATCCATAGACGCGGACTGCCATGGCCTTTTCGGGGCAGGAAGAGGTTGAAGCAAACCGGCTTCCTTCCTCCTCTCAGCTTTGTCAAGTTGGCAAACCATGCACGACTTGACGTAGGCTTCCACTTCCGACTCCATCTTAGGCCAGAAATAACTCTTGGCTAGCAACGCCAAACTCCTTTCTCGGCCAGGATGTCCGGCCCACTTAGAGTCATGGACTTCTTGCAAAAGTTCATGTCTCAGTTTCCCAGCAGGAACATAGAGGCGCATGCCTTGTGCAAACAGCAAGTCATCCTCCAACCAATATCGACGTACAACGCCATCGGTGACTTGTTGTCGCAACCGTTGATAGGTTTGGTCCCCTTTCGAGAACTCACGGATTTTGCCAACAAAGTCTGTCTCAACCCTAGACAAGGCTGCCACGACACCTTGCATGACACTCAACGCCTTCCGACTTAGGCATCCGTAACCAGGTTATGCCGTCCTGGCTTATGTTTCCACACAAAATCATACTCCTGAAGGAATTCTTGCCGTCGCGCTTGCTTAGGCGACAACTTTTTCTGAGTTTGGAAGTAAGTGTTGGCAACATTGTCTGTCTTCACCACAAACTTAGTGCCTAACAGATAATGTCTCCAAACTCGAAGGCAATGCACCGCCGCTAGCATTTCTTTTTCGTGGGTTGAATACTTCAATTCGGCCCCATGAAGTTTCCTTCCTTCGAAGGCAACATGATGTCCCTCCTGGACTAGAACGACCCCAATGGCCTTGTCCGAGGCATCCGTATGCACTTCAAACGGTTTGTCAAAGCATGGCAAACGCAAAACAGGTTCCGACGCAACAGCTTGTTTCAGTCCTTCGAAGGCTGCTTGGCATTTATCATCCCAAACCCATCTCTGGTTTTTTCTAAGTAAATCAGTGAGGGGCGATACTCTTCGCGAGTACCCCTTGATAAACTTACGATAATAATTTGCCAAACGTAGGAACGATCGGTGTTCCGAGACGGACTTAGGAGGTGGCCAATCCACGATGGCCCCCACCTTCCTCTCGTCCATTTTCACAAGACCCTTACTAATCTTGTGACCTAAAAACATAATTTCCAGTTGGGCAAATTCACATTTCTCCGTTTTCACATATAGTTGATATTCACGCAATTGCTGAAATACTTTTCGCAAGTGAACAATATGATCATTTAATGATTCAGAATATATTACAATGTCATCCAAGTAAACCACACAAAAATCGTCTAAATAATCATACAATACATCGTTCATCAAGTTACAAAATGTTGCCGGGGCATTTATCAACCCAAACGGCATAACAAGAAATTCATATGTACCGTATCTTGTCACACAAGTCGTCTTGGGCTCATCTCCTTCCGCAATTCGCACTTGCTAATAGCCCGACCAAAGATCTAGCTTCGTGAAAAAGGATGCCCTGGACAAACGGTCAAACAAATGGTCAGTACGCGGAATCGGATGTTTATTCTTAATCGCAACTTTATTCAAAGCCCGATAGTCGATACACATACGCAACGTAACGTCCGACTTCCGCTGGAATAGCACCGGCGCCCCATACTGTGCCTTGGAAGGTTGAATGAACCCGACCTTCAACAGGTCATTCAACTGCTTCCGTAGTTCAGCCAATTCTGCTGGTGTCATCCGATACGATGCCTGTGCCGGGGGCTTAGCGCCCGGCTCCAACTCGAAGGCGTGATCCACTGCACACCTTGGAGGCAGCCGTTGAGACAATTATGGAGCCATCACATCCCTGAATTCCTCTAGCACCGATGCCACCGCATCCGGTACCTCCATGGCCCGGTCGAGACTCGTCTCTACTAAGACTGTCGCAAAGGTTTGATTTCCTTTGCGAACACCATCTTTCAGTTGCATTACGGACAAAAGAGGGGATTTCTGCCCCTTGTCAAGGCTTACAGCCCATGCAAAGCAAGGTCTATTCTCATCCCCGATGAGGATTCCACCGAGGTGCGCCATGATGGACACTTTGGCTTTTCGCAAAAATTCGTTCCCCAGAACAACATCAAAGTCATCTAAAGGTACAACAAGAAAGTCCATCGTGCCCATCCAACGATCAATCCACAAAGATAATCCCTCAAGCAAGCCGACCGCGTTTGACGCAGCAGCGTTCACCCCGTTTTTGATTGAGAATTGGTGGGGGACAGAGGTAAGCCAAATCTCTCGGCTACCTCGGTTTTCATAAAGTTATGGGTCGCACCCGAATCCACCAACGCAATCACAGGTTTCTCGGCAATACTCACATCCTAATACAATAAATTAGCAAGTAAAGGAGACGAGGATTGTGTACCTTCGTGCAAGGATCCTAGCCTTTGCAATGGATTTATGCGTACAGGGACGATCTCCTGACCCGTTGGCTCCTCGGCCTTTTTCTCAAACATGGCCGCAACTTGCTGGTGCTTGGGACAGTCTCTGGCCAGATGTGGTCCACGACAAATGAAGCAGCCATCGGCAGGGCGAGGCTTCTTGGGCGAGTAAGCCTGTGCGGGTGCCTTCCCCTTTGGCGAATATCTCGATGCTTCATCCCGCTTCCTCTTACCTCCGTCTGCTTGCCCTTAGAAGGCCGACTGTTTCGGCCCTCCTCGCCTTGACAACGAGACTTCTCTTGTGGTGGCTTAAAGTCCACCAATGCCTCGGCACACGCAATTGCCGCACGCAAATCCTTCACACGCTGCCGCCGTAGTTCGTTCTGGGCCCAAGGCTTTAAACCCGAGATGAAGTTGAAAAGTTTATCCTCCTCCGACGTCCCCTTGATGTCAAGCAGCAAGGAGGTAAACCCCTTCACATACTCCCAGACAGCCCCAGTCAGTTGGAGTTTTCTCAACTGGTCGCGGGACGACCAGGAAATATGATGGGGCAAAAACTGAGCCCTCATCTCTCGCTTCATCTGATCCCATGTCGCAATGGGAGCACACCCCAACTCACGGTCGTCCTCCGACCGAGACCGCCACCAAATGTTTGCATCCCCGTACAAGAACATAGCGGCCACCACCACCAAGTCTCTTTCTGACACTCATGATGCCGCGAAGTACTGCTCCAAATCCCATATAAAATTCTCCAACATCTTAGATTCTCGGACACCATCATACGGCCTAGGGTCCGGAACTTTGACCCGTGGTCTAGAATCATTGTGAGGGGAAGCTTCAAGTTGTGCCTTCAAGGCAGCGATCTCATCCCGCAGATTCTTGACTAACGGTGATTTATCCAACTCACTGTCCGAAGGGGAACCACTGGCATCTTTCTCCATCAATTTTTGGATCATTTTGTTCATCTTACGAACCTGACCCGCCAACGTTTTCAATCAACCAATGATGGTAAATGCCTCCCCAATTTCAGTGTCCTCGGCCGCACCAAGAATACTTTCACTACGAGCCACATGTGCCGATGTCCTTCCAGTCGTAGATGCCATGATATAGTAACAACAAGGATCTGATACCAAATGTCACATGGAAAATTTTAGCCTAAGTTAATTTCACGTTTTTCCGTTGTGCGGCAGTCACGTTCGCAACATAACTCAGCCTTTACAAACAATCGTACAATCACGCAATAACAATACAAAGTAGTAAAGACAATGCAACACAGTCTTTTATTCAATATTCCAAGTACAAGCTTTACATTCGAATAGCAAGGCAAAAAATCCAACAACCTTTTTCCTAGGAACAAGGGACATATATATATAATAGATGGCAGGGACAAGACCCCCTCTGCCTGGGTGAAGATAATCATCTCATCTCAACCGCCGCATAGAATAGGATAGACTTTAATCTCGCTGGCACAGTAGGCTTCTCCAAGGATCAGATTCATCGCACCCAAAATACAGTTTCAACCGAATGGCGGTTGCCACAATCAGTAATCGCTTCAGCTACCCACCGCCCGTACCCACCAGATCGGACATGCCACCGACTTAGCTTTGCGCGATAGCCGCTACCGCGCCTTCTAGTCAGGTGTTGGCGTGCCACCCGTTACCACGCCTTGGCAATCGACAGTGTTGTCATGCCAGATGCTGCCGCGCCTCGGCAGTGTTGTCATGCTAGACACTACTGCGCCTCGGCAGTCTTGCCGTGCCAGCCTGTATCGGACGGCTAGGCTGTCTCGCCATGGCAAGCTGCCTTGGTGTCATGCTTGGCTCCCATCAATGCAATCGTCCGATCAACCGTCATCCAAATGTCTCCTGACATCGACAAGTCCCCTGGCCTTGCCTTTCCCATACCAACGCCACATTGGCCCAACTCACTTAGCATCCATCCTTCACATTGCTTGTCAAGACCTTGTCAAGACAAGTCTCTCGGCAGCGTTTCCGTGTCTAGAAAACAAGGGTCTTACAGTAGGGCTGTACGTACAGTACTATTACATTAACTTAATTAATAACCAAACAATCACAAAGGAAATGGAAAATTTGAATATAGCCCCTTCAAATTATGATAGTAATAAATCCATCCTCGATAATCTGTCTCCTCTAAGTTTTGAAACAATTTCATTTAACAAGTTTTTCAATGAATTTTGTTACTTTTCAAAGCAAGTGTAATGTGTAATAAAATTTGTTTACTGAAATTGTCATCGTTTCACCAAAAGAATTTCATTGAAAACAACACATTCACCAAAAAATTGCTAAATTCATAGGAAAAGTTAAATTAACTTGCTTCAAAATGTTTGGGCAGTTAAATATTAACTCAAAAAAAAATGATCGTTGGATTTATAAATGCCATAAACCTAAAGGAGCCATGTGTAAATTTTCCAAAGGAAACAATCATCAAATACAAATCATGATTAGGATCCATTACAAAGTACTTTAGAGATGAGATTATCTATATTGATGCAAGAAGAAATAACAGCTTCTTGAGCTAAGCTCTTCCGTTTCACTGCATTTTTCTTCATTTCCTTACCTTTCTCCCCTTCCATAAGTTCTCTTACCTCCTCTTCCACAATACTTCTTTTGACATTGGTGTCAATCTCCATCCCAATCCCCCAGTTTTTGCAAGTATACCAACAATTAGTCGGTTGCTCAGCAAAAAAAGGCCAACATACCAAAGGTAACCCATTACATATGCTCTCTATAACCGAGTTCCACCCACAGTGAGTCAAAAATCCACCAATAGCGCGATGAGCCAATACTTGCTCTTGGTTACACCAAGAAGCAAGGAGTCCCCCGCTTTTGGTCTCCTTTAAGAACTCACGAGGGAGGACTGCTAAATCCCCAAACACTAGATCCGATCGAATGATCCTTAAAAAGGGGTGTTTGCTATTAAGTCCCCATGAAAATTCAACCATTTGATCATTAGTCATAACGGTGATGCTCCCAAAATTGACATACACAACTGAACCATCTCCATAAGAATCGAGCCAACCAATGCAATTTATATATTCTTTCCAAAGATTTGAGGCAATTGATTTGGTGTCTTTATCATTGGCAGTGACATTTCCAAGTAGCAATTGCAAAGGCCCCACGGTATAGAGCGGAGGAAGGTCGGGTGAAAGAGATTGGAGAACGTCTTGCTCTAAAACGTCGAATGTGTTGAAAAGGATAGCAGAAGCCCGTTTGGATTGGTGGATTACTCTTTGCATATAACCAACCATAGAATCATTATGATTAGTAGTCATTATGAAACTTGGAATGTCCTTCAAGCAAACACCCTTCATACCCGGCACCCAGTCCAAGACCATGTCTAGATCTCCATTTGTAAAAGAGTTTGAATCTACGACAAATTAAAGGATAATTAATCAACTAACGGAATAACAAAACCATGTAAATAACGTAAAAAGAATAATTTAAATATTCACTAGTAGAATTAGGGTCATTAAGCGTCTGTAATATGGCGTCTGTTAAAGTATCAGTCGCCGAATCCAAAAAATAGCAATTAAAAAAAAAGTAAATTTAAAATAGGCGTTTGTTTGAGTGTAACAGACGCCCAATTTAGTCAAATATAATTTATCACTTTCCGTTTTATACTAACGACACTCTCCAATTTTTTTTTTTATTTTATTGTCCAGATCGGCGTCTGTTCCAAGAATAAACAAATGCCTTTTTTAAAATGGCGTGCTTATTCCCGCAATGACGCGATTGGTACAAGAAATTAAAAAAGCAAACATCGACACGCTGCGCTCGATCACGGGTAGTTATTATGGTAGGTGGGCGTCTGTTATTTCCCAAGATAGACGCCATTGTTGTTTAAATTGGGAAAAAAAATTCAGCAGATTCATTCCGCCATTGTCGACGTCGAAGAAGAAAGAGAGCAGCCGAGGGAGATTGAAGAAGTGCTCTGTCCACGCCGCCTGTTCGATAGGGATGGCAACGGGGCGGATCGGGGATGGGGGGGTATACCCCCGTCCCCATCCCTGCTCCTAAAACTCATCCCCATCCCCGTCCCCATCCCCGCTTCGGGGATTGATTATTGCCCCATCCCCATCCCCAACGAGGATCCGACGGGGATTTTTTTTAAACTATGAAAAATCTAACTAAATTTTAATCGGATTCGATTTTTAACCGGACCCGGTTTTTAATCTGTTCAAAATACAACGTATTTAACTTGCTCAAGTAATAATACATCAAAATCAAATAATAATACATCAAATTTACCGGCAGAAAATACACAATCACACAGACGATAGTCAGATTTTACTATAGCGAACACACAATCACACGAGCACAATATATATGAACTAACATATATAGTCAGATTTAGTATAAAAAAACCTCAAATAGAGATTCTAAAACATTAAAACAGAACTTGCATCAAATTTACCGACCGAAAATTTCAATACATGACAATTTGCAAATAGAAAATTTACTGAGCGAGCGAGGAGCGATTCAAGAGGGAGGCACGAATGAACGCTAAAGAGACTGAAGAGAGCAGCGATTCAACAGCGAATGATTCAGCAGCGAACGAACGCACGCACCACATCAGCGAACGAGGAAGGGGGCAGCGATTCAGCAGAGTGAGGGCTGTGAGATTCGAAGAGACTGAAGGGAGGAGTGAGTGCGACTATGTGAGTGACCGAGTCTGCTGTCTGCGAGTGAGGGGCTAGGCTGTGAGAGTGTGAGGCAAGCAATGTCGCAGTGAAAGTTGAGAGTGAGATTAGGGTTTAGGAAGTGAGAATGTTTGAATGTGAGATTCACAATACAATTTTTGATTCAAAAATCAAAAGAATTCAGCAACAGAGGGAAGCGGGCAAGCGGCAACATCATTTAGGTTTAGGGTTATAGGAAAAAATTGGAAAATTACAACTTTATCCTTCCCAGTAATATATATATTAAATTTGAATAAAGGTTATTTGGTAATATTAACATTTTCGGGGATGGGAATTCGGGGACGGGGACGGGGAATTCACCCCGGCGGGGAAAATGGGGACGGGGATGGGGAAAATTTTGTCCCCATCCCCGCCCCGTCCCCGAGCGGATTTTGGAAAATCGTCCCCGTCCCCGTCCCCATCCCCAATGGGGGCGGGGATTCTTCCCCAGCGGGGCGGGGCCCCGGCGGGTTCGGGGATTCCCCGCCCCATTGTCATCCCTACTGTTCGATGAAAATCAGGTAATTTTATCAGTTGTTTTTGTTTTAGATCTGTTGTAATATAATTAACATTATGAAAAGTGATTGAATTATAAATAAAATATGATGAAAAACGAATAATTTGAATATTTGTATGTTTGTTTCGTTTTTGTTGAGTTTAATTTTAGTTGAGTGCATATAAGTTGAAAAATTGAGTTTTTATAGTTAATTTGTATGAATTTTAATACATTTTGGATGTTGAATTTGAATTTTAAGTGTGAAAATAGGGTTTGTAATGTAGAATTATTGAATTTAAATATTGTTTGTATGTTTTATATTGGTTTAGTTAGTTGCATGTATGTTTTAGTTTAGGTTTTAGTTTTCGATTAGGGTTTAGTTTTAATTTATAATGTTGAGAAGTATAATTGTGTTTATATAGGTTGAACACAATGTTGAATATTATATGTTTTGTGATAAATTTAAATATGAATAATTAAATTTACTTTGCAAAAAAATATATGTAATAATGCATGTAAAATATGTTTAAGTTGAGCATTATCTTAAATATTAATATGTAATATGAATTTTGTATGTTAATTTGTATGCCTTAAATTTGTGGGAAATTATAATGTGTTTCGATTGAGTGTAAATACGTTATAGTTTAAGATGATTTTTAGAAATTGTATTAATGATTTAATTAATTACTTAATCACATGTGTACGTAATATATTTTCAATTATGAATACATTATATTAGTTTAATTTGTATGTTTTGTTTTTATAATTTAATTTGTTTAGTTAATAAGTTAATACCATAAAAATTACTATATATAAACTATTATTTAATTTGTACGTATGTACGTAGCGAATAATTATAAATTATTTATTGTTATGTTAGTATAGAGGATTAAGTCGGTATACTATTCCGAGTAGTTTAGATGTATTAGTTGTCATAAAAGGAGGTTGAGTTTGGATGATTTTGGTTGTTATTAGTAAGTGAGTTAGCCTTTAAAGTTGGTTGCGTGCGGAAATTTGCTGCTAATCCAACCTAAGTACTAACTTAATTACTCATAACTCCAAATGAAGACATAAATTATGTAAATAATTTTGTCATGTACATCCATTTACTTACGTAAGTACTTAACAACCAGTAGCTACATAATTAGTGAATAGGTTATTTATGATGGTAATTTAGAGTAGTAAGTAGGAAAATTTATATTTATAGTATCTTAATGAGGATATATATGTCATAAAAAGAGGTTGAGTTTGGATCCTGTTAGTGTCCAACGAGTGTGTGTGTTGTGACCTAATAATCTATGGCTGAAAATGACTTTCATGAGTCGTGTTGACTCTCCTTTATTTGTCTGGGTCCCAGAAAGTAGCACAATCTCATAAGCGAAATTGCACGAGGTCTATGTATAGTGCTCTTGGAGTTAGAAGCGTCTTAGATTCGATACAATGTAGCGTTTCTATTGTGCAGCTTGAGGGGTAGCAAGACAAGGTTGGTTTGAAAGAGAAGTTTGTAGTAAAGGGTCTAATAGAAATCGTGTTGGCCGTTCTTGCATGTAGGATTCATATGTCCATCAAAGTAAAATATTAGACTGCACATTCAATGCTTTGATGGACCTATGAATCTTACATGCAAGAAAGTCCAACACGATTTCTATTAGACCCTTTACTATAAGCTTCTCTTTCAAACTCACCTTGTCTTGCTGCCCACTAGGCTGCACAATCAAAACACTGCATTGTACCGAATCTGAGACGCTTCTAACTCCCAGAGCACTATACATAGACCTCGTGCAATTTCACTTATGAGATTGCGCTACTTTTTGGGAACCAGACAAACAAAGGAGAGTCGGTACGACTCATGAAAGTCTTTTTCAGCCATAGATTAACAGTTAACAAATACACTCTCCTTGGATAATAACATGATCCTCTTGCCTGGTGACATAGCTTACTTGTTGATGTCATAAAAAGAGGTTGAGTTAGGATGATTTAGGTTGTTATTTAATCAAGTACGTTATTGAATAATACAATTAAACGTATACTATTATGATTATGAATTTAGGTACAAACGGAAAATTTATTATCATCATTTTTTTAGTATTGAGACGGATATATGTTTATTATTAGGAAAATTGGAATCTAATAAACCAAACTTTTGGTCCATTTTGATTTAACAAACCAAACTTACCTTTTTGCTAATGGCATACCATACTTAACATTATATTTTTTTGATTGAACCTCCATCACTTTCCGATCACCGGAAAAAGTGGAATTTTTTTGTGCTGAGGTGGACTGTTTTATAGCCAAAAAATAAAAGAGAAATGTTGATAACTTGTGTTTTATGACTTAGCAGCCCTCTCCCAATCTGACTCAGGTTCAATCAAAAAAATATAATGTTAAGTATGGTATGTCATTAGCAAAAAGTAAGTTCTTATTATTATTCAAATTCATGGTGGGCTTGAATAATAGATTCACGTACATTATGGACAGGCCCCCACATCATCGTTGGATGTACGAGAGGTTTGAACCGGGTAGGAGGGTTATCAGGGCAGAATGGGCTGCTGGGGTAGCTATGTTTAATCAATTTGCAAAGAGTAATTCGTATGAGCATCCGAGGACTGGAAAGTATCGGTGCCCATGTGTGAAGTGCAAGAATAAGAGCGGATTTAGTCCTGATGAAGTTAAAGAACATTTGTATAGGCGAGGGTTTATGGAACAATATTGGTGTTGGACGAGCCATGGTGAAGAATGGGGTGACTATGATGATGAGGATGGCAGTGGTGACGATGCGGAAGGTGATTGGGAACCGTCTGCAGGTAGTCTTCCGACAAACGAGGAACCGAATCAGCCACCGTTCATCGACAGAACGGAAGAGATGATGAATGATTTCATCATGGCGAATGAGGTGCCTAATGCAGAAGCTCAACAATTTTATGATATGCTTCAATCTGCTCAACAGCCTCTGTGGGAAGGGTGTGCGACTCATACTAAGTTCTCCACTGTCGTGAGACTGATAAGTCAGAAGTCGAAGCACAATTTGTCGGAGCAGGCAATGAACGATATCATGGAACTGATGAGCGAGAGCTGTTCCCAGTCGAACCTAGTGCCTAGAAACTACGATGAGTTGAAAAAGAAGGTTAAGAAGTTGGGGATGGGCTATGAAACAATTAATTGTTGCCTTAGTGGATGCATGATCTACTATAAGGACGATGCACATCTCACTGAATGTAAATTTTGTGGCCATCCTAGGTGTAAGCCACAGAAATCGTCAACCACGACAACGAAAGGCGTCCCGTACAAGCAAATGTTTTATTTTCCCTTGACGCCTAGGTTGCAGCGTCTGTATGCCTCGAAGAATACGGCCAGACATATGAGATGGCACGCGGAGAACAAGCGCGAGGAAGGTGTACTATGCCATCCGTCGAACGGCTCCTCATGGAATATGTTCGACATCGTGCATCCAGACTTTGCAGGGGAATCGCTAAATGTAAGGCTCGGCTTGTGTTGGGATGGGTTTAGCCCGTTCAACATGACAGGGAGGTCTTATTCGATATGGCCAGTTGTAGTTACTCCTTACAACTTGTCACCTAAATTGTGCATGACAACACCGTACATGTTCCTCACGTGTATTATTCCAGGTCCGAAGAACCCCAAAAATAAAATTGATGTCTTCCTCCAACCCTTGGTGGACGAGCTGCAACGCTTATGGGTGGGTGTTGAACATACGACATCTCCAAAAGACAAAATTTTAACATGAGGGCATCTTTGATGTGAACGGTGAATGATTTTCCGGCCCTTGGCATGCTTTCTGGGTGGAGCACGCACGGTGCCATATCTTGTCATGTTTGCATGGATGGGTTGAAAGCAATTCGTCTGAAGCATGGGAGGAAAGCTTCGTGGTTTGACTGTCACCGACAGTTTCTTGCTAAGGGGCATGCTTTGAGAAGAAATCGAAAGGCATTTCGAAAGAGGCACACTTGCCCAGATAGAACTGCCCCACCGTGTAGGAAAAACGGTTATGAAATCTACGAGGAGGTGAAGCACTTCCCCGAGGTGACTACCCATGGCGACTTTATAGTCCCTGGATTCAGAGAGAATGCTCATAATTGGAAGAAACAAAGTATCTTTTGGGAGTTGCCTTATTGGAAGGATCATATGGTTCCACACAACTTACATGTGATGCACATTGAGAAGAACTTTGTGGACAACATCATAAACACGGTGATGGGGGTGGAAGGCAAAATGAAGGATGATGGAAATGCAAGGAGGGACGTGCCGGACATATGTGACAGACCGGAACTCCATCTATTTCCCGGTCCTAACGGTAAACCCCTACAGCCAAGAGCCAAATATGTTCTTCCTGAGGATAAGCGAACAGACATTTGTACTGGGCACAACAGCTTCGTTTGCCGGACGCTTATGCTTCGAACTTCGCAAACTGTGTTGATGAATTAGGTAAAAGGTTTCAAAACTTTAAAAGCCGTGACTGTCATGTGTTCATGCAGACTTGTTACCTGTTGCGTTCCGGGCACTTCCCGATGATGTGTTGGAGCAGCTCGTTTAGTTAAGCCAATGGTTCAAGAGACTGTGCTCCACAACATTGAAGCACAGTGACTTAGTCCGGATTGAAAAAGAAATTCCCATAGTAATATGCAAGCTGGAGACCATATTCGCACCCGGCTTCTTCAACGTAATGGAACAATTTCCCATTCACCTAGTTTAGGAGGCATTCTTTGGTGGTCCTGTTCAATATCGTTGGATGTATCCCTTGAGAGGTATTTCGGGTGGTTGAAGAAGAAAATAAAGAACAAGGCACACCCCGAAGGATCTATGGCTCAAGCGTACCTCATGTTTGAGATTTCCCAATTCGCATCTACATACTTTGGGACGGATAATGTATCGTCTTCTACATCAACAAGTATGCGTAACGAAGACGATGGGGATGATCCTACGTTATTGTCGGTTTTTAAGGACAGTGGGAGCCCCGTGGGAGGTGTAAACACGTGGTGGCTCTGCGGTCAAGAGTATAAAGCAGCACACCTGCACGTTCTACTGAATTGCAAAGAAGTCAACCACTACTTAGAGTAAGCAATGTTCACTAACAACTTCATTAAATTGATATGTATTATAGATGTAATTAATGAGCTTGTATCCCGCGCAGCATGTTTAAGAATTACAAGTTGACTTCATTTCCCAACACCATGGACACTCAAATGGATCAGATGATTGAAGCAGAGTTCGCACAATGGTTTTATCAGCTATCTGTGAGGACAACAATCATTTATACAATTTTGATTTTGACCATATTTAAACGAAACTTAAACCATTCAACATCTAACGGTTACTCCAAATGTAGGAAAATTGGGAAGCCTTTCAGTTTTACGAAGATAAGCGTCATGAACACCTTTACTAGTTAGCCTGAATGCCTTCCCCTAAAGTGACCACGTGGAGTGCTTATCGAATCAACGGGTTCTTATTTCACACCCAAGCAAGGAGTAACTCAGTGGCTTCGTATAGTGCGGGGGTGTGTGTCAAAGGCACGGGTGGCGGTGGATTTGTCGATGACTTCTATGGTGTTCTCCAAGAAGTCATCGCACTGTAATATGTTGGGCTTGTCAACAAGAAGAGCATTTTGTTTAGATGTGATTGGTTTGACAATACCCCGGTACGAGGTGTACGTTCACCAAGGTTATGCCCATTTGTTGAATTACACAAGGACAGACGGTACTGGAAGTACGACCCATTCATCTTGGCAGGGTGCGCAACCCAAGTGTTGTTCATGAATTACCCGGCAGGCATACGAGATAAAGCTAATTGGTGGGTTGTGGTTCCAAACAAACCATCTTATGCACAGTACAACCAGCTCACCCTTCCGTTGGCCATCCAAGATGACCAGCCAAGAGATGTTGTCCCGATCAACCCCAACGACGCTACTGTATCACAAGTACTCGCTATTGAAGGGGTGTTCGATGAGGTTGCGGACATGGACAATGCCCAATTAATAGTGGGTGGTAATACGTCCGATCTAGCCAATGAGGACGTTGGAGACATCGAGGATGACGAAAATGATGATGGTGACGATGATGAAGTGGATGAGGACGATGAAGACAACGACGACTATCAAATAAGAATACAGTATTCGAATTTCGATTGTGTGACAAGTGTCTGAAACGAACACATATTATGTAATGTTGCTAAGTGAAACTAATTCAATGTTTATTATATTCTACATCAATGTGTTGTCGATCTTTGTTAATGCATTGTATTTTCTGGGAGTGGTTACTAATTCATATTACTTGCTATTTTATTTCGTGGAAGTTGATACTAATTCAATGTTTATTCTACTTTTATTTTGCAGTTGCATTTATGTCAGGAACAGATGGATCCCGCAGACCTTGGACCCATGGTGGGTCTAGACCCAATGCGAGGGGTGGTTCATCATCAGCCCCATAGACACCATACATTCCCCAATTTGATCATGTCCCTGAAGCTGCTTCTCAATCTCAGGGTAGCAACTATGACATATTTTCACAGCTAGACCCCTCCACTCTAGATCTCATTCCGTTCTTTGCGGGCAGTAATATACCAGTAGGGAACGAGACGATGGGCCAGTTTTATGATCAGGGGCTTTAGGGGGCCCAAACTGATGATGGGGGTAACCAAACTGATGTTGGGGATGCCCAAACTGAGCACACTGAAGGGGATGGAATCTAGATCGAACAAGGGGGTCCCCATACTGAAGGGGAGGGCGACACTACCCAAACGTCGGAGAATGATATTAGTGAACGCTATCGAATTCAACTGGACGTTCGGGCGGAAGCTCAAAAAACGTCGGATGGGAAGTATATGATTAGACCTTGTAATGGCGCGTGAGTATCAATCTGAACTTAATTTGATTATGCATTTATAACTATATTCTACTTTTAAATATAATTTTGTATGCCCTCGATCTAATCGATGTTTCATTTCTAACTGATTTAAGTGTGGCGCCTTATGGGGCACACGCAACCAGGGCCATTATAGACATCGTGAAGCAAAATTTCCGAGGCTTCTGGCCAACATGGAGTAAAGTGCCTATGGGGATGCGTGAGTTGATATACGAGGAGTTCAAGGTAAAACCCTCACATTTTTTCCTCTTTAAATTTTTGTGTACGTACGTACGTTGTCTTTCATATTGAGATGGGATATATTAATTAATATGATGTAGCTTGTTTATTTTGCATGTTTAACTCGTGCATGATGTAGCTACACGTACATGAATTGGTGTATGTTTGTGTATAATGCGTGTATGTTTGTGAATGGTTATCCGTCGTGTGGCCGTTGAGATATATTAATATGAATTGGTGTATGTAAAATGAGGGATAATTGTCCATTTATAGGGGAAACTATGCCGAATTTTTTTCATGGTTTATTAATTCAAAGTTATGATGTATATTGTTTAATTTATTTGCATGTTTAATTCTTCATGTATGGTTTAAATGTAGAAAAAATTCTGGTGGGAGGAGCAACCTGAGGCCTATATACGCGATTGGTTCCTTAGGAGGGCTCGAAACCAGTACGCCGACGCTATCGGCAAATCCAAAAAACGATGGTTGGTGGGGAGAGGCAAACCAAAATGGATTGTCGACGACGAGATTTGGGACAAATTCGTTGCTCTGTGGGAAGACCCCAAATTCGCTGAAAAGTGCCAGAATATGAGCCGGACAAGAAAGATGAAGCAAGATAAGGGTCCACCATCGCACATAAGGGGCCCAGTTTCATTCGGTATCGTCAGAGAGAAATTGATAAGTTAATTATGACTTTATATATATACAACGTCGCACATATAAATGGTTTAACTAGTGCACAACCCCAAACAAAATAACGTTTGTACATCCACTTACGTACAGAAATTAAAAAACGATGGAAAAGACCCTACCATATGGGAACAATTCGAAGCGACCCATATAAAGCAGGGCACCAATCAGTGGGTGCATGACAGGTTCAGGCAGCTTGGGGTAAGTACCTTCATCATTCAATATTTAAGTTATTATATACGTATGTACACGTATGAACATTAACGTTAATTCGCTTATTCCAATTACTCTTTCTTTGTATCCACCAGGAGACGATGCATAGCGATTACGAATCATACAAAAGTGATATGACGGCAAAGCAACGGGAGGACGGTCAGCCAGTTACTCCCATAATGTCTGAAGACGAGTTCTGGTTAGACAAACAACTGCAAAGTCGGGGACACGTCGTAGGCATGGGGGTTGTGGGGGAAGCTACGAAGACGCAGTTCCCCCAACATCGCATCGAGGAGACGTCCACGACGTCGTAATGACTCCGATAGTATCGACGTCCGAGCCACTATTACGGAGATGAACAGAGAGCTTCAGCGTCGACTCGATGAAGAAAGGCGGCAAAACGAAGAAGAAAGGCGCAGACTGCAGGAAGAATTCGAGAGAAAATTAGAGGAACAACAGCGCCGAACTGACGCAGCCATGGAGGAAAAAGTGAGGCAACAAGTAATGCAGCAAATGTTGCAAATGCAAAGAATGTACCAGCAGCCAGCAGCTCATAGCTGGCAAGCCCCTTTCCTCGCTGGATCTTCCTCTGGAAGTCAAGTGCCATACACTGGACAGCCTCCTCCGCCGCAGTACTTCTCGCCGGACCCCCGTCTCCCAAACCCCACAACCTCAGCCCACCGTTCCTCCCATGGACTTATATGCTTACCCAGGTAAACATTTTTTTCCATATTCACAAATTAAAATTAAATTACTTACACGTTCCAATAATTACTTAATTCATTTTGATTGTATTTCATACCATTCCAAATTGTCGTTGTATCCCAGGAGGCCAATACCTATTCCATAGCATCGACGAATTGACACAAGGCCACAATCAGGGTGATGATCACAACGATGGGGAGGAGAGCGAAAGTGATGACGATGCCGTATGACATTAATCATTTTGATTGTATTTTACATTATATGAACATTTAAACTCTTTCTTAATTATATATACGTTCGTACTTATTAGCTAGTACATTTAATCCAAGCATCGATATATTTTTTATTATGTTTGCGCACATACGTACAAATTAATTAACTTAATTAACATATATATAATAACACGCACATACATATGAGAATAATTGTAAGTAACAACATAATTGACAATGAAACATATATAAATTAAATTATCTAGCTAGATATGATATATATAGCTTATAACGCTAAAAAAAATTAGAATATAATTAACAATAATAATAATTAATAATTAACTATAACTAAAAAATGTATACATACGTCATAATTACTTATAATTAAAATTAAGAATAATAATAGTAGTATCAATAATAGTAATAATAATAATAATAATATTATTATTATTATTATTATTATTTATTATATATATATATATTAACCACAAGATCGATTATTTTCAATAAATTTACAACAAAAAATGGCGTCTGTTTTGCCACCAAACAGACGCCAACTGACAAGTTATGTACAAATGGCGTCTGTTTGGTAGCAAAACAGACGCCATTTTTTGCCTACTTATATAAACGAAAGCCCTCAAATTTCCCTCCAAATTTTTTCCCTCCCATCTCCATTTCATTTCTCTCATCTTCTCTCATTTTCCCTAACCTTCACACCACCTCAAATCCATCCAAGATTGAAGAATTGAAAATTTTAAAATTGAAGATTGAACATTGGAGAGTGAAGATTGAAGATACAAGATTGAAGATTGAAGAATGAAAAATGAAGATTGAAAAATATTGAAGATATATATTAATTGTAATTTAGTTTTTTTTTTGTATCCCTTAAGTTAGTAAAAATCAACATTATTAAAGTTGTATTATATATTTTTTTACTTGTTTAAATATATATTCATTACCATTTTGTTGTTGTTATTTCTATAAAATGTATATATATATATATATATATATATATATATGTATATATGAAATTGTACATGCATGAATTGGAAATATATATCATTTATTATTATATAAAATGTATGTTTTTTTCATTATTAATATCTCCGCAATTCTTATTAAACAATTTACTTACAAATACAAAAATTTAATTTTTACGCTTTATTTTAAAATTAGAACCCACAAAATATACTATATATTGTAATTAATAAATTGAAATTACAAAATTCACGTTATTTTTTTTATATCTGCAAACCAAAATGGCGTCTGTTTTGGACAACAACAGACGCCATTTCTGCTGCAGTATGGCGTCTGTTTATGCCCAGACAGACGCCAATTTGGTCTGACACAGCGCCTTGTCGCCTGTAATTATAGCGTCTGTATTTGGCGTCTGTTTGAAACAAAAGCCAAAAAGGTTTTGGCGTCTGATTTAAACAGACGCCAAATACAGACGCCTTTTTAGAAATGGCGTTCTTGTATTTGGCGTCCGTTTAAATCAGACGCCAAAACCTTTTTGGCTTCTGTTTATACCCATATCAGACGCCAATTCTAGACGCTTATTGGCACCAATTCTACTAGTGATTGTTTACTCTTTTTAGGACTTACTTGTTCTTTAGAGTAATAGGATTGAGTTAGGTTTGATAAAGTAAAGAAACGAAAGGAAAGGAAAGGGAAATTGACTTTAGTTTGAGTGTTTTAAGTGAAATAATTATGAGCTTAATATAACTCTACAAGTGTTGATGGTACATGAACAAATAATGAAATTTTAATATACTCCTACTTCACAAATATAGTTTTGTACCTATTTCTTAATATATAACATAATTTTTTTAAATATCTCTAATGAATGATTACAAAAAACAAATGCAAATTGTTGTATAACGGAAATATATAAATAATGAAAGTATAACGTGTCTGAATGATAAATCTTACTAAATATAGATAGACAGTTACTATAATTCAGTGCCAAAAATAAGTTTTGATAAATTAATAAAAATTATATCTTGCATCACAAAGATTATTAGAAAAATAAAAACTTGTTACCAGTAAAAGATGAATATTGAAGACTGATAAGTACTTATTGAGTGACATATAAAGTTGCAAAGGAGGGAATATTAAGGATGGGGACAAATAAGTAATGTTTTTTTCAATTTAATATGAAACACACACACACACATATATATATATATATATATATATATATATATATATATATAAATGACACATATAAAATTATATTTTATACATAATAATTTTATGCATATTAAATTGAATAATAATTTTCATGTTTCTTGTTGCAAGATGGTTAATAACCATCGTACACAATATAATATATATATCCTCATGAGTACACTTATTTTTATTGGAAAAAAAATATTTGTACAATATTCCCAAAATATAGTATATTACTGGCCAATAAAAAATTTGATAGAGTACATTATCGTGCACCCAAAGTACAATGTAGCAGCGTTTAATAACCCTTTAATTAATTAAAATAACAAAAACAGTTACCTTTGAAGGGAGTGAGTCCCCGTTGAACAAGCTTATCATACTGAGCATAACCTAAGAACCCACAGGCGCTAGCAATCCACAGCAGTATTTGCGGGATGTCCTGAGTGGCGTCTCTGGCGGCGGCGATTGGTGGGAGGCCGTCGGTGATGGCCTCGAACTGGAACGACGGGAGGCTGTCGAGGGCGGCGGAGCCTCGGAGGAGACAGTGGTGGTTGTAGTTGGCGTTGACGAAGGTTATGTGGAAGCCTTTGGAGTGGAGGATCTTGGCGAATTTAAGCATGGGGTTAATGTGGCCTTGGGCTGGGAATGGTACGCATACTGCATGGGGTTTTACTGTTTGCTGCTCGCTCTCTTCTGACAATGACACCATTACGGCACTTCCTCTATCTCTCTCCCTCCCCCGTCGTGTCTATTTCTTATGTTGTTTTGGATCCATGTCTCCCCACTCTTTTGGGATATATATAAAAGAAGGTTACAGAATTAGGTGAAGGAAATTGGATTCTAATAATACCAATTTTTGACATATAAGACTAAATAATATAAACTTTTGATTCAGTAATAAATAATACGGACTTTAACCCCATGTTGCTCTGAACAGTGCGCCACCGAGTTAAGTTGATATTAACTCGGCGGCGGATGACGTGGCGGCACAGAAGGTGTGAATGGGCTTGAGGTTTTTTTTTGGGGGGGGGGGGGGCGTCACACCTTTTCCGCTGTCACGTCATCCGCCGCCGAATTAAGTTTAATTTAACTCGGTGGCGTACTGTTCAGAGCAACATGGAGTTAAAGTTTGTATTATTTAGAGTTATATAGCCAAAAATTTGTATTATTAGAATCAAATTTCCCTTTTATTTATCTGTCGCCTAAGAAATTATGTTAAAAACTTTGACTGTTAATATTTTAATTTGTATAATGATTCATCATACAAATATGATATCATTAGATTCGTAATGTAAAATACTATTTAAAAAGTATAATATTATATTTTTTATAAAAGTTTTATATTAGAAATTATTGATGAAAAATTGAAATTGAAAACTGTAAATGACAGATAAAAAAGAACGGAGGCAACAGGCTTATCACGTGCATGAAATTAGAAATTTTTTTTATAGGTTGAATTTATATTATTATATAAATTTTATAATAAATATATTAATAAATTTTCTTATAAAATTTAATACTTTGAAGAGTTTAGATAGATACTTTCTTTTTTATTATTGAAAGTCGATAAAAAATTAAAACTTTGCATCAAAAATACTATAAAAATCCAAAAAATATTATACAAATCAGCTAGACACAAATCAATAGCTAAAAATACAAAATAAGTGATCCACAAAATGGACACCTATATATACTGAAAACCCACTAGAGAATGAAATCAAATATTTAGGTCCAATATTGTCATTAACATCAACGTACATCTATTTAAGAACAGCTCGTGTAGGAAGGTAGGCCGGCGAGGGAGTACTTTAGTCGTCTCTCTCATCTCTCAACATCCCTACCTTTGTTTTATTTGTTTACCACCCGGTTGGTAAGAGAAAATAGGGGGTTGGAAATGAAAATAGAGCGATGGGAAATAAAATTAACATGTTTGTTTTATTTTTATGGTAATTAAAAAAAAGGGGAAAGAGAATGAGAATAGAAGGAGTCTATTACAAACACTCTATTACCATGGAGGTGTAGTAATAGACATTGATAATTCGTTAGTCACTATTAAATATCAAAACTACCCCTGTTTAAAAATTTTAAAACTCACATTTATTCATTCCTTTGCTTATATTAAATAAAAGCTAACGATTATTGTCAATCTTGTTGGCTTCCGTCACCTAAACATGGTATTACTTTTGCTTATATTAATTAAATATGATTGTTATTGCATATCCTTCTGTTAAGATATTACTAATGCAGTAGGGTTTAGGTCTTTTCCTTCTATTAATTAAATATTAAATATTAATATCATGATTATATATATATATATATATATATATATATATATATATATATATATATATATATATATATATATATATATAGGGAATAGATAGGGTGAGAATGGAGTTTGGGTGAGAATGTGAGAAGAGTGGTTAATAACCCTTCGATCTTACATCAATGGCCAGCAAAAAATGATCAATTTCCCTTTTTATTTGAGCAACTCACGTGACCATTTAGGAAGAGAAAAAAAAAGAAAATTGTCATGCTCATAATGAAACATTGGAATATGTGGCGTGTGTGAAATAAGGCGGTTGTGATGATTTGAAATTTCAGTTTTTTGAAAATTGTTTGCATTGCTTATCTGAGTGGAGAAAGAATGGGGAAGAGAAAGGGTCACAACCAGAGAAAGGGTCACAACTAGAGAAACGAAGGGAAGTAGAAAGCAAAATTTAGGGTTCGACTTTTTCCGATCAAAGGGAGAAACGGTGCCGACGCCATAATCGGTTAGCAAAAGGTGAAGATTTTGAAGGTAGTTCGACGAAGCGACGGTGAATCCAACGATTCCGACGAAAATTGCGGTTCTCGGCGAACTGTAAGAGCATGATCTTGACGACTCCGGCGGCGCTTTACCCAGCGACGGTGAAACCCAGGCACGACGACTTCTCTGGTTAACAGTGTTTCGAGATTTCTAGGGTTTTTTGCCCCGTTTTTTTTTTCCAAAATTGGGGACATCTGTTGGGGTTTTTATGTTCATTCTAACAATTGATGGTGTTTTGTTGACAGAGTAACAAGGGAAGTTGAAGAATTTATGATAACTTCCAAAGGTGTGGTTGAAGCAAAGGTTGGAGAAAGGAAGAAGAAGATGGAAGAAGGAGGTGTTTTTGTCATGCTAGTAGTTGAATTTGAAGGTTGAACATGACATACAAAGAAGGGATTCAGTCAGAGATGGAACAGTGCAATAACCAATTGTAAGTGTTGTTTATGACGTTTGAAATTCCTTAATTTTGAGCAATTGTAGTGCATTCTGGGCTCATGGCAAACGCTGATGTTCATGGGCTTGGTCATGGTTAATATAGTTGATGTTCATGTTTGATGAGCGAATGTTTATGTTTGTCATAGTGATGTTTATGATGGAAATCCTGATGTTCATGAGTCTTTTAGTAGATGTTCATAGTATTAAATATGTTTGATGGTCATTGGGGGAGAAGGGATGGGTATGTACATCTGATGTTTGTTCATAGTATTGAATATGTTTGTTCGATCAAAGTCTTTTAGTGGATGTTCATAGCATTGAATACATTTGTCATAGTTGATGTGAATGATGGGAATCTTGATGTTCATGAGTCTTTTAGTTGATGTTCATAGTATTGAATATGTTTGATGGTTATCTGAGCTCCTAATCAATATATTGGATGTTCATGGTTGATATAGTTGGGGTGGTGATTGTTCATGTTTGTCATGTTGGATGTTCATGGTAAAAATTCTGATGTTCATATGTGTTCTGAGTGGATGTTTATAGTGTGTGTGTGTGTGTGTGTGTGTGTTCGTGCAGTTCTTGTTGGTAATGATAGGACAACTGGAATTCATCAATTTGGGGTTTTTGTTGTTCAATATAGGGGTAATTGTTGTTCATTTACTATACTGTTGATGTTCATTGTTGGATAATAAGTGTTGGTGTAATTAGGGCTTTGTGATGGTCATCTCATTATGGGTTAAACCCCTTTCGCTATGATTCACACGATAGCTTAACGTTCAAACTTGATGTTCAATTTGATATATTGGATGTTCATGGTGAAATCATGATATTCATGCTCAAGATATTGTATGTTCATGGTGAAACCTGATGTTCATGTTCAATATATTGGATGTTCATGTTCAATTATATATTGGATGTTCATGGTGACATATTGGATGTTCACGGTGAAATCCTAATGTTCATGCTCAACATATTGGATGTTCATGGTGAAAATATGATGTTCATGTGTTGTGATTGCTTGCTCATATTGCATGTGTTTGTTGTACTTGTTGAATGTTTTTTAAAATTTTTTGGTGGGTCAAAAACATTAGGGTTTGTTGAACGTTTTTTAAAATCGTATATGAATGTTGGTGACAAAAAGTATTGATTTTTTGTATGAATCGTATGGGTACATCGAGTTCTTGATGTTCATGACGATTTAACTTAATATTCCAACATGACACAGTTGTTGTTCATTTTATTATAACTAGATGTTCAGTCGAGGTTTTATCTAATGTCATGTTGTTGTTGGGGCATGTTCATTCGGATGTTCATTTTGATGTCACTTAAAGTTCATTTCATGAACACTGGATGTTTATTTTGATGTTGAGTTACTTAATTCAATTCTCTATACTAGAAGTTTATTGAATGTTCATTTTGATGTCACTTAATGTTTATTTTATTAACACCGGATGTCCATTCTGATGTTGAGTTACTTAATTCAGTTCTCCAACTGAAAGTTTATTAGATGTTCATTTCGAAATCACTTAATGTTCATTCTAGAATGTCCATTAGTTGGATGATGTTCCATGTCCTTCATGATGTTACATGTCCTTCACGATGTATTTCGATGTCCAATACTAGATATTTATTCCATCTACTGTTGTTTTGATGTTGGTGTTCATTGTTGGATGAACTGTTGGACGTATTGAGAAGATGCTACTGCCATGACTTGATAATATATGAAGAGAATAAGGTTAAGGATACAGAACATTCAAGGGTCACTCATTAGAACCTAACAAAGTCACTCGCCTCCATTTGGTGTTGTAGCTTCGTTGTATCTAATGCTTACTAGAATTTTAGGGCATCTTTATCATTACCTCTAATTATGTGGCATTTTGTAGAGGCGGTATTGTTTCGAATTAGCAATGTATTGTCATGTACTTTTTTGATACTATTAATGCTCATTTTGAGTCACAGTACTCATCTACCCCGGTATGCAAGCATACATTTTGTGAACGTATATGGGTAATGAAATGAACATGACGTTAAAATAAAATGAACATCAAGTTGTACTGGAATGAAATTCAAACGAAAATGAAAAGATGAGCATCAAGTGACAATGAAATGAACATCAAGTTGTATTAGAAAGAACATCAAATGAAAATAAAAAAATGAACATCAAGTGACAATGAAATGGACATCCAGTTGTACAGGAATGAGCGTCAAATGCAATACTGAACGATGCACACTAAAAATGAACTGTTTGGATTGAACATTAAATGAAAATGAAATGATCACCAAGTTACACTGGGTTTGAACATTTATGACATTTTGGCAGCTAAGACATGTCTTGAGGGAAATTTGTATACACTGTGTTACGAACATGAACACCACATCCTGGTATTCAAGCATTCATTTTGTGAACATATATGGGTAATGAAATGAACATCAAGTGACAATGAAATGAACATCAAGTTGTACTTCAATAAACATCAAATTGAAATGAAAAAATGAACATCAAGTAATAATGCAGTGAACATAAAGTTGTATTGGAATGAACATCAAATGCAATACTCAACCATGCACACTAAAAATGAACTATTTGGATTGAACATTAAGTGAACATCAAGTAAAGTATTAAATGATCAAGAGGACCCTAAATGGCATTGAACATCCACGGATAATGAAAATGAACATCAAGTGAATATGAAATGCACATTTAACACAATGAAAAATTTCTCCAAACAGAAGAAAAAAATGCACTTGCTATCTTCAACCGGTTCTCCTCATAACATTAAATCAACTACAAGTTTATAAAAATTACATCAAACCAACATGAAACCAACTGGATTATATGACCAAAAAAAAATGCAGCCAATAGATGTTCATTCATCAACCGCAATCCGAACCATGAAGTCATGGCAGTAGCACTTTCTCAATACGTCCAACAGCTCATCCTGCAATGAACACCAACACCAAAACAATAGTAGATAGAATAAATATCGAGTATTGGACATCAAAATGCATCGTAAAGGACATGTAACATCATAAAGGACATGGAACATCATCCAACTAATAGACATTCTAGAATGAACATTAAGTGACATCAAAATGAACATCTGATAAACTTTCAATATGGAGAACTGAATTAAGTAACTCAACATCATAATGGACATCCGGTGTTAATAAAATGAACATTAAGTAACATCAAAATGAACATTCAATAAATTTCTAGTATGGAGAATTGAATTAAGTAAGTCAACATCAAAATAAACATCCAGTGTTTTATGAAATGAACTTTAAGTGACATCAAAATGAACATCCGAATGAACATGCCCCAACAACGACATGACACTAGATAATACCCCGAATGGACATCTAGTTAAAATAAAATGAACAACTGTATCATGTTGGAACATTAATAAAATGAACAGCAAAAATTTTTAAAAAACACTCAACAAGTACAACAAACACACGCAATGTGAACAAACAATCAAAACACATGAACATCAAATTTTCACCATGAATATCCAATATGTTGAACATGAACATTAGGATTTCACCGTGAACATCCAATATGTCACCATGAACATCCAATACATTGAACATGACATCCAATATGTTGAACATGAACATCAGGTTTTACTATGAATATACAATATCTTGAACATGAACATCAGGATTTCACCATGAACATCCAATATGTCAAATTAAACATCAAGCTTGAACATTAAGCTATTGTGTGAATCACGATAAAAGGGGTTTCATCCATAATGAGATGAGCATCACAAAGCCCTAATTACACCAACACCTATTATCCAACAATGAACATCAACAGTATAGTAAATGAACAACAATTAGACCCTGAACATTCAATATATTGATTAGGTGCTCAGATAACCATCAAACATATTCAATACTATGAACATCCACTAAAAGACTCGTGAACATCAAGATTCCCATCATTCACATCAACTATGACAAATGTATTCAATGCTATGAACATCCACTAAAAGACTATGAACAAACATATTCAATACTATGAACAAACATCAGTTGTGCATACTCATCCCCCCTCCCCCAGTGACCATCAAACATATTTAATACTCTGAACATCCACTAAAAGACTCATGAACATCAGGATTTCCATCATAAACATCACTATGACAAACATAAACATTCGCTCATCAAACATAAACATCAACTATATTAACCATGACCAAGCCCATGAACATCAGCGTTTGCCATGAGCCCAGAATGCACTACAATTGCTCAAAATTAAGGAATTTCAAACGTTATAAACAACACTTATAATGGGTTCTTGCTCTGTTCCATCTCTGACTGAATCCCTTCTTTGGATGTCATGTTCAACCTTCAAATTCGACTACTAGCATGACAAAAACACCTCTTTCTTCCATCTCCTTCTTCCTTTCTCCAACCTCTGCTTCAGCCACACCTTTGGAAGTCATCACAAATTCTTCAACTTCCGTTGTTACTCTGTTAACAAATCACCATCAATTATTAGAATGAACATAAAAAAACCCAATAGATGTTCCCAATATTGAAATAAAAAATGGGGCAAAAAACCCTAGAAATCTCGAAACACCTTTTACTGGAGAAGTCGTCGTGCCTGGGTTTCACCGTCGCCGGGTAAAACGTCATCGAAATCGTCAATATCATGCTCTTACAGTTCGCCGAGAACCGCAATATTCGTCGGAATCATTGAATTCACCATCGCCTCGTCGAACTACCTTCAAAATCTTCACCTTATGCAAACCCTTTCTCTTCCCTGTTTCTTCCCTGTCTTTCTCCACTTAGATAAGCAATGCAAACAATTTTCAAAAAACTGAAACTTCAAATCATCACAGCCGCCGTATTTCACACACGCCACATTTTCCAATGTTTAATTATGAGCATGACTCAATTTTCTTTTTTTTTTTTTCTGCCTAAATGGTCACGTGAGTGGCTCAAATAAAAAGGGAAATTGATTTTTTTTGCTGGCCATTGATGTAAGATCCAAGGGTTATTAGCCACCCTTCTCACATTCTCACCCAAACTCCATTCTCACCATATCTATTTCCATATATATATATATATATATATATATATATATATATATATATAACCGCAAATGAGTTATTGAATCCTATGACACACTAGTAGAATTCAACCCCTATTGCGACTGAAAAATGACGTCTGTTAAAGGATCAGACGCTAAAATCAAGAAAAAGAAATAAAAAAACATAAATTGTAAATTGGCGTTTGTTTGATTATAACATACGCCAACCTATCCGTAAATTAATTTCCCTTTTCTCCATTTTCAGCGAAAGCCAATTGCCGATTTTTCTAAAATTATAGTATAGGGTGACTTATGTTTTCTCCTTAAACAGACGCCATTCACCAAAAGGCGTCTGTTTAGGGTGCAAACAGATGCCACCCTGTACCATAAATAAAAATATTGAAATCTGCACGCCTCTGTCACAATTGCCGACCTCGACTGCAGCGCATTTATTATGGGTAATTTGGCGTCTGTTAGTCCCCAAAACAGACGCCAAGTTGATTAAAACTGAAAAGAAAATTGCAGTGCTCATTCGGTGCCATTGTCGACCACGAAGAAGAAGAAATCAGCGAGAGAGTTTGAAGAAGCGGGTAACTCCACGCCGTTAGTTCAACCAAAATCAGATAATTTTATCAGTTGTTTTTGTTTCAGATCTGTTATAATATGATTAATATTATGAAAATTGATTAATTTATAAATTAAATTTGGTGAAAAATGAATAATTTGAATATTTGGAGTCTTGTTTCGTTTTTGTTGAGTTTTATTTCAGATCTAGTTTAGTTGATTGAGTATAAGTTGAAAAATTGAGTAGTTATAGTTTATTTGTATGAATTGTAATATATTTTGGATGTTGAATTAGAATTTTAAGTATGAAAATAGGGTTCGTAATGTAGATTTATTGAATTTAAATATTGTTTGTATGTTTTATATTAGTTTAATTAATTGTGTGTATGTTTTAGTTTAGGTTTTAGTTTTAGTTTATAATGTTGAGAAGTATAAATATGTTTAGGTTAAGCATAATATTGAATTTTATATGTTTTGTGGTAAATTTAAATATGAATTATTATATTTACTGTGCAAAAAAATATATATAATAATGGATGTAAAATATGTTTAAGTTGAGCATTATGATAAATAATAATATGTAATATGAATTTTGTATGTTTTGTATGTTTTAAATTTGTGAGAAATTATAATGTGTTTCGATTGAGTATAATTATGTTATATTTTAGGATGATTTTTAGGAATTGTAAAAACGATTTAATTAATTAGTTAACATGTGTACGTAATATACAATTATGAATACATTTAGTTTAATTTGTATGTTTTGAATTTATAATTTAATTTGTTTAGTTAATAAGTTAATACTATAAAAAAATACTATATATAAACTATTATTTAATTTGTACGTACGTAATGAATAATTATAAACTATTTATTGTTTAAATTGTAATTAAGTACGTCGGCCCCGGTATGATTTTTGGAAATTGTTAATTTAGTTAATTGTTTGTTTATTGGTATAAATTATGAGCATGCATATATTAGTATGGGTTAGGGTAATGTTTGTGAAAAATTGAATTGTTTAGTGTACGCACGTAATTAATTATGAATAGTTTGTTTAGGGTTAGGGTAATTAGTATGGGTTAGGATAATGTCACCAAGTACATTACCATGAAAATTCATTGTAGTTTAACGCCAATCAACAAATTGAAAAGTTTATAATTTGTATCTCCCCCAAAACAGACCCCGTTTTGGGTACTCCCCATATATATGGCGTCCCGGGTCCTACAGCGTCTGTTTCTCCCCCAAAACAGACGTCATTTTCCACTACATATATAAATGAAACAATCTGAAATTTCCCTCCGAATTTTTTCCCTCCTCTTCTTCAACATCACTTTCCATATTGTTAAACAATTGAAGATTGAAGAATATTGAAGATATATATTCATTACAATTTAGTTTTTTTTTATCCTATTAGTTATAAAAATCAACATTATTAAAGTTGTATAATATATTTTTTTTAATTGTTTAATGTTTAGGGTCACGATGAGTATGTTTAATTAGTGTGATTTTAAAATTTTTTTGTTATTTCTACATATATACATATATATATATATATATATATATATATATATATATATATATATGAAATTGTACATGCCTGAATGGGAGATATATATCATTTTTTATTATATAAAAATGTATTTTTTTCATTATTAATGCCTCCATGCATAAATCTTTTTACACAACTTTCTTACAAATTAAAAAAAATATTAATTTGCTCTATTTCAAAATTACAACCCACAAAATATATTGTTAGTGTAAATAAATATATTGGAATTTCTTTAATTTTACCGACATTTCACCTTTTTTTTTTATTTTTTCATTGGATAATGGCATCTGTTTTGGGCCGTAACAAACAACATTTTTTTGTGCAAGTTGGCGTATGTTAAGGCCTTAACAGATGCCATTTTTGTCTGACACAGCACCTCGATGACTGCAAAACTAGCGTCCGTTTTTAGCGTATATTTATAACAGACACGAACTGTATGGCGTCTGATTTAAACAGACACCTTTTTAGAAAAGGCGTTAAAAGTTTTGGCGTCTGTTTAAATCAGACGCCAATACCTATATGGCGTCTGTTTATGCCCATTTCAGACGCCAAAAACAGACGCCAAAAGGGTTGAATTCTACTAGTGACAGCCGTCAACAATTGGTCTTGTTGATTTATTGAATCATTCATACTTTGAACGTTTCTATACTTATTTTTAATTTTTAATTCATATTTGATGCTTAATTAATTTATATTAAAATCTTTATGAACTTAATTTTTTTTAAAATTTTTTCATATGGTAATTGATTTGTATAAGTAAATGTGTGACATTAATTTTTGTCTTCCATCATATCCATTTCAATTTATTAAAACATTCATAAAATAATGAAAGAGTATTTTAGTCAATGTGTGTTTATTCCCAATCATATTCCCAATTTGAATTAACACAAAACAAACAAGAAGGTTGATAATAAATAAAGACGTAATAATTCTCATTTATTATGAATTCTCATTTTCAGTCCTTTTATGAATTCTCATTCTCATTCATATTGCATGCTAAATGACCCCTTAGAAAATAGGGGAGAGAACAGAGAAAAATAGGAAGAAGAGGGAAAAAATGAACGGTCAACAAATCTTGTTACTTCATCGTCTTTTTAGTATATTAATAAGTAAGTTACTATTGTTGTTCCTTTGTTAAGAATGAGTAAACAATGATAAATATCTTGAGTTAAGATAGTTAATAATCATTTTAATTTTACCTAAATCATTTAAAAAATTAATTATAAGGATATTTAAATTTTTATAATGATATATTTCATTACTTTAAGAGTCTTTATGGTTTATAAGGTTTGTAAAAATATTTATTTACATTTTTCTATAAATAGAACACTGAATAAAATGTACATTATCTAGTATGGTTGATAAAATAAGGTAATTGTTTATATTTGTTGATCTAGCTAATAATTGTTTATATTTGTTGATCTAGCTAATAAGTGTTATACTCTTGATTGATAAATATATATAATTACTAACAAAATATTAATAAAAGTTATAAAAAAAATGAATTATAGACAATTTAAAATGGTTATTAACCATCTTGATGTAAGATGAATGTCATTGTCCTTTATAAATACAATAAATCCAAAGGGAGTAAATAAAAATTTTCGCTATATTCAACGACAATAAGTGACAAGCCACTTTTTTTTTCTGATAGGGTTGACAGAATAACAACAGAAAATAACAGAAATCATCAAGGAAGGACTCGTCTCTTAGCCTTCATGGTCAGAGAATGAGCTCCCTTAATGCAAGCATTTTTGTTAAGGAAAATGTAACAATTAAAGCAATGCTTTCGAGAAATTTGGAGGATATCTTGATCTTCCCAACATAACTTCAAGCTTTTTGTATCTTGGACATCATTTTTGAAGCACCGCTTCAGCTGGACTTGAGTGACCTAAAATAGACCCTAAGGTTGCCAGAAGATACCCGAAATCAATGTCGTCGTCATTCATCGCCGACCGGATCAGAAGTGCTCCACACACCTCGTCACCACTGCTCACGGATGCCACACACATGACAATACACAGAAAAACTTAACTAAATTGACAAGAACAAGGGCAAGGATGGGCAAATCGGGGGACTGTGGTGCTGGCGACGACCTTCAACCGGCCTGATTTTGAGGGTGGTTGGGATAGTTTTAGAGAGAGAAAGACTTCCTTTAGTCAATAACTCAGGAAGAGGTATTCAATAGTGAGGAGCCCCGTTGATAGCAGGTAATGCCTAATAACAACTTGAATACCCAACAACGTGCTAGTTGGTTGATATACTAACCATATTGATTATTGATGGTACGACCCTCTTGTATTAGACCACCCTTTAGTTGGCAATATTAATTGTAATAAAATGGATGTTGATTTGTACGTGGGTGCGTCCATTATTAGAGATACTAGCATGAATTGGGCAATTGGTATCACTGCTTGAGTTTACTGCAATGAAGACACTACGTCAATGCTAAGCATTCTCAGAGAAATCCTTCATCGGGCCTAGAAGAGGGGCATTAAGCAATCATCAAACTTGGAAAAAATCAGGATATCGTTTGTATTTATAAATTAAAAGTATCTATACTTTTTCATAAATTAAAAGTATCGATAAAATATGCATTCTCCATTATGATTGAGAAAATCAGGATATCGTTTGTATTTGTTAACAAGACGAAAAGTTATAAAAATATAAATTATGAATAACTCAGATGATTATTATCCTTGATTCAAGACTCTTAGCATTGTCCATTAACCAAACAGACGTAGAAAAACTAGTTCTCTATGACCAATTTCTAGAAAACTTGGAGAATCCTACACAATCTAAGAAACACAAAGCTAATAAAGCATGGAGACAATCGACAAGTTAGATTTTCATGAACAGAAACACTTATCACAACCTAGAAACATAAGTAAGGCACCGTTTTTTTTATACGGTTGGTTGCGGTGTGGTAATTGTGCGGTGCGGTGAAATTTGAAAAAGTGTGGTGTGGTGTGGTGAAGGACGTAGTAGATGGGGTAGGTTAAGAGAAAGAATGTGAAAAGTAGAGGAAAAAAGTGAGAGAAAAATGAAAAGATATATTGGTAATGATTGTGGTTTGGAGTGGTGAAGTATGATAGAAAATTAAAGAGTGCGCTGCAGTGTGGTACCGCACGATCCGCACCGCAACCTACTGTATAAAAGAACGGGGCCTAAAAGGCTCTAAAAAACTAGAAAACCGTCCGATTAAACAAGGACTTAATAATTTAAAAACAAAACAAAAGAGATACTTCCTCCGTTCCAAATTATTTGTCCACTATTCCATTTTTGGATGTCCCAAAATTATGTCAACTTTCCTAAAATGGAAACTTTAATTTTAATGAAATTAATAAAATACCCTTAGTTTAAATTTTAAAAGTATTTAAATATGAGAGGGAAAAGTATAAATAGTAGTTTTGAATTCAAAACAAAGGTTATTATTAGTATTTTATTGTTAATTAAGATTAATTTATTAATATTTGTTAAAATGCGTGTTAAATTAAAGGAGTCAAATATTTTGGGACATATGGGGCATAATAAAAAGGATACCAATCTAATAAAGGACCACTTAGAAATGACCTTACAAGCAAGTCAAAACCATCTAAATAAAGAGAGCAAAATCAGGACAACAAGAGGTTTGTCTTGACTGGGAATACACATTCACTTACCAACCCAACTAAACTTGGGACCAAAAAACTTAGGAATCACAAAGAAGTAGCACTTCCATACTCCAAACAATATAATGGGCAAACATACAAACTGGACCAAGACCAGAATAATTAGATTGGTACAAAAGACAGCAATATCAACATTCAAAGCCAGTAACAATTTTGTAATTAGAGAAATCTTGTGATTTTTGTGTATAACTCTTACCCTTGCTGTTTCAGTTTCTAATTACCTTTTTCTAGTTATTTTTGTGAATAACTCGTACCCTCGTCTCAGTTTCTAATAATTATCTTTTTTTTAAAAAAAATATTAGCGGTATTAATTTTCAAATACACCCCTGAAAAGATTGCAAAAATAAAGAGAAGAATTATAATACTATTAATAGATTCAAGGTTGTTAAAATTGGGATGTCAACTCGGATCCATGAGGTATTTAGGATCTGAATTAATCCACGTACGATCGTGGATCGAAATGCAGATAGTTGAATCGCATCGAGGATTTTGCATCATAAAATCGTAGAATTCGTAGATCATGATCGAGGTTTTAATAACTATCAGTAGATTTTGTCGAGGGATATTACAAGACTTGGGAATCATGGACCTCATTTTACATCATATGTAGTAGTCTTTTTTTTTTTTTTTTGGGCAACAAACATGGACAAATAGTTCAGCGCTTACATTATACTCCCTCTTAGTCTCTTACCATAATTTCCACATCCAGAAAAGTAGCATATCGTTCAAAGACCCAATTTGAGATTTAACAGCATAACTTCACAACCACACTTTCATATGTTTTGGGGTTTCAGAGGAAGAAGCACTTGGTTGATCAACTTGTGAAAGTTCAAGTATGATGAACCAAAGGGACTCTGAGTTGCTTCTTCAGCCAACCTCTTCCACTCCATAGCCTTCTTCCTCATTTGCTTACCCTTTTCTCCCTCCATAAGCTCCCTCACCTGCATCTCAACCTTTTCTCTTCTCACATCGTTATCAATCTCCAAGCCTATCCCCCATTTGCGCGAGCTGAACCAACAGTTAGTTTGTTGTTCTGCGAAGAACGGCCAACAGAGCACCGGCACACCACCACATATTGTGTCCAAAGTAGAGTTCCACCCACTATGAGTCAAAAACACGCCCACCGATGGATGACTAAGCACCTTCTCTTGATCACACCAGCTCGCAATCAACCCTCTTTCCTTTGTATCAGCTAAAAAGTCTAACGGTATACCTTCGCTAGTGTTGGACACAATATCAGGTCTAATTACCCACAAAAAAGGGTGCTTGCTATTCGCAAGCCCCCATGCAAATTCGACTAGATTTTCATTTGTCATTGTAGTTATGCTCCCAAAGCTCACGTAGATCACCGAGTTTGGCTGCTTAGAATTGAGCCATTCGAGGCATTTTGTGTCCTGTTTCCAGAGACTAGTTCCTAAAGACAAGACATCCGTAGTGGTGGTATGGTCATCTTCATATTTTCTCTCCACGAATTGGAAGGGTCCAATGGTGTATATCCGACTAGGACACACAATCTTGTAAATGTCCGCAAAGACATCACTCTCGAAGGCGTCAAAAGTGTTGAAAATAATTGGTGCAGAACACTGAACAGCTCTTTCCGCAGATACCATCAAGAAATTCAGCATTGTGTCGTCTTTGTTTGTGGTTCTTATGAAGCTTGGAAGATATTTGAGTTGTATGCCATTCATGCTGGGCACTCCATCGACGAATGCATCCAAGGACCCATTAGTTTGGTAGTTTGTGTCTGTCAATAAAAATAAGTAAATTTAGTCCCCGGCATCAACATGTTATGTAACATTATATTGTGACAATGCAATTAGACAATGATGTCTTTGTCATAGGATACAGTTAAACAGGTGCAATCCTAGTAATTTACCGCACCGCAAGATGATGCCTAGGAAATTAATCAAAGTGGAGAAAATGTTGATCAAGACTTTTGCACAAATTAAGAAAGAAAATGTTGATCAAGTCTTTTGTACAAGGGTGATGATACGTGTCTTGCCCCAAGACACTGCTTAAGTGTCTTCATTTTTATAAAATTAATACTTATTATTATCTTTAATCCAAAATTTTTTGATAGATACTATTAATTATCAATTATAAGAAGCTTGGAATGTGACGGCTACGCCAACAATTAAAATTGACACCCTAACAAATGAACCCCATCCGTTGGACATATTTTTGACGCATTTTTGTAAATTTTAAAAAATATAGATAAAAATGTGATTTTATACAATTTATATATATTATTATAATTATAGAAGTCAATCATGTAACTTTTTACTAATTTAAGTTATAAATATATAGGTTTTTTTATAATCACAAGACACGTAATATGTGTCTTGCACAAGACATTTATCATTTTCCTTTGTACAAATTCCTATGAAATCTTTATACCAAAAATGTGGGATGCTGGTGAAAATGCATATTACTCCGTATATTGTAGGATTTACATAGTAGAAATGTTTCCATTTTATTTAGCAAAAACAATTTTACGATATTCAATTACTCAACTTGCTTTACAACCTTACAATGCCACCTCAAAAACCACATTTTTTTTTAACTTTAAGTTTTGGTAAATTCTGATAACTTTGACAAATTTACGTCAATATGTCAAAACTAATATTTTTTTTTATTTTTTTAAGTTTGATATTTTTTGGTAAATTTTGGTAAATTGGAGTTACCCATGAATTTGATAGGGACTAAGTTGGACAATTAGAATGTGAAAACTAACCTGGAGGTGAACTTAATTTAGTACATTAAACTCGGGAGTAAAGAAAATTTTGTACTTCCAGGCTCCAACATATTAATCCATCTCATGTTGAATTTACATGAGACGGTCTTATTGCATTAATGATATATTCAAGACACATTAATATCTTTTTCAAACTAATTGTGATGATAAATTGACAATTTATCTCATTATTCAAAAATTAAATAGTACTTTTTTCCAGGTGTTTTTTCAGATACCAATGTGTAGGTAGTAAGAGAATGTGAGTAGAAGTAGTTTTTAATTGATTGAAAAAGTAAAAAAAAGTTAACATAATTATTAAAGTTAAAATAATTACATTAGGTATTGGGAAATGGAAATTGACAATTATTTTGAAACAGAAAAAGTTAGTTCAAATGTCAATTAATAAAGAACAGAGGGAGTATGGAACAGAGGGATTAGACCGGTAATATAATTAAATTAGATATTTAAAAATGAAAAAAAACCATTATTTTGAAATTAAAAAATTAGTTAACATATCCATTAATATGAAATAAAGGGAGTACTGAATTCAAAACATAAAAACAAAATTTCCATTAAAAAAAACATAAAACAAAAGCAAATGAATTGCTCCGTGACTACTTTGCTAATAATCGTCATTTAATATTAATAATCAATGGGTTCGACTTTTGGTAAAAGTTACAAAACGGCATAATTATCCTTCTAGATCGAATTTGCATCCGAACCAACTGGCATCAAGAATGCTTCTCACAGGGAAGATTCGCAATCGAGGAATGACTACGACGTACTCCCTCCGTTCCAAATCACATGCCCCTTTAACATTTTCATGGTTCTCGCGGTTTTCGAGATAAGATTTTACCTGTCAATTTTTTTATATTTTATCGCATGGAAACAACTTGTAATCATTGACGGATCTAGATAAATGTATTAAGGGTGTTCAATATATTATTTCACTAATTTAAAATTATGTTATCTGTAATTTTTAATTCAAATTGAAATAAATTTAATGTATTTTTTCTTGATAAAATGGTTGATCAAGTTCGTAATATTACGTTTAAATAAAAGTATATTTTATTATAAATTTTATATTGATAGCTTATTTGATAGAATGGTTGAACAAGTTCGCTTGACAGCAAAGATTGGTTATGACATTGGCATCATTCGCGAAGATCATGAGACTGCAACAAGACTTTTCATCGAGCACTGGCAAAAAAATAGGTGGGCAAATTGAACGATAAATTTTATTTGTTGTTTTGTTTTGCAATTTTTGTTCGGATGACCTTTATTTGTTTTACTGTCTTGCTATTTGTATGCAACATTTATTGCTAGACCTCTTACCCTTTTGAGCTCTAAATAGTTGAAAAAAATAATTTAATATATAATGTAAAAAAATTAATAATCAAAATTTAAAAAATTTAACCTTATAAATCAAAGTAGAACAATTTATTTAAGAGTAGAATAATATTTACTATCCACTATCGGAAGGGCCGTCCAATTTGACCACCCCATCATAGATCTTGACAGGGCATGTCAATTTCGCTGGTATAATGAGACAACGTAAATGTAGGTTTGGTTAAACTCCATACAATTAGGTAAAATTTGGTTAATTTGGATAAATTTGCTTATATATTTAGTAAATTATTTGATAAATATGGGCAAGTTTGGATAATCAAAATTTATGCATAAACTTGATAGGCCCAAAATCTTCATCCATTGGGAAAACATAAATTTTAGTATGAGACCATATTTTATGTATGTAAATTATTGTTGAGATGTATTCTTGTTAAGGTAATTTTCATGATAAGGTGATATTAGAATTATGTTTTAATACAAGCTGATTAATGATTTATCAAATGATCATTACTATCAAAGTCAATATAAATATAGTAAATTATTTGTCACTCCCTATATTCATAAAATGTCATCACAAAATTATGTATCCTGCAATAAATTTATATATATATATATATAAAAAAGACATTTTACATAAGACTTACTGTTGTGAAAGAAGGTACAAAATAATTCTAATAACACCACAAAACTATAGAAGTCTTGGTACATCATATTTTTTTCAATATCTTTCTTATTGTTCAATTAATATTTTTATAATTTTTTATGCTAAATTTTTCATATTATGATTGGTAGTCAATAATAAGAGATTTAGTTTTTATAATTGGTAAAAGTCTTTTGAAAATTTAAAAATTATAAATAGAAATATAATTTTATATATTTATATGTATTACTATATTATCTTTATATAATTCAATTACAGTATCTCATAAATTCAATAAGTATCCTGTAACAAAACTAAGGCCCTGTTCTTTTATGCGGTATTCTCGTAGATACATGCAGAGGCCAGAAATTGCATGGTTATGTCAGAATCGTGGCGGGTTATTGGTATGTTGTGGTGAGTTTTTTTCTATATGTATATAAATATTGTAATGGTAATTGTGAAAAAGTATTGTGGTGGGTGGTGGTGAATTGTGGTAGAATGATATTTTGTGGTGGGTTGTGGCAAACTACGGTAGACTGTGGCACCGCAGTTTGCTAACCGCAGAAAAGAACAGGACCTCACATCCATTGTTATATATATGGTATACCATGGATTGGAGTACCTAACTGGATCCATTAAATTGTTAAATTGTAAATGAAAAATTCATCAATATTTATTATAAAATTCATCATAAATTTATCAATATTATTGTAAAATTTATTGATATTTTTTAAATTTAACAATTATTTACACAAATTAATCATATAAAATAATTGATCTATTTTAATATATGTGATGGACTTAAATAGGACGACCACGAGATATAGTTAACCTTGTTTTTTTCACTATTATGAAGTAAGAATTAGCATTATATATTCATTTACAGTTTTACAAATTGTTACCCTTTAGTTTTAAATATTCAAAAAATTTAAAATCTAGTGTGTACCCGGTTCTATCACGACATTTCCATAAGTCTATATCTTTACGTATAGTTTTGTGCCACAAATGTAGTTGCCATAGTTTTTTTTTTATTATTTTTTTTGAAAAAGTAGTTGCTATAGTTTTTATAATGCAAAATATGTTTTTATATTTATATGTCGGTAGAAAGTATTAATTAATAATTTCCAAAATGGACCCCGCCAGACCGATAGCAAGTTAGCAACTAAATTTTATACACATGGGAATATATGAAGTAATTTTGCAGTGATTTATCGTGTACGCAAGATAAACTTTTATATTTAAAATCTGAAATCATATGATTGCAGTAAAATGATTCCTACAAATTCTTACCCCTCTGTTTTCTTCACTTCTAACGGTTTACTGTATTCAGTGTTTTATTTTGACTCTAATTTTCTATCACAACATTTTTCCAAACCAGCAAGATATCTTTTATAAGTCTTTGGTGTAAAATATCTTTTAAATGTCTTGTCTTATTATTAAATTATATTATTATGTATTATATATTAAATTGATATAATATAATTTGATTGAATTTTATAATTATAATATCATATATAAAATGTATAAGATTATACTTTTGTCCATCATCTTTTATATTTCAAAAAATACATAAAATATGCCCAACGGATTAGCTAGGTTGATTTGATATTATTGTGCTTATTATCATAGACAATGCACCCAAAACTTATTATAATTGATAATTAATACTCTATTATATGAAAACAATTAGTGTGAAGAGTCATAAAGAATACTAATTTGACCAAGGGTTAGACTTATATTATCTCACCCTTTTCAAAAATCTGTACGTCAATATTTTCACAAGTACTGTTATGCTACAAGGCCATGATAACCATCTTGACTCAAGAAACCATCTTGACTCAAGATGGTTCTGAACCATCTTGAATTGTTCATATTTTACATTTTTCTAATTTTTATTAATATTTTCTTTAATTATTATATATATTTATTAATTATAATAATGTAATACTTATTAGCTAGGTGAAAAAATATAATTATAGTCTAATTTTATCAATCATAGTAGAAAATCCACATTTTATACATAATTTTATATTTATGAAATAAATATAAATAAATAATTATTTTTAAATTTTTTATAATTGTAGTAACCCTAAAAATAATGAAACATACCTTTAGAATGCTTTAAATACACTTACATTTCACTTTATTAGTGATTTAGAAGAAATGCAAGATGGCTAAGAGTCATCCTGTGTCAAGATGCTTATCATTTTCGATGCTACAAATGGGGTCAAGGTATATTTACATGATAAATTATTTTATATAAAATTATTTAGGGAAATTGGATTCAAATAATCTGAACTTAATTTGGGTCATAATAGACTTAATTATCTGAACTTTATATTTGATTCTGAATAATCTAAATTTTGGGCACCTTGGATTCTAGTAGTACGCAACCAAATTAAGTTCAACTTAACTCGGTGGCGTGATGACGTGACAATGGTGGTATATGCCTAGGTGTGTCATGCCGCCGCCACTGAGTTAAGTTGAACTTAACTCGGTGGCATGCTAATAGAATTCAAGGAGCCCAAAATTCAGATCATTCATAACCAAATCTAAAGTTCAAATTATTAAGTCTAATATGACCAAAAATTCCGATTATTTAAATCCAATTTCCCTTAATAGTTATATAAAATTACCCAAACATAGTTTTCTTGATGGAGAGGAAGCTAGACATGATACCTTTGAATGGAAGAACTCCCGTGTTAAGAAGGGAACGATACTGGGAGTACCCAAGAAACCCACAGGCACTAGCAGTCCAAAACACAACCACAGGGATACTGCCACCGAGCTGCTGGACAGCATCCATTGTAAAATACATGACGGCATCAGTAACGATAAGCGTAACAGGGGGCGACCCAGAGTCACCAAGCCTAAGGAGGAGATTCTTAAAAGGCTCCACAAGGTGGTTCATAACTGCGTGGCTGAGCACCGGGACGTCCTGGGTGGCGTCCAGGTCGGACGGGGGAAGCCCATCCGGGATGGCTTCGAATTTGAAGGAGGGGAGGCCGTCGAGGGCGTGTGGGCCCCTCGACCTCAGGAACCTGCGGTGGTTATGCTCGTTGTTTACGAAGGTTATGTGGAAGCCTTCGGAGTGGAGGAATTTAGCTAACTTTAGCATGGGACCGACGTGGCCCTGGGCTGGGTAAGGCACGCACACGGCGTGGGGCTTTGGGTTGTCAATGGCTACCCTCATGTCGTCTCTTAAGGAACCCATTTTCCTTGGTCAGTGAGTGCTGAGTAGCTAGCTAAGGCAACCGTAGTTTTGGTGTGTATATGTGTGTGTGAGTGGTACTAGTTGATAAGAGCTAAGCTCGGTGGCAATTAACTTGATACGGCTGGAGAGATATATATATATATATATAGTACCATCCGTGCTACACTGGGGGGCAAAAATGATAGTGTCGTCTGGTACATACTATATGTATACGTATGCTAGATATCTACCGCTATGTGTAAACTTATACTAATTAATCATTTTCGATACTTATATCACAAGCTAGGAAAGACATATTTAAGTCCTCCACATGCATGTGATGGAAATGAGTTAACTTTTCACATGGTCAACTTATAGCAAATCGGTAAATTTAAAAATTAGGTGAATTTTATAATAACAAAAATGAGTTAACTTTTCACATGGAGAACTTATAGCAAATTGATAAATTTAAAAATTAGGTGAATTTTATAATAATCACAACCAAAAAAATATATTTGGCAATAAAAAAATTGCTATTGCATTAACTTAAAATAGGGAAATTTGTGGTTAAATACATTATATGTGGCTACAAAACTTTCTTTTTGTTGCTTTGATATAGTTTGGGCAACAATTTTTAAAGAAAAATGTTTGTCAAGAGTTAGTAAGGAAACAAAAAAAATTTGGTTGCCCACTATAACTAACTTGTGCTACCGTTTTTACTAATTTGTAGCCCGAATTTTGTGTTTCAAGGATGAAACTACCAAATCGTGACAAGTTGTTTTTGTAGCACCATGTTAAAGGGCAATAAAAATTGGATTAAGGCAATAAATTTTTTGTTGCCCAAAGTAATCTGTCTTGTTGTGCATGTAACATACACCCAAAATCCTTAAATGCAATTAAAATAGATCAATTGTTTAGATGCTGAATTTCGGTTGTAACAATTTGATAAATTATATTTTAAATTCTATAAGAATTTGCAATAATATTGATAATTTAATGAAAACTTTATAATAAAAATATTGATGAATTTCTTTTTAAAACTTTATAATAAAAATGCAATTAAAATAGTTAGACATTTTGTTAATTACTTTGCTCTGGAAGGTTGTTATGATTATGTTTCTTTCTATAAATACTTAGTCTTTCCCTTTTAGTAAGACTACTAAAATTTGAATGCAACAATATCTAGTTTATCTCTGATTCTCTACATCTCTTCTTCTCATAATTCCATATGGTATCAGAGTATATGACTTGACGTTGATAATTCTTTGACTCATTCATTGAGTTCTCTGATCAATCTATTGATTGATTTTCCCGGGTCGGTCTCTCCGATCAATTTTTTTGATTGTTCAAGTTCTTCAATCGTTTCAATTGGCTGAAGAATTCAATTGAAGAATCCTGTTCTTGACTGATTCTGCGATGACCTCAACTTCTTCAATTGGAAGTGGTGTGCATGTTTAGGAATACAATAATGATCCCTTATATATTCCTCTCAGACGCATATCATCTCGACATTTCCCTTACAACCCTTAAGTTCAATGGCTCCAATTTTAAAAAATGGAGAAAGATGTCAAGATAACTTTAAAGATCAAAGTGAAATTGGAATTCATTGAAGAGACAATCCAAAAACCTACTTCTACAAGCCCTACATAAAATCAATGGATCAAGGTCGACAGTACGGTAGTAAGTTGACTTCTAAATTCTATGACAACTGATCTTTCTAATGCATTCATTTATGTTGAATCTACAAAAGAATTATGGGATCAAATCAGTGAACGTTTTGGCCAATCTAATGGTCCTTCGCTGTTTCACCTCGAAAAAGAAATAATGGTTTGCATCAGGCTAGTGATATAGTAGCTGTTTACTTCAATAAGCTCAAAAAACGTTGGGAAGAATTAAATGATGTGTCTTAGCATACTGCATGTACTTGTGGCGAAACTTGTCCCTCTATTATACAAACTTTTAAGTTCATCAAAGGAAGTATTTCATTCAATTATTGATGAATGTAAATGATGAATATGATAATATTTAAGGAAAAATTCTGTTAATGGAGCCTTTACCCACTTTGAATAAGGCTTACAATATGATACAAAGGGTAGAAAGGCAAAGGTAGATCACTACTGGTTTTAGAGGAACAAAAGAATTGGTTTCTTGTGTTAATCAATCTATGAATCAGATTACACGTGCTATTAAGAATGTAGAGTCTTTAGAAGCTCTTCTTGCTCAAAACTCAATTAAAAATAGGAAAGATGAAAATCAAGAAGGTTTTGCAATCATTGTAAAAGACAAGGGAGACATTGAAGATCAGTGTTTCCAACTTGTTAGGTATTCCTTGAGCCATCAAGAAGGAATACCCTACCAAAGTGGCAGCCCATGTTTAGCACCTATGAAGATCTGGACAGTCTTCTTAAGAACACCGAATATTAGGCATTAGATTCTGCCCCATCAAGGTTTGACAGTTCTTTTCTCCAAGCACTTGCTCAAAAAAGTAGCCAATATATAAAAATGGTAAGGCCACTGCTGCAACTAAATCTTTTGCACATTCTGAAAACAGTAGCAGCTTTGCAGGTAATCTTAGTACTTGTTGTAATGTTCAAAGTCAACACCATGTATCCCGGGTTATTGATGTTGTAGCAAGTGGCCATATGTGTTATGATTTACATCTATTAGTACTTGATGTTCAAACCTTATCTAAGTGTGTCACAATATCACTACCAGATGGGTCTTTGAAATCTATTACTTTGGTAGATAATGTTATAATACATAGTTCTATCAAATTGAAAAAGGCCTTTTATATTCCTGACTTCAAGTACAATTTATTATTTGTACTCAAGCTTATTAAGGGCTAAGAATTTGTCTCTGCACTTTTCTGCTAACATTGTCATTTCCAAGACCATAAAAGTAAGCAAATTGTTGCAATTGTGCCTCCTAGTGCTAGTTTGTTCAAACTAGATCACTTTGTTGATTGTTCTACTGATGTTGCTTCAATTTAGTTTCTACCAGAGATTGCTGGCTTGCTGCTAAGAATGTTTTGGCATCCACAATATCTCTTACTTCTTCCAAATCTTTCACTCAAGATCATCTTTAAACTTTACATTCAAGATTAGGGCATACCTCTGCCTCTAAGATGTCACATATAGCTGAATGTAAAGGAATATCTTTTAGTGATTTCTCAATGAGCCTTCTGCATTGGCTAAAGTTCATGGACTCCCTTGTGTCAGAAGTTCAATAAATACCAATCAGTGCTTTCAACAGCTATATATTGATCTATGGGGTCCTTATAAAATCAAAGTATTGAAGGTTCTAGATATTTTTTTTTTTTTTTACCATTGTTGATGATTATAGTATATAGTCACTTGGACTCACTTACTTACTCATAAATCTAAGGTTGTCTATTATTCAAAAGTTCTTGAATGTGATTGCTACTCAATTTCATGCCTTAGCTTCTATCATTAAAACAGATAATAAAACTAAATTTGTCAATGCTTCATGCCATCAAGTCCGAGCTAACAAAGACATTATATATAAAAAAACTACTCCTTATTCCCCTCAACAATATAGAGTAGTAGAGAGAAAACACAACCATTTGCTAGATAGTGATAGAGCTCTTTGATTTCATGTCAATCTCCCTAAGAAATTTTGGAGAAAATGTATTCTTGCTATCACTCATATCATAAGCTTCCTACCAATAGCAAATTTGCAATGAAATGACCATTGATTGCTTATGTTTTGCTGTATATTTTGGACCAAAAGACAAACTTGACCCTCGTGTCGTCAAGTGCATTATTCTTGGCTACACCTTTAGAGTGAAAGGGTACAAGGTATATGAATTATAAGCCCGTAAAGTTATCCACAGTAAGGATGCTATCTTTCAAGAGAGTATCTTCCATTTTAAAGATAGTTCTGATCTTATTCCTTTTATTTCAACTGATTCTATGCAATTATGGCCTAAAAATCATTTTCTTCTTCAAGATCTTACTAATGACAGTACAAAGTCCCTTCCTATTGATAATTCAACAAATCTTACTAATTGTTGTGTTGCTTAGTCTTCTGATAAGTCTTTTGATTCTGATCAATTAGTACAAAATCATCACTTATATTCTGATTCTGATCAATACTCTATTCAACATATTCCTCTCACACATAATGATCATAATCAATCTATCACTTGTATTTCTGATGATGAAATTAGTAATTTTGTTCAACATGCAGATATTAACCATTTTGTTGAGAATTTTATACATTGCAAGAAATCAGACATTGTCAAGCATCCACCTCAATGGCTTAATCACTATGTTCAACACGAACATAGCAGAAAACAACCCACCTCTTCCGTCTCACACAACTTTACTACCTCTATTGTTCACCATTTATTTAGTTCCAAAGATCTCTCAAACTTATCTTAAGAATATTTACCTCCCTAGTGGTTGTTCTACAAACTCCAACACCTAATTCTTTTAAGCACACACAAGCACCCTAAATGACTTGATGCTATGTGTAACGCCATGTCCCCTCCCGGGCTGTAGACATTACTAATAACTGCTTTAAGAATCGTTGACTGGCCCCACAAATCACCACGAGTCTTTCCAGCATGCTTCATCCTTGCTCACACGCTGCTTGGGAAAACTTCCCAGGAGGTCACCCATCTTGAGACTGCTCCAAGCCAAGCACGCTTGACTGAGGAGTTCCCAACCGATGAACTACATAAAAGAAGGTGCACCTTGATGATATAAGTAGTCATTTCATTCCTCTTAAGCCATACATAGTCATATATCTTGGGTGTTATAATCACCCACACTTAAGCGCACAATGTCCTTGTTGTGCCTCAATCCACTCCAAAATTTTTACCCCACTAGGTGACTGCCCATGGATCTCCCGTCCATCGGTGCAACTCACGATTGCGGGTCGGCTCTGATGCCATATGTAACGCTCAGGCCCCTCCCGTGTCGCGGACATTATTAATAACTACTTTAAGGATCGTTGATCGCCCTCACAAATCGAGTCTTTTCGTGTTCGCCACGCCGCTCGAAAACTTCCAAGGAGTTCACTCATCCTGACACTAGTCTCAGCCAAGCACGGTTGACTAAGGAGTTCCCAACGGATGAGCTACCATAAAAGAAGGTGCACCTTGGTGATATAAGTAGTCATTTCATTCCTCTTAAGCCACACTTAACCATATATCCGATGTGTTATAATATTGTAATGGCTCGAGTATGTGGTTAAAGTGTGGCTTAAAAGGATTGAAATGACTACTTATATCACCAAGGTGCACCTTCTATTATGGTAGCTCACCCGTTGGGAACTCCTAAGTTAAGCGTGTTTGGCTGTGAGTAGTCTCAGGATGGGTGATCTCTTGGGAAGTTTTCCCAGACAGCGTGTGAGCAAGGACGAAACACGCTGGAAAGACTCGTGGTGGTTTGTGTAGCCAATCAACGATCCTTGAAGTCGTTCCTGGTAATGTCCGCGGCTCGGAAGGGGTTGAGGTGTTACAAATGGTATCAGAGCGGACCCGCGACCGTGTGTTGCGCTAGTGGACGGGAGATCCATGGGTAGTCACCTAGCGGGGCAAAGATTCTGGAGAGGATTTTTGGCACAACGAGGATGTTGTGAGCTTAAGTGGGGGTGACTGTAATACCTCGAGTATGTGGTTAAAGTGTGACATAAAAGGATTGAAATGACTACTTATATCAGCAAGGTACACCTTCTTTTATGGTAGCTCATCCGTTGGGAATTCCTCAGTTAAGCGTGCTTGGTTGGTAGTAATCTGATAAGGATGGGTGACCTCTTGGGAAGTTTTCCCAAACAGTGTGTGAGTGAGGACGAAACACACTGGAAAGACTCGTGGTGGTTTGTGGGGTCAATAAGCGATCCTTGAAGTCGTTCCCGATAATGTCCACGGCCCCGGAGGGGCCGGGGCGTTACACTATGGACAAGGAACTTGACGCTCCTGAACACAATGGTACATCGATTCTAACATATCTGCCAAAAGATTTTTTTATTTTTTTTAAGAAAACCGTTATATCAAAATGCATGGGTTTATAAAGTCAAGTTCAACCTGATGGTTCTATAGAAAGATACAAGGCTAGCCTTGTTATAAAAAGATTCTTACAAATTAAAGACAAGGACTACGAATACACATTTTCCAATGTTGGAAAATTGCACAGTAAGAGTATTCATTACAACAACCACTGCAAAAGGATGAGATTTGCACCAACTAGATATTAACAATGCTTTTTTTAATGGACATATTGATGAAGAGGTGTATATGCATACTCCTCAAGGTTACACTAAGGTTGCTCCCAGTCAGGTTTGTAAGGTCCATTTATGGCCTCAAATAGGCTTCTCAACAAAGGAACTAGAAACTCACTAAGTATCTTATGAAAGAAGGGTTTGTTCAATCTAAAAATGACTACATTTTTTTTTTTACATATTAACAAAGGTCATATATACATGTCCTAGTTTATGTGGATAGCTTGATTATTATAGGAGATGATACTCAAGGCATGCAAGTTCTAAAACAATCCCTTCATATTGAATTTACTATTAGATATTGAAACAATCATAGAGGGGGGTGAATAGGGTTGTATAAAAAGTTCTACACTTGTAGGACCCGGGAAAAAACTTCTAATGGTGCCCTACGCGGTGTTAGGCCAATCGAAAGAGGTGTCTAGTCTTTAAGGGATTTAAATTAAATTTTTATTAATCAAAATGTTCAAATGCAATCTTGATTTTAATTATTTTTATTTCTAGAAAATGTCATTGCTCATAAAATAATATAAAAAAAACGAGGAGAATCAAGGCTTGAGAGAGGCTCGAGACCCAAACTGGATTTCCAGGTCATTGGCCATGTGTACCATTATGACAGTGAACAGAGACCTCAACTTTCTGATTCGTTTCTTTCTGTGATATTACTTCTCGTCCAATTAAATTTTTCTAGAAATAAAAGGTAAAATTCGAAAAGAAAGCGAATGAATCAAATTGAATAAATTATAAAGTCGCCAATTAATTTTTGTTGAGAATTAATAAACTCAAATTAGACTCTGCAAACCGCGAACCATGAGATTCAGATCCAAGGGTAAGGTTACGAATTCGAAAGTAAAAACCTTCGAATCCGCCCGTTCGAAGAACAAACTTTACTAAATCAGTTCGTTAAAGAAGAGAGTAGAAGATGAGAATTTAGGTGTGTTCGGCAGTAGCATTTGGAATAGCGTTTAACGTTTTAACCAAATCAAAACTCTAATTGCATAAATATTAGTGTTCGGTAAACTAGTGGTTTGAGGAGCGTTTAGCGTTTTAAGGAGCGTTTCGCGAAACGTTAATAAAGTTAACGTTTAGCGTTTGGAGTAGCGTTTCATATTTTTTAGTCAAAAAATACCCTTTGAAAATTTTATCTTTGAAAATTATTGATATCCTTTTATGTCAATTTACATTAATCTGCTAATTCAACCGCTAAGTTTACCGAACACAATTCTCCTTTGACCTTTCATCCTCTATCTGCTACTTAAACAGCTATTCGCTACCTAAATCGCTATCCGCTACTTAAACTGCTACCCGCTACTTAAACTGTTATCCGCTATTTAAAACGCTAATTTTGCCGAATAGGACTTTAATTAGATTAATTTAAATTATTTATATGCACGCAAAAAATTAAAGTGTGAAAATAAATAATAGCGACAAACAAAATACAAATAATAATTAAAGGATGAAATTAAATTTATCTTTTCAAGTAATCCGGTTCAGATTAGTCATAATTGATTTTTAGCACCAGGATTACAAAAATATAAGGGATTACAAGAAAGTAAAAAATGCAAAATAAAGATGCCAAGCATAGATGAAAGCAAATGATGAAGAGAGGAGAAGCAGAAGAAGAGAGGGAAAAGAGGAAGAAGAAATCACCTAGTGTCAATACTCATAGGTGATTTGGTGTAAAGAAAAATGATGGAAGTAAGCTTGTATTTATAGGAGGAATGAAAGGAAGAAATTAGGGTAAAGGGTGACAACTGGGCCGTTCGGATTAGCAGGAGGCCCAATATGTTGGAATGAAAGGAAGCGGACCATGAGGACCAGCATGTTGAGTTATTTTGAACTGACTAACTTCAAACGGCCATAACTTTCTCATCCGACCTCCAATTAACTTGATTCAAGTGTTGTTGGAAAGCTTGTAATGAATACTTTTACCTCCTAAAATTAGAAAACCAATGGAGGTCGGTGGAAGTTGGTAATTTAAAGAAAAGACTCGGGTACATGAACAAAGCGCTGTCTTTTGGAGTATTTGAACGCAGAAGGGCTAGAAATGGAAATGAGCTAATGTGAAAGGTTTTTTTGTAGAGGAACATTTATTTGGGTTTTTTGTGGGTTTTTTCATCATTTGTGCATTTCAAGAATACTTGGCATTTAATCCTAAATAAAAATAAAAATGCTCAAAATAAATTACATAACTACAAAGTTGAACTACGACAAAATTCATCGTCTACAACACTTTATCCACACAAGGACGTTAATAACACTAATAATACTGAATAATACTTCTTTATTAATTAACTTGAGGTACGGGAAATGTAGAGGGGATCACAAACTCGACAATTCTCAGGACAGTGATGTCCTCAACAATTGCTTACAAGGACAGAAACTCAGAATTAGTTTCTGTTAAGGGGCCTCATAGATGAGGCTAGGAAGATTCAAACTCACTAAAGAAAGAACACACTTGTCACTTTAGTTACATACCCTTGAGGGCCTCACCAGAACGTTCTATCTGGTTACACAACTCACCAGTCAACAACAAGTGGCTCACTCAGAGTTTCCTCTAACAAAATTCTAATACTTCCAAAAACACTTCGTTGGAATCGATGCTTTGTAGGAGAGATGGTTGATGCTTATATAGTTCTTCGATGCTTCAATTCAACGACTCTTTTTGTGTTTCCTTATTTCTTGATCCTTCCCATATTTGCTTTGATCTTTTATCTTTGCTCTTTTGGAAGCTTCAAACGTTGCTATCAAATCATATTCTGCAAAGATACATATCAGGATTAGTGTATAATATCATGGAGGATATTCTGATGATAATCTGGAAGATATCGAAGATTTCCCTTGTTTGTCCTTTCAGACAAATTCTTCTGGGCATGTTGGAGGTTCTCGGCTCTGGTGTTGTGGAGGGCATTGATGATTTGTATTGTTTCTACAATCTCACCCTTTTTGTTTGAAAGACAAAATGGCATGCATGGCTTATATGCAAGTAGTAGCATATATATATGTAGGACATACAAAAGAGCAGCTCATAGGTCACAGCAAGCGTGAGCAAAATACTTAAGAGAGGGTACATGCCATGGAAGAATTTCTCCCCCTTTTTGTCTTTCAGACAAAGAGGAAATAGGAGAGTACAAGCACTAAAAAGTTTGGTAAAAATAAGGAAAGGGAAGAGAAGGAGATATAAGAATAAAAGGTAAGAATCTTAGTTACCTATGGGAGAGGTAGTTAGTCGACTTCACCGGCCCCAGTTTAAATTGTGAGGTGCCTGAGAGGACATGCTGATGAAGACATCAGAGGTCCAAACATGCAGTTAGTTGACGTACATGGGAGGAGGAGAGGGACCACATGTAGGGAGGAGGGATGATAGGACTCCCCCTCAATTTGACAGCTTGTGAAATGGTTGAGGTCCTCATGATAGAAGACTCCCCCTCGGTTGGTGCAGGTGGCATTGTTTCGCGACCTTCCCAATGTCTAGAATCTTGACTTGGCTTTTGTCTCCAAAGGCCACTATTCTATTTTTGTGGATTTTTAGTTTGCAGAACTTGGTTGGATCTCTAGTAATTTGTTTAAGGCATACCTACAGTAGAGGACACTATACCTTTCTTGGTCTTTGACCAAGAATGAGATCATTGCAGTGAGGTCTTTGGGACCCAAATTTTAGTAATAGACGGCGGTCTAGTTCCTTTAGTTAGGGGAGTTGGTAAGGTCCTTATTCTATTTGCTGTTGGAGGGCCTCTATGATAGTGTTCTATGAGAGGAGGAATATTTGGTGTAGGAAGGAGAGGTCCTTTGTTGGTATGAAAGGGAGGACATTTGGGCCAATAGTTTTTGAGAGGTGATGTATTAGGTGCGGGAAGAATGGGTTTTCTCTAGTATGGATGAGAAATTGTGACTACCTCATTGGATGATTGAGTAATGTCCTTATAGCAGTCTTTGACCTCTATGGATAGTCTAATATTTTCAGTTGCTAGGAGGTCATTTCTGGTGTTCAAGATCACTATGGTTTCGTTCAGATGATTGACATGTTTTCTGAGATGCTTGACTCTTTCTATTAAGGATCTAGAATATTTGAAGGGATGAAATAATTTGTGAGGAGGGTGTGAAGAAGGAAGTGTGAGGAGCTCATCTAAGTTTACCTCGTCATGAGATGAGGTTGGACCCTAGTCCTCATTGGAGTGTGTCATTAGGCAGACATTGACAATCTCTTCTACTTCACTATTCCCTTCACTAGAGTCACTGTCGCTCTAGGTCGCCAACATTACTCTGCGCTGTTGTCGTTTAGGCCTAGTATTTCTTTTGTCCTTGTTTCTTTGGGCGTGAAGGCAATTTTTCACCATGTGTGTTGAGCTGCCTCAACTGTAACAGGTAAATGGGTAAGATTCTTCTCATTAAGGACTTACCTTTTAAGGTTTGCTTTTTGTTTTGCGCATCCTTGATATATCCTCGAAAGGTTGGGTTTCTCTTGTATAGTCTTCTGAACCCTTTTGCTAACATCGCCATTGTGTCTTCCTCATCGTTCTCGGATTCACTATCAGATTCACGCACTGCCTTAAGGGTAATTCTTTTTGGTTCTGAGAGGTCACTCAATTGGATCTCATGGGCCAATAGTTTTCCAATGAGTTCCTCCAGCTTGAGGGCCTTGAGATCTTGAGCTTCTTCAATGTATGTGACTTTAGGACCCCAATTTTCTTTTAGGCAAACATCTGAGAACCTTTCTAACTTGTTCCTCATTTGAGTAGGTTTTTCCCAGTGATATAAGGTGGTTGGTGATGCTGCTGAATCTTTTGAACATCTCTTCAACAACCTCATTTTCTTCCATTATGAAGGCCTCATACTTCTGGACAAGGATATCCACTTTGTTGTCCTTGACTTGACTTGTGTCTTCATATGAGGTTATCAAGTAATCCCAAACATGTTTCATAGTTTCACACTTAGATACACGTTCAAAATTATTTGAATTTAAACTGCAATAGATCAAGTTTAGGGCACAAGTATTTTTTTTCAATTGCTCCAGCTATTTATTGGTCATTTCAGATCTTTTCTTTGGGACATCTTGACCAACATTGTTCTTCTTCGTAGAAGTAGGGTAATCTCGCTCAGCAACCACTGTCCAGAGGTCCTCATCTTGGTCCTTGAGGAAGACCTCCATTTGTCTCTTCCACATCCTATAGTTTTATCCAATAAGTAGTGGAGCTCTTGTCCATGAGCGTCCTTGAGGAGCTTCATTTGCACTGATTCCGCCCATGATCTTTTGCACAGTGTTGTTAAGCTCTTGAAAAAGTGGACTTGCTCTGATACCAATTGAAATAACCCTAGAGGGGGTGAATAGGGTTGTATAAAATTTTTGCACTTTATGAACACAAGGACGTTATAAGCACTAATAATGTTGAATAATACTTCTTTATTGATTAACGTGAGGTACAAGAAAGGTAGAGGGGATCATAAACTCGGTAATTCTCAGGATAATGATGTCCTCAACAATTACTCACAAGGACAGAAACTCAGAATTAGTTTCTGTTAAGGGGCCTCACAGGTGAGGCTAGGAAGATTCAAACTCACTAAAGAAAGAAAACACTTGTCACTTTAGTTACACACCCTTGAGGGCCTCACCAGAACGCTCTATCTGGTTACACAATTCACCATTCAACCACAAGTGGCTACACTCAGAATTTTCTCTAACAAAATTCCTACACTTCCAAAAACACGTCGTTGGAATAGATGCTTTGTAGGAGAGATGGCTGATCCTTATATAGTTCTTTGATGCTTCAATTCAACGACTCTTTTTGTGTTTCCTTATTTCTTTATCCTTCCCAAATTGGCTTTGATCTTTTATCTTTGCTCTTTTGGAAGCTTCAAACGTTGCTATCAAATCATATTCTACAAAGATACGGTAAAACCCCGAAAAAAATCCAAAGGTGTTGACTGTGACGGCGTTAGTAAATTAAGTTTGACTCCGTTAATTATTAAATGTTCGTTTGTGACTATTTGGCTAACACTTGAGCTCGTAGGATCATTGAAGGACTAATAAGGGTATATCGGTAATTTCATGGGTATTATTATTATTATTAGTATTACTCTTATTATTTATTAGTATTATTATTAATATTATTGGGAAGATTATAATTGTTATATGATTGATTATGTGAATATTATTTGTTATGTGATTATTATTATTATTATTATTATTGTTGTTGTTGTTGTTGTTGTTGTTGTTGTTGTTGTTATCAGTATGTTTTCCAGAAAATTCAGATTTTATTTGTATTAGTGTTGGGTTGGGTTAGGATTAGGAGTAGTATTTAGTTGGGCCTTATAATTGTTTAATATATATAAAAGCTCTCTCCTCTCAAAACCCTAACCCTACCTCTTTCCCCCCTCTCTCTCTTTCACTCTCTGCTGCCTCCTCCCAGCCGGACACCACCTGACCACCAGACGGCCGCCCTAACCATCACCGGAAACCCCCGCAGGGCCACCGTCGCTCAGCCCTCTCTCGTTTATTCCATCTCTTCCCCTCTTCGCCTCGCTCCGCCACCCACAACCACCGCCATCGTCAGCCGTGGCCTCGCCGTCACCACCAGACGACCACCACAGTCGCAGTCGCCCGCCGTTGTTCGACCAACACAACCCCGCAACAATCAACGTTGTTGTGGTTGTTCCAGAACCACCCCAGACGCCGACGACAGCCCCTGCCACCACCAGCGACGACTTCCGATCCCCCCCCCCCCGCTGACGCCGCCGGCTCTGACCGAGCCATTGTCAAGCTGGCCGGAAACCGCTAGACCCTTACGCTCGAGCTAATTCGCGTCGTTAGTGAGCTCAAGTGTGTTCGTTTTTGCTGTGAAGTGAAGCTAATCAGGTAATGTCTATGCCCTAATCCTCACTAGGATGCACTTTAAATGTGTTTTTGTTGATTTATATTATGTTTTGGAACTTGCATCCCGAAGGTGACTTCATGTGGAAATTGTGATCACATGTTCTGGATAACTATTATTAATTATTATGCTTTGATTTATGAGTTGAGAAATTTGATGGTCTTTTATTCGTGGTTTTCTTATTGGTTTAGATAACGTGGGTTGGGTTTGACTTGAGAGTTGTGAGCTGAGATTTGCATAAGATACTAATAATTCAAGTGAAACATTAAGCGGGTTTATCTAGTCGTAGCATGTGGTAGGCAAAGGGTCAGGGACCCTGGTCATAGCCTGTGGTAGGCGTAAATGTGAAATCTTAATATTCTGGTTGTAGCCTGTGGTAGGCAAAGGGTCAGGGACCCTGGTCGTAGCCTGTGGTAAGCGGAAATGAGAACTCTTGATGTTTTGGTCGTAGCCTGTGGTAGGCAAAGGGTCTGGGACCCTGGTCGTAGCCTGTGGTAGACAAAGGGTCAGGGACCCTGGTCGTAGCCTGTGGTAGGCGGAAATGTGAACTCTTGATATTTTGGTCGTTGCCTATGGTAGGCAAAGGGTCTGGGACACTAGTCGTAGCCTGTGGTAGGCAAAGGGTCTGGGACCCTGGTCGTAGCCTATGGTAGGCAGAGCATCTGGGATCCGGTCTGATATTCATTACAAATGAATTGGTTGGGTTGAGGAAAATAGTTAAGGGTTAAATGTTTTCTAGAATGGTTTAACTGTTTTCCCCTTTCCCTTAAATGAGTTGAAATGAACTTGAATTGCTTCAAACAGTTTGGGGTAGACATTATTGAGATTTTCCCCTCATTTTTGAAATGTTTTGTTTTCAGGTGATGATAAATATATATGCTGGGAACGGGAATTAGCAGTGAGGCTGGGCATGCTTAGTTTTTATTAGTTGTGTTATGTATCAATCCAGAAAGACTTGAAGTTAGTCATGTTGAGTTTATTTTCTAAGTTTGAAGTTGTTCAGTTTGTCATAGTTGAACGGTTGTTAGTTTCCCTTTTTGCCTTGTATTCCTTTGGGGATATGGGAGTGGCGCCCCAATAAGAGTTCAGACTTCCACTGAAATTTTCCGTTAACATTAGTTTGACTTTGACTTTTCTATAATTGAATTTCTGGGGTGTTACAGATACATATCAGGATTTCTATAATATCTTGGAGGATATTCTGATGATAATCTTGAAGATATCGAAGACTTCCCTTATTTGTCCTTTCAAACAAAATCTTCTGGGCATGTTGGAGGACCTCGGCTCTGGCGTTGTGGAGGGCATTGATGATCTGTATTGTTTCTACAGATATGTTGTCCAACACTTAAGTTAATTTCTCCAAGCTCCCACAAATACACACTATGAAGATACTTTACACGTGTTCAGATTCTTAAAAGGGTCTGTCAACCAAGGCTGATTCTATCGTTCTCAGAACATTCTTCAAGTCACTACCTTTACGACCTATTTGGCAACCAGTTGTTAGCTAGTAGCTTTTAGTTATCAGCTTATGGTTGTTTGCATTAGCTGTTTGACTTTAGATGTTTGGGTTAGCTAATTGCAGAAGGTATTTGGCAAAGTAGTTATTTGTGAAAAACTACATCAAAAGGATTCTTGAAGTAGCTTTTTGAAAGCTAGCTTGTTGGGTCCAAAAAGCTAATATGAAAAGTTGTTTACCAAACGCCACAGGTAACTTTATAACCTTGGTCAAAAAGCAAAATGTGTTCTAAAAGCTAAAAGCAACCCCAAAAAGCTAATAGTCAAACACCCCCTTAGTGTTATAGATTGAGCAATTAGTAGATTTTCAATAAGGTCTCTCACTGGTTATTATGTTTTCCTCGGTCCCACTCTTATTGAGCAACGTCCACTGTTTCGTCCATAGTTTGGGCTTCTCTCCTCCCTTTGCCCCTGATCAGGAAAAGCAAAGCGTTGTTTCGTCCATAGTCGGGTTTATTGAGCAATGCTAGAAACAAATGTCTCTCCTCCTTCGATTCATGCTCCCCCCCTCCCCCTCCTATGTATCCATGACTTCAAGGGAGAAGCTATAAGCCAACTTTCACATTGTAGGTCTTCTTCTGGAGTATTTGGGTTCACCAAATTGCAAGCTTACAGAACATGTCCCAACTTGCTACAACCATGGCAGTATACAAGTAGTCGAACATATTTAAAATTTAACCCAGATTGACTTGCCATCCACTTTGCCCATTATCTCCCTCCAAAGTGGCTTTGTAACATCCACATCCACTCGAAAGCACATGGATTTATCGGCTCTGAACGTCGTAGCTTCCTTGCAACCTATGGAAACCCCCACCTTGTCCTCGAACATTTGTGTGAATGGTTGAGTTTGTCTAATCGTCAGGACTTCATACGCTTTCACCCAAAATCGAGCAGTTTCGAAATTGATGTCTGAGTACTGCTCAGTGCCATCCCACTACTTCAGGGGTAGCAACTTGTTATCGAAGGATCACAATACCTCATTCAGCAAAAACTCTTTGTCTCCAAATATACTTCAACACCTATTTCATTACTTTCACATTAAAATATGTTTGTATCAACATGTGTCCTATCAAGCTCAGCGCTATCTCATTTTTCTTTTCCTCATAAGCCTCATTTTCTATATATCTCCAGCTCTGATCCGACTCTATATTGTCCTCCATTACAGACTCGGTGAAGTTGAACTCCACGTAAGCCCGCCCTAAGATTGAGAAATGAAGGAACTCCCTCCCCAAACAAACTCACTAGTCAAAACCAAAAACATATCGAGAACTTCTCGATGAGACACCAAATTAAACAACCATCGCTTCAGGTGTTATTATAGGCACAAAGTTTCACTGCTGCCTAGGAAACTGCTAGTTAGGGCTTTGGGCTCGCTAGGGTTTTTCTATGAGCTAGAGACACAAGCACCAAATTGTGACGTACCAACACTTTTCCCCAACTTAGTTATAATTGTTGCCTACAACTACTTTTATTGTTGTGTTTATTTGGAAAAGAATTAGGAAACTAAGAAATAATTTCAAGAAATGACTTGAAGATACCTTTCATTTTGCAGAAACTTTTTTTGGCTGTCCACGTTTCTAGAATACATTTTAAGGTTCCTTAGAATTTAAGTTAACTATTGTTGTATGACAAATTCGATGATTTGAATAAGTTTTTGGTGAAGTTTTGGTTTTAAATTGCTTTAAAATGTATTGTTGATGAACATCAATACTCAAAAAATCATAGACATTTAAGTAGTTCATGTAACCTCACGAAAAACATGTACGTTTAACTTACCTAATTTGTCACCTAGCAATTAATGATTGTTTAGTAAGCATTTCATAACTAGTAAGCCTTTTCTATTTTAATTTATAAAAAAGTTTTTATTCCAATTGTAAGAGCACTTATGTTTTCTTTATGAGCATTTTTCATTTATAAACACCATACGGTACACCTAAATATACTATTCAAACACCTATTTGGATTTACTCTTAACTACCAACAAAACTGTCGTTAACTTTGAATATTCTTGTGGTTATAAAATTACAAAGCCCTGCAACTTGTGAAGCAAAAAATCAATTCATAGCAAACATCAATCGTTCATGACTTTAAAAAGTAGGGTACCAATAAAATTTCAAAGGCGTGCATGCAATACTCCTCGATGGATAGTTTAAGATTGCGTTTGCCGTTAATATGTGGACTAGAATTGAATGTTTTGATTATGTCAAAATTTTAATTGAACGAATATTAGTATTAGTAAGCTAGTGTTTCAAGTATAGTTTATTGTCTCAAGTAATGTTTTCTAAAACATTAATAAAGATAACATTATAGTTTGGAGTAACGTTTCTTTTTATTTTTAGTTAAAAAACAAAACCTTTGAAAATTATATATTTGAAAACTATATATGCATATCTTTTCTTGACAATTCACACTGATATGCTAATTAACACAACCACTGAATTTATCTAACACAATTTTTTGTTTGAATAACTATCCTCTATGCGCTGTCTGATTTGCTGCCCACTTCTTTAACCTCTATCCACTATATAATATTGTTATCCGTTATCTAAAACATTATTTCCGATGAACAAGGTCTAAATGAAATTTGATTTTGTCCATTTAAAAATGTTAACAAGCTTTATGATTATTGTAAAAAATGTTGTACGATCATATTCTAAGATCGACCTTTTTTTTTAGGACTCATACATTCTAAGATTATACTTCATCTTAGTATATGATAAATTATAACATTAAAAGTGAGGAAATAATTATTGTTTTATAAAATAAAAAAATAGTTGTCAGAATGTGGATGTGAGCTTTGGCTCTATTCGGAACATAACTAGTGGAGTGAAGCTACAAGTAGTGTGTCTCACTTACCCATTTTCCCACCAATGAGATAATTCCAAAATTAAAAGCTCGAGTTGCAAGCGATATCCAATAGTTAAGAGGCACATATCAACTAAAGTGATGAAGAATGGACATCAAGGTCCTTCAAGCAGAGTTGTTGACGGTTTGGGGCGGGGCAATTTCGTATGTTTGTTTTTTTCTTTTAATTTTTTTATAGCGGTGCGCCGTATAAAATGATTTTCTAAAATTATAAATCGAAATTGGATAACTCGATTTTTCAAAATTGGTGTACCGGGTTTAACTGTATAGGTTTTTTGGTTAACTAGAACCGCCTTAATTTTTGTCAATATTAGAAAAATCATCATTCAATCAACTAAAAAAGTAATTTGATAACATTACAAAACTTAAAGTCATTAAGTCAGGGAGAAACATAAAAAAAAAAGCATTTCATTTAGCGGACTGGACTGGATAGACATCCACACTCACAGGCCCATATAATTAATTTTTTTAAAGATAGATTTGCCATTTTTTAATCTGTTATATAATTATATTATCGGTGCGGTTCATGTTCACCGACAGTTTGAATATCCCAAGCTAGAATCGCCCGAATTAGCGTACAGTTTTTTCGGTTCGGTGCCCCTGATTTTTAAAGCGTTCAATTTTTCCGGTTCATGATGCAATTTTGTGGGTTTTCGGTTCCTGTGTGGCGGTTCAATATTTTTCAAACACCCTAGCTGGAAGATGATAGGCAACCCTCATTATTGTGTTGCTTTTCAATTTGTTGTTATTCTGTTACACTGTGTTGAATTTATTCTAGTTATGTTTGCGTCTACTAAACAATAATTTTATTGCTTTGAGTAACCACAAAAAAAAAAAAAAAAAGATAGCTAGGCACCTCTCATTTCTTGAAGCAAATTCTTCACCTGGTCCATTGCGTACACAATATTAGCAGTGAACAAAAGATATCTGAAAAACGAAATCGAATAAAAAAATCGAACCAAAATATGTTAATTGATTTAAGTTTTGTTTTAAAAGCGGTTTAGTTTTCATTTCATCAAAAGTAAAACGATTAAGCGATTATTATCAATTAATTATTTCTTTAAAAACTATACCAAATATGTTATCTTAGAAGGATGAAATCATGCCTAGCTTGGACAATTGTTCTTGTTGTTGAGTAGATAACAGGACTTTAATAAAAACATCTGCAAGTTGGGATGTTGTTGGTGTGTAAGAAAGGTACAATGGACCTTCCAAAACATTATCTCTAGTACGTAAAGTGGCAATTTATCTCTGAAGTGTTTCATCCTTTCATGAAACACGTACAAGATTTTCCAGCTGATGACAAAAGTCCTGTTCTTTTCTGCGGTATGGTGTGGTGAGGTGTGGTGGAATTGTGATGGGTGTGATGAAATTGTGGTAGCTTATTGGTATGTGGGGTAGGTGAGGAGAGATAATGTAAAAAGTAGAAGAGAAAAGTGATGATAGAGAAAAGTAATGATTTATGGTGAGTTGTGGCAAACTGCGGTATGCTGTGGTACCGTAGTTTGCCAACCGCAGAAAAGAACAGGGCCATAGTTTTATATTCGGAGATGACTTGGAGATTGTCCCTTTACCTTTTACTTTTCCAGCTGATGGGGAATTGTCCTAAGAGGACCAAATACCCAGTAATAGACCTCCTAGAGAAATGACAAGAGATCGAATGTGAATCGGAATATGCTTGAAGAGTTAAAGCATTTGATCCATTGAGAAGAATACCATAGTGAGTTGTGTCTTTGATGTATCTAATAGTAGATACAGGGATTGTAGATGTGAATCTCACGGTTGTTGCATGAACTTACTTAGAGATTAAGCCGCATAGTAAAGATCAAGTCTTGTACTAATTGTGAGGAAATTAAGATTGCCCACCAAAGTTTTGTAGTGTAGAGGATTATCCAATAAAGCCCTCTTGTCTGGAAAATTAAGTTTGCAATTCAGTGGCAATGGAGTTGAACTTGTGTGTTCCCCGATTAAAGAACAATCTATATACAGTGCCTTGGTGAACTTAGATTGAGTAAGAATTATTCCATTTGGTGTAGAGCGCTGCGTAGCATTTCCCAAGTCTGCCTCGAGGCAATTCTTGGGTGTATTTTATCCTTTTCATTTTTTTGGTTGAACCCTTCCCCTAGTATGGATTAATTTAAGTCAGTAATATTCGATTTATCAGTTAATTTGCCTGAAATTTATTAAACTTAAATTTAACATTCAATAATCTTTAATATGGATCTTAAGCAAACTCTAACACAAGTTAACATACGCGTGGAATAACATGTCCTTATTAGATAAGGGTTGTGGTACCTACATACCCATGCCACTTTGATTCCGTTGTCGAAATTTAGCGTTGCCTTTGTTGAAATATGATAACAGTTTAGTCTATTGGTGACCAAAAAGTCAGTTTGGATTATTATCAATCACAATTCACAAGCCCTACATTACAGATTACTTGGCGCCAAAATCTAATGAGAAATTTTATTCGGGAATATTTAGCAAGGAGTCTATTTCGACCAAGCTCTTATAACAAGCAAAGTGAGGTTGTATCATAATACCAATCAACAAGAAGACAAGCAGTCCATTAGACATTTAAACCATGATCACATTTTGGTACACATAATTTGTGAGTAAACCCTAATATATTTTTTCACAACAACGTCCTTGCTTGATCTTGCTTGAATTTATAGTTCCTTTCCTTATGTATTGCCTTATTCTACTCCTTTTAACATCATATATAATATTCTAGGGGGATTAAACAACCATAAATAGTTAATAACTTGCATTATATTGCCTCTTACCGCAATTTTAACAACCAAAAACTAACTTATGTTCAAATACACTATTTGAAATTTGGCAGCATAACTTCTTCATATCCACATCTTCACACATTTTTGGGTTTTAGGGGAAGAAACACTTGGTTGATCATCTCCTCAATGTTCAAGTATGATGAACCGAAAGGATTCTTAGTTGCTTCTTCAGCCAACCTCTTCCACTCCATAGCCATGTTCCTCATTTGCTTGCCCCTTTCTCCTTCCATAAGCTCCCTCACTCGCATCTCGACCTTCTCTCTTCTCGCATCATTATCAATCTCCAATCCTATCCCCCATTTGCGTGAGGTGAACCAACAGTTAGTCTGTTGTTATGTGAAGAACGACCAACAAATCACCGACACCCCACCGCATATTGTTTCTAAAGTCGAGTTCCACCCACAATGAGTCAAAAACACACCAATTGCTCGATGACTAAGCACCTTCTCTTGATCACACCAACTCACAATCAAGGCTCTTTCTTTTATTTCATCTAAAAAGTCTAACGATATACCTCCACTAGTATTGGACACAATATCTGGTCTAATTACCATAAAAAAAGGGTGCTCGCTATTTGCAAGACCCCATGCAAATTCGACTAGATTTTCACTTGTCATTGTTGTTATGCTCCCAAAGCTCACGTAGATCACAGAGTTTTTCTCTTTGGAATCGAGCCATTCGAGGCATTTTGTGTCTTACTTCCAAAGACTGACTCCCAAAGACTTGACATCCTCAGTGTTGTACTGTTTATGTGCATATTTTCTCTCCAAGAATTGGAAGGGTCCAACTGTGTATATCCGACTAGGACATATAATCTTGTAAATGTCAACAAGTACATCACTCTCAAATGCATCAAAAGTGTCAACAAGTAAATAATTGCTCAACACTATCAGTGTCGCATATAAAGTGGACTCATTCCTACCCATTAATACCATGCTCATTAATTATAAGGCAATTTATTCATTTTATTTTCAATCACTTTGAATTTTTTTCAGTGTAATATAAATACTCTTCCAATAATGGTGTATTTGGTTCTTTCTTAGGAAAATGTTTTCTATGAAACTTTTTTCCGGTAAAGTTTTTTCTATGGAAAATTTCTATTAGGAAAGAATTCATCACAATATTTGGTTTCAATATGAAAATATTGGTAAGTTGATGGGAAAATTTATTTAAATGTCTAAATTACCTTTATTTAGTGAATTAAAAAAAATCAAAGGTATTTGGAAAGCTATATTATAGAAAGCTTCACTTTCTCACAGGAAAAAAACTTTCTCAAACTTCCCATGATCATATAAAAATTTTGGACCCTACTGAAAAACTTTTCCATCCTTATTTTGCCATCGATATAAGAAAATTCGGTCAACTCATAGTTACAGGGAACTCTTCCCGGGTCGTTAATCCCGAAACACGGATCGCTAATATTTACATAAAATTGAACTAGTTTTAACTTTAGAATGCTTATTTTGAGCATGCATGTCGCAGGCGTACATAGTGTCTTAGTCGATCAAACTTATGAAATATTACGCAGCAAGATATTTATCATTTTTGTATAAAGTGACTAATAAATGGAATGGAGGGCGGAGTGCCGGAATCAAGATAGAAAAGGGAGGAAGACATAATACCTTTTGTTGAGGCCCTTAAGGGGGGTGAATTTCACAATTAAGATCTACACACTAGGTAAGGACGTTAGAGGCATACTTCCTTGGTTTCAAACCAAGGATCAAAATACAATGTAACTGAAATACCTCATTATATTTATATCAATCAAAGAACAAGTTACACTTACTAAACAAAAAAAGAAGTAATAGCCCAAAGGTAGTTACTGATAGATTCACTAACCATGACCGAAAGTCTTTGAGACAGCAACAAATAAGGATCGTAGTAGGAAAAACCCTAGCGGCAATTTGGAACATGATGGATTACATTGAAGCACACACTCACACAGCCTTAGTCCGTCAAGGCTATGCTACACATCATCTCACCATCACTTGTGGACACAACGAGTGCTCACCAAGGCCCTTGGCTATCCCTTCACCAGAGGTCCTTTACTGGCTGCCTTCACCACCGAACCATTGGCTACACATTCAGAAATCCCTCCGGATTTCTTACTTAGCGATTACTTCCGTGGAATTGCCTCCTTTCTCAGTTCTTCTATCGTCTTTTTTACAGAGGGCTTTGGATGCTTGAACTTGAGTCATTCCAACGGTAACTTGCCTTCATTGTTGATTCTTCCCTTTTGTGTTGATGCTTCCTCAATCATCAATCATCCAACGGATTCTTTCCTTTTGGTCTTGTATTTGATTGCACAATCCTTTTGATTTGTTTTCCTTATGCTTGCCTTATGATTTATATCTACAAATAAATCACATAATCAGAAAATATCCGAATATATATTATATAATCAGAATCTATAATCAGAATCTATAATATAAGGAATTTTCCCTTTTCCGAATATTGACTTTCATTAAAACCTAGGTCCTTCGTGGATGCGCATGCGCGAAGGACCTTGAACCTGTCTTCAACAATCTCTTCCTTTTTTATGAAAGACAAAATTCAGCAATAATAAATCCTTTTTCCCTTTTTGGATTATCACAAGGTCAATAGGGAATCACCCCCTTGATACAACATCTAGTATATTTTAGAGGTTGTCTAGAAACCTGCAAAGTTTGATAAACTTGTTAGTACTAAGATAGGGTCCTCCCCCTCAATTCATATCGTACTTAAATTTAATCAATGAATGGTTTACAGACGACATACCCCAATGTTTTTGCCAGATGAAGGACATAAGAAAAATATGATTTAATTTTTTACCTGGTCAATGTCCTTATGGTTGAATGCATCTACGTCCGTGACTTACCTTGTTGTTTTCACTATCCCCCCGTGATCTTTTCCACAGAGCGGTTAGTCTCTTCTTGAGTGGACCTGCTCTGATACCACTTGTTGAGGCCCTTGAGGGGGTGAATTTCACAATTAAGATCTACACACTAGGTAAGGACGTTAGAGGCATACTTCCTTGGTTTCAAACCAAGGATCAAAATACAATGTAACTGAAATACCTCATTATATTTATATCAATCAAAGAACAAGTTACACTTACTAAACAAAAAAAGAAGTAACAGCCCGAAGGCAGTTACTGATAGATTCACTAACCAAGGCTGAAGGTCCTTGAGACAACAACAAATAAGGATCGTCGTAGGAAAAACCCTAGCGGCGATTTGGAACATGATGGATTACATTGATGCACACACTCACACAGCCTTAGTCCGTCAAGGCTATGCTACACATCATCTCACCATCACATGTGGACACAATGAGTGCTCACCAAGGCCCTTGGCTATCCCTTCACCAAAGGTCCTTTACTGGCTACCTTCACCACCGAACCATTGGCTACACATTCAGAAATCCCTCCGGATTTCTTACTCCACGATTACTTCCGTGGAATTGCCTCCTTTCTCAGTTCTTCTATCGTCTTTTTTATAGAGGGCTTTGGATGCTTGAACTTGAGTCATTCCAACGGTAACTTGCCTTCATTGTTGATTCTTCCCTTTTGTGTTGATGCTTCCTCAATCATCAATCATCCAACGGATTCTTTCCTTTTGGTCTTGTATTTGATTGCACAATCCTCTTGATTTGTTTTCCTTATGCTTTTCTTATGATTTATGTAACAACCCGCCCTAAAACCGCATTAATTAATTTCTTAATTATCGTATTTAGTCCAAATTCGCTATTAATCCTTTCAATTTTACTTTACAATTTATCTATCAGTGACAGGTCTCGAGCAAGGAGATGGCAAAATTTACGAATATTATATTCACTCGAGTAATTATTTTATTTCGAGTTTCGTAGTTTAAATTATTTCTTTAACCAAAAGGGGATTTAATTAATTCCTTTTTACATTTACATCATTCAACCTTTAATTCAATTGTTACCACTCCTTTTATTATATTTTCCCAAGTATTACTCTACCAATTGATTTTAATCAACTAAATTTCCAATTTATTTTACCTAATTGATACCAATCAATTTTATCTAGTACTAATTAATGTAACCTAACATGATTTCACTTATTTTTTATCTAATCTAATACCAACTTATTTTTACTTAGTTAATTTTACTCATCTTTTAACTAGCCTAAGTCCCAATTAGTAGTTTAATTTAATTAGAGGGGCTTCTATATATTAGTAAGGGATGAGGCCAAGGGGGTTTATTTCATTATCATTCAAACCCAAACACACTCACTCTTCACTCTTCCTCTCCTCTCAGCCGGCTGAGCAGCCTCAGCCCCTCCCCTCTGTTTTTCCGGCGCCGGCGGCCTCCCCGGCGACCACCAAGTGGTGGTCGAGCCACCTCCTCCCTCCTCTCTTGTGTTTTCTCCATAAATCTCCCTCAAATGGTAATCTCCCTAAACCCTAATTCAATTCTATCAAACCCTAATCTGATTTTATCTTTTAAATTGTGTTATTCTTGTTGTATTTCATCTCTTTTATAATCTTTAAACATGAATTTATGATGTGGTTAAGTTAGGGTTTGAATTTGGGGAGGATACATGTGAAATTTTGAGGAGTTTTGAAGTGGTTATTGTAATTTCTTGACGAGTGATTGAATTTACTTTTGTGCATGTTGAATTGATGAAGTAATTAAAGTTTAGGGACTGTTTTAAGTTCTTAATACATTAATTAAGTTAATCTACTCTTGGATGTTATGAATGTAGTGTGAAAATGGGTGGGAGAGTGTAAATGTAAGTATTGATTGAAGTGCATGTATTCTCTATGGTTGCATGTGGATTCTATGAGCATATTTGAGTAATTCTTTAGTGTTAAAATCTGGTACAACCATGAGTAACAGTTAATTTGAGCTTTGGGTGTGAATTAGTATAAGTTGGGAGCCAAAAGAAGCATCAAAGGGAAAATCAAAAGCGTAAAATAGTTTCTGGGTGAAATCTGAATTTTATAGAGGTTTTAAAAATGAGTTTGGCCCAGACTTTTATCTAATATGATAGCCTCAGATGTTATCTAACTCTAGGCTTTAGAATTTCGAGAATCCGGTATGTATAGCCCGAGTTATGGCCAAAATCGTGTAGGTGTGCAATTACATGCGTTTTCCGGGTCAGTAGCTAAATGTCAATTTTTCGTCCATTTGGAGACCTTATTGGTTTTAGTGATAAACATAAGAGTTTTAGGTCGCTCTTTGAGCTTTCCAGAAACATAAGTTTTGCGTCCATACGATATCGGGAGAGAAAGATATGAGGTCGTAAATAAGGGCTGTTAGTATAAGTTTCTGGACAGAATATTGCTATTCAATTTCAATTTTTTTGGCCATATATAAATCACTTATGGGGTTCTAATCAAATGGTGACCTATTTGTCAATGTTAGGATAACCAAGATATGTATTCTAGGTTGGGAATGTGATCATTGGTGATTAAAGTTATCTTCTAAAGGTTTGATTATCGTTAATAAAGCACGGTTACAATCTTTGAGAACTAAATTTATCTATTGGTGTGATGGTGTTTGAACTAGATTTTGGGATGCTATCAAGTTTAAGGCCTCTTTGATCTTAGAAATAGTCTTAAAAAGTACTCTCCTTCTAAGTTTTTAGCTCTAGTTCATTGTTCAAATGCTCCCGAAATCCATAATTCATTCTCCTAATTGTCTTCCTTGTCGCTTGACGACACTTTTCAATAAATTCAAAGAACACTTTAATCCTCTTATTAACTTTCCATTTCTTAGCTTCCATTCTTCATCAATCCAGTTGTCTAAGTCTATTATACAATTCACAAGCTTTCCATCGATCATTTATAAGCCTCTATTCGAGTTCTATATCAAAAGATCAAACCGAATGTTTATAAATACTGAAAAATCAGCTTCTGTTCGGGCTACTTTTCGAGCCCTTCCTTTCATTTTTAGACTTCGGTTCAGTTGACAAAGTTGTAGAACATGTTTTTTCCCTTTCCGAAAAGTGCTCGTTTGTCAAATTCCGAGTTTTCTAGCTCAAGTTACGTTAAAAACTCTATTTGACGAAAACCTGAAATTTCTCTATTTTAATCTCACGACTCTAATTTCCTTTTTAACTTTAACATTTGTAACTCACTATGAACCTTCTTCGGTTCTCGTTTCCTACTTCTTTTAGTATAGTTTTCAAGCCACCCAGGCCATCCCGAGCCCGAGACGCGCCACCAAGCCCTGCATCGTTTCAAGGTACACAAATTGTCCAACTTTTATCATTCAAGCACGTTACGATGCTTATTCATATAAATTTATATCATGATCTATGTCATACTTTATTATTTTCAAAAGTGGTCCCGCTATATTATTATAACTCTAGCTAGTCACGTGAAGTATTAGCCTTTATTCATCTATAGGGTGCTCCTGATCAGAGTAACCAGACCTGGCCAGTGTTCGACTGCATAGCAATCACCCAACCCAAACTCTAGATCGGTTTGGGGCGTACGCGTGTTAGGTGCTTTGCACCAGATCGTAAGGGATACCACTCTATTTTTCTATGTATATATATATCTATAGTATGTCTACTTTTATATGTTTATGTCTATGCCAAATCCATTTATGACATGTTTAGCCCCGTCCCCGTTTTCAAAATGAATTTAAATGCCGGCACTAAAACTGTTTTCGAACGGTTTGACGTGTTGGAGGTTTGTGTACTGAGTGTTTTCCCACTCATTTTGCGACTTGTTTTTAATGTTTTGTTTTAGGCAGTCTGAGCTCCCAAGTCAAAGGCAAGGATAAGCAGAGGTAGATTGTCCCGTGCAAGGTAGTTCTCTAAGGCGGTCGTCGGCCGATCATCAAGGACTTTTATGGGTTGAAGACTGTTTTACTTTGGGAAAGTCTTTGCATACATGTTTTAAGGGTTGTATAAAGTTTTACTTCAAAGTTGGTGTTTGTTTTGTATGAAGTTTAAGTATATGTCTATTTGTGGCTTTTAGTTATGTTTGCCTTGTCCCGAGTGGGGACGGCGGTAATACCTCAACCCTAGTGTTCCGTTGCGCTAATCACAAGTTTAATTGGTGATTTATGTTAATCTTGTGGTTAAGGGTGTTGGGGTGCTACAGTTGTGGTATCAGAGCGGAGTTATAAGAAGGATTTGAGGATTTAGAAATTCCTAAGCGATTGTGATATACATTCGTGAAGTATGGATATTGGGTGTTGTGACATGTGTGTCCCTTATGGGTGTATGAGTCCCTTATGGATTGAGTTTGGAAATATGTGAAATTGTTGGGATGGATGTTGAGCTTGAAGCTCTAGATAAGTATATGAAATGTAAATGTTTTCTCGCAGGTATGAAAGTTATGTAAAAGTGTTGGATAGTTCTATTTATAGGGGAAGTGCTGCCGAAATTCCTGTAGGAATCTGGAAACCCTTAGTAGAAATTCAAGAGAGTATAAGTCAAATTGCGAATAATCTAATAGTTGTGTGCAAGTGAGACTTGCTAAATATTTTGGGGAAATAGGAAGCATGTTAAATCATCTCTTAAAGAGAGTTAAAGTTATCAAGGGAAAGGTTTATTATTCAAATCCCAAGTGGGATTTGTGTAGGGCGCAAACGGAGTGCTTAAATTTGGTATATCTGGAAACATTTAAAGACCTCTAAATGACATAATTTAATAAATGCAAGAAATGGCCAAGTGAGGTTGTTGTAAACCCAAGAATGGGTAAGAGCTTCGTTAGTTGCGCATAAAGGTTAAGTTGGTTGAGTCCTGGACCTTGCCTCAGTTCTCATTCGTTTATTCACTATCAACAAGTTACCAATGCTGAAATTATTAAAACTTTTCGTCAATATTATATAGAACTTAGATGGATCACAATGGTGATCCTCTTCCCAACCCCTTCACGATGTTCATGGAGCCCAAAACCAACATCCAAGTCCATCTCAAGAAGTTGCAAGACGCCTTCGACATCCATTGTGCGGCTAATCCGCAATCTGAGAATCGCGATGATGTGTGTCGAGCTCGTTGCTTGTTTGCCACCCTTCCCCACGAGAGCCCGTGGGATAATGTAAGAAGCCGCTACCGTCAGCTACTCCTTCGGGGAGAGCCCGGTCGACACGCATGGTGCCTCAATTACATTGGGGCATGGAATCAGATCGCATTGGAAGTTGTTATCATTCAAGCTGCTCATTCTATGCGTCTACACGTGAGCGAGCTAGGGCCTTTTCTACACGAGATTCTATCGTTGCCTGTTCCTCCAAACGCAGGACTAACCCCTCCGCATGTTTTTCCTCCACCAGTGGACGAGATCCAACTTCGTTTCACACCCCTTATCACGGGTCGTCCGACACCTCCCGATCCATCCCCATGACGCGGGTCATCACCCTCGGAGCATGAACCCGCGGAGGAAGAAGATCCTGACATGGATCCCGACGAGCATGAAGTCAACCAAGAGCCTAAGGGTACTAGCGACTATGGTCAAGGGACACCTCATCATGTGAATCTACCCTAATTGACTTTTATGCAGGAATAGCTAGAAGCTAACCTTTGCTAAGTTAGATGACTGTATTAACCTTTTTGGTTGACCGATTCCTTTGTCTTAAGGTCACCTCTTGTAACTAGTCAAACTGTACTAATTTTTGGGACCCTCCTTATGTTTTTGGGTGAAGGGAGGCATTGGAGGTAATTTGGGGACTTTGGAACTTGTTTAGTGTTGAATTATATTTCGGATATGGTTGTAAAAGGGATACCCTAAGGACAAATTGAAGAGGCATCCTCATATTCTTGAATGTTTACGTTAGCATCATATGTTGGGGCTTTTAATTATCAAGTATTTTTGTTAACCATATGGGGCGATGAGTTTTACGTTGTTGTAGGGTCGTGAGAAATTTAATTGGAGTTCCTTTAATATACATACATGCATAGGGACTTTATAATCATGTGAGACGAGGAAAACCTTATGAGAATGCATTCGAATACAACCCAAAAGTATATACAGGACAAGTTATAAAGAGGTAATGGCAATAAGTTATGTGGAATAAGGATGTACTCTGTGGTAATTTTGTTACATGTCACAAAGATCGGGGAAACCAACTTGAACTACAAGGTCCTCAGCCTAACCTAGGAATAGCTACACGTCCTGAGTCATCCCTTGGTTCTATCACTTCTAATCCACCACCATACCCTGACACTTTAGGTTTTTAATGCAAGAGTTGCTCAGGCACATACCCATCCCGCCACTAGGATAGGAGAAACTGATATTTGGTGGAGAGCTACTAACGAACAACCATTGTGAGGACCAAACCTCTTCTGCATGACTATTATACTCCAAGTTCATTACTCGAATTCAACTTTTATCTCATGCCCTCATTGTACACTCTCATAGTAAAGTTTACTCTCTCATCGCAATATTAAAATCCAAACTTCTTGTTTCCTACCATAGCCCATTCTCAAGAATTCTTATCAGATCCTATCGTTGTTAGCAGTCCAGTATTTTAAGACATTCAATGACCTGCCTTTAGTGGCTCGTTACCAATCTATGATCAATTCCTTCATGACCATTGCCTGCTTTTGACTCCTATTCACTCATTATTTCCTCAGGGATAGATTTCACTGGGTTCATACGACCCTTTTACTCACTAAGATTCATCTTTTTAAGTGGAGGAGATTAATCTAGTGGTGCATTGTTTAGATTTACCCTCTAACTTTGGGCAACTACATGACGTGTTTCACGTCACTCAACTCCGAAGGTATATACCGGACCCGACGCGTGTTCTTGAAGAAGAACCTCCGCTGTTAGTAGAAGATCTCACCTTCGGGCAGCATCTGATCCAAATCCTGGATCATAGAATCAAGCGACTTCGCTCTAAGGGATCTCCTTAGTCAAAGTTTTATGGGCAAATCAAGACACCGCGGGAGGGCGTAGGAAACCGAGGAAGACATGAAGAAAAGCTACTCGCACATCTTTTAAGGAATATCAAACAGAATTAAACCAACAGCAAGTTTCGGGGACGAAACTTCTTTTAAGGGGGGGGAGGGTGTAACAACCCGCCCTAAAACCATATTAATTAATTTCTTAATTATCATATTTAGTCCAAATTCGCTATTAATCTTTTCAATTTTACTTTACTATTTATCTATCGGTGACAGGTCTCGAGCAAGGAGATGGCAAAATTTACCAATACTATATTCACTCGAGTAATTATTTTATTTCGAGTTTCGTAGTTTAAATTATTTCTTTAACCAAAAGGGGATTTAATTAATTCCTTTTTACATTTACATCATTCAACCTTTAATTCAATTGTTACCACTCCTTTTATTATATTTTCCCAAGTATTACTCTACCAATTGATTTTAATCAACTAAATTTCCAATTTATTTTACCTAATTGATACCAATCAACTTTATCTAGTACTAATCAATGTAACCTAACATGATTTCACTTATTTTTTATCTAATCTAATACCAACTTATTTTTACTTAGTTAATTTTACTCATCTTTTAACTAGCCTAAGTCCCAATTAGTAGTCTAATTTAATTAGAGGGGCTTTTATATATTAGTAAGGGATGAGGCCAAGGGGGTTTATTTCATTTTCATTCAAACCCAAACACACTCACTCTTCACTCTTCCTCTCCTCTCAGCTGGCTGAGCAGCCCCAGCCCCTCCCCTCTGTTTTTCTGGCGCCGGCGGCCTCCCCGGCGACCACCAAGTGGTGGTCGAGCCACCTCCTCCCTCCTCTCTTGTGTTTTCTCCATAAATTTCCCTCAAATGGTAATCTCCCTAAACCCTAATTCAATTCTATCAAACCCTAATCTGATTTTATCTTTCAAATTGTGTTATTCTTGTTGTATTTCATCTCTTTTATAATCTTTAAACATGAATTTATGATGTGGTTAAGTTAGGGTTTGAATTTGGGGAGGATACATGTGAAATTTGGAGGAGTTTTGAAGTGGTTATTGTAATTTCTTGATGAGTGATTGAATTTACCTTTGTGCATGTTGAATTGATGAAGTAATTAAAGTTTAGGGACTGTTTTAAGTTCTTAATTCATTAATTAAGTTAATCTACTCTTGGATGTTATGAATGTAGTGTGAAAATGGGTGGGAGAGTGTAAATGTAAGTATTGATTGAAGTGCATGTATTCTCTATGGTTGCATGTGGATTCTATGAGCATATTTGAGTAATTCTTTAGTGTTAAAATCGTACAACCATGAGTAATGATTAATTTGAGCTTTGGGTGTGAATTAGTATAAGTTGGGAGCCAAAAGAAGCATCAAAGGGAAAATCAAAAGCGTAAAATAGTTTCTGGGTGAAATCTGAATTTTATAGAGGTTTTAAAAATGAGTTTGGCCCAGAACTTTAATCCGGTATGTATAGCCCGAGTTATGGCCAAAATCGTGTAGGTGTGCAATTACATGCGTTTTCCGGGTCAGTAGCTAAATGTCAATTTTTCGTCTATTTGGAGACCTTATTGGTTTTAGTGATAAACATAAGAGTTTTAGGTCGCTCTTTGAGCTTTCCAGAAACATAAGTTTTGCGTCCATACGATATCGGGAGAGAAAGATATGAGGTCGTAAATAAGGGCTGTTAGTATAAGTTTCTGGACAGAATATTGCTATTCAATTTCAATTTTTTTGGCCATATATAAATCACTTATGGGGTTCTAATCAAATGGTGACCTATTTGTCAATGTTAGGATAACCAAGATATGTATTCTAGGTTGGGAATGTGATCATTGGTGATTAAAGTTATCTTCTAAAGGTTTGATTATCGTTAATAAAGCACGGTTACAATCTTTGAGAACTAAATTTATCTATTGGTGTGATGGTGTTTGAACTAGATTTTGGGATGCTATCAAGTTTAAGGCCTCTTTGATCTTAGAAATAGTCTTAAAAAGTACTCTCCTTCTAAGTTTTTAGCTCTAGATCATTGTTCAAACGCTCCCGAAATCCATAATTCATTCTCCTAATTGTCTTCCTTGTCGCTTGACGACACTTTTCAATAAATTCAAAGAACACTTTAATCCTCTTATTAACTTTCCATTTCTTAGCTTCCATTCTTCATCAATCCAGTTGTCTAAGTCTATTATACAATTCACAAGCTTTCCATCGATCATTTATAAGCCTCTATTCGAGTTCTATATCAAAAGATCAAACCGAATGTTTATAAATACTGAAAAATCAGCTTCTGTTCGGGCTACTTTTCGAGCCCTTCCTTTCATTTTTAGACTTCGGTTCAGTTGACAAAGTTGTAGAACATGTTTTTTCCCTTTCCGAAAAGTGCTCGTTTGTCAAATTCCGAGTTTTCTAGCTCAAGTTACGTTAAAAACTCTATTTGACGAAAATCTGAAATTTCTCTATTTTAATGTCACGACTCTAATTTCCTTTTTAACTTTAACATTTGTAACTCACTAAGAACCTTCTTCGGTTCTCGTTTCCTACTTCTTTTAGTATAGTTTTCAAGCCACCCAGGCCATCCCGAGCCCGAGACGCGCCACCAAGCCTTGCATCGTTTCAAGGTACGCAAATTGTCCAACTTTTATCATTCAAGCACGTAACGATGCTTATTCATATCAATTTATATCATGATCTATGTCATACTTTATTATTTTCAAAAGTGGTCCCGCCATATTATTATAATTCTAGCTAGTCACGTGAAGTATTAGCCTTTATTCATCTATAGGGTGCTCCTGATCAGAGTAACCAGACCTGGCCAGTGTTCGACTGCATAGCAATCACCCAACCCAAACTCTAGATCGGTTTGGGGCGTGCGCGTGTTAGGTGCTTTGCACCAGATCGTAAGGGATACCACTCTATTTTTCTATGTATATATATATCTATAGTATGTCTACTTTTATATGTTTATGTCTATGCCAAATCCATTTATGACATGTTTAGCCCCGTCCCCGTTTTCAAAATAAATTTAAATGCCGGCACTAAAACTGTTTTCAAACAGTTTGACGTGTTGGAGGTTTGTGTACTGAGTGTTTTCCCACTCATTTTGCGACTTGTTTTTAATGTTTTGTTTTAGGCAGTCTGAGCTCCCAAGTCAAAGGCAAGGATAAGCAGAGGTAGATTGTCCCGTGCAAGGTAGTTCTCTAAGGCGGTTGTCGGCCAATCATAAAGGACTTTTATGGGTTGAAGACTGTTTTACTTTGGGAAAGTCTTTGCATACATGTTTTAAGGGTTGTATAAAGTTTTACTTCAAAGTTGGTGTTTGTTTTGTATGAAGTTTAAGTATATGTCTATTTGTGGCTTTTAGTTATGTTTGATGGTTGTGTTTGTCTTGTCCCGAGTGGGGACGGCGGTAATACCTCAACCCTGGTGTTCCGCTGCGCTAATCACAAGTTTAATTGGTGATTTATGTTAATCTTGTGGTTAAGGGTGTTGGGGTGTTACAATTTATATCTACAAATAAATCACATAATCAGAATATAGCTGTACATATATTATATAATCAGAATATATAATCAGAATCTATAATATAAGGAAATTTCCCTTTTCCGGATTTTGGCTTTCATTAAAACCTAGGTCCTTCGTGGATGCGCATGCGAAGGACTTTGACCCTGTCTTCAACACGTTTGAATGGAAGAACTCCCATGTTGAGAAGGGAACGATACAGGAAACACCCAAGAAACCCAGAAGCACTAGCAGTCCAAAACACAACCACTGAGATACCACCGAGCTGCTCGGCGGCATCCAGCGTAAAATACATCATAGCATCAGTAACAATGAGTGTAACCGGGGGCGACGACCCGGAGTCACCAAGCCTAAGGAGGAGCTTCTTAAAGGGCTCAACAAGGTGGTTCATCACGGCATGGGAGAGCGCCACGACGTCCTGGGTGGCATCCGGGTTGGACGGGGGGAGCCCGTCCGAGATGGCTTCGAATTTGAAGGAGGGGAGGGCGTCGAGGGCGTGTGGGCCCGTTGACCGGAGCAACCGGCGGTGGTTGTGCTCGTTGTTGACGAAGGTTATGTGGAAGTCCTCGGAGTGGAAGAGTTTGGCTAGCTTTAGCATTGGCCCTACGTTGCCTTGGGCTGGGTAAGGCACGCACACTACATGGGGCTTTGGGTTGTCAGTGATCTCCTTGATCGTGTCTTCTACTAAGGAACCCATTTCCTGAGTGATTGAGTGAGTGAGTAGCTAGCTTCGAAACTGGAGTTTGAGTACAAATGTGTGTGGCAATTGACTTGATAAGACTAAATATATAGGAGCAAACAACTAGATATTTTCCTTAAGAGCAAAAAGTTGACTAGTTATTACAATTCAATTGCAAAAAGGTCCACCTCCTACCCCTGATGTCCAGGGTTCGAATTCTGAGGATGGCATCTCTCCTTTTCTATTTCGAAAATTGTTGTGGGTTGGATTGAGGCCCATCTTTTGGACATTGGCATCCCCGTACCCCGTTCGCTATAGACCTATTGAGTTGTACTCTTGAAATAGAGGTCGATGAGTTGGATTACTACCTATGTAAAAAAAATTACAAAAAGTCGATTTCCACTACTTTTCAGGGTGGACCAATTTTCCTTTTGTAAAGATATTTATTGGATCCAATCGGAAAAATATTTTTGAATGGTTATAAAGTTAGTCTGCAGGTGGGCCTGATGCTCTAATTGTTTCTCTGTATACTAGTGGGTGGTGTCGGCCCATGCCTACGACTTAACAATCAAAATTTAGGCCCTCAATCATCAAAATTATTGGGAAATTGTACATATATATTTATTTTATTATCACATATCTAAAGGATATTATGATAACGAAACAAGAAATCTAAAAGGATGTTGACCTAGGAGCACTCCCCTTGCTCGCATGGCAAAATCAATGCAGCGGCCAACAACAATGCACTGATATTTTGATCAACCTTATAAGCAGAATTTTTAGAATCGAAAATCTAGTTATAATCGATAGGGTGCCTCATGAATCGGGCTTACATGTGACTTGAAGTTTCTAAAAAGAACACTATACTTCAAAATGTCTACAAAAGCACAATAATGGTTCTGACCGATTCATACAATTTCAACAAATTTTAGTACAATTTTAATCGACCTTGATCTGATTATGATTGATTGTAACATAACTACGCTATAATTAGAAACAATTCAATCTTGATGATCCAAAAAATTCTAGCTAGGCAGCGATCCTAACACAAGTTGGATCGTTTGCTGATTTATTTGTCCGATCCGGATCGTGATTTTAACAACTTAACTTATAAGTCCTCAAATCATTAATCTTCACTGTGTTTCACATAAGGCAATCATTGGTTCCTTCTGTTATAAGAGTTCGCATAGAAACTATTTCATTGCCAATATAACATACTTAAGGTGTGCAACCTGCAGTGCCTTATGAAAGATAAACCTTGAAAACAGAAAAGAAAGACTTACAGTCTATTTCGATGGGGAAGGGAAAGGGGAAATGAAGGATATTAAATTATCTATTTTACCGGCTTCCATGATTAACTTTGAGTCTAGTTTCATGGCCCTGACCCAGATTAGGTGTCAACTACTTTTGAAAGAACCCTAGAGGGAGGTGAATAGGATTATGAAAATTTTCTGCACAAATGATCACTTATAAAGGACGTTAGGTTCTTAATCTAACTAGATTAAGATTCAATATAATGCAGGAATAAGATAAAGGACAATAAGCGTATATTGAACAACTTCCTTTATTATATTGAAACAGAATTAAGTAATACAACCTAAGATGAATGTCCTTAGGTTCTACACAGAACTGAGCGCCTTGCAAAGGACGCTTCTTATTTTATGAATAACAACACCCACCAAAATCACCCTTTGGTGTTTAAACTCAATCGATCCTAAGTCCGTCTAGGAATCGATTTTACAAGTATCAATCAACCCTAAATCCGTTAAGGATTGATTACACTAAACTTCTCACAAACGCAACAACTCGCAAGAACACAAAATAGAAAACGCTATTTCTATTTCGAACACCCGATTTCTTCCGTGGAATCGTTAACTTCTTCAATCTTCAATTCCTCTATTTATAAGTGTATTGATATCAGCAGAATAGAGACGTTGGGATTGATTCTTCCTTGATCTTTTCCTTCTTTGTGTTTGCCTTTCCTTCCAATCTTGCTCCGATCTTCTTTCCTTCTTATGAGATTTCCGGAAATTGTAATCTTATCTTCCTTCCAATTTCTTGATTGATTATTTCCTACAAATCAAAGTAGATGAAATCAATTCTTCTGATTAGAAATATGGATAGAAAGATTGGATATTAATTTTCCAGAAAACTTCCTTATTTCGACTGCGCTTTTTAAAACTCCTCGCATAAGGTGAACGTCCTTATGCTGCCTTGGGTGAAGGTCCTTATGATGCCTTGGGTGAATGTCCTTCTGCCTTCTTGAGATTTCTTTCCTTGCGCATTATATCTTTTCTGGATATTCGAATTTTGACTTTCATTCAAAACTGATCCAGTCGCCAAGGTCCTTGAGTCTGAGTCTATCAATGTCCTTGAGGGGTTCTAACAATCTCCCCCTTTTTGATGAAAGGCAAAATTCATTTGTAGCACTTCTCCCCCTTTTTGACTTTTATCAAAAAGTCTCTAGAGAGCTCCCCCTTAATATTGTAACCATTTCCAATAACCTGCAAGACTCAATAAACTTGTTAGTTCTAATAGAGGGTGCTCCCCCTCAATATGTGCCATAAAAATAACACTGCTATTTGAGTAGATCCATTTGTCAAGGTCCTTGATCGTAGGTCCGACAAGGTCCTTGAGGAGTTCTTATTGCTGATGTAAGTAATGTCCTTGAGTGCTCCAAGCTCCCTTAAGCATTCACTCTCCAGGGTGCTGAATTTACCTGCAAAAATTTCTGACACCCTTCCTCAAGCCATAATTGACATTAAATTTAGGTTCTTGACTACTAGTAACAACCATGTTAGGAGGTCTTGTTCCTTTTGGAACCCAAACTTGTATAATTTTAGAACGATAATGGTTGAAGTAGTGAGATTTACCATATTTGCTTTTGGGAAGAGATGAATGACCTTGATATCTTGTCCCAAGATAGTTGTGTCGTTCTTGGTGCCACGCGTGAAATCTGTGGCCTTGGTACCGCTCATTAAGGTCCTTGTGTCGTCCTTGGTGCCTGATTCTGATGGCTGGTCCTTGTGAGACAGAATGTCCTTGACGACAGTTTCGCTCCTTAACAGAGGATGAACTTTTATGCCACTTTCCAAGGTTTTCTTGTTGCTTGGTTGCCTTAGCCAGAGACTTGTGACAATCATCAAGGTTGGCCTTGAGGTCTAGTATTTCAGCTTTGAGAATGTCGACCCTGGAGGTAAGCCCTTCACATAATTTCTCCAATTTGTCATTGGACTCTTTCATGCCTTTGTTGGTTTCTTTTAGTGACCTAATCTCATTTAAATTCTTGGTCTCCCGTCCTGCAAACTTTAAAAGGCATTTTCCCAAGTACTTTTTAGGATAAGTGAGGAGATCATCAAATGTTACCTCCCTTGATTCATCCTTGTCACTGTCCGGATAGTCATCATTGGGTCCAACTTCCTCTTCCTCTGTGTCCTTGGTGTTTTTTCTCATGATGCAATGACTAGTAGTTTCCTCATCATCACTCCAAGTGGCCATCAAGGCCATATGATTTCTCTTTTCTTTGTTCTTTCTGTGGTAGGGACAGTCCTTAATCAAGTGATCTGGGTCACCACAAAAAAATCAAGAGAGTGAGTTAGTTCTATTATTTGATGAGTCATTACCTCTTTGGTTGATACGTTTGGATGAACATCCTCTGGAGGTATGACTTTTCTTGCACGGTTTCTTGAATTCCTTGGTCATCAAGGCCAAGATCTGGTCCTTATCACTGTCGTTAGGATCATGGATGTCCTTACGGGCTACTTCTTCTTTTTCATTTTGCTCATCCTGGAGATGTAATTCGTGAGCAAGAAGTTTTTCCAATGAGGTCATCTAATTTGAAAGTTTCCATATCGTGAACTTCCTCTATTACAGTGACCTTTGATTCCCATTTCTTTCTTGGAAGACATCTGAGGACCTTGTGAACTTTTTCTTCATTGGGTAGGTTTTCCCCAAGGACTTGAGATTATTGACTATGACAGTGAATCATTTGTACATGTCCTTGACGGATTCTCCATTCTTCATTTTGAAGGATTCATAGTGCTTGACATAATTGTCACGCCTTATTCTTTGAACTTGGCTCGTTCCTTCATATGTGGTCACTAAGGTATCCCACACCTGTTTAGCTATGTCACAACCAGAGATAAATTCAAACTCATTAGAATCAAGTCCACAGTAAAGGATATGTAACGCTTTAACATTTTTATCCGCCTTTTCTGCTTCTTTGGCAGAATACTTGGATCTATCTTTGGGTTTCGTGATTTATCTAACAGTGATCATGGGGACAAAGTCTCAATTCTCAATTCTGTCCCAAAGGTCATAGTCTTGATCCATGATGAATGTCCTCATACGCTTCTTCCACTGTGCAAAGTTTGATCCTTTGAATAAAGGAGGACAGTTTAAGCAACGTCCTTGCCGTATATCACCATCTTCGATCCCAGCCATGATCTTTACCACAGAGCAGTTTTTCTCTGAATCTTCAGTGGACCATGCTCTGATACCAATTGAAAGAACCCTAGAGGGGGGTGAATAGGGTTATGAAAATTTTCTGCACAAATGATCACTTATAAAGGACGTTAGGTTCTTAATCTAACTAGATTAAGATTCAATATAATGCAGGAATAAGATAAAGGACAATAAGCGTATATTGAACAACTTCCTTTATTATATTGAAACAGAATGAAGTAATACAACCTAAGATGAATGTCCTTAGGTTGTACACAGAACTGAGCCCCTTGCAGAGGACGCTTCTTATTTTATGAATTACAACACCCACCAAAATCACCCTTTGGTGTTTAAACTCAATCGATCCTAAGTCCGTCTAGGAATCGATTTTACAAGTATCAATCAACCCTAAATCCGTTAAGGATTGATTACACTCAACTTCTCACAAACACAACAACTCGCAAGAACACAAAATAGAAAACTCTATTTCTATTTCGAACACCCGATTTCTTCCGTGGAGTCGTTAACTTCTTCAATCTTCAATTCCTCTATTTATAAGTGTATTGATATCAGCAGAATAGAGACGTTGGGATTGATTCTTCCTTGATCTTTTCCTTCTTTGTGTTTGTCTTTCCTTCCAATCTTGCTCCGATCTTCTTTCCTTCTTATGAGATTTCCGGAAATTGTAATCTTATCTTCCTTCCAATTTCTTGATTGATTATTTCCTACAAATCAAAGTAGATGCAATCAATTAGTCTGATTAGAAATATGGATAGAAAGATTGGATATCAATTTTCCTGAAAACTTCATTATTTCGACTGCGCTTTTCAAAACTCCTCGCATAGGGTGAACGTCCTTATGCTGCCTTGGGTGAAGGTCCTTATGATGCCTTGGGTGAATGTCCTTCTGCCTTCTTGAGATTTCTTTCCTTGCGCATTATATATTTTCTGGATATTCGAATTTTGACTTTCATTCAAAATTGATCCAGTCGCCAAGGTCCTTGAGTCTGAGTCTATCAATGTCCTTGAGGGGTTCTAACAGGTGTCAACTACTTGTTTGACCCATGTTCAGTGGTAGATCCAGACATTTAATTTAGTGGTGTCCAATATACTTGTTATTACATAAGCGCTTTTAAAAAAATAAAATTAATTAAAATTAAAATTAAAATTAAAATTAAAATTAAAATTAAAATTAAAATTAAATAATATATTCACAAGCTTAACAAAAGTTCACATCATCATATAAATATGCCTACCAAATAAATTGAAATTTCACATTAACTAAATATTTATATTAAGCTTATACTGATACTCAGTTACCTAATTCATTAACTTACACTTTTTGTTTATAAAAAAAAAAAAAGAATTTGGTACCCCCTTCGCCCAATTAATTTGTCCAGTTTACTATTTTGCAGTCTTCAATGCAATACTTTGGCCACTAATATTTCACATTTTATCTTAACAAGACTAATAATATTGCATTTAGGTAAAAATTTTCTTTACAAATCTAATAATGGTAGTTTTGTATAATAACTCAACATATAATTTGATAAATTAACGATCAAACTTTAAAAATTTTGAGCTAATTAGTCAACTTGGACAAGCTATTTGGGACAAATGAAGTATTATTGTAAGGTTCTTGGGTTGCTGCTAAATTGGACATCCTATTATATTTTTTGAGACTTTTTTAACGGTGTCCACTTGCTCCAATTAATAAAATTTCTTCCGAATAATATTAAAGAATCACAATTTTTTTTTTTTTAGCCAAGGGTGTTCGTGGACACCCCTAAGCCAATAAGTCCGCCCCTGCCCATGTTCTACGGCCTAGCTAAGTTGTCTAACCCTAGTTGTGTGTAGTTGTTTTCTCTTGTACTAGATAATTATGTTATTATTATGTGATTTTTTACATCCCAAAAAAGATGATCGGAATGGTAGAGAGAGTTTATTATTATGTAACCCACCTTTCTTTCACCTTTCCAACAAAAACCCTAACCTTACTCTATCGGTTTGAGTCATCTAATTCAATTTGAGGTAAGCACTTCATGAAATAGTATAGGATAATTGGATTCTAATAATTCCTACTTTTATCAATTGGACAATGGTGGACCGTACTTTCACTTTGTATTCTTGTGGTCCAAAAAAAAGAAAATTGGATTGTAGTGGTACCAAATTCACCTCCACATTCTTCTTATTTTTTTCATTCATACACTATATTGTTTTTGTTTTTTTCGTTTCTACCCCTAGAAAGTTAATGAATTATAGTTTCTAAAACATTTTTAAAATTTTTTTTTGAGACTCCGAATAATTATTATGATTTTTTAAAAATAATAAAAGTGAAAAAATCATAAAAAATAGTAAAAAAATGAAACAAAATTGGGAGAAACGTTGTAAATTCATTAAAAATCATTGTAAAGTGTTGTACTAAGTTTTGAATCAAATGCAACAAAAAATATATGATTCCCTCGAAAATATCCTACTACAATCCAATTTTTTTTTTTTTTTTGACCACCAGAATACAAAGTGAAAGTATGGTCCACCATTGTCCAATTGGTAAAAGTAGGGATTATTAGATTCCAATAATCCAAATAGTATATTGATTTTTGTTTCATCATTTTACATAACTTTCATGTTTAGTTTGCTTAATTTTTTAAAGATGAAACCTTTCTCTATGCTTGATCAAGAATAAAGACAGCAATTTTGCTATCTACAAGTTTAACCCAAAGTTGAGTAGACTCTGTCCTTCACAGTTCACATGCACGTTTTATGTTTTCTAATATGAAATTTGTAACATTATCCATGATCTCGTTAATATTTATTTTAACTTTTATGTAGCGTTAATTAAATTAATTTATTATTTTAGCAGTAAATTATTTTAGCTTTAAATTAGTCAAGAATAAGTTCCACGGTCCACAACACTAATGGAGTTCCACGCTCCTAATTTGTGTACATTTTGAGTTTGAATCACTATCCAAATTAACTAAAGCTTCTTTGATCCTTAATTTATCGAATTTGTCTAGTAAGTCGGTAATCATAAGTTAGAATAATTTGACAACTTAGATCTTAAACAACCCTTGTCAGCTCATTATTAGCAAGGGACCATGTCATCTGTAGATTCAATTTGGGGTGTACCTATACTATCAAGGTTATTTTCTAAATAACATGAATATATTTATAATTACACCCACACTTTGGAGTATTGATATATATAAAGTATCCTTTAAACAATAACACTTTTTTTGTTGAGAAAGCAATAGCAAAATATTGGTATGACTCAAATGTGTAACACATTACTTGTTAAGAAATTAAATAAACTTTGTGTTAAAGACAATAATCATGAATCAAATCACCATATGTATCCATTATTAGGCAAGAAGCACTTTGGTAATTAGGTTATCCATGTTGTCAAAGGATGAAGAAGTTGCTGCCTCTTGAGCCAAGTCCTTCCACTCCATTGCCTTTCTCTTCATCTCTTTCCCTATCTCTCCAAGCATTAGCTCTCTTACTTGTTTCTGTACTTCACTTCTCTTCACATTGGTATCAATCTCCATTCCAATTTCCCATTTGGTGCAACTATACCAGCAATTGGTTTGCTGCTCGGCGAAGAATGGCCAACATATTAAAGGAACTCCATTACAGATACTCTCTATAGTCGAATTCCATCCACAATGAGTCAAAAACCCTCCAATAGCTGGATGTGACAACACTCGCTCTTGGTCACACCAAGAAGCAAGAAGTCCTCGGTTTTTGGTCTCCTCTTGGAACTCAGGTGGAAGGACTGCCGAATCCCCATAAACTAAATCAGGTCGAATGATCCACAGAAAAGGAAGCTTGCTATTGGCAAGTCCCCATGCAAATTCCACCATTTGATCATTTGTCATAACAGTGATGCTCCCGAAGTTAACATACACCACAGAACTAGGTCCATAGGAGTCAAGCCAATCCAAGCAACGCGGGTCTTCTTTCCAAAGATTTGACCCAATAGATTTTGTCTCTTCATTCTTGGCCATGATTGGGTCAAGGAGTAACTGCAATGGCCCAACGGTGTAGAGGGGAGGGAAGTTGGGTGATAAAGATTTGATGTCACCATCTTCTAAGATGTCAAATGAGTTGAAAATGATAGCGGAGGCTCGTTTCGCATTATGAACCATTCTTGGAATGTAACCAAACATAAGATCATTTGAATCAGTGGTCCGGATGAAGCTCGGGATGTCCTTCATACGAATGCCCTCCATGCCGGGAACCCAGTCTATGATCACGTCTAGATCACCATTTGTTAAAAAGTTTGTATCTGCACCAAAAGTCGCACATTCGTACATGTGTCCATTTCTAGTTGATGCAAAAGTAACAATTGCTCAAATCACTGCACATGATGGCAAATTCTATTCCTTGTGCCATTTAAAACAATTATGTGCTACCTATCTAATTTCTTCTAGATGCACATTGATAGATAAGATTGTCCCCAAACGATGTCAGTTAGAGGTTGTCTTTTTAGAAGAGTTTTGAATCTAAATAGTTATAGTGAAAATTGAAAGCTAGAACGGTAAATGATGAAGGCGAGTCAGAAGCAGTTGGAGCCGAGCTCGACTTAGAAAAATATTTGGTTTAAACATGAATTTTTAAAATACTTTTTTGAATCAATATAAAAATTAAAATTCAAGCTAAATTCTAAATATTAAAATTGAATGTATAAGTCAGAGATTGACATATTGATATTAGGTGTGAAATTCAGGGGAGCATTAACTTTAGCAGTAGGGTATTTTACTTCATGACTCGGATTCATCTCTATTATTAATATAAAGTTTAATTTCCGAATGCTCATAAAACATAATATTATTCCCATACAAAATTTATAATTGATTGGAATCGAGCCCAGATTCCAGTCGGCCCAATAGACCTTTTAAGCTAGCTAGAAATGAGATGAACTTTGGTCAAAGCTAAACTCAAGATGAGCTCTAACCAAGTTCAGCCTGGAAATCCACCAAGCCAACTCGCCTATAATAGGAATTTTGGGGCAAAACATATAGCTGGACCTAGACCTAGACCTAGACAGTCAATTTTACAACTCGACAATTTGTTCATATTTTTTTTTAAAAATGAAATTACCTTTATTAATAGCACCCTATAGCCTTTCTAAAAGGAGGAATGAAAAAAATAGAAAAATTGGAAAATTTATAAAGATACCTCAAAGTTAAAACATAGAATTAGATTTGGTACTAAAAAACTAGTGTTTTATTATTTTTTTTTTTACTATTGACGTACAAAAAATAAATTTTGAATTATTGTTTCCAATTGTCAAAAGATGAGGTTATTAGAATCCAATTTTCCAAGTAAGTTAGTAGTAAATAATAAATATTTGATGGACATTTGCGTAATTGGTTGTCAACCATAATAACCAACACAACTAAAAAATGAATCTCATCTGACAACCAGAACAATTAAAATGAATCTCATTATTCTCATCCATAGATATATCATTAACATGAAATTATGAAATATATTTTCTGAATTACATATTAATTTAAAAAAATAAAAAATAAAAATCTTAAATATAAGTTTTAACCTAACAAATAAATATATCTTGAATAGTATTTAATTTTACAAATTTAATAAATAAATTATAATTAAAAATATATTTCTTAATTTTATATTAAATAAAAAGCTTTACACATATGTAAATAAAAATTATTTTGGTTACAGTGATTCTCATCGTGATCGACCACCACTGTAATTCCATCGTATTTGTTTTGGAGATTTGCGTTTCAAACTTGCTCATGTTAACCTGTGATTGCTCATTTGACTACGTATAGAAATAGAGTAAATATTGCTTACGTCTACGGTCTAGTTGCTAGTGCCAAATGTGCCAATGTTTCATTGGCTGAGCCGAAGGAGCTAGAAACTAGAAAGCAATGATCTCAGAAAATGGAACTCAAGGAAAGGGTGATCAATGAAGAAAAAAATATTAATTTCTATAATCAAAGATAATATCAAAATTGGCCACCTCCCCTAGCAGAATCAATCACATATGTCATCATTTTATATCCTTTTAAGAATTTTATATATATATATATATATATATATATATATATATAAACATTATGGTCGTGAATTATGGTCAAGGTCAATTGACTTCACTTTGAAAAAAATTCAGTTTAGACCTATTTTATAGTTAAAAATAATATATATATAGCGTATGTGTAGCCGGATGGTAAGGATGAAAGTTTGGGCGCGCCTCTCCTTCCGTGTGGTCAGGTGTTCGAAACTTCTTGAATGCAGATTGGACATTTTATTACTATGCATGCCGCGCGCCTATATACTGGAATCGGCCAGTCGGGTTCGCCTCTAAAGAACCAATTTTGGAAAATTTCATTTAACCTAATTTATCAAAGCAGATCGCCGTTAGCGACAAATTTATTTCCAGATAATAAAGATGGCTCACTTATATCCAGATGATTTTGATGAGTTTGGCATTGATGCACTTTCTTCTGATCTTGATATTTTCATAAATAATGTGCATGATGATAAGAGACTATCCGATATGACAAGTGTTGGTGATCTTTGCAAGAGTTTGGTTGATACTAAAAGCACGAGCTTTCCTCACCTATATCGACTTGTAACTTTAGCATTGGTTTTACCGGTTTCTACAGCAAGCGTTGAAAGAGTCTTCTCTGCAATGAAATTCATAAAGACTGCACTGCGCAACAAAATATCAGATGATTTTTTAAGTGACAGTGTTGTCACTTATTTTGAAGATGTTTTTTTTGATAAAGTGACCAATGAGGAAATCATGCTTTACTATCAAAATATGACTACTCGTCGAGGACAACTTTAGATTTAAGGAATGTATTTTTATTTTCAAAACTATGTCATTAAACTTAATGTATTTGAGTATGTTAATTTTTCAGAATTTGTTCTAATATAATTTGTCTTTTTTATTAAATTTTATTTTGACACCCCTACTTTTGAATCCTGGCTTCGCCACTGATTATGGTAAGATATTTCTCAAGAAACACATATTAAGTTATTAATGGTAATAGGCATCTTGAATTACTCATAATTCATATTTTTATAAATTTTATTAATATTTTTTCTAATAATTAAATATTATGAATTATAGGTAGATCAACAAACAAAAATAATAACCTTACTTATAAATTATAATATATGTACATATTTTGTACATAATTTTATATTTATGAAAGAATATAAATTAATATTCTATATAATTTGTTAATTATAACAATTCTTAAAATAATAAAATATACTGTTATAATAATTTAATTATCTTTATATTTAATTTTAATAAAATTTAAAATAATTATTAATCATTTTGATTTAAGATACTTATCATTTTGGCGACAATTAATAGATTAAAGGACTAAACAGTGACGGAGATTAAAGAACACAAATACCTTTGAAGGGAGCTAATCCGAGCTGGACAAATATCTGGTACTGCGCATACCCCAGAAACCCACACGCACTAGCCGTCCAAAGCAGCACCTCAGGAACCCCCAACTCCTCCGCCGCATCGAGCGTGAAAAACATGGCAACATCCGACACTACACAGCTCACAGGCGGCACTTCTCCGCCAGTACTATTAAGGCGTCGGAGGAGCTCCCTGAAGGGCTGCAGCGAGTGCCGCTCGGTCGAGACACACAGCGAGGGGATGTCCTGCGTCGAGTCAGCGTCCACCGGGGGAAGCCCGTCGGTGATGGTCTCGAACCGGAACGATGGGAGCCCGTCGAGAGCGCGTGGGCCCTGGGAGCGTAGGAGGCGGTTGTGATTGTACTCGTTATTCACAAACGTGATGTGGAAGCCGTTAGAGTGGAGGATCTTGGCAAGTTTGAACATGGGGTTTATGTGCCCCTGTGCAGGGTATGGCACGCATACTGCATGCGGCTTTTGAGGACTGCCTTCTATGTTTTCCACCAGTGATCCCATCTCTTTTTGTTCTTCTTGGATTTTTGGTGGTATGGTGTGAGGGAGGCTGTGAGGGGATTGTACCGTACGTGTTCATCCAGCTTTATAGGAAGGTAAAACAGAGGAGGGATAACTATGGAACAATTTTTTATTCTTTTCTTATGTCAATTGCTGTACAACTTCACTGATATTCAATTGTTTCGAATTGCAGTGGGGTGTATAATATATTATATTTAAGTCAAAGATGGACATCACAACAGAACAGTGAATCAAGCGGTGTGAGATTTGTGCATTATTAAGGCGGATGTATGTACTCCGTATTATATAATAGCGGCCTGTGCTTAATTGCCCTTAAATAGTAGGCTTCATTCGGTCATGCATGGCGTATAAGATTGCGTGATTGATAGATAAGAATCTCCGGGTTAGATACTGTTTAAACTAATGTTTATTGCTGTTTTTTTTATATTAATTTGTTAATAGTTACTATTAATTTCAATTATCAATTATAAAAAATTAGAAATATATATATACTATTTATGATGTTGATAGTTATAAATGACATCTTGATTAAATAGCTATTATTTGTTAGGTATGTTTTAGACATTATTTTTGTAAATTTTAAAAATGTATAGATAAAAATTTAATTTTATATTGTATATTTATATGTGGTATTATTGTTATGAAAGTAAATAATATCATTCTTTTTCAATTTAATATGAAAATATATAAATTTTATTTAATGACAAAATATTTAAATGATTTTTGGCAATAATTTGTTTTAATAGCAAGAATTAATTATTAATTGTAAGAAGTTTTGGATGTATTAGCTATGGCAATAAACACAAATGATGATCTATTAATTGAATCAACTTTATCTGTTTAGACACATTTTAAATGCTTTACTGAAATATAAAAAATAATGAATAAAGGTATAACTTTATATGATTTAGGCCCCGTTCTTTTATATGATTGGTTGTGATGTGTGATAATGGTGCAGGGCGATGGCATCTGAAAAACTGAAGTGAGTTGTGATGAGTTGTGAGAGGTGGGATACGCTAAGAAAAAAAATGTGAAAAGTAAAGGAGAAAATTAAGGAAAGAAAAAAAGAAAAAATATATGAGAGAGAGTGAGAGAGGGAGAGAGATTCTAGAATTGCATCATCTAGGATCTAAAAGATTGCAGTATTAGGCCATATTCTTTTCTGTAGTTGGCAAACTGCGGTGTCATAGCCTACCGCAGTTTGCCACAGCCTTTCTACTAATATCAATATTAATTCATTTATTATTTTCTACCGCAATCGTAACCCACCGCAACATACCGCACAGCAATTCCGCCGTATAAAATAACGGTGCCTCAGAAAACTACAATGATTACATTAACGAATCACTAAAATGACCGAATACATGATAGTCAATTTGTTTATTAAATAAACAAGTTAAAGATATAAACTGTATATAATTTAATAAAGTTCACCATAATAATGACCGAAGTGATTGGATCTTCAACCCAGACCTAAAATGTTAATTAGTTCCTTTTTTGGGGTTTCATTTTTTTTCTTTGAACTAAATCATTGTAATTAATATTTTTCAAAACAAAACTATACACTACCTCTGTTTTTATTTTTCTGTTGCCTAAAATTTGTGTTAAAAACTTTGACTATTAATATTTTAATTTGTCTTTGGATTCGTAATAAAAAAAACACTATTAAAAAAATATTATATTATAAGTTTTTATAAATTTTTTATATAAAAAATTATTAATTAAAAATTGACACTAAAAATTGTAAATAACAAATAAAAAATAAAAAAAATATCGACAGTAGTATCTATTTTTTTAAAACAGAGGGAGTAGTATTTAATATATATTGTTCCCACAACGAAAGTACAGAATGCGTGCCAATTAAAATGTTTTTATTTAATTATATATACTTTATCCTTTTTATCCATAAACCTACCAAAAAAGGTGCCCAAGATGCATGTAAACTTTTCTTTTATTTGGTGAAAGATGTCCTTGAATAATTCCGATAAAATGATGATATCATAGTGATATCATGCATGGTATAAGCGTCACAGTGATTGCTCTCTCCCTTGCTGTAAGTTCTTTAAAAAGGTAAATAAAATAAAATTGAGAAAAGAGAAAACGAATAACTCCCTCCGTTCTTTTTTATCTGTCATTTACAGTTTTCAGTGTCAATTTTAATCAATAATTTCTAATATAAAATTTTATAGAAAAATATAATATTATACTTTTTAATAGTATTTTTTATTACGAATCTAATGATATTAATTTTGTATGATGAATCATTATACAAATTAAGATAGTAACGATCAAAGTTTTTGCCGCAATTTCCTAGGCGACAGATAAAATAAAACGGAGGTAGTAGTAATTAACAAGGATAAATTTGATCATTTAGAAATTAAATATCACTAAAATTGTAAAATTACCGTACATATATAACTAGAAATAAAATATTAATTAAAATAACAGCTAAAATCTTAACTTTCAGCAAAAGTTTTTGCCATGTAAACAAATATATTTTGAAACATATGCATATTCATTTTAATTTTTTCAAAAACAAACTAAAATTTTAAAATATATATTTTACAAATATAAAACTTGACGCATGTACAAGTAAGATTAATTTTACTTAGGGCAGTTGTCATAGTCGGTTGACAACCACTATAAGTGGTCCCTATAATAAATATCCAAAAAAGTACTCAGACGTACCCCCTATTGTATCGCCCCGGCCCCCTCCCGGGCCGCGGACATTACCGATAACTGATTCAAAGATTGATGACTGGCCCCACAAATTACCACGAGTCTTTTCAGCGTGCTTCGTCCTCGCTCACACGCTGCCTGGGAAAACTTCCCATGAGGTCACCCATCCTTTGACTACTCCCAGCCAAGCACGCTGAAGAGGTTCAGGCCGCAAATGAGGACCTCAGCACAATCTAACTCAGCATGGTGATTTTGTTTGAAAGATAATTTAGGGAAGTATCAATCATATCTCAATCTCATTCCTTTCCTTTAATTCTGAGGTAGCATATTATAATGATCTGAGTTTCCCCTTTTCAGATATCAAATGAAAAGGAAAGAAATACAGAGCTAAGGAAATCACGTGGCAAGATTGAGGATCATCTCTGATAAGGAAACTATCTTGAAGAATGGAAGAAGACGTTGCTCTCAAGATTATAAATATCACCATCCCTCCTTCATATAATGTATTGATTTCCAAATAAGAAAATCAGTTGTAAGAACTTTGTGAAAGAAAGTTCTGAGTGTAGGAATATTGAGTGAATATTCTGAGTATAACCATTCTTGTGTAGTGGTGAGTTTTTGTGTAGCCAGTGGTCATACTGGTGAGGACCTCTAAGGTCGTGAGTTTGAAGTTAAACAAGTGCCTCTCTGTTAAGTTAGGTCACTGGTTATAATCGCCTCTATTGTGAGGCTTCTGATTCAGAAGACATCTGCTGCGTCTTCTGTTCTGGTAGGCCAATTGAGGACCTCACAAGTTCTCTATTATGCTGAGTTGTAACCTCCTCCTCTTTAGCACTTTTAATCATTCAATAAAGAAGTTATTTTTCATATAAAAGTCTACTAATTTGGTTGTGTTGATAAAAGTACAGAATTATTTATATAACCCTAATCACCCCCCTCTAGGGTTGTTTTAATTGGTATCAGAGCAGGTCCACAGATCTGAAGAGTCTAACAACTCGTGGTAAAGATCATGGCCGGCCTCAACACAACCGAAGCCCCTCAAGGATGCTCATGGACAAGGGCACTTCTCCTCACTGGAGAAAACTATAGAATGTGGAAAAGGCAAATGGAAATCTTCCTCAGAGACCAAGATGAGGACTTCTGGATCATTGTCACTGAAGGCAATTTTCCTACTCCCACAAAGAAGAACACTGCGAACCAGGATGCCCCAAAAGAAAGATCTGAGATGACAGCCGAAGAGCTCACCTCCTTGGGAAAAAATATTCGGGCTTTAAATCTACTATATTCCAGTTTGAATCCAAATGACTTTGAATGTGTCTCTAACTGTGAAAATGCAAAACAGGTTTGGGAATACTTTGTCACCTCATATGAGGGTACAAGCCAAGTTAAAGACATCAAATTGGACATTCTCGTCCAGAAATATAAGGTTTTTAAAATGGAAGAAGATGAATCCATTGAAGAGATGTACAAGAGATTTAGCAGTATTGCTAACCACTTCAAGTCGCTTGGGAAGAACTACTCCAATGAGGAACAAGTCAGAAAGATCCTCAGATGTTTGCCAAGAAGAAAGTGGGGTCCAAAAGTCACAACCATTGAAGAAGAACGGAACTTGAAAGTCCTCAAGCTGGAAGAACTCATTGGGAAACTATTGGCCCATGAGATCCAATTAAGCGACCTCACAGGGCCTAAAGGAGCTACCCTCAAAGCAGCCAAGGACTCGGATGAGGAATCAGATGAGGATGAAGAAGAAACAATGGCTATGCTGGCAAGAGGCTTCAGAAAACTATACAAGAAAAATCCAACCTTTCGAGGCTACCTCAAGGATGGACAACACAGAAAACCAAAAGGTAAGGCCTCTATGAAAGAAGAATCTGACCCCTTTACTTGTTACAATTGTGGCAGCACAGAACACTTGGTCAAGGACTGTCCTCATGCGAGAAAGAATAGAGATAGAAGAAACATGAGGCCCAGACAACAACAACGTAGAGCAATGCCAGCAACTTGGAGTGACAGTGACTCAAGTGAGGATAACAGTAATGTTGATGAGGTTGCGAATGTCTGCCTAATGACTTAAATGAATGAGGAGCCAGAAACATCCTCACCCCAAGAAGAGGTAAACATTGATGACCTTCTTAATCTCTCACCTTTACATCTCGTTCATAAATGTTTGCATCTGTTTAAATATTCCAAATCATTGATAGAAAGGGTCAAGCACCTTACCAAGCATGTCCAAAGTCTCAGTGAGGCCAAAGATAACCTGAATTCTCAAAATGACCTCCTCTTCACAGAAAGCAATAGACTATCTCTTGAGGTCAAAGATTGCTATAAAACCATCACTCAATTGTCCAATGAGGCAGTCACCGCTTCTCATCCCTATAACAATAAATTGGCCTTTACAACTCCTCCCTTTCAACCTCGGGCCTCGTAAGAACTGCTTACCTACTATCTTTTGAGGTCAAAGACTGCTTACCTCATAAGTATGAGAAAGATCGGGTGTGTGATGCATGTGTAAAAGGTAAGCAGACCAGAACCTCCTTCAAACCTATCAAGTCTGTGACCACCTCAAAATGCCTTGACCTCCTTCACATGGACCTCTGTGGTCCCATTCCCTACAAAAGTCTTGGAGGAAGCTCATATATCTTTGTTGTAATAGATGATTTTTCAAGATTTACGTGGGTGTTCTTTTTGAAAAGTAAAACAGAAGCTTTTGAACACTTCTTAAAACTCTGCAAGAAACTCAAGGTCCTCACAGGAGATTCTGTCAAAGCTATAAGGACCGATCATGGAAAGGAGTTCGACAACAAAGATATGTTTGGAGTATTTTGTGCCGAAATGGGAATAACCCACAATTTCTCTACTCAAAGAACTCCTCAACAAAATGGAGTTGTTGAGAGAAAGAATCGCACCTTGGAAGATATGACAAGAACAATTATCTGCGACAACAACCTTCCAAAATTCCTATGGGCAGAGATCATCAATGCATTAAAGTACATTTTAAATCGGTGCACCATCATATCTATCCTGAAGAAGACTCGATATGAATTATTCAAAGGGAAAGCACCCAACATTGGTCATCTTAAAGTACTTGGATGTAAATGTTTTGTTCACATCAATGGAAAAAGACCGATCAGCAAGTTTGATGCCCAAAGTGAAGAAGGAATTTTTGTTGGATATTCTTCTATAAGCAAAGCTTACAAAGTCTACTTCAAATCCTCAAGATCAGTAGAAGAAAGAATACATGTCGTATTTGATGAGGTCGCCTCTGTGGGACACACCACTATGCCACCTCATGAGGTTGACAGTGAAGATGAGCCTCCTCCCAAGCTCCCTCCTGTATCTCCCTCGAATGATGTGCCTCAAGACCCTCCTGAAGACACAACCCCTACTCAGACCTCATCATCACAAGAGCTCTCACCTCAGGCCCCTGCAGAACCAGAGATCACCTACAAGTTTAAAGCAACTAATCCAGCTGACAATCTCCTCACAGATATTACCACATGTATTCGCACCAGGTCCTCATTAAGAAATTTTTGTACCTTTAACGCCTTTGTCTCGCATATTGAGCCAAAACATCACAATGAGGCACTACTCGATCCAAGCTGGATCAATGCTGTGCAAGAAGAATTGAATCAGTTCAAGAGAAGCTGATGTATGCTCGATCCTAAGATCAGAGTATTGACCTCACAGTACACCACATTAACACACAACACACAGATTCTGGCCTCACAACAAAGATTCAAGCTCAAAAACACCCAAAACAGACCTCACACAGAAAATCAATTACAACCTCCTCCAAAACAGAGTATAAACACCAATGAACAAATGGATGAATGGATGATGATGAAATGATGATCGAATGAACAAACTTACAATCAAACAGTAACCGAAGATAGTCTTGAGGCTCGAGCTGATACAGACCCACCACAGCTAGAACATCAAGGGCAATGGACTGGATGACCTCAATGGATACAGACACACCACCATCGAGATTACCAAGCTCTACACCCACCACAAGGATTGCCAAATCCTTGCTACTGTAGTAGAATTAACCAAGAATGAGAGTTTAACGTCACTAAAAAACAAGAGGCTCAATTAAGACACTCAAAATGCTATTGATTTCACTGATAGATAATGACCTCAAGCTGCCGATTACAAGCTATATAAAGTTAGGGTTGAGCTGGATGATTAAGGGTTTCCCCTTGCTCAAGAAACTCACTAATTAAGCATTAAACCATTTAACTAACTTAACAAGCTAATTAAGCCTCATTACAAACTGGATAACTTCAAAATAAAATGAAATAAACTCTAACAAACGCGTTTTCTTTATTACAAACGGTTATATCACCTCACAATCTGGAAATGGCCTCAACAGCTCGGAAGTGAGTCTTCATGGAGGACCTCAATGCAGGATCACCTCACAGAACTGGAATATCCTCAACAGTTCCAGAAGTGATGTCTTCATAGAGGACCTCAGAACTGGCAAACATCTTCACTGAGCTGCAAAGTCCTTAACAGCTCTAGAGTGAAGTCTTCAAAGCGCTGGTGAGGACCTCAATCCAAAGATATGGAATTGAGAAATAGCCTCACTGGTTGGCTGCTGCTGTTGGTGATGATGCTGCTGTTGTTGGGCGACCTCATGACTTGTTGGACCATCATAAAGCACTCTTGGATGTCAGTGTTTGATGTGGTTGATGATGACCTCAATGCTGATGTTGGTGAGTTCGTTGCTGCTCCTGATGTTGGTTCTGATGGACTTGGAATGTCAGATGGAGGACCTCCATCAGAAGCAAAGTGTGGTCTCTCGTTCCTAGACCTCATCATCATCATCATCCAGTCATTGGAGTCAAATGGGTTTTTTCGCAATAAACTGGATGAGAATGGTGCTATCACCAGAAATAAAGCTTGATTGGTGGCTAAAGGCTACAACCAAGAAGAAGGCATCGACTATGATGAAACTTTTGCACCAGTTGCCCGATAGGAGGCCATCAGAATCCTCCTCGCCTTTGCATCATCCAAACACATCAAGCTACATCAAATGGATGTCAAGAGTGCCAATCTAAATGGAGACCTCAATGAAGAAGTCTATGTTGAACAACCACCAGGCTTCGAGGACATCACACATCAGAATCATGTTTTTTCGCCTACATAAGGCCCTCTATGGGCTAAAACAAGCTCCTCGAGCTTGGTATGAGCGCCTCAATAAGTTCCTTCTCCAAAACAATTTCAAAAGAGGCAAAGTGGACAAGACTCTTTTCATCAAGGAAAAGAATGGTGACTTCATTATTGCTTAAATTTATGTTGATGACATCATATTTGGTGCTTCACATTCTTCTCTAGTTGAGGAATTCTCTCACCTCATGAGTGTTGAATTTGAGATGAGCCTTGCGGGAGAATTAACCTTCTTCCTTGGCCTCCAAATAAAACAATCACAAGAAGGCATCTTTCTGAATCAAAGCAAATACATTTCGGAGCTCCTCAAGAAATATTAACTTGACCATCTCAAGCACGCTTCAACTCCGATGTCCTCCACTCTCAAGCTTGATTCAGACCTCACAGGTAAGCCTGTATCCGAAAAACTATATAGAGGTATGATTGGATCCTTTCTTTACCTAACAGCAAGTCGCCCTGATATCATGTTTAGTGTTTTCTTATGTGCGCGCTTTCAAAGTGCCCCAAAAGAATCTCACCTCTCTGCTGTGAAGAGAATTTTGCATTATCTTGCAGGAACAAAAAGTCTAGGCCTTTGGTATCCTAGTCAATCTGACCTCCTCCTCTATGGCTACACTGATGCCGACTTTGCCGGTTATAAGGTTGACAGAAAAAGTACCACAAGAGGATGCCAACTACTTGGAGCCTCACTTGTCTCCTGGCAGTCCAAGATGCAGACCTCAGTGGCCCTCTCTATCGCTGAGGCTGAATATGTGGCAATTGGCTCATGTTGTCTACAAATTCTATGGATTACACATCAGTTGAAGGACCTCGACCTCCACTTCACCAACGTCCCCATTAAATGTGACAACATGAGTGCCATCCAGATAACTAAGAATCCTGTACAACATTCATGGACCAAGCATATTGAAATACAGCATCACTTCATCCGTGATCATGTTGAAAAGGACGACATCAGCTTGGAATTTGTCCCAACTCATCTCCAACTGGTTGATATATTCACCAAACCTCTGCCGGAAGATCAATTCACATACATTCGTCGAGAGCTAAGACTTCTTCAATTGGATTCCTAACCCACCTGGTATTAGTTGAGGGGGAGCAATTTCCTCTTGAGGACCTCCTACAGCAGCCTCCCTGCACCATCTGAGGGGGAGCCTTCATCTCCGTCCTCAGTATAAAGTACGCTCCCTTTCTCGAAATTGAGGTCCAGAACAATTGATGTCCTCATCAAACTGTCAAGCCTCAATCCTCTCCAAAATAAGACTGGCCTAACCAATGGTCTGAATACATCCCTTATATGTATCCCAGCCGTTGCGTTTTTTTTTTAAACTGAAAATATCTTTTCCCCCTGTCCCTTCAAAATCTTTTTCAAATTTTTTCAAATATTTCTCCCTTCCCGAGATTCCTCTCCCCCTTCCTAATTTACTCTCCTTCCATAAATTACCCATCCCATCCGTCACATCACCGTCTCTCACCCTTTCGTCAGATCCTCCCCTCCTCTCTTCTAACCACCGTTACTTTCTCACCTTTCTCTGTCTCTTTTTAACCATCTTCAACCACCCTATTTAACTCAACCGTTCCCCATTTACCTTTTAATACTCTCTCTCCCTCTCTTTTTCATTCTTCCCTACTGCTTCCTCCCACAAACTTCCTCATTCTCTCTCATCTCTGTCCACCATGACTAAGCGCTCTTCTAAACCCGCCGTTCCCTCCAGTGTCGCCAAGAGACTTCGGTCCAGTAAACCACCAACTTCTCCCGACACAGCCTCCACCGACTCCTCCACAGATGAGTTGGCCATTATCCCTCGCCCCTCTCCGCCCACGGCCGGCTCGGTCGAAGCTTTCCGGAAGCGGTTAGAGTCCATGAAACAGCGCCACCTTCTCCACTGTGACAGAGTTGACATGGTTGACCTCCAAGGTACCAAATTTACCTTTCTCTCAACTCTGCCCTCTCTTGGCTGTGATCTCTTCTTCAATGGTGATGACTACTGTTATCCCAATCTTGTCTTCGAGTTTTATACCAACCTTGAAAATATCTCTCCCAAATCGTCCAAACCTGCCTACAAAACATATGTTTCTGGGCGTGAAATTCATCTGTGTCCTCTCAATCTTGAGCGCATTCTGGGCATAACCCCTGATCTCTCCAGGCCTGCCCTCACTGACATCAAGGACGCCCACCTTAAACTCCTCAATTCCTTTGGAAAGCAATCCACCACCAAATATCCTCAATACACTAACCTTCATTCTGAAGCTCGCTGCCTCTACTTCATTGTGGTTCACAACATACTTCCTCGAGGCACCTCCAAGGAAACTATCAATGAGCCATGCGCCTCACTTCTCCTAAAACATCCTCAACGACATCCTGACATGGGTGAGGTAATTCTCAACCACATCGTCAAAGCAGGAACTAGTTCCTCAAGTCCTCTTCCTTACTCTAACCTCCTTAATCATATCTTTCGCAAGTTAGATGTCCCTCTCCCTGATGCTGACAAATCCCCCATCTCTATTTCCACCATCAATACAACCGTTCTAGGATCTCTTGGTTCTCATCTTCATCCCTCTAGTCACTGGATGCACTCCGATGACCTCAAAACCCTTCCAGCCTCATCCTCTGCCCCATCAACTACTGAAGCCTCCCATTCCCTTCAGTCTTAGCTGGACACCCTCCACTCAGACGTTCAATCCTTGAAGGCTGAAGTGCAATCCCTTCAGGACCTCCAACGCGCTCTCCAAGGCAACATCCTGATCAGTGCCAATGTCTGCGCTGCTTCGACAAGTCTGGTCCAAAAGGCAGAAGGTCTTTTGGGTCCTCGCACTCAACCATCTGCTCCTGCTGTTGAGGCCACTGAGGATGACACCAAAGTCGACCCCACTCCCCAAGAATGATTCCCCTCCCCTCTTTTGAACTTTATCCCCTAAAAACTGTTTTCTTTTAAATGTTTTGGCCAAACATTTTGGGTTCCTTTGTACTCTCCTGTTTCCTTATTGTCTGAAAGACAAAAAGGGGGAGACACTTTTGGTCTGTAGTTGCAACAAACTGCTAAACTCTTGCTATGATATATGGATGTTATTGTTCTACTACTATATGCATGTGCCATTGCTGCTACTTGCCTGCTATCAGTTTCTGTATAGACCCTATGAAGAGTTTTTGTCTTTCAAAAAAAAGGGGGAGATTGAAGAGGTTCAGGCCGCAAATAAGGACCTCAGCACAATCCAACTCAGCATGGTGATTTTGTTTGAAAGATAATTCAGGGAAGTATCAATCATATCTCAATCTCATTCCTTTCCTTTAATTCTGAGGTAGCATATTATAATGATCTGAGTTTCCCCTTTCCAAATATCAAATGAAAAGGAAAGAAATATGGAGCTAAGGAAATCACGTGGCAAGATTGAGGATCATCTCTGATAGGGAAAACTATCTTGAAGAATGGAAGAAGACGTTGCTCTCAAGATTATAAATATCACCGTCCCTCCTTCATATAATGTATTGATTTCCAAGCAAGAAAATCAGTTGTAAGAACTTTGTGAAAGAAAGTTCTGAGTGTAGGAATATTGAGTGAATATTCTGAGTGTAACAATTCTTGTGTAGTGGTGAGTTTTTGTGTAGCCAGTGGTCATACTGGTGAGGACCTCTAAGGTCGTGAGTTTGAAATTAAACAAGTGTCTCTCAGTTAAGTGAGGTCACTGGTTGTAATCGCCTTTACTGTGAGGCCTTTGATTCAGAAGACATCTGCTGGTTCTTCAGTTAAGTGAGGTCACTGGTTGTAACCTCACAAGTTCTCAATTGTGCTGAGTTGTAATCTCCTCCTCTTTAGCACTTTTAATCATTCAATAAAGAAGTTATTTTTCATATAAAAGTGCTACTAACTTGGTTGTGTTGATAAAAGTGCAGAATTATTTATATAACCCTAATCACCCCCTATCTAGGGTTATTTCACACGCTTAACTGAGTTCCCAACGGATGAGCTACCATAAAAGAATGTGCACCTTGATGATATAAGTAGTCATTTCAATCCTTTTAAGTCACACTTAACCATATACTCGGGGTGTTACACCTATAATTTGGCAAAACTATTTTTGGTTCCCCGAGTTTTGAAAACTTATTATGTGTACCCTTAGTTTTAAGGTTAGTAATTCTTAGGTACTTTCCGGCAATGGAGCTGGAGTTTCCAATATGTTTTAGGTGGGAAGGGGATTATGTACATGAGTTGGCTGAAAATACCCATGTTTGTTATAAAACCTAAATTTTCATAATCTCTCTCTCTCTCTCTCTCTCTCTCTCTCTCTCTCTCTCTCTCTCTCTCTCTATCTATCTATCTATCTATCTATCTATTCCAAAATGCCCATCAAATGACATAAATTTTACAGAAAATCCATTTACTTCCCCGAAGGAAAACCAGATTGTTTTGAATTCTTACAATTCAATTTGTTGGGGGAGGAAGAAATATAAGAGGAGTTGAAGATGAAGAGCGATGAAGAACAAAATCGATCTCTGTTTGGTATGTATCATTACCAGAGATCAAAATGGCACCGATTCCTCATTTGCTCATCTAGATTCTTCTTTGGCTACCTTGTCAATGACATTTGTGAGGTGTTCCAATCTTTCTTTCTCTAAATTCCATCTGCTTTTGATAAAAATATTCAGAATTTGGAAGTGCAATTTGCTGCGAGTTTGGGATTTTTGGCCCTTGAATTTATCTTGATCACCAAGCACAGAATTCCACTCACTGGATTTAAGGCCCAGTAGTGTATCGGGGTACTGTTAGGACACCTTTTTTTAAAGTTTTAATTTAGATGGGTCGAAAGAAATGGCAAGAGAAAGGATTGAGTGGAGGTGGTGAGAGGAATTGATGAAAAAAAGGGGATGGAGATGAAAGTGTTGATCTTGAAGATGAGAAGAAGTTTTTGGAATGGAAATAAAAAGATTTTAGAAAAAAAATTGAATTTTAGACCTCCATTAATGGAGATGGGGAAGAAAAAGTATAATAACAATATTTCGATTACTTAACAAAAACGATCACACTTTACTCGGAAAAGTACCTTGTATCTACAAACCGAAAAATTAAGAATACTCATAAAATGAGTTTCGAAATTTTGGTAACAAAAAATAGTTTTCCCAAACTATAGGGTATCTTCGAATAATTTTTGATAAATATCTCTAACTTTAAGATACCTAAGGGTAGCAAAACCCCTCCAAAAGTTGTAAGCATCATTCCGATCGTGGGTCATTTCGTAGGATGTAATCATCATTATAAGCTATAGTAGTGGTATTTGCCAGTTATTTATAGACCTAGCAATCGAATGTATCGGATCAGGTTTGGGATTTGTTCGGGTCAACCATACTCCTTTCGGACCGGGTGGGATCCGGGTTCGATTTGACTTCAAATGGACCTTGCCCTATTCGGATCGGGTTTAACCGGATCACGATCTTCAGGTTAGAGTTAGTTGAACCTTTTTCAAGGTTGGGTTGAGTCAGATCAGGTCAACTTTGGATCGAGTTGATTTGATTGCTTGTTTTTGGGTCCACCCCAGGTCGGATCGGTTTTAGATCAAGTTGCTATCAGATCTAGTTGCTATCGAATGTTAAAATTTATTTATTATTATAAAATGCCAATTTTTAGATTATGAGCAAATATTAATTGCATAATTAAATAATTTATGGTGTATGGATTCATTAGTTTGTACTGTCTTGAATGTAAATCATCTAAAAAATATTGACTACTACATCGATCATTTTATAGTCAAAATAAATAACGATAAAATATGGCTATCAGGTATGACAATTGACACAAAAGTTCACATGCGTTTAGCTTAATTATTATTTATTAGTATTAAAATTTTCTTTTAAAAGTGAAAGTCAAAGCATACGAGCTTTAAGTGTTTAACCGTTCAATTTGTCGATATTTAATTTCAAATTTTCCACATGACTACTCTAACGGGTATAGTTTCGTTTGGGTGTAAATTGAGTTGGTTCCAATTTGGTTCGAGTGTAAGTCGGTTCGAGTGCATCTCGGGTTGGGTAAAATTCAGTTCAGGTGTGTTTCGGGTCGGGTGAACTTCGGTTCGAGCCATTTTTGATCTGGGTTTAATCGGGTTTAGCATGACTCGATTCGGATTGTTTCAGATATTATTCTTGTTCAGTTAATTTTTGAGTTGCGGTTCGAATCGGTCTGATCCGGGTTTTGGGTAAAGACCGAGTCCACATATTCAGGTGCCGCTCGGTTTTGAATTCGAGGGGAATCGGATCGAATCTCGGGTTTCGAACAAATTTTATCGCACGGAGCTGAGGAACTAATCAGTACGAGCCACGATAGATGCCCTAGTTGAAAGCAAAAGGCAAATTATCATTGAGGCTGGTAGTGCTACATAGAACCAAAAGTCAAAGACATCCACTAATTGCTTATTAACAGTAGCACTTCAAAGAAATGTTCCAAGAAAGTGGCTATATTATGTGGATAATTAAATTACATGAGGCGTTTACTAATATCTAGCTACTTTACGAATTCATTTTGTCGGAGTCGGTATCCAAAATTATTTGATCAATCTTAATTACATAATAATCACATATTAATTAACCACTATGACAAAAACATGATCTCACGATTCCAAATATATACAAGAGCATCTGTAGCATCATGGTCAAAGTATAGAAAAGTTGACTGAGCGTTTGTTATCAATTATATTATTCCCTCCTTTCCATTTTATTTGTCACTCTAGACATAATTTCAAAAACCAAAAGAACGTTCAGCTATATTAATTTAGCTTATTAAAAATGTAGAAATTTTGAAAAAAATTGATGAATAAAAAAAAGGTGAATAAAAAAGAAAAATGGAATGAAAAGATATTATTAATAAGCCTAATTTGATAAATTAGTAATTAATGTGTTATTGAAATTATAAAGTAACAGATATTATGGGAAAAAAGGAAGTTAGTTAAAGTGAGATAATATGAGAAGAAGGGAGTATTTGTTATTTTATGATTTTTTTACTTTTATATTATGGGATATATAGAATCTTTGATACTTTTCTCAAGGAGCGTTTGGTAGGAATTTCAGGGAAAGTTTTTCTAAAGAAAATTTTATGTTGAAAGTTTTCCATGAAAAAAATTTTCTCGGAAAAAATTTACCTTAGCCCCCATTGGAGGAAATTTTCCATAGGAAAATGTAGGAAGTGTTAAGTCCTCTTCAAAGTTTTTTCAAAAGTCAATCTACATCTAAATATGGAAAAATAAGTCAACTTGAAACTTGGCGTTATTCTTTATTTTTTGATTAGAATAAAACACGCTCTCTCTATTTCGTTATTCTTTATTTTTTGTTATTTCATTTCATTTGATGCCAACCAAGTTGGCTGTGATTTGCATGGTATCAAAATAATGGTCGTTTACTGCTAATTTTGGATTTGTGGCAATGCTCAGTCCGTTTCTGTAGCATTCGTCCATTATATCTTTCTTGTTAATTGCTGGTCTGTTCCATTCTATACATTTTTCTGGATCTATATTATTCTTGTTGATAGGTGGTGCTTAAATGGCGATCGATGGTAATTCTTATTCAAATGATCTCATAATATTTCAAAGAGTTTTATACTCTTGAAATGTTTAGGGATTGTCGGAATATTTCAAGGGTTATATATAAGGGTCAACGGGACTATTCCTTAGCCTTTTAAGGGGCTCTAGGATCACCGATATGAATAACAGGGCAGAGTCTCGCGTGACTTTCATTTTGGTCGCCAAACGAAAGAAGAATTAACCTTGGGAGCTTAAAAAAAATTAAAAGACATGTTTTCACACTTTCCATCATAACTCCTTCATTAGAGCTCCGGTGGACTTGAAACTCAGGGAGCTTAATGCAAACACCGTGAGATTTCCATTGATATTTATGGAGCCAAATGGGAGTTCAAACGAATAAGTTATACGACTTCAAAGTCAGCAGAAAAAAGTCTCCAATAGGAGAATCGTGCCTTCCAACAGTATGGTCGTGCCACACCACCCCAAAGGCACTGCACGATCCTACCATCCAATGTCACGATCGTGCCATCTGCGTTTTCAATGTTTCTCTTCCTTTTCGTCCTCTTTTCTTGGGTATTTTTCCTAACCCTTGAAAAGACCTTTTTATCTTTTTTTCATATCTGATGTACCACTCTCCCAAGTAGTAATTATGTCTAAGTTTTAGTCCTAGTTGGTAATTAGAAGTTTTCCTGCATAGCAAGCTCACCATTTTTCTATCTAAGCCTGATCTTAGGGTTCTAAAACAAATTTTGAACATTGAATGAAGAATATGAAATGAAGGCTATCTTCAAGCCCCAAATCAATCTAAGAGCTATTTCCTTGGAGCGATTGTGCGTGAGTGAGGTGTTACTTCTACACTCTTGGTGGGATTTTCTTAGGTGATCAATGGAGTTTGGCTTGTGGGAAATCCTAGCTTGTGCAAACTTATTGATTATCCTAGCTAAACTTGGTGGGTATCATACTCTTTAGAGTTGTTCATATCCAATTTATTTTTTGTATTTGTTATTTTTATTCCCGCAAAATCAACCAAAAAAAAGTGTATTTTGGGTGTTGTTTTTATTCTATCTTATTGGATTGAAACTATATGATGTTAAGTGATCCTTGGGCCATAAAGACCCACCTTTAGGGTGGCTAGCATGCATCAATCTTTGAGAGCAATTTAAATGTAATTTAAGATGGCTAATAAACATCATGATTCAAGACATTAATTTATCATTGGCACTCATACCATTAAGTGATTTTGTTTACAGTTTAGCTATTATGAACAATATTTGGTACAATGTACAAAATAAGGTGCACTTGAAGTGTATAATCAACATTTTGACTCTAACATCAGGTATAAAATAAATAAATAACATATTATATTTCAATCAAAGTTGCTTTTGAATTATAATTATGAAGAAAAATCATGTAATCCATCCATCATTTGCTAATTACTTTAGAAATAAGATTATTCATGTTGATACGGGATGAAGAAGTTGCTGCATTTTGAGCTAAACACTTCGACTCAACTGCCTTCCTCTTCATCTCTTTCCCCATCTCTCCAGTCATCAATTCTCTCACTTGTTTTTCCACTTCACTTCTCTTCACATTGGTATCAATTTCCATTCCAATCCCCCATTTCGTGCAACTATACCAACAATTGGTTTGTTGCTCCGCGAAGAATGGCCAGCAAATCAAAGGCACTCCATTGCAGATACTCTCAATAGTTGAATTCCATCCACAATGAGTCAAAAACCCTCCAATCGCCGGATGAGCCAACACTTGCTCTTGGTTGCACCAAGAAGCAATAAGTCCCCGAGTTTTGGTTTCCTCTAAGAAATTTGTAGGGAGAATTGCTGATTCCCCAGAAACCAAATCAGATCGAATAATCCACAAAAAACGAAGCTTGCTATTTGCAAGTCCCCATGCAAATTCCGCCATTTGATTATTTGTCATGACAGTAATGCTTCCAAAATTAACATACACTACTGAACCAGGCTCATATGAATCGAGCCAATTTAGACAATGTGGGTCTTCTTTCCAAAGGTTTGATCCAATTGATTTCGCCTCTTCATCTTTAGCCATGATTGGATCAATTAGTAATTGTAAAGGACCAATGGTATAGAGGGGAGGGAAGTTGGGTGATAAAGATTTGAAGACATCATCCTCTAAGGTCTCAAATGAGTTGAAAAGGATAGCCGAAGCTCGTTTGGAATTACGAATCGTTCTCTGAATGAAGCCAAGCATAAGATCATCAGAATCGGTAGTCCTAATGAAACTCGGGATGTCCCTTATGCGAATGCCCTCCATGCCGGGAATCCAATCTAAAACCTTGTCTAAATCGCCATTTGTTAAGAAGTTTGTATCTGCACCAAAGGTCACATGCGTGTGCAAGTGTTAATTTCGATATTGGTAGATGAGTAATAAGTTCCATTGAGAAGACTGCATAATGGCAAATTCCAACATTAGTAGCTATTAAAAATTGACTCCCTTTGTCTCTAATTATTTGTCGCTTTTACATTTTTAATAATAACATTACTACGTACTTTTATCTCTAAAAAATGACTCTAGAATCAATACTTTTTAATAATTAAGGACACTTTTGCCATTTGATATATTTCTATTTACATTTTTATATTACATTGGTTTCTCTACATTTTCTCCAAAATAACAAATAAAAAGGGATGAAGTGAGTAGACTTAGGCCCTATTCTTTTATGTAGTTGGTATGGTGCAGAATGGCGTGGTTTGATGAATTATGGAAAATGTGGTATAGTGTAGAATGATATGGTAAAATTTGTGGAAAGTGTAGTGTGATTGATATGGTAGATGTAAAGTAAGAATGTAAAAAATAGACGAGAAAAGTGAGTAAAGCGAAAAGTGAAAAGATATATTAATAATAATTATGATAAAATGTAATATGATAATGTAATATGGTGAGTTATAGTTACACACCACACCTCACTGTACAAAAGAACGCGGGCTTATACAAAGTCATTGTATGCCTTCATTAAGAATGAAAAGCGCCCACAATTGTAATAATTAATGTAACTAAATTTCATAGGAAATCGTGGCTTAGGTTATACACTGCTCCCACCCGTTCTAAAATAATTTGCATTTTCTATATCTCATTGTCTTCAATATATCATTTTGATTTTGTTTAATAAAATATATATTTACAAATTTTATGTCATAACATTTATATAATAACATTTTTAAGAGGCTAATGCATTTTGAAAATGGGGATTAAAATTTTGGTAATTTGTCTAACATTAACCCTACACAAATTAAGAATATTGAGAATTGTTGAAATTATAAAATTTGATAAATAAATTTATTTGTTAGAGATAAAATGGGAATGACAGTTATTGACATTGTAAAAGTAACAAACAAATTGAGACAAAAACGTTAGTTATTGTAACAAATATTTTGGAACAAAGGTAGTAATATTAATTTTAATATTTGTTATTCAATATCTATCAAATATTTACTATATTTCATCACATAAAAATTTGATATGTATCAATATATATGGTATACATAAGTAAGTAACCACGACAAACCTAATAATTTTAAGTATATATTGTTAACACCGAAGCTAATAATATGTAACGAGTGAGATGCCCAAAAATTTTAGTAGGTTCCTAGAACAAATAATTTTTGGACAATGATACACATCTTATATAACTTAAGTGGGTTGATAATCATTTTGAATTGTATACATTTCACATTTTTTTGTAACATTTAGTAATATTTTCTCTAACAAATATATATATTCATCAACGAGAGTATACTAATTATTAGCTAGATCAAAAAATATAAATAATAGCATAATTTTATCAATTATAATAGAAAATTCACATTTTATGCAAAGTTTATATCTATGAAAAAATATAGATAAATAATTATTTTTATATTGTTTATAAGTTGTAATAACCCTCAAAGTAATGAAACATACATTTATACTGATTTAAATGTACTTACATTTAACAATATGAGTAATTTAGGTGAAATACAAGATGGTTGGATCAAGATGTTTATCATTTTTCATATTATATTGATTTTAGGGGAAAAAAATCATGGAAATACCTTTGAAGGGAATACGTCCGAGCTGAACGAGCTTCTGATACTGAGCATACCCAAGGAAGCCACAAGCACTTGCCGTCCAAAGCAGCACTTCTGGGACGCCAAGCTCCTCTGCTGCATCTAGCGTGAAAAACATGACTGCATCGGAAACTATGCAGCTCACAGGCGGCACTTCACCGCCCGTACTATTAAGGCGGCGAAGGAGCTCCCTGAACGGCTGCAGCGAGTGCCGCTCAGTCGAGACACACAGCGATGGGATGTCCTGCGTCGAGTCTGCGTCCACCGGGGGAAGCCCGTCGGTGATGGTCTCGAACCGGAACGAGGGGAGATCGTCAAGAGCGTGTGGGCCCCGAGAGCGTAAGAGGCGGTTGTGATTGTACTCGTTGTTCACAAAGGTGATGTGGAAGCCATTAGAGTGGAGGATTTTGGCCAGTTTGAACATAGGGTTTATGTGTCCCTGTGCAGGGTATGGTACGCATACTGCATGGGGTTTGCCTCCAAGGATCCCATTTCTATTTTCTTCTCTGGGGTTTCTCCGAGATATTCGCTGTTTTCTTAGATATTGTTGGTATGAGGGAGGCTGTGAGGTGGATGGTACGTGGTGCTCATCCAACTTTATAGCAAAGGTGGGAGAGAAGAGGGAAATCGAATTGATCTTTTTATCATTTTTTTTTTTGTCAACTTTGGACCATCTTTTTTTATTATATTATACATTAGAGTCAAAAGATGTACACCAACAGATATTAGGCGGTAGGAGAACTTTGTATCAGTATTGGAGCGCTGGTCGGCTATATCATAGCCCGTGTGTTAACAGTAGTTACAGTACGTCTCATTCTGTCATGCATGGCGTATGTATATGTACTCCTATTCATTATCATCATTTTGAATTAATTTTACTATCTCCAATATCACTCTTTAATTAACTTGATGATGATACATATTTTGAAGCAAAACACTGTTTAACCCTAATTTTTTTGAAAGATACTATTCGTTATCAATTAAAATAAGATTGCAATGGATTTATTGACTACGCCGACAATTAAAATTGGCACCCTAATAAATGCACATCATCCGTTGGACATATTTTAGACGTATTTTTTATAAATTTTAAAAAATATAGATAAAAGTGTGATTTTATTATTTATATATATTATCATACTTATACAAGTCAATCATGTAATTTTTTTGGAAAATTGGAATCTAATAAACCAAATTATATGTCCATTTTGATCTAACAAACCAAACTTAACTTTTTGTTAATGACAAACTATACTTAACATAATATTTTTCTTAGTGAACCTCTACCAATTTTCGATTACTAGAAAAATAACATGGAGATTTTTTTGTTGATGTGGAGTGTTTTATAGGCAAAAAATAAAAGGAAAATGAAGATGACTTCCTCTTCCTTTTCTCCTTGTCAAGCTTGGTTTTGAGCCTCACATTTTCTTCATCCAAACGCTCAAAGTTCTAACTCCCATCCCTCGTTCTCTGTAATTCATTTCCCATTCTTGTCACTTCAGACAACAGTTGCTTGAATCTTTCTTCCAACACATTGTTCATTTCAATTAGGTTCATTTTAATCAGCAAAAAACCTCCATGTCATTTTTCCGTTGATCGAAAATTGGTGGAGGTTCACTAAGAAAAATATTATGTTAAGTACAATTTTCCATTAACAAAAAGTTAAGTTTGGTTTGTTAGATCAAAATGGACATAAAGTTTGGTTTATTAGATTACAATTTTCCAATTTTTTTCAATTTAATTTACAAATATATAGGTTTTATACAATGACAAGATATTTAATATGTGTCTTATCCAAGACATTTATCATTTTCGTAATTAATAATTTCTTACATAATATGCTATTAACAACTGTAATATTAAACTTTATGATATTATTCTTCGTTACGAATCTAAAGGTGGTGTTGGGTTTTTTGTGGGTCGTTGGATCCGTTACGGTGTAAAAACAGGTGGAAGTGAAGCGCTACCTGCATAAGAGGAGATGACAGGCACACCTCGGACAGAAAGGGTGAACTAACGCACGTGACCCGCGCCTGTGGGCGCCGCTACCTGCGCCGACTGCAAATGCAACCCTTGCCTGGGGGGAAGACTCCCAAGCCAGTTTCCTTTGAGTTTTGTGTTTAAGTCAACTTCTACGTGTGTTTGTGTTTGAGTTTTAATCAGACTCTTTTTTTTTTCACCCGGTCATCCTATAAATAGGATACAGTTTCCTCCACTTTAACCATTGACTATATCATTTAGATCAGAGCGAAACTATTGAGAGAGATACAGTCTCACCAATATTTTTCCAATGTTATCCAGAGAGAGATTACGAGTTGAGAGTTTGAGAGATTTTATTGAATTTCCATTGTTGATTATTAAACCTCACTTTTACCATTTTTACCTCAAATTTTTATTGGCTTATTGAACTTATCTAAGTCAGGGGCTAGCTTAACTATTCTAACTGCCTATTCTCATAGAGTTAGTCTAATTAAACTATAGAATTGACAACCATATACATAGTCAGAATTCAACATTCTCATGTCAAAACGCTAGCCATTTTCTCTACCACACTAACAAATTAATCTCACCTCTCGGCATACATCAATTGCCTAAAGAAATATAAATGAACACACTCTCCAGCATTTCGTCGAACAAGTGGTGGGCATGAGAAAACCCTTAACTACAAGCATGAATTTGGATAGATTATGCCTAAATAAGATTAATTAGCGATCAAATTAACAATTCAATCACCACCCAAACAACACAGACCTAACAAGAAATCAACATAATAATGCAAATAAAAAGAAGGAAAATCAATCTAACAAGCATATAAACATAAAAAAGATGAAGAAAAAGGGATAGAAAACTTAGTCTTGAATTGAACAGAATGAAATCGATGAATTCTTTAACAAAGATAACCAAATCTAATTAATTTAGAGGGATCTAACCTAGAACTAGAGAGGCTTAGGGAGAAACCTCCGTCAATCCTAGAGAGAACAAGAAACTGAATAGGAACGTAGAATGAAAAAAATTTGTCTCTCTTCTAATTAATAAAAATACTTAAAATAAAAGACAACAATCTGGCACGGCTGCCCGTGCCGATTGACACGCCCGGGTGTGCTGAACTGGAAATCCCAATTTCGCTTCTAATTTTCTGGGGCGACTGCGTCAGCTTCCTTTGCTCCTTAATTCCAATCTTTTACCTCCTGTCCCATCATCACTTATCTCAAAATCACCTAAAATAAGACAATTAAACAAATTAGTCTCAATTAGCAAAGATGGCAAAAAAAACACCATTAAACTTATACTAAATGACTTAGATAAGTTCAATAAGACAATAAAAACCGAGGTAAAAATGGTAAAACCGAGGTTTAACAGCCCCTCATGCTTAAACCTTGCTTGTCCCCAAGCAAGACTAATCATGAAGTACTGAGGAGAAATAGAAAACCTCAAGAGGAGCCTCCCCCCTTTTGGACAAGGTATAAAACTCGGTAGTCAAGAACAAAGGCATACAATAGGTTGCTTGGCAAGGCTCAAATTTTGATCAAAACAAAGTTGCAATTTATTCCAAAGATCATAAAGTCAAATGGCAAAAACATTCACTCAATCCTGACCCTACATGCAATTCAAGTTCATTCAAGTGATTGGCGAACTAATTGGAATCGGTAGGACCTCGCTTTAGGGTATGTGCAACACTCTCTCTCATATGTTTAAAATAAATTTGGTGTTCACTCAATACCTTCAATCAATGCATGCAAACCACCATAAGCTTTACAAGACTCTCAATTCTCTACCGCTATAGATAAAATGCATAAATGCCAATCATGAGGACTTTCACAGGTTGTAATGGAGCTTAGGTTTGAGGGTAAGGACGGAAATCATTTTAGGAATGTGGAGCTAAATAGCCTAAAACCTATAGAGCAACAACAATTCCAAACATGAAGCTCTATATCTCTATACCACACCTCAATTAAGCACGAAACGCTCCCCAACAAAGAGAGATTAGGAAAGAATTAAACTAAACAAAAGCTCACCATGCTAATCACTCATTATTTAAGGCCTCTTTTTTTTTCTTTATTCTTTGTTTTCACCTTTTTTCTTCTTCTTTTATTTCATATTCTGAATTCCTTGTTTTGAACTCTTTTTTTTTTCTTTTCTTTTTTCATTGAATAGCATGGATATATAACGCACAACTCATTTCCCAACAACAAATTACAACCTTCAAAGAAAAGAGAGGTTATTTAAGCATTAAGAACGACATCCCTCTCGTTAAGCATACCAACCAATAAAGTCACCAACTAATCAAACCACAAAACTGCCCCCAACTGAATTGTTGCTCCATTAAATTGGCTAAAGGGTTAGGATTTGCAAATAGGACAAGGGTATAGTGAAAGTGTGAATGTAACACCAACAAATTCATAATCATCAGATCAATACTAAACATGTCATAACCCAATGATTAGCGCAGCAGAAATATAATTCGAAGGCATTACCGCCATCCCCATGCCAAAGGACAAGGCTTTATAGATCGACCATCCAACAACCTCAAACACCAAACCATATAGGTATGACACTAAACCATACATGACATTCCCAAAGAGAGTTTAAACAATACACATAACCTTAATTTCCATATAAAACCTTCAATCACTTATAGATTACACAACCAAACAAAGGAATCATATTCACCTCAAGCTCTCATAAATAGGTACATCAATAATAAAGAAAAGAGAAGGTTTGTATCACAATAACTATTAGCAGTTGACTTTAAATATATCGAAAGGAACCCCTTTTCTTGCATAGATTAACTTCTTACCGATACTTGATCTATCAATACCAAGAATGTCCTCCTAAAACATAAAACATTTTCGCAAACAATACGCATACCCCTATACAGTTAAACATTTAGTAATTCATTTTATTTCACACATTTCAATTCATTTTGCAAACAATAAAATAATAAAATAATAATAAAACTTGCTTGCCATTTTATTATCTTGATGGTCCCCTGCTTCCAATCATCGGTCTATGGTTCGCTGTTGTGGTTCGGTGTTGCCCGTTTCCGATTTTTTTTAGCCGGTTTACGGTTCGGTGAAGCAGTTTCGACTTTTTTGAAGAGCCCTACAAATGGTATCATAGTCTAACAGGTGGTAATTTTATATAGAAATTCATTGTATATATTGAGAAATTTATGGTCAAAATTTTTGAAATTTGACTACACAATTTCCAAAAAGACGACAATTAATATGGAACAGTTGGAGTAATATATTATTTGCTTAGTTGTTTTCTTCCTTTCGTAAGACAACTCGCTTTTTCTTGCACTTAAATTAATGTTTATGTGATTTGTTTTATATTAATATGAAAGAACCCTAGTGGAAGGTGAATAGAGTTATTGTAATTTTCTGCACACTTATAAGAAGAATGTTAGGGTTTCTTGCTTTAAGTCAAAAAACAACACAAAATGTAATAAGAAAACAACTTGTTCTTTTTATTGAATAAAAATAAGGACATTACAGTAAGTGAAAGTGTCAGAAACAAACTCATTGCTCAAGGGGCAAAAGTCCTTTAGGCAGCTACTGAAGAGAATGTGTCAGACAGTTTGACACACAAAGCGTTACAGAGAGAATGCACCAACTTAGTTTGGTGCTATAACAGCTCACAAAACCGAGACCCTTAAGGACACTCTATCAGATACTACTCTCAGAAATCCTTTTAGTGATTTCCTACATTCTTGAAAAATGAATATAATATTACACATAAAATTATAAATACTTGTATTGTTGTTTGTAACTATATATTAATACTTATTAAAGTCTAAGGTAAATTAAAATATGCTTAATATATTTTATGTGCATTATCACACCAAATATATATGATAAAACTATAATTATAAACATATAATTTTAACTCATGCTACAATAACTAAGGATCGAGTCTAATATCAAAATAAAACTTTATGTCCAAACCAATTAATTCGGGAAGTAGGTTAAATACGTGTCGGATGTATAACTATATAAGGTAAATACGGGTCTGGTATATTTCGCAAGTAGGGGTGGCAAAAATTCGGGTCCGAGTCTTATCGGGTTCGGTCAATTCGGTTTTCGGTCAAAAATCCCAAACTCGGACCCCAACCGAATTTTAATTTGAACAAAAAAGCCAGACCCGAACCTGAACCCGAATGACCGAAATTGACCGAATGACCGAATTTAATTTTTTGTCAAAACTAAAAATTAATTGAATACTAGATTTTTTGACCAAATATGACAAATTGACCGAATGACCGAACTTGACCGAATATGAAATTTGAGCCTCTTTACATGAGTTATTAACACTATCTTCATAATCGGATTCGGTCAACCCGAACCCGGATTGACCGAATCTAAATTTTAATCAAAATTCGGTCAACCCGAATTTGAACACCAAGGCCCGAACCTGACCCAAATTCAAATTCGGTCATGACAACATGTACGAAACCCGATTTTTCGGGTCGGTCAAATTCGATTATTCGGGTCGGTCAAATTTTTGCCACCCCTATTCGCAACGGTGAGCAAAAATTCCAGAAATCCCGGTCCCATCCTGCTCCCGGTCAAGTCCCGGTCCCAAAATCTCGTTCCCGGTGGGAGTGGGATCGGGAGTGGGACTTAACCTCTTTTTCCGACCCCAATCCCGGTCCCGATTCCCGGTTTATATATATATATATATATATATATATATATCAAGTGTAGACTTGTCTATACGGGCGGGCGGGCGGGTTACGGGTCGGTCGTATATCGGATTCGGGTAAATACGGATCGGGTGTATTCCAGTTTCTGGCGGTTTGGGTCGGGTTTATGGGTCATGACCGCCCTTTTTCTCAGTCACTTACAACTAATAAAATTGATTATAATTGGTCGAAAACACCTGTGTAATGTACCATTCCATTCTAAGTTCGACCACCTCGATATGTCATAGTTGTATAGACATATTACTATACACCCGAGGGACAAAATTTGGCAATCTTCAAATCTACAAGTATTATGCGGTTTACGTCAACAATCCACGAATAACAGTACTTATGAAATATATAGGGTTTTGAGATGCTAATATACTGAACTTTTAGGGTATTGGACAATAATGCACTGAACTTTGACTTTTGACAATAATACACTATTTTACTGAAAGAGAGGAGAGCGACGGGACTGCAGGAGTTAGAGGATTCACTGAAAGAGTGAGTGAATGACAGTGTTAGGGTTTTGTTTTGGTCATTTGTTATTTCATTATTTCATTTGTATGTCTCTCTCTACGCATAACTTTCCAAGGTCACCCAATATTTTACTTTTGGGCCTAATTTTAATGAAATGGGCTAATTTTTTTGCACAAGGCCAAAGTAGACAAAACACTTAAAATCAAAGTGTTTGACCCAACGGGTCAACCCAAACCTGACCCAACCTGACCCGTTGTTTACCGGGTTCTTTGGGTTGGGTCATTTTCGGGTTTGGGTCAGAATTTCGTGTTCAAAACCCATTTTTTGCGGGTCGAATTTCCGGGTCGGGTCGAGAATTGTCAGGTCTAATCAAGTGACTTCATGATGATTGATAAACTTGTTTAATTTAATTATGTTCGATCTTTAGATTTATTTTATTTGTTACTATTTGGAACTTAGCATTTTTTTCCGTAAAAATAACTTTAGGTATAAAACATTGCGTAATTTTAATATAGGAAAAAGTGGTTATGTCAATAAACCGACGCCCACATTTGTGAAATTAGAGCAAACTTGTATAATTTATGTTGGTTTGAATTGAAATAAATCAAATAATGGGTGAAAAAAATTAGGAAACCGGGACCAAAATTTCCCGGTTGATTTTCCGGTCCCCGGTCCCAGGAGCGGGAGCAGATCTTTGCTTCCGATCACAACCGGGAACGGGACCTCCGAAAATTACTGGGATCCCGGTCCCGCTCACTCCTAATATTTCAGGTTTAGGTAAAGACAAGTTAGGTGTATTTCAGGTTTAAGTAAATATGGGTCAAATGTATTCCGAGTTCTGGTCGATACGGGTTATATATATTTCGGATCTGGGTAAATGCGGATTGAATATTATTTAACAATAGAAAATGCTAAGAGTCCTAATATATGGCCGTTTTCAAAGCATTATAATTTTTTATGAATATGCAAACTAAATTAGTGTGCATTGGTTTTGAAAATAGAGTATAGTATTACATATAAATTTATAAATATTTATATTATTGTTTGTAATTTTCATACTTATTAAAATCTATGGTGAACTAATATATGTTTAATATAATATATTTTTTTACTAAGGTAAGGAAGTATTAAAATAATTAAATATATAGTTTATAAGTTTAATTACTGAGTATGGCAAGTTACACCAATCATATTTTTTATTATATATATAAATTTTTAAATAAATATTATGTAAAGTAGGTAAGGAATTATTAAAAATATGAAAAAAGTAAAAAATAACAAAAAATATGATTATATAAAATAAATTTATCATATATCACATAACAATAGGACCTTAACCTGTCAATAGGACTGGCCACAAAACTAGTTATAAATAAAATTTCTTATCAACATTGAACCACTCATACTTAATTAACACATTACTCAAAAAAAAAGGCGAAAGAGAATATTCAGTGTGGGCCACTTCCCTAAATCCCCATGCTCCATCAAATACAATTTCCTACAAGGAAAATGACGTGTATCACACATTAATATTCTTCTTAAATATCGTAAATTGTTTATAATTTTTATTTTTATATATAATTTTAATTACCATTATTTAATAATTATATCTAGTTGCCAACTATAATTGCATAATATTTATTGGCTAGGTAAAAAAATATGAATGCTACTAATTATATCGGCCACACTATCAAATGCATATTTTAAGCATAATTCTATATTTATGAATACTTGTTGTATCATTTATTAGTGGTAATAATTCTCAAATTAATGAAACATACCCATTTCTCACGATTTAAATATGGACAAATATAACTTTAATTTAAAGCAAACTAAGTGTAATTCAAAATGGTTAATAAGCCAAATCATGAATATAACTTTCTTACGATTAAATATACGTGAATTTAATTATCTGAAGATTCGAATACATACATATCATATCATATATGTCAACCCAACTTATATTTGAATTAAAGAAATATTTATGAACCTAATCATGTAATTCATCCATTATTTATTAACAAGTAATTTAGAAATGATATTATCCATGTTAATACGAGACGAAGATGTCACTGCCTCTTGAGCTAAACCCTTCCACTCAACCGCATTTCGTTTCATTTCTTTCCCCCTCAGTCCGGTCATCAATTTTCTCACTTGATTTTCCACTTCAGTTCTCTTCACATTGGTGTCAATCTCCATTCCAATCCCCCATTTCGTGCAACTAAACCAACAATTGGTTTGTTGCTCCGCGAAGAATGGCCAGCAAATCAAAGGCACTCCATTGCAGATACTCTCAATAGTCGAATTCCATCCACAATGAGTCAAAAACCCTCCAATCGCCGGATGAGCCAACACTTGCTCTTGGTTGCACCAAGAAGCAAGAAGCCCCCGTCCTTTGGTCTCCTCTAAGAAATCACTAGGAAGGACCGCAGAATCCCCAGATACCAAATCAGGTCGAATGATCCACAAAAACGGAAGCTTGCTATTCGCCAATCCCCATGCAAATTCCACCATCTGATCATTCGTCATGACAGTGATACTCCCGAAATTAACATACACCACCGAACCAGGTCTATAAGAATCAAGCCAATCTATACAACGCGGGTCTTCCTTCCAAAGATTCGATCCAATTGACTTGGTATCTTCATCCATGGCCATAATAGAGCCAAGTAGTAATTGCAAAGGCCCAATGTTGTAGAGGGGAGGGAAGTTGGGAGATAAAGATTTGAAGACATCGCCTTCCAAGTTGTCAAATGAGTTGAAAAGGATAGCGGAAGCTCGTTTGGAATTACTAATCATTCTGCGCAAGAAACCAACCATAAGATCGTTCGAGTCGGTGGTCCTAATGAAACTGGGGATGTCCCTCATACGAATGCCCTCTACGCCGGGAATCCAATCCAAGATCATGTCTAGATCACCATTGGTTAAGAAGTTTATATCTGCACCAAAAGAGACACACGCATGTGTCAATTTAAAATTGATAGGTGAGTAATAATGAGTGCTCAATCAACAAGACGACATGGTTGGATGTTCTAGCAATTCTAGCTATTATAAACTCGCTGCTTTTATTGTTTTGTCTGATAGATGCAAGTTGATAGACAACATGGTTGGCATTATATAAGACTACTCCCTCCCTTTTTTTTTGTTTAAATGTCACGTTAAAAATTTTAAATGCTAATATTTTAATTTGAACAATGATTCATCGTACAAAATTGAGGTTGTTCGTTATAAAAAATACTATTAGAAAAGTATAATATCGTAGATCTTTATAAAAGTATTATGTGTGAAATTATTGATTAAATATGGACTTCAAAAAGCGTGAAAGTCAAATTAAAAAAACGGAGAGAGTAGTATTTATAGTATTTTGACTATATCTGTATTATGAAAGGACAATGATACATATATGGGCTCTGTGCTTTGGTTCAATTATATTTAGATTTAGATAGATAAGTTAGGATAAGTTAAAATAAGTTATGATCTTTTTTGACAAACAAGATGAAAGGGGGTTAGTTAATAGTTCGCCTCCCCTTCCCTCCTATTATTTTTGACAAACAAGATGAAAGGGGGTTAATTAATATATTTCTCTTCCTTTTCCCTCCCCTCCCTTAAGCTTAATACATACATAGGGTTAGTGTATTTTACTAACTTTATATCCGAAAGTAGATGAGACAGATTAAATAAAATGATAAAAGATACCTTTAAAGGGAACATGCCCAAGCTCAACGAGCTTGTCATACTGAGCATACCCAAGGAACCCACAAGCACTAGCCGTCCAAAGCATCATTTCCGGGACGCCGAGCTCCTCCGCGGCATCAAGCGTGAAAAACATGACAACATCCGACACTATGCAGCTCACAGGCGGCACTTCACCGCCCGTACTATTAAGGCGTCGGAGGAGCTCCCTGAACGGCTGCAGCGAGTGCTGCTCCGTGGAGAAGCACAGCGAGGGGATGTCCTGCGTCGAGTCAGCGTCCACCGGGGGAAGCCCGTCAGTGATGGTCTCGAACCGGAACGAGGGGAGCCCGTCGAGAGCGCGTGGGCCCCTGGATCGTAAGAGGCGGTTGTGATTGTACTCATTGTTCACAAAGGTGATATGGAAGCCCTTAGAATGGAGGATTTTGGCAAGTTTGAACATGGGGTTTATGTGTCCCTGTGCAGGGTATGGTATGCATACTGCATGGGGTTTTTGAGTGGCTTCTACTTTTGCCAATGATCCCATTGCTGTTTTCTTTTGGGGAGTTTGACGAGATATTTGTTGTTCTTTGATATTATTGGTGTTGAGGGGAATGTGGAGTTCATCAAGTTTTATAGAGGAAGATTTTCAAGAGAGAAGGGAATATATTGGTCGGAATCATCCACTGGACAAGTTGGTCCATATTTTGGGGTTCACCTAATCGTTCACTCTACTGTATGGGTGGCTGCAGTATTATTATTATTATTTATTATAATGATATTATAGTAAAGTCAAAGATGGATACCAATAGATGGATAGTAGGCTAGTAGCCAATAGTCAAGAGGTCGGGTGCGATATGTACACATTATTGCTGCGTCAGTCGGCAATGTAAAGCTAAAACAATGATATGAATTTTGGTATAATAGCTTTAAAGGCTATGTTTTTTTTAGTGTGGTTCTAACTCTTTAATTTATCCTAATTTATTCCAATTTAACACAATTTTTCAAATAAATATTAACTCAAAAAAACATAAAATTTTTCCAAAAAAGTATCATAATTTATCAAAGAACTAATTAGGTTTTTATCCATTGAGGTTTTGTGAAAGTAGGATTTTAGCCCCAAGGTTTTAAAAATTAGTTTTATCCTATCAAATTAGAAATGACCTCACACCTGTGTCCTTGGTCCTTTCACTCTGTCTTCTGCCTCTCATTCTCCAGAACACGATTGTCCTACATCCTTTTTCTCTGTATATATTTCCTCTCTAATTTTTTAAAATATTGAAATTGTGAATTCCTCTCTCATTCTCAGTGTCTGTCGCATATTCATAAGAAGGTATGCCTTTTTTTCGGTCAATTGTTCTGTCGTTCTTATTTGATTTGAGATTTTTATACCAGTCGAATTTCGTTCAAATATAGGGTTCAAGTTAGGGTTATTTTCGTTCAATTCCTCTTTCAATTTTTTGAAATTAACTGATTAAGTTTTTGGAGAGGTAAAGTTGTTTTTTCATGTTTTTAATTAGTGTTATTTTAGACTTTTCATATCATCCAACCAGGGTAAAATTGTCATTCACCGGAAAAGGAGTAAAATAATAAAAGGTTCAAACTTCAAGTAGGATAAACCTAATTTCCCAAACCTTGAGGGTAAAAATCCACTTTCACTAAACCTCAATGGATAAAATCCTAATTTGTTCATTTATCAAAACTTATCCAAATTAGAGATGGCAGTAGGTCCTGGACCCGATCTAGACCTGGAATGACCCATCCCATTAAGACAGTCTGAGTCCAAAATTTTTGGACCCAATGGGTCTGGAACGGGTTCGGGTCCTAACGCGGACCCATGGATCCGACCCGTGGACCCATTAAAATATAAACAAATATAATTTTTTTCCTTTGAAAATTAAAAACCCAAGTACTATATTACTACTCATCTAATGTCTGGCGCCTGCTCGGACTCCTGGGAGTATTGGATATGTTGAAGTGTTGACCTTTTTTTTCTAAAATCCTAGTATACTATGTGTTTCCTTTGAAATGTTTTTATTGTGTTAAAAATAAATGTATTTAAACCTAATAGTTATTATTATATATGTGTACAAGTATAAAATTAACCAAACAAATTGATAAATATAGTGAAAATTGCATAATAGAGTTGGACCCATTAAGGACTCGTGGACCCTTGGAACCACTGAGTCCGGGTCTGGGTCTGAATTTTGGGACCCTAGGGCGAGTCCGGGTCCAAAAAAAATCTGGCGAGTCAGGATCCGAGTCCAGCTGGATCCGCCCTAGACCCTGTCCATTGTCATCCCTAATCCAAACCTAACTATCATAACTTGAAAATAACTTATCCAAAGAACAAGGCCTAATTCTCATATATGTTCTCATATAAAATTTATATATTTAGATATTAAACTGAAAAATGATAATATGATTGATTTTTATATTTATAATATTATATATAAATTATTTAAACTAAAATTTTATCTATAATTTTTAAAATTACAAAAAAGTGTCTAAAATTAATATATCTGTTAGTTGAGGTTCCTTTGATTAGAGGTTCATTTGATTAGGTGTCACTTGAATTTTGTTGGCATAGCCAACACATTCTAAGATTTTTATAATCAAATTAATAGCATCTATCAAAAAATTGGTTTCAAAACTATAATAAATATTAATTTTATCTAAAACAAGACAGATAAACTGTGTTTTCTGCGAAAACTCATATCATTGCCCATGAAACTTAGACAGGTTAATTCTGAGACGTGTTTAATCAAACCTAAATACATGTCACAAGTATTTTGATTTCGGATAAACGTAAATGGGGGGTATTTTGGGCACAGATAAATACAGGTCGGCTATATCTTGATTTCAGATGATTTAAGTCGGATCCTGAGTTATGGCTGCAATTTTCTCATTTTCCTAAGAGAAGTAAAATTATCTCTAAGCATTTGAAACATATATATATATATAGGATAATTGGATTCTAATAATCCCTACTTTCACCAATTGGACAATGGTTGATAGTACTTTCACTTTTTATTCTGGTGGTCCAAAATAAAATAAAATTGGATTGTAGTGGTACCAAATCCACCTCCACATTCTTCTTATTTTTTTCATTCCTACACTATATTGTTTATGTTTTTTTCGTTACTGCCCCTAGAAAGTTAATGAATTGTAGTTTCTAAAACATTTTTTAAATTATTTTTTTGAGACTCCGAATAATTATTATGATTTTTTTAAAATAATAAAAGTGAAAAAATAGTAAAATATAGTAAAAAAATGAAAAAATTTTTGGAGAAACGCTGTAAATTCATTAAAAATCATTGTAAAGTGTTACACTAAGTTTTGAATCAAATGCAACACAAAATCTATGATTTCCTTGAAAATATCCCACTACAATCCAATTTTATTTTTTTTTGGACCACCAGAATACAAAGTGAAAGTACGGTCCACCATTGTCCAATTGGTGAAAGTAGGGATTATTAGAATCCAATTATCCTATATATATGTGTGTGTGTATATATATATATATATATATATATATATATATATATATATATATGATACTTCTGGGCAGATGCGAATAAATATTAGCTTATATTAATATTATTAGGTCTCGGTTAAATTGTAGGTGACCCTATCTCATTGTAATAGATCACCCAATTTTCCGTTTTGTCGTTCTAGGTATTATCTGAGTTGTGGAGTTTGGCCTTTTCGGGTAGCAGCTCAAGTAAGTGGTGTGATACTCTTTTAGTCTTCCTTCGTGCCCAAAATATTAGTTTGTTGATTCCTTTTCCGTAGATTAATTTTATTAAATCGAGTTGTCATGCTATTGTTTAAGTATATTATTTTTGGTTATATTTATGTAGGAAAGATTTGTTAGACTCCGTATCGATTTATATGTTTATAAAGTGAACCTTCCGATGTCAATTTTATAAATTAAGTTCGTATTTTGATATATACTTAATATTGGAACCCTTGGTAATGATTTTGATTAATATTTGCAAGTATATTGTTACTAAATTGTTTCCGTATTAATAAGTGTGTTTACAAAGTACTCGTTTGACGTTAATTTTATAAATTGTAGTTACTTTTGTTTTTTATACACCAAGTGAGGTTTTGTGACATTCTGATACCGTATTTGTAAAGTATTCGGTTCGAATAGTAGTTTTGGTATTTAAATTATTTGAACCTTCCGTCTCTAAGTGAACTTTGTTGGTTTAGTTTATTGTTATTTGAAATTTCTTGACTGGGTATTGTCTGTACATTTTGATGTTCAAGTTACTGGTTTTGTTTTTGGGCTATGTCTTCTGCCTTGGCCAGTTAAGGTATGCAGTGGACCTGTCGATCGACTTGTATGCGCTCTATTATGTATTCTGATCTGTGTATGTGTTTCGTTAGGCCCAATTTTTCGTTTCCCGCCACTGGGTCAATAGGGGTTTTCGTTGCCCCGCCACTGGATCAATAGTGGTCTCTGTTGCCCATGTCGCTGGGCTAGTAGCGGCTGTCTGTTGCCCATGCCACTGGGCTAGTAGTGGCCTTAGCCCCAAAGTGTGTTTTGTGATTCCGACTGCTAAGTTTTGATATGATTGTGCATTTCAACGGTAAATAAATATTCTTGTGTATTTCGAGAAGTTTTGAGCTAAGTGTTTTCAAAACCCAGTCATGTTTTATTGATGTATTTATTAACTCTGACCCAACCTATGTTTTACTCGCATGTCAAACCCAGCTAAGGGGGGTGTTACGCTACTTACTGGGCTTTCGAGCTCATCCTTTCATCTTCCTATTTTTTTCAGGTTTGATTGATGACTTCTTGGTGGTATCTGAGTTACCTATGATATTGCTCTGGAGTAGCGCAAGGAAGCGTAGTGGGCTAGGATTTTGATTAGTACTTGCGTCTTCTATTATTTCTGTTCAATGATTCATTAAAGTCGTAAGTCTTGTCACAATTTGTTATAGCTTCCGCTGTATAGTTAAGTATCCTTCTTAGTTGGCTATTCGATCAAGTACTCTATTCTAAGTTAAGTCTGTTTTTGTATCTTGGGTTTATTTCCGTCTTTTGAGCCTTGCATGCTTGTAGGACCTTGTCCTAAAGGTGTGCGGCGTCTGTCATACCCTGGGTTCGGGGCGTGACACCTACACCATCCCTGAGTACTCCCCTGCTCATACTGAGCCTGAGAGTAGTTCGACGACGCAATATTTCTAGAATATTTAAAAAGTTGAAATAAATCAATTTCTCTCTTCCAACCAATAATAAAAGACCCAGTTATTTCAAGCTTTACACTTTTGTAATCTCTATGTTGCTTAAGGAGTTGTGTGAGGCGTATCAACTGTGAGTGTAGAGTCTTCATGTTGTAACTATAGGGAGGTTGAGAAAGATTGTGAAGATGTAATAATATGTAATAAATATTTGTAATCCTCTGATATAATATATCATTCGTGATTTTTTTTCCCAGTTTAAGTTTTTATACGTTAATATTTTGTGTCAATCTTTTATCATTGTTTCAATCTTTATTATTATTTATACTGCTCAACAACACCCTAAGAACTAAATACCTACCACTATTTATTTATTTATTTTTTTTACATCCTTAATACCAAGTTTGTTTAACCAAAATAATAATAGTGCCATAGATCCAAAATGATCCCCACTCGAATATTGGACAAGTTCTATGGAATGATTGCTGCGCGATCAACATGATTCAGGGCATAATAACTAGTTGGCCCCATTATTTTCAAAATTGTGATTGCGAAATTGCATACGCAATATATGGGCACGTGCCTAATTAATTTCGGAACTCCTAGCGAGTAGCCACTAAAAATTTCGGCCGAATGAATGCTTGGTGAGTTGTAACTGCTAACTGGAGTGTCGTAATTTCATTGAAAGCAAAGGGCCCACCGCCCACATTATGCATTATGCATCATGCATGCAAAATGCAAGCTATGAAATGTCCCGGACTCCCTGGATTCACGATATTGAAATTCTCCTCCCCATGTTTAAATGTAGTTTGATCTTGACAAATATTATGATAGGTCGACTATTTTCTACGTTTCCCGAGAGAAAATTTTCCATAGGAGGAGGGGGCTGAAGGAAATTTTTCCCGGAGAAATATTTCCTATGGAAAACTTCCCATGGGAAATTTTAGAATTCCTACCAAACATTCTCTAATATTATAAAATTTCTATAATTTAACAAATAATTATTAAATTAGGCTCCGTTCTTTTATGCGGTACCGTGCGGTGTGGTACAGTACCGCACCACACCGCACTACTCAATATTCTAATTTTTACCACACCTCAGCACACTCCACCACACTTCCATGACTCTTCAGGACGGGACACACTCAAAATTAGGGTTTCACAAAGGTCTTCCGCAGAGTTAACAAAGTCCCGGTGATCATTACCCTTCCCCTTTCTAGGTTTAGAGCAATCCCTCTTAAAGCGACCTGTATCCCCGCAACCATAACACATAACATTGCTCACGTCCCTAAGCTTGCCTCTACCCCTGGACTTCGACTGTCCCCTGGAATTATTCAAATTCCTATTGTCCTTCCTACCCCTAACACTTAAAGCACTTCCCGAAGTTCCCCGCTAGAATTCTTCATACGAAGACCCTCATTAAGCAGCACAGACTAGACCTCATCAAATTTTATCTCGTCTGTACTCTTAGCACTACTCACAGCAGTTACAAGAGTTTCCCAAAAATCAGGCATAGAAGACAACAATATGCAAGCTTTGACATTCTCAACAAAAGTCATCTTTACTGAAGCAAGTTGTAATAAAATCTTAGTAATCTCATTAATATGATCAGCCACATCACGATCCTCAGCCATCTTACAGCTAGTTAATTTGCGGAACAAATATACCTGATTTGCTACCTTGGCTTCTCATACATCTGCTCTGGTGCCTTCAACAATTCATTCGTTGTATTTTTCTCCATGACGTTAAACCTGACGTTCCGAAACAACGACATCCGGACCAGGGACACCGCCTGCCGATCCAGCAGATCGTACTCGGCCTGCTTCATCTCGGTTGCTTCTTCTCTAGCAGTGGAACATGCAGCGACTTCTAATACATCAGATCCTCAATCTACAACTTCCAGTAAGTGAAGTCAGATCCGTCAAATTTCTCGATTTCAACTCATTGTTTGAAAGCGAGTTCTCTTTCACCAACCCTTCAGGCTCTGATACCAGTTGTTAGGATCGAAGAGTACTCAAACTACCACAAACAATGTAAGATAAGAGCGGAAAAGAAAATAAGAAATTTGACACCGGAGGTTTAACGTGGAAAAAACCCAAAGCGGAAAAAAAGAACCACGAAATCGATGCACCAGTAGTATGAGGATTACAATACAATGGTTGTGTTTCTCTTTCTCTCTGGGGATACATAACAATGAGAAACTGACCCCAACATATACTAGAGGTACATGAGAGAAATAAGGAAGTCTGCAACAAAAAGGAAACACCGCAGAAAAGGAAACAACAGTAGAAAGGAAACAAAATATCTCGGCGTTATTCAAGGAAGCCACCAAATCTTCAGACGTTGACATTGACCCAAAACAATCACGACACAACCAAGCGCTGGCAAAGGGGACAAGGCTGGTAGCGTGCGTCAAATCGTCCCATCTGTGAGAGGCGCTGGCAGCGTCTTTCTCCGGTTTTCGGCGCTAGAAGCGTCTGGCCCAAGAATGGTAGCGTCTCTTGGTTCCTCACCTTCTTCTACCTTTCTACCTCTTCTTCTTCCTCCCTTCTTCCTTCTTTCTACTCCCATTTGGTCTCCATATCCAACAATTGATGTCTCCAATATTGCAACAATAAAAACATGTATGAACAAAATGGAACAATATTAAATAAAATAAAGAAAAGGGTCATTCTAACAATTATACTGGATGCAGTCACAGTGATGATATTTAATAATGATGATTATAATAAGTAAAATATACGTAAGTTAAGTTTCATCTTTACTGTTTATTTAATCATTTAATACAAAATTATAAAAAATATTTTTAATTGTAATTTATTTACAAAATTTAAAAATTAATATTTTCTAAGATATGTTTGTTTATTAGGCTAAAACATAGAGTTAAATATTAAATTTTCATAAGATTTGTAAATAATATTGTAATTAAGAAAATATATTTTATAATTTTATATTAAATAAAAAAATGAATTGTTAAGATAAAATTTAAAACATATACGAATGAGATTTATTAAAGGTGTGCTGGTTGTCGTAGTTGATAGTCACTATAAATTTTTCCTCATTATTAATACGATTTTTAGTTGTTAATATACTGAACTTTTAGGGTATTAGACAAGAATACACTCAACTTTGACCTTGGACAATAATACATTGTACTTTAGGGGTGTTGGAGAATAATACACCCGGGAAGACTCTGACGGTGGCTGACTTGGTGGTGATTCTACGTTGCAGGCGGATCAAATAGGATTGCAACCAAGTCAGCCACTGTCGGAATTGCTATGAGTGAATATTGTCCAACAGCCCCAAAGTACAGTGTATTATTGTCTAATATTAAAGCTCAGTATATTATTGTCCGATACCCCAAAAATTCAATATATTAGTGTCCGAAAACCCTTATTATTAAGATTGTTGTTATTATTATTAATTATTATTATTGTCGTTGTTTTACAATGCTTCCATTGGGCTTAAATTGTTTTTCTCAGAAAGTGCTCAAGAATGGTCCCAACTCCCTAATCATTTTCTTCTTTCGCTATTTGTGGGCTCCGCATTTTAGTTCATGAAAGCGTTCCACAGTGCTTACCAAATAATTATGTAGCCCATTTTAGCCCAATTCTCTCAAAGACCAAACTTTAACCCAATTATTTCACTTTGGAGCCAAACTTTTGGCCGAATTTTTTGATGAAAGAAGTGCCACAAACCGGAACAATTTCATTTGCTTTAGTATAGCCTCACGCTCCATTCTTTTTTCAACTTGGTCGCTTGAAATTTGTGCACTCAATATTTAAAAGTTTGAAAATTCTACCATAGTTAGAAACTTTTTTTAACTATAATAGTTAAAAGTTTCATAACTATTAATTTATCTAAAATTTATATCTCACTAAATAAGATTAACTTTTATGATGAGTTATTTTCATCAATATATTTTAATTTATCGATTCATTGGTTAAGCTAACCAACAATATTTTAAACAGTTCAATTTCATCTATTCTCAGTACGATTTAACTGGTTCTCACTCCACTTCATCAGTTTTGATGGTAATGAGCTATCGGAATAAATACATTGTATGTTATTAAAACAAAAGAGTGTCAATTAATTTCTTACTTCAATACTAGCTGGCAAAAATTTGACCGATCCGGATTACCCGAATTGTCCGACCCGGAAAAAATTGGGTTTGGACATAGATTTTTCGTCCGAATTTTGATATTGACCGAATATTCGAACATAAAATCTCTCTTTTTTCTATTATCCGAACCCGATTTTAGTTTCGTCCGAATTGACCGACCAGTCCGACGCGAAAGAAAACCGGGTTCGGACATAAATTTCTTGTCCGAATTTTGACATTGTTCAGATTTGTCTGACCCAAATTTACCCGGACCTGAATTTTTGTCAGCGCTAACTAATATGCAACTTTACTTAATTATCATTTGGGTGAAGTTTAAAAGAAATTAATAAGGTCGAATAACAATGTCCTATAGTGAGAAACTCAAAGGTATGAGCTGGTAATAAGATCGATTTGAATTGACTTGACATTGGTCATAATGTAGACACATTTAGGGACCATTAACACAGTGGGTATAATATTAATATGAGGATCGAGCTTACTAGGGCATAGGGATGTATATAGTTTATGCATGAACTATCCAATCTTGACGCAAATTATTCATATATACCATACTGTGTTGGCCCATTTTATTTCAACAAATTAGGCCCTGTTCTTTTATACGGCTGACTGGTTGCAGTGTCACAACACACCACACTTTGTCATAATCCACCGCAATAAACCCATCCACCATAATTTACCACAACCCACCACAATCAACTTTTTCACATTTACCAATATAATTTACATTTATAAAAAACAAAACCTACCACAACTTACCAATAACCCACCACAATCCTCCACATCCCCCACAATTCCACCATAGCGCACAACGTCATAGCGCAAGCTGCAACCAACCGTATACAAGAACGGTGCCTGAAGTGCAGTGGATAAATAATGCAATGAACTTGAGAGTGATGGGCTGTCCTGGGCTCAGGTCCCCCCACTCTACAAGAGACGTCCAACTCAGATTCTCATCCCTTGCTAATCTTATACAGTTACTCTCTCATACAGTGAAATCCAAGCCTATATCATGCTTCTAGACCGGAGTATGTATAAATTGTTTGCATAAATTTTTAAGAATTTATTATCGAATTCTACACAGTATTTATATCATGTTCTAGGTGTATGTATTGTGGTTTCATAAATCATTTGTATTACCTCTGTTTCTTATTGAATGTCACTTTAACTAATTTTATAAGTTCAATATTTCTAGAGAATTGAGTAGAAAAATTACAATTGAATAAGTATGTCTCTTTCACTTAGCAATGACTGTTCACATCTTAAGTAATATTTAAATTTCCAATGCATCGTTAATAAGGCTAACAAGAGTATTTTAATTATTGAAATTGTAAAATTTACAAATAAAAATGGACAATATAGTTCGAAAATTTAACACTCATTTAGGGACGGAAATATTAGAAATCTGACATATAATTAATTGAAAAATAAATAAATGCTACAAATTTAGATTTTTGAAGCTATGTCAATTAATTTCATACATGATTAAAAATATAAAATATTAAACGTTTGAAAAGAGTATGTGTAACGCCGCAGCTTAAATCCATATATATTTCGTACATGATAAAAAAATATAAAATTTATACCAAGCGAATATGTTTCATTTAAACCCATATAGATTTGGAAAATTGGAAAAAAAAAATCTATACTTTGGGGGTATTGGAAAAAAATAATCCGAACTTGCAATTGTGTTGTGGATAAGCTAAACTTTGATCCTTATTATTTTTATTGTCCACCACCAAATTGAACTCGCCGGAAAATTGATGTGGCGGTGGACATGGTACACGTGGATTTTTCTACTGTTCAAAAAAAAAAAGGAAAAAGTGTGGCTTAAAATTATTTTACTTTGTCAGCTACATTAGGTGGAAATTGAACACTTAAAAAAATTCAAAAACATTTTGTGCAAAATAGATGGAAGAAGGTTTTATTTGATAAGAGTTTCTTACACATATCCAGGAAGGATGCTAAGAGCCCTATTTATACACCTAAAAGGAAAGAAAACGGGAAACCTAACAACCTAAAACCAAGGAAAAGAAACAAGAAACAAAGAAAATAAATATCAAAACAGCACCAACAAAATAGCAGTGATATTTCCACACCCCCCCCCCCCCAAGGTGGATTGGGAGGAGTCTCTAGCAAGCCCAACCTTGACGAGAGAAAATTGTGCTATTGTTCACTCAAAGCTTTTGTCATCAAATCAGCCAACTGTTGATTGGAGGGGATATGAGCAGTTTGTATTAGCCCTTCATGAATCTTGTCCCTAATGTAATGACAATCTATCCTAATGTGTTTGGTCTTCTCATTGAAAAACTGGATTTGCAGCGATATCCTGGGCAGCTTTGTTATCACAGTAAAGGGTGATAGGAGTCTTCAAAGGCACATGTAAATCTTGGAGGATCTGAACCACCCATTCTAACTCTGAGGTTGTAGCGGACATGGCGCGATACTCAGCTTCGGCAGATGATTTTGAGACAGTCTTCTATTTCTTTGTTTTCCAAGAGATTAGGGAAGGTCCTTAAAACACACAATAACCAGTCAAAGATCTTGCAGAAAATTGACAACTTCCCCAGTCTGAATCTGTATAGGCTGAGACATGGAGAGAATTGTGTTTAGGATAAAAAAGACCCTTATTTATACTTCCCTTAAGGTATCTTAAAATATGCACAGCAGCATTGTAGTGTTGATCCGTTGGATTTTGTAAAAACTGGCTCAAGTGTTGCACACCATAGCTTATATCAGGTCTGGTCAGAGCCAAGTATAACATTCTGCCTATGATCCTTCTGTAGGGTGTTGGATCAGGAAGAATGTTTCCAGTGTCAAGAGAAAGCTTGAGCCCTTTAGGTAGTGGGAATTTTGCAGGCTTGCAGGCAGTGAGACCTGCATCAGACAATATGTCAGCAATATATTTCCTTTGATTCAAGAAAATACCTTCACTTGACCTTGAGATTTCTATTCCTAGGAAATATCTCGCCTTTCCCAGATCTTTGATGGTAAAAGTGTCGTGTAGGGACCTTTTGAGGGCAGTGATACCTTCCAGATCATCACTTTTTATCAATAAATCATCAACATAAACAAGCACATATGTATGTCCATTTTCAGTTAATCTGGAAAAAGGTGAATAATCACTTTTTGATTGCTTGAAGCCTTGTCAGTTGAGGAATTTGGTTAATTCCAAATTCCACTGTCTTGAGGCCTGCTTTAGGCCATAGAGGCTTCTAACAAGCTTACATATTTCTCCAGGTTTTGCTTTGTTGTAACCTTGTGGAGGTAGCATGTAAACATCTTCTTCAATAAACCCATGCAAAAAGGCATTGTTTATGTCAAGTTGGTGAAGGTCCCATTCCTTGGCAGCAGCAAGAGCTATGAATATCCATACAGTTCCTAGTTTGACTACAGGAGAAAAAGTATGTTTGTAGTCTCTATCCTTGACCTGAAGAAAGCCTCTGGTCACAAGGCGAGCTTTATATCTTTCAATGCTCCCATCAGGCCTAAACTTGGTTTTGTATACCCATTTTGAGGTGAGGGGTTGTTTCCCTGGAGGTAATTTAGTTAGAACCCAAGTCCCATTGGTTTCTAAAGCTTGCAATTCTTCCTTCATTGTTGCGACCCATTTAGGCCGTTTTATTGCTTGTTCATAGAAGCTTGTTCAAAAGAAGTAAGGACAGCTGTCAAGGAAGTAGCATATTCTTGTGAAAAATGAGCAAAATCATTAATTTGAAAAGAGGGTACAAGACCTGAGAATTAAGACTGTGTGAATGTGAGGAAGTGGGTCTGTTGCTTTGATCATAATCTGAGAGCCATCTTGGAGGATGCCTGGTCCTGGATGATCTCCTTAATTGTCTCCCTTCTTCTTCTTCCTCCTCAGTTTGTGGAATATCCATATTATTCTCAGAATGCACACTACTTACTTCATAACCTTGATCCACATGTGAGTCATTCTAGTCGTTGGCCACATCTTGTGAGGGGGTGAGGTCAGTAGCCTCATTGATTTCAGCTTCTGCATCTTGATTTGTATTAATGTACTGGGTGTTATCACTGCAAGTTATTCTAGTTTTTTCTGAATTGTTTAAAACATCAGAGAACATATCACTGTAAAAGATATTTGGAGGTTGATCTTGCATATCAGAGAAGTTTGTATTAGTTTTAAAAGGAAAAATATTTTCTTGGAAAATAACATCACGACTGTGGAAAATCTTATGGGATTCTAAGTCATACAACTTATATCCTTTATGACCAGCGGTGTAACCCAGTAAAATACATTTAACAGCCCTAGGATCAAATTTATCTTTATGTTTCAAATTAGCAGCAAAACATAGACACCCTATAGTTCTAAGATCATGTATGTTTGGTTTGGTTCCAAAAAGAATCTCATGGGGACTTAGCCATTTCAAATTGGCCATGGGAAGCATGTTGATAATATGAGTGGCAGCCAAGACACACTCTCCCCAAAAACCTTTTGGCAAACCAGCATGGAACCTAATGGCTCTTGTTGTGTCCAAAAGATGCCTATGTTTCCTCTCCACAACACTATTTTGTTGTGGAGTGTAGGGAACAGATTTATGATGAACAATCCCTAAAGATGAAAAAAGGGACTGACATTCTTTATTTGTGAATTCACTTCCATTATCAGTCCTGATTATAGAAATGTTAGTTTTGATCTGATTTTGGATCATGTTAATGAACCCTTGAAGAATAGAGCAGACAGCAGATTTAGTAGAAAGCAAATGAGTCCAGGTAGTTCTACTGAAATCATCTACAAAGGTCAGGAAATAAGATGATCCATCAATATTGGGAATCTTGCAAGGACCCCACAAATCAATGTGCACCAACTGAAAGCAGTGTGTTGTGTGAATTTCACTTCTATTAAAAGGCAGTCTATGAGTTTTAGCAAGAACACAACTTTCACAAAAAAAATCAGAAGGAACTTGGCCTTTACAATCAGGTATATGAATCAGTTTTGACACAGATGTGTGCCCAAGTCTATTATGTAAAGTATGAAAAAAAATACTGTTGTTGGCAGACTGTTTTGGTCTTGTAACAACAGCAGCAATTTTGAACAACCCAGCTGAGGGAGTAACTTGTGCAACAACTTCTTTAGTGGTAAGGTCTTGAAAAAGGCAAACATTAGGATAGAATGACAGACAAAAATTCAGGTCCCTTGTGAGTTTTAAAACAGAAAGTAAGTTATATTGAAAATCTGGAATGTAGAGGACGTCTTGCAGTCTTATTTTATCTGATATGACAACAGTCCCTGCTGTTGTAACAGTTTTTAAAGAACCATCTGGCAAGGTGACTTGAATAGGTTTTGTTAGCTGATAAACATCAATTAATACAGAAAAATCATATGTCATGTGATCTGTTGCACCAGTATCTAGAACCCATGAATGATGGATATTTTGGTTAGGGCAGGATAATGTCATGATATTACCTGCGAACTGGTTACTCTCAGCAAAATGAGCAACTGCACGATCTATGGGAGTCTTTCCATTTGTAAGTTTTGCCAGTTCTTGAGCAACAGCTAGCATAAAATTATGATCTATCTTTTGGGCAGCTTCTTGAACCAGATTGTCATCAAGAGGTGTGTCTTCTTCATTTCTTTGTACACTTGCAGCCATCCTAGATGGAGAGTTCTTCTTCTTAGATTCTCTTGGTCCTGTGTACCAATCCGGGGACCCCACTAGAAGGAAACACTGATCCTCAGTGTGACCGTTCCTTTTACAGTAGTTGCAAAATCTCTTGGATTTTGATTTCGTGTCTTTATTGGCCTTGTTTGAATTCTTTGCCAAGAAACCTTGTGAATTAGCATCTATGCTTTCACTGGTTTGGCTCGATCTTGGAACGTGAGCAGCAAAATCCTTTGGACCCCCCAAGCCATTTGTAATCTGCTTTTGCTTTTCAACCCTTTGAATCATATTGTAAGCTTTATTCACAGTAGGTAAAGGTTCAGACAAAAGTAACTGACCTCTAACAGTGTCATATTCATCGTTTAGATGCAAAAGAAACTGCATCAATTTCTTTTCTTGATCCATGTCGATGGCATGCTTAATGGAAGGGCATGTCTTGACACAAGTGCAAGCAGGAACCTCTGATATGTCAGCTAGTTCATCCCATAATTTCTTCAATTTAGTATAATACACAGCTACAGAATCTTGATTTTGATAGAGATTACTGATTTCCTTTTCAAGGTTGAACTTCAATGGCCCATTTGATTCACCAAATCTCTCTACTAAATCATCCCATAAATCCTTGGCAGATTTTACATACAAAAAAGCATCAGAGAGATCAGAGGTCATAGAGTTCAGTAACCAGCTTACCACCATTGAGTCACATTTGGACCACTGTGTAAGCTTGGATGAATCTTTAGCCGGTTTCTCGCATTCTCCGTTTATGAAGCCTAGCTTGACTTTGGTTGTTAGGGCAATCTTCACTGCTTTGCTCCATTTTTGAAAGTTTGTGCCATTGAGTTTTGTGCTTGTTAAAGGCATTCCTGGATGATCCGATGGATGCAAGAAGAGGGGATCATTGTTATATTCTTCTTGGGTTTTTGAGGTGACTTCTGCTGTGCTCGAGGTATCCATGTCGAAGAAGAGGATTGTGTGGATCAAAGATAATGAAAAGAATACTGGAAAGAGCCAACCTAGGCTCTGATACCATGTGCAAAATAGATGGAAGAAGGTTTTATTTGATAAGAGTTTCTTACACATATCCAGGAAGGATGCTAAGAGCCCTATTTATACACCTAAAAGGAAAGAAAACGGGAAACCTAACAACCTAAAACTAACAACCTAAAAACAAGGAAAAGAAACAAGAAACAAAGAAAATAAATATCAAAACAGCACCAACAAAATAGCAGTGATATTTCCACACATTTTTGTTAGATGGAACTAAGTCAGTGGGAATCAAAGAAGGAAACAAAGCCATAGAAGGGGATTTTAGAATCTCGAGTCGGAAAGAATTCCTTTCGGAACCCATCTCAATTCAAATGAAGAAGAAATCCAAATACAGTTTGAGAAATATTTATGGGATTTTAGAATCTGCAACAGAGAAAAGGAATTAATAGAAGGGGATTCAGATTCAAGTGGATAAAAATGGCGGCTGGATACACGCAACAGAGAGGACCACCGCATGAGCAATGGGTGTGACCCCCCCAGATTGGACAGATTCTTGTCGGCTCCAATGAATACGGACGCTTCCCCAGCCCTGTTCATAAATTGCTCTTTCTCTTCAAATCTGGTCTTCTTCGTCCCCTGACTCTGTCTATCTTTGTCTATGGCTAAGGTCTTCTTCTTCTTCTTCTTCTTCTTCTTCTTCTTCTTCTTCTTCTTCTTCTTCTTCTTCTTCTTCCTCTGGGAGATGATAAAATGCAGTGAACATATTATATGAGCAATGGGTGTAAGTACGCATTATGAAGGAGCTGGACCCTCCCTCGGGGGAGGAGAAGCTCCTAAACATGCTGGAACTATTGGACGTCCAGCCATTGATAAAGTATTTGGAGTATGTGGAAATGCTTTCAAAATAAAAAAAAAAGTATGTGGAAATGGTGCTTAAGAAAGACATGCTTAGAGTAGTTGTGCCGATTAAATATGTGCACAATGAGCAAGAATGATATCTGAATTTGTAGATGTAGCCAAAGAAGGGGGGTTGTTTGAATTTAGTTTAAAGATATGGTTATGTAGAATTTAATGGTGTTTTTCTTTTTCTATGTAAATGATTCTTTTTGGAGTCAATTAGTCTAGCCCAGTGACAAAAAAGTTGGTGCTTGAAACCAACTGTAAATACAAGGACATGTTTGGCAAAGAGCAAAAGGCATATACTTTGCAAGTGTACAGGTCCCAAAATCAAGCTTCATTCTCAAAAACTCGACTACTAAGCCACATTGTTTTGCCTAGCTACAACCCAAAAAACCTTCTAATGGTGGGTACTGTTTTGTGCAAATGTTGCATAATTACAAATAGAAAACAAAAGACAGATTCGTTCTCAAAAAATTGCTTGTTCTTGATTAACACAGCTTCACCATTCAGGCAGTTCTTCATTCTAGAAGTATATCACTTCATTTGTTTTGATGTATGATTGTTCTCCTTTGGGATCTTAGTGGTGCTGCTAAGAAAAGAAAAAGAAAGAAAAGGGAGAAAGACATCAGTAGTAGTCAATTAAAAAACAATGCCAAGAGGAATATATTTAACCCATACCAATACATATTGTTACTATTGTCGAGTAATGCTGCCAAATTGAGAAACTTGAGTTGCTATTAGTAGCTAGCCGTTCTCCATCGTGGAATATGATGATGAAGCATGCTGAAAGAAGGAATATATTTTATTAAAAAGATTAAATTCAAATATTCTCATATGTAGCATTGGTAAAAGTTCAAGATAGGTTATTTACCCTTGTATTTGCATCTGATGGCGGATTAGACATCCGCCCACTTCCTCTCCCAATTGTACTTGTTGCTTGTTTCCTCCCACCTCCTCTTCTTCCAATCCCGTTTCCTCTGTCAGCAGTAGCCATTTGTGATGATTGACTCTCCTGTGGTTGCTTCCTCGGTCTTCCTCTTGGTCTTTTCTCCATTGGAGCTTGTTGAAACAAGTTGTTTGATTTATTAGGACACCCTTTCTTGTTGTGCCCAACACCTTGGCATAGAGTGTAGGTCATTTGCCTTCCATGTCTAGTCAACCTTCCTGGCTTCTTTCGGTCCTCATGTGGGGCTTTCCTCCTGTTCTTCCTTGGTCTACCCGGCATGATCTTGATGGGAGGTGGGCGGAGTGGAAGTACTCTCGCAGGCCAGTGCCTTTCACCAAGACAAGGGCTAATCCCACGTTGGTAAGCCCTAAGATATTTTGCTTTCTTGAAAAAATCATTAACATATAGCTCAGCATCTTCCTTCAACCATGCTGCACAAGCAATGGCATGGCAACAAGGATAACCAGCTAGATCCCATTTTCTACAGGTGCAGCTTGCAGTGTTCATGTCTACCTACAGGGACAGTTAAAAAACACAAAGTCGAAAAAATTTTAAACAACTGCACTAAACTGAAAATACAGTCAAGGTATGTCATGTTCACGTCTACCTGAAGGGTGTCCATCCTATGAGTGACCTCAAAAATCTTATTGCTAGCAGGTGTGGGGAAGCAATTTCTAGCTTCGTCCTTCTCAAGTTCCAACCTTTTTCTAATTCTTGTGCAGATAGTGTCACTTGAATTTTACATCAAAGCCTTTTTTAACACCATTCTTTCCATCAAAGCAGCCCGAATGTCCTCCAACATATATATCAAGTGCTTATGTCTTGCTTCCACGATGTACGCATTGAAAGTTTCCGCCATGTTACTCACAATGACATCACATTTGGAATCTGTACGCATGAAAGCCCTACAAAAGTACTTGGGATTGTGATTGAGGAAGTCTTCACGCTCACGAGAAACCTCCTTCAGTTCTTCTAGGGCCTCTTTGAAGTCAGTCTGATTGTAAGCCTTGGCTGCTTTCCAAAATAGCAATTTAAACTCCTCCCCTTTGTGAAGCTTTTTCTAGTTAGAGTAAATATGTCTAGCGCAGTGTCTGTGCTCACAATCTGGGAACACTTTGGCAACAGCTGCAAGTATTGCCTAGATAAAACATGAACGAGCAATAAGAGAAACAATGTATAATTAAGAGCAATAAGATAAACATGGATTGATATGGCCAACTAGACTATTTTTTGTGTCATTGACTGCTGTAAAAATGTAGTAAAACTAGAGATATTTAACAAAAAATGTTTGCATAAAACTGTCTGATTAGGCTTGAATATATAGAGGCAAGTTGGATAGGAGATTCAATACAGAAGATGGGAAAAGAAATAATTATCTAATTATGCTTGCATTTACAGTTTACACAGGCAATTGATTTCTGTTAGTTTGGTCTGATTTAAGTAGTTTAGACATACACTAGCACTTGCAGCTTTGATTTTGGCAATGTTTTTGCAATTTTTTGTCAGATACAGTACACAAGCTACTTACTCCCATCAATATCTTACTTTAGACAACAAAAGAATGACCTTCTCCCACCAATCATCACAATGAAGCATGACATTCTGCATTTACTTTGCAACATTGACTTTTTATTTTTTGATATAAAAAGTTGACTTTTCTATTTTTTGGAAATAAATATTGACTTTTATTTTTTTTGGAGTTAGAACATTGACTTTTCTATTTTTTGGAGATAAAAAAAGGTTGCTATTGTAGACACCGAAAATGTGTCAGACAGATTTTTCAGCTTAACCCGGGGACGAGATTACGAGACCAAGCCTAAAAACAAAGCTCACGCGGATTTTCGGACCTGGCTCAAAAGAAGTTGGCACGGATTTTTGGACTGAGCTCAAGAACTGGGAATGGCGCGGATTTGTATTATCTGAGCCAAAATGAAAATTGCGCGGATTTCACAAAATTTGGGCCAAAATCAGCAAGCTTGGCGCGGATTCTATAGATGGGCCTAACACTCGGGTTGGCGCGGATTTCTGGTATCTGGACCAAATTGGGAAGGTTGGCGCGGATTTTGTTTTTGGGCCATAATATAGAGATCGACGCGGATTTATGCCCATCCCAGATTTTGAAGGTGGATCCACGCGGATCTTGAACTGGATCCGGATCCAAATAGAACCCAAGAATCCGCGTAGATTCGGGTCGGTCAGGATTGCGCGGATTCGCGGTTACTCTGCGATCAAGATAATCGATCAAAACCGCTTGCAACCGGGAGTGGCGCGATTTCGGTCGAGGAATAACCGCTACCACCGCCGCCTGGTTATTTAAGGATCCGCGCGGATCCGATTTTGGGGGTTAGCAATTTTGAGCCCGGTGAGAGTTTTCCAGGCGAACTCAAATTTTCTCCTAAAAAACTTGATTCCGGCGAAGGTTTGCGAAATCCGCGCGGATTTCACCAGTTGGGCTTCTCGGCCACTTCAGGTCCACGCAGATTCCGGCCCACCCCAGACCACTTTGGTTCATCCGACCTGTACCGGACAAAATCCGCGCGGATTTTGGGTATTTTCATCTTTTCTCTTTTTCTCGTTTCTTAGGCCATAACTGTAATAATGTAGTCGGTAGATCCCCGCCCGCTGTAATTTAGTTTTTTTTTCGTTTCTTTTGTTATTTCATCCATTATGTGAACCTTATTATTCCATTCCGAATGCATGCATATTTTTCTTAATTCGTGACAACTCTTCTTTTTTTTTCTTTTTTTTTAATATGTAAAACCCGACTTAGTAAGGGCCGCTTCGGCGGGCGGTGCAAGGGCATTCCCCTACACCGACACCTTTACCCCCGAACCCGTTCTTTTGGTTCGAGACCGGAGTCATAAAATTTAAGTTTTGTTAATTTTACTCTTAAAATTAACTGGCGACTCCTCTTTTTTAGGTTTTTTTATTTTCATTTTATTTCATTTTTTTTCTATTTGGGTCGGCTTTTTTTCTCTTTTCATCTTTTCGTTTTGTTAAAAAAAAAAACTTGTTTCGTTTAAAAAGGTGCGGATCCGCGGATCGGGCCCGGATCGCTTTTTTTTACTTTTTTTTCTTTTTTGTCGAATTTCGAAAATAACCCTCGAAAAGCCAAAAATCTTAAATTAGTCCCTTTTAAAGATAACCAACCCTACGCCGAATCGACCCGTGGGGACTGCCCTCGGGGTCATGGCCCTACAAAGGGCGACTCCACTGGGGACTTATAAGAGGGTAAAACTTGAAAAGTCGGGTTTTCATTTTTTTTTTAAAAAAAAAGTTGTCACGTTTTTTTTTCTTTTAGGCATGTTGCATTATACGGGCCTTCCCCTTTCGTCGGGCACAAAAGGTACCGTTTAGGAAAACCTTTATTTACCATTTCGGGAAAACTTTAACCATTCAACTCAGGTGGGTCCACTTAGACCTTCACCGAGCCGGTGGTTGTTTTTCCCCCTCGTGCAATACTCCCTAATCCACACGATTAAAGGGAGCAACCCGGGGGTATTAACCTTCCATGCACCCCATGGAGGCCAAATACCCGGGACACGAGTTAGGAGGCAGGGATAAACTGACCTGTAAACTCCAAATGTAGAACTTTGGCTAGGTTGAACTGCACTTTGCATGCTATGTGTTCTTCCCTATCCTCGAACCCGAGACCATGCAGTAGTGCTTAGAAAAAATTAAAAAAAAAAAGTTTTTTTTCTCGTTTTTTGTTTTTTTGTGTCTGACTGTTTAGGTCCCAAGAAGAGTTTAAGCCAAAATCCTGGATTTGGGGTGCTCGCCACCGATGTGCCCAAATTAGGGGAGTCAATCTTGGGTTCAGGATTTGGCCCACACAGGACTCAAGCCCAGGGAATCCGCGCGGATTCCTGGCTGGGCCGGGTCATGTGTGGTCCAAATCCTTCCAGTTTTCTTTTTCTCGTTTTTGTGTTTAGCCCGGTTTAGGCCCGGTAGTAGGCCTGAGCCCTGAAATCCGCGCGGATTTCTGGTGAGCTCGGTCACTGACAGGCCTAAATTAGGTGGTCCATGTGTTTGTGCGTGGTGGTCCAAATCTTTTTTTTTTTCCCTCGTTCTTATGTTCCACCTGGATTTAGGTTCGGCAGCTGGCCTGAGCCCAGGAAATCCGCGCAGATCCCAGTGGGCCAAAACCCCTGGAATCCGCGCGGATCCCAGAGAGCTCGGTAGCTGCCGCGCTTAAGTTGAGGTGGTTTCAGGTTTTTTTTAGTTTGTGTTTCCATGTGCATAAAGTTTTTTCATCTTGGGTCGGAAGATCATTTGGACCGTACAAGGTTGTTGGGCCTCATGGGATCCACGCGGATCTTGTGAGTGGGCCTACCCTTGTGTGGTCCAAATGGGCTTTTTAGTTAGTTTAATCTGCTAGAATTGATATGTTTAGCCCATATGTGAGGCCTGAGTTCTTTCTTTGGATTCGGCCCGATAAGGTCTAAACATGTCATTTCAGGTCGAGTCTCCATTTGCATAAGAGTTTTATTTATGCTTCGCATATGATTTTGAGCCTTAGTTCAGTCATTCGAGGTATAAATAAATTTCTTCATCCATAACATGCATCGTGTCTTGTCAGTCGGTGTTGAGCGGAGTCCTGAATTCCTTCATCTTCCCGAACTGAATTGGTAGGTTTCGGGTATATCAAAGGGACGAGGCATACCGGTTAGAAGCTTTTCGATATCTAGTACGACAATAGCGAAGATCGAGGTTTACCATCATCTGAACCGACCGTCGAAGAAGCGACTGACGAAGAAGTTGGTAATTGACTCATTCAAAACAATGTCAGACCATAACACCGATCATTCTGAAGACCATCCTCACAGTGATTCTGTGGAGGAGCAAGATCCTCCTCCACCACCTCCTCCAAATACTGAAGTAGAGCAGCTGACCAACATAATTCTGAATATGCAAGTCACTATGAATGCTCAGTTAGAGGCACAGAATCAGAGAATTGATGACATCATTCATGCCATGGAAGAGGCGAAGAATTCAAATATGAAGAATCCCCCTACGGGTGAAGTTGAGCAATCAAGAAAGGAGAAGGACGGGCCGGTCCACGAGGGTTCGAACTCGAGACTAGACCGTATTGAACAGATGTTGAAAGAATCCACTCTCTTCAACAATCAGTTTATGGACGACATAGGTTTCACACCTGTCCCTCGGGGTAGACTTCCCCCTAAATTCAACATGCCTGATATCAAATTTCATGGTACTGAGAACCCACATCAACATGTGCGGAATTTTCTAGGGGCTATGACGCTGAAAGGAGTTGAGGAGGATATTTACCATATTATCTTTCCTTGGACTTTAGGCCCGGACGTTATGAAGTGGTACAACACACTCAGTCCTACTAAGACCTCACGATGGAACACACTTTGCAAGGAGTTCTTACACCAATACTCCTACAATGTTGACATGCCCGTCACTTTAAGGGACATGGAGCTCATGAAGCAAGGAGAAGAAGAGACATTCTCTGACTACTACGCTCGATGGAGGGCAAAAGCAGCTCAAATGGTAGATCGCCCTTCTGAGGAACATCAAGTAGATATGCTTGTGCAAGGCTTACAACCCTTGTACAACACCCATCTAAGGTTTCAACCCATTAAGGACTTTGCATCACTAAGATTACCGGAATCAAAATCGAAAGTGAATCGACTAATCAAATGGAAGAACACTTATACTAACAAGCAAACTTCCCCTAGCAAGTGAAACACTCCATGTGTCAAGCACTAGAACAACTTTCAAGAAAAGGATGCGCCAATGGAAAATACTCAAGTTGGGAGGCCGTGATTCTACAAGCGCCACAGAGTTTGGAGATGTCACATTGAACAAGATGTCTAGGTCAAGCAATTATCCAAATAAATGCTCTGAGTTGTATTGCTTTGTGCAAGCCTTTCATTCTTGAGTACTTCTTGCATGATTGTTGAATTTTAGTAATTGTTTATCTTTTGAGCTAGTTGAAGGGTTAGTAGAATAACCCGTGAGATTTTAAGCCTTCATAGACTATTCATTATATATATAGTCTCATTTTCTTTTTGTGTGTAACTCTTTCATGTGTGCATCTCTAGAACTTGGCTTGACATTCCTTAAAATCACATTTGGCATATGCATTGTGTTAATATGATTGAGGCATCCTTTTGTTAGCTACATAGCCAAATGGCCACCTGACATTTTAACCTCTTTTTGCAAGCCCTTGCTAACCCTTTTTCCTGTCTTGTTGTTTACCCTATAAGTGCACACCCTTGGCCTTTACATAATTTCCTACCTTTAGCCAAGATAGAATGAGCAACAGTTCAGTTGTATGAGGCAGTTTCGTGGTCGATTGTTGAGAGTGAATAGTTGGTTTGTTGCTACAAGGGAAGTACATTGTTGAATATGCTTTCTATCCTTTTTATTCTCAAAGGTTATAACTTGTGACTACCGGGATTTAAGTTGCTCTTTAGATTTTCATGCTATTTATTAAAAAAAAAAGTTCAAAAACTAGGAATTCATAATAAAACAAAAGAAGCAAAACGAAAAAAGAAAAGGAAAAAAAGAAAGAAAAAAGAAAAAGAAAAAAAAAGAGAGAAGTTTTATTTTTTTTTAATTTTGGGTTTTGACTTGTATGTGGTACTCTATCCCGGTTTTCTTTTGTTATGGATGTTTTGTGTTCGTTTAAGGTTCAGTGTGGAGGTGTTGTATTGCGTGTAATGGAAATGTTGTTGCTCCTTAGGTACTTGGCTACTTAGCTCCACATTTTCCAAATGATTTCCCTCCTTACCTTAGCCTGAACCCCATTACAACCTTTTGAAAGTCCTCATGATTAGCATTTTTGCATGTTGTCCTCAGTGATAGAGGGTTGAGAGTCTTGCCAAGCTTATGGCAGTTGTATGCATTGGAATGAGTTTGAGTGAACCCTCATATTTCTAAACACATTGAGAGGAGTGTTCCCATTTACCTAAAGTGAGGATCTACTAGCTTCGCTAGCTCATCAATTGCTAAGGTGATACATGATTGTTTAGGGGTACAATATAGAGTAACTGGTTTTGTATCTTGGTCCTACGCTCATAGTATTGAAATAGAGTTTGCTTTGAAATGAATTTGACCTTATTGAGTCTCTATTATGCACCTCATTCTCATTAGTCTTGTTTACATGTGATATGAGATCTTTTCCACTATTGATTAATCTTGCTCATAAAGTCTCGCACCTTCTTTTCTTCATGGCCTTTCTTCATGAACTGGGGGCTTTCTCTTTCCCTCTGTTTCTTTTTTCAATTGGGGGCTGTCAGGATATAATTCATTTTGGCTTAGATTTCCTGATCATTACAGATTGCATCCAGGGTCAATTTTTTTTTTTTCTTTTTCTCCTTTTGCCCACCTTTTAGCAGTCAATCTAGGGTGCCTAAGAGTTGGCATTTCGTTCTCGTCTCCTCTCGTGGAAATTACACGTCAGTATTGTCACTTTCCTTCATATTTCATGGGATAGCAAGATCAAACTCTACTATCCAGGGGCGATAAGTTATAGCTGCAGAAAAATCCTAACAGATTTTTGTGAGGCTGAATGAAAAGTCCCCGTGGGTTTTCAAGAGCAAATGTTCATCATCAACTCTGCTAGCAACACTTTACATAAGAACAACTTTTTTTAAGCATGTTCTTCGCAGGCCAAGTCCCTATGATCCCTTACGGGGAAGATTGATCGTTCATGAAGCTTCAGAAAAACTGGGCAAACCATGGAAATTCAATGTCTTAAAGACAATGTCAAATATAGCAACTGGTGATCAGAATCAGCAACTATCCCCAAGTTATTAGCCACTGACTTATTAAGTCAGCAACTAAAAACTTACATTACCATTTTGAACTATGACGGCCTGATTCCACTCATAAAGTGGATACGTAGGAAGCTTTTTGAAGTCCGGCCCAAATAATTGAACAAATCATCTTTCAAGTGATCTGTCAAAAGGATATTATCCAGTTTCCGGGTCATGATCGAACAGGTTAAAGCAGAATTCTTGCACTCGAACCTCTTTTCTCATCAATTATTTATGTCTGACCGAAGTCTCGACAGACTCCATGTTGATCTAAGCTCTCGAGGTTCCCTCGAGATTCATAACTAGAGTGTTTCAAGATATCGATTTTCATGGATTAGATTCATCACATATTTGAAGGAGGGCTCGAAGCCGAGTTTACGAGTTAAAAATGCTTGTCGGATTTTGGTTCTCACCATTTGGAGCGTCCTGATATTTCAAGAGTCATCGACCACAGCTCAATACCTAGACTTTCTTATGCATTGCATGTGTGTCTTGCATCATCATAGATTAAAAGAGTCTACATAAGTGCATTAACATCATAGAGTCCTTTCTTTCCTTTATAAAAGATAAATGAACGATCTAAGCATTATACATGCTCTCGGTGTTCATCAATGGAGATCCAATTTATCACTGCCGAACTCAAGAACTGGTAGCTGTCTGATCAACGCGATTGCCAAAGTTCCCACTTTCATGATCAATGAAATGATAGCAGCGTGAAATCTTGCAAGGCATATCCCAAAACTCTTTTTCATTTTGGGTTAAGCCCAACAAGATGGTGAAACTTACACCGAACATCTCGCTAACTTTAGCGATTAGAGCAAGACTTCGAACGAGAGCATATCTTCAGCTGGCTCTAATTGGGTGCAAAGCTCTCGCAGAATTTCGTAACTTCACCAAATGAAGCATAATGGGGATTTCAAGTCCTTGCTGATTCCAAAGCAGAAATCTCTAAAGGTTTTACTAAATGTCAACACGAGCCAATGATTTGACTCAGGATCATCATGTAAAGAGTTAGAGGACGAACCAGCTAAAAAGTGACTCTCCTAATTCATCGGGATGCTTCGTCAATCCGCGAATTCTTCGTCGGGTCCCTCGCAGATTAAGTTATCAAGCCGGACTCCTGGATTCCTCGAGGATTCTGTCATCGAACATGACAGACTCAACTGAGCTAAAGCAATATCTTGTAGATTCCAACACAAGCATGGCAAGACTCATCTCGACTTAAACAAAGCTGTGCCAATTCCATCCAGGCGCTGATCCTCCAGCATCAAGTTGGAACCCTGAGTTCCTCGTCAACCCCCATCCGCCGACAGGGAGTTTTTTTTTTTTTCATTGGCTAGCAGGATTTTTTCCACTATCCTCATTTATACTTAAAGAGAAAATGTATATCATTTTCTAGGGGAGGCGACCCCGCGTTTTGACTTTTCTTTGATACTTATAAGTTTCGTTGTCTTCTTGTAGGTACCAATCCTTCAATATTTTTCGGGCTACCCCCGGGAAATTCATCAAAGCCTGGACGATTTCCAGCAATCTCAGGTGGACTACCTCCACATGTCATTGAAGTGTTCGGGCTATCCCCGAAGAGTTCATCAAAGCCTGGACAATATCCAGCACCAAAGCTAGCAACAGATTAATTACGAGAATTCTCAGTATTCAAGCTACCCTTGAATATTCAAAAGCCTGGACAACATCCAGCAAACAAATCAGCATCGGACTACCTCCGGTCAGAAGTCCAAACTACCCTTGGATTAATCAGCTTGGACGACCTCCAGCAATCAAGTCAACAATTCGGACTACCTCCAGTTGGCTACGAAAGTATACTTTGACTTTCGTCTTACTCAGACTCAGTCAAAGTGGGGGCTATCTGTAGACACCGAAAATGTGTCAGACAGATTTTTCAGCTTAACCCGGGGACGAGATTACGAGACCAAGCCTAAAAACAAAGCTCACGCGGATTTTCGGACCTGGCTCAAAAGAAGTTGGCACGGATTTTTGGACTGAGCTCAAGAACTGGGAATGGCGCGGATTTGCATTATCTGAGCCAAAATGAAAATTGCACGGATTTCACAAAATTTGGGCCAAAATCAGCAAGGTTGGCGCGGATTCTATAGATGGGCCTAACAGTCGGGTTGGCGCGGATTTCTGGTATCTGGACCAAATTGGGAAGGTTGGCGCGGATTTTGTTTTTGGGCCATAATATATAGATCGGCGCGGATTTATGCCCATCCCAGATTTTGAAGGTGGATCCACGCGGATCTTGAACTGGATCCGGATCCAAATAGAACCCAAGAATCCGCGCAGATTCGGGTCGGTCAGGATTGCGCGGATTCGCGATTTCGGCGGTTACTCTGCCAAGATAATCGATCAAAACCGCCTTGCAACCGCTGGGAGTGGCGCGGATTTCCTGGGTCGAGGGAATAACCGCTGCTACCAGCTGCCAGTTCTGGGGGTTATTTAAGGATCCGCGCGGATCCGATTTTGGGGGTTAGCAATTTTGAGCCCGGTGAGAGTTTTCCAGGCGAACTCAAATTTTCTCCTAAAAAACTTGATTCCGGCGAAGGTTTGCGAAATCCGCGCGGATTTCACCAGTTGGGCTTCTCGGCCACTTCAGGTCCACGCAGATTCCGGCCCACCCCAGACCACTTTGGTTCATCCGACCTGTACCGGACAAAATCCGCGCGGATTTTGGGTATTTTCATCTTTTCTCTTTTTCTCGTTTCTTAGGCCATAAATGTAATAATGTAGTCGGTAGATCCCCGCCCGCTGTAATTTAGTTTTTTTTGTTTCTTTTGTTATTTCATCCATTATGTGAACCTTATTATTCCATTCCGAATGCATGCATATTTTTCTTAATTCGTGACAACTCTTCTTTTTTTTTCTTTTTTTTTTAATATGTAAAACCCGACTTAGTAAGGGCCGCTTCGGCGGGCGGTGCAAGGGCATTCCCCTACACCGACACCTTTACCCCCGAACCCGTTCTTTTGGTTCGAGACCGGAGTCATAAAATTTAAGTTTTGTTAATTTTACTCTTAAAATTAACTGGCGACTCCTCTTTTTTAGGTTTGTTTATTTTCATTTTATTTTCATTTTTTTTCTATTTGGGTCGGCTTTTTTTCTCTTTTCATCTTTTCGTTTTGTTAAAAAAAAAAACTTGTTTCGGCCTAAACAGTGCCCGGATCCGCGCGGATCCAGGCCCGGGATCGTTTCTTTTTTTTTACTTTTTTTTCTTTTTTGTCGAATTTCGAAAATAACCCTCGAAAAGCCAAAAATCTTAAATTCATCCCTTTTAAAGATAAGCAACCCTACGTCGAATCGACCCTCCGTGGGGGACCGTGCCCTCCGGGCCGCGGGCCCTACAGCTATGCATACCTGGTGTTCATCTGAAATGATGCTTAGACCCACTCCAGTTGTCCCTTCTAAACAGTCTCTCAATTTTGCAAGAAACCACTCCCAACTATCACTATTCTCCCCCTCAACAACTGCCCATGCAACAGGAAACATTTGGTTCTTCCCATCCATCCCAATGGCCGCTAGTAAACATCCACCAAGGAAAGTCTTCAGAAATGTACCATCAATGACCAGTATTGGTCTACAACCATCAATCACACCCTTCACAAGAACTTCAAAGCAGACAAAGAACCTTTGGAAAGTTGGTTCTTCTGTTTTAGGATCAGCCTGAACTAAGAATCTGCTTCCTGAGTTTGACCTATTCAACTCCTCCATGTAACTACCAACCTTTGCGTAGTTGTCAAACATGGATCCATGTAACATCTTCTTGGCAACTTGTTTGGCTTTGAAGGCAGTCCAAGATTCCAAACAAATTCCATGATCCAACCTTACAGCTCTAATTAGCTCCTTCGCTGGCCAGTTTGGTTGAGCTTTGAACCTTTATAGATAATGTTTTGCAACCCATTTATATGTTAGTTGTGGATTTCTCCTCATGTTCCTTGAGCAGGTATGCGTGCCATCTACAGTTCTCACAACCCAACTTGACAATGCCTTATCAAAACAACAGTATAACCTAAACCCACATCCTTCTTTGCAAACAGCTCCTACTCTTCTCCTATTTGAATCTGATACACCGATTCTTATGCTTCTTCCTTGTGCAATTGCGTAAGATGCAACTGCATCTTTGAAACTTTTGGCCGAAGGAAATATCATCCCTACAGACCATTTTAACGTCATAAAGTTTGTGCTTCCATCATTAGTCGAATGTTTCCTCCTTTTCCTCAATAGTCTTGGAGTGTCATCATCATCATCATTTTCAGTATCTGCACATCTACTTGTGAAACCTCCTTCACTTCACCACCAAGGTATCTCAGTTCACCAAATTCATCAACCTGGAAGCGATCCCCATGGTGTATAACCAAAGTAACACCGCCATCCATTTGACCAGCAACCCTAAGCAAACCAAATTGCAAAAACAATTAATCATACTTCAATTACCCAAAATTCAAACACACAAACCCTAGAAAAGTCAATTTTCCTACAAAAAGGAATACCCATAATTCAATTACCCATAATTCACATACAATTGGCCAAGAAATTTCTTACCTTTACAAGAGAATTCACTTCTGTTACCGTCTTAATTGCTAGCGTCGTTGAATTCTCCAAGCTTTCTTCAATGGAGGCTTGGTTGTCCTCTCAAGGAATGGTGAGTATTGGTAAAAAAGAACGTCATTGAATGGCAGTAGATAGGAATAGTAAGTATTTTTTTAATTTTATATTTTTTTTAACAGTAAAGGAATGGTAATTTGGTAAGTGATATTTCCAAGTTTTGTTTTTGGGAGTTTAATTGCCAACTAAACGTGCTGACAAAGCAAAATAATTTTAAGCCACACTTTTTCCTTTTTTTTAAATAGTAGAAAAATCCACGTATACCATCTCCACGCCACATCAATTTTCCAGCGAGTTCAATTTGGTGGTGGACAATAAAAATAATAAAGGTCAAAGTTCAGATTACCCACAACACAATTGCAAGTTCGGATTATTTCCAATACCCCCAAAGTATGGATTATTTTTTTCCAATTTTCCTATATATTTCAATTAGAAGGATTTAAAGGCATTCTTCTTTACCATATATCTTATGAATTGAATCTAAGCTTGTTAGATCACTTTTTATCGATTATTTATAGCCCAATAATAAATCTAATTAGCTCGTTATACATGATAAAAATCTAAGCTCGTTAGACCACTTAAAACCATCTACGTTGAATCTAAATGCTAGCAATTTTTTAATTTTTAACAAACGTCTCTGCTCCTCCCTAACTCATATCTTGACTAAACATGATTACCTATTAAAAAGTATGCATCATGATATAAAGTATTAATATAATTCATTAAACTAAACAGTCCTCTTTTCCTTTTATGTTGTCGTAATAGTAGTTTATAATTGCATCGAAGCTTGCATAGATTGCCCTATTTAAAAAAAAAAAAAAAAAATAGCTTGCATAGATTTGAATGGAGGGATTAGTATACAATGAGGGTGGCAAATGCTCTGCACTTTGCTGTGATTTGCCTGTGCGACTTATGAGGACCATATTTAAGTTTCCTAGGGCACTACTTTTATTAATCCTATAGTCCTATATGATTATATTATTATCAATTTTCAAATGGAAATATAAATATAAAAGGGATTCCCAAGCAAGTTATAGACAAGTTTTAGTGTATCGGGGCAACAGGCCATTGCAGGTAGACGCTTCTATGTAAAAATAGAATACGAGGAAAATATGATTGTAACTTAAGAATATAAGATAGTTTGGTTCAGCCCTCGGTCCATGGAATACTGAGTTTCGGTATTTGATTCAGTCCCTGGACCGAATTAGACGATCGACCGAGGACTCAATCGAGGACCTAACCACAAACCAATTATTTTTTTATGGTTTTCAACTTTTCATTCCACTAATGTTTTTGAGTTTGTCAATCTCAAACCATCGGCGGCCCACAGCCCCCACTCCACCCTCCACCCGCCGTCATTGGATAACACCGCTAGCGCTGTCAAGGCCGTCAGAGCCATCGCCCTCCCTCCGCACTCAACGACTTCACCTACGCTCCCCACTCCCTAAATCCGTTGTTTTCTCCTCTACAGTCAGCCACCACACAGTCCACACTCAATCGGCCACCATCCAGCAGGTCACCACGCACAGTCAATCACTTCACTAATTCAGGTTTATTACAATTTTCTTAATTGTTTCCTTTCACTATTCTTCTACTATTATTGTATTTAAGAATCATATATATTCATATCTTTGCATTAGGTTTGTTGTCTTCTGTTCTTTTGTTAACAAGCAAAAATAAAATGAATTCTAATCCCTAGTTCTCTAATTCCCATTAGCTAGGCAAAGTTTAATCGCAGAACTTCCCCATAATATTGTCCATTCGGTCGGTCCAGTCCAAGAACGAAAAAAATTCAGTCCAGGCCAGTCCCCTTGTTCGGTCTTCAGTCCAGTTCAGTCCTAAACTAATGAACAACTCTAGTCCAACAGCAAGAATGACTAGCATACAATGTTTTTATCTGTACGTAGCAGTTTCAAAAGGGTGGGAGTTGCATGAACAAGTGGATCTGAACGACGCTTTTTTAACTGCATATTTGCAAGAGGAAATATATACGAAAATGCCCCTACAATTTAGTAAAAGACGCTAACAAAGTGTGTAGGCTACATAAATCTTTATATGGGTTCGGTAAACTCATAGAAAATGGTTCACTAATATTTTCTTAAACTTTCTTTCATTTGGTTTCAGTCGTTCATATGTCAAGTATTCATTTTTCACATATTGTAATGGAACCGTATTCATGGCTCTGTTAATTTATGTCGATGACATAATTCTTGACCGTAATAATTCAAAGGTTTTTCGAAAATTTATCTGAAGAAGTGCTTAAAAGATCTTTGAGGTTTGAAATATTTTTTGGATATCGGAGTTGCTCAAGGACCTTAGGGGATGGTCATCTATCAAAGAAAATATGAATTGAAAATTCTTAACTATTAATCATGAATTTAACGAGACAAAACCAGTTGAGTTTCTTATTAATGAAGAAAATCAAAAGCTAGCCTTAGGCCCTGTTCTTTTCTGCGGTTGGCAAACTGCGGTACCACAGCTCACCGCAGTTTGCCACAAATCATTACTTTTCTCTCTCCTCACTCTTCTCTCTCCTCACTCTTCTCTCTCTTCACTTTTCTCCTCTACTTTTTACATTATCTCTCCTCACTTACCCCACATATCAATAACCTACCACAATTTCACCACACCCCACCACAATTCCACCACACACCACCACACCACACCGCAAAATACCGCAGAAAAGAACAGGGCCTTAACAAGATGAAGCAATTCTTCTTGATGCAACAAAGCATATAAGACCTGTGCATAAGTTGATTTATTTAACCGTGATTTGGTCGAACTTAACATATGTCATACATGTGTTATTTCAATTTATGCACTCCCATCGACTAGAACATTTGGAGATAACACCCTTGATGGAAGTCTTGGAGCTAGTATATTCTTAAAAGCTCAAAATAATCTTCGATTATACAAAGGTTGTTATTCCGATAGGGGAGCATGTCCACTTACTAGACAATTATTGCCTAGATTTTTCTAAAATTGGGTAGATCACCTATCTTATATAGCACAAAGAAAATACCAGAATACCTCGATCCTCAATAGAAACAGAGTACATGTTTAGGGCAGTAGCAATAACTGAATTAATTAGTCTACATAGTTTTCTCACAAATCTTGGGGTATTTTCCTAAGCAACTTATGAAGCTCTTTTGTGATAGTCAAGCTGGGATGTAAATAGCTAAGATTTGAGTGTTTCATGGTCACACCAATACATTAAAATATATTGTCATTTTATTAGTAAAAAACTTGCCGCAAAGATTCTAGCTTCAATCTCACCATTTGACTTCCCAATACCAACCCACAAATATTTTTACAAGACATAGCAGTTCAAGTATCTCAAAAGCACGTTGGGCATTATTGATATGCATGCATCATCATAACTTAATTTCAGCAATTTCAGGCCCGGTTTTTTTTTGCGATTGGCAAACTGCGATATCACAACATACCGTAGTTTGCGACAATTCACCACACTTTAACACAAATCATGAAAGGTAAAAAATTTCACCACACCCACCACAATTTTACCACACCTCACCACACTATACCGCAAAATACAGCAAAAAAAAACAGGGCCTCAGTAATGAAACTAATGATGGAAGGTAAAAAATTAAATAAACAATAGTAAATATCAAGCAATGGAGTACTTTATAACAAGTTAAATCAGTTTATACATCCCAAAAGATTATTACTTCAATCCCTCGATTTTGAGTATGGATAAAGCATAAAATTCAGCATCTCGCACGACTCACCAGTAACCTTTAGAGCCCTTTATTTTCTTTTTCTTTTTTTATCGGGGTTTGCGATTTCTTTTTTCTTTTCTAGGGGCATTATTTATTCCCTTTGGCTTTGGGTGCATGATTCGCCAGTTTGAATGTATGTGGCCATGGGAAAGTGAATACTATACTCTTGCCTTTTACCTTTTAGTGTGAAAAAAAGAAATTGTGAGCCCGGGGGCATGGTGCTCCATGGGCCCATCCAATTTTTTTATAATATATTTATTTTATCAATTTAAAATTAATTTTGTTAATGTCCCTTTTTAACTAAAAAATTTTCATAACATATTCTATCAAAAAATAAAGTTTTATATTTAATAGATAATATTTTTTGTTATTAATCCAATAATAGTATTTTTATATGCTAAAATATTGTATATGTCGAAAAATTAATGACGACAACAGATCATTAATATGGAACGGAGGAAATATTTTGAGTCATTTTTTAATTTTTTTCTCAAGCATAATAGGTGTCTTAAACTCACAATATTCAATTTAAAAATTATGTACATTGTGATATTACCAGTAGGGGTGGCCATCTCAAACCTAAACCGGAATGTGAACCGCAAAACTGGTAAAACCAAACCGGTAAAAGCGGTTAACCGAATTGTTTTTTGTGTAAAAGCGGTTTAGGTTAACCAAACCGCTTTGACCGGTTTAGGTTTAGGTTTTAGATTTTTCAAAAACGGTTAACCGCGGTTAACCGGTTTTAACTTTAAAAAAAAAAACTACTGGCTGAGTGACTGCCTCTGCCTTATCTCATATCTGTGACTGACTTCAAATAGAATTTGTGAATTTTTTTTTATTTTTTTAGTATATTTAAGCTGAAAATCGAAAAAACCCTAATTCTCTCAAGTGTGTTGTTGGGCATTGCCGGCTTGCTGCGTGCCCCACTTCCTCATAACAAATTAACAATGATATAACTCTCACAGTCTTTAGTAATTGTTTATTATAAATTTCCATTGAAGCGTAACCCGTGTATAGAATACGGACGAACCGTGTAAATTTTGGTTTGGTTTAAGTTTCTTAATTTTAAATACGATTAACTTTTTCCAAATAGCGGTTTCAAGATTTGGTTTAGGTTTTCAGATTCCAAAAGCGGTTAACCGCATAATGCGGTTTCGGTTTAGGTTTCCGAAATCCAAAAACGGTTAACCTCATTGCGGTTAACCGTGGTTGAGGTTAACCGGTTTTGGCCACCCCTAATTACTAGTATATATTTCTCAACATTTATCTACTGGTTTATAAGTATTCGTGGTGGATGTTATGAACATTCATCTGCTAGTTTATGAGCATTGTAGTTTATGTTTATGAGCATTCATGTATTGTTTAATGAGCACTCTAGTATATATTTATGAGCATTGTATTTTTAGGTTTATGAACATTCATGTACTAGTTTATGAGCACTCTGGTATACATTTATGAGCATTGTATTTTAGGTTTATGAGCATTCATGTACAGGTTTATGGGCACTCTGATATAGATTTATGATAATTATAGTTTGGACTTAAGAGCCTTCATGTACTGGTTTATGAGCACTCTGCACTCTAGTATATATTTATGAGAATTGTAGTTTAAGTTTATGTGCATTTATGTACTAGTTTATGAGCACTCTAGTATAGATTTATGAGCATTGTAATGTAGGTTTATGAGCATTCATGTATTGTTTATGAGCACTCTAGTATATACTTATGAGCATTGTACACTACAAGATGGACGCTCAGATGCGACCGTCCGTTGTGACCGTTCAATGAACGGTCGCATTTTTTTTTCGGGCGACCGTTCATTTGCGACCGTTCAATGAACAGTCGTATTTTTTTCGGGTGACCGTTCATTTGCGACCGTTGAATTAAACGGTCGCAAAATTTGTGACCGTTCAATGAACGGTCACAAATTTTGTGACCGTTCAATTCAACGGTCACAAATTTTGTGTCCGTTCATTGAACGGTCACAAATTTTGAATTGTAAAATTTGTGATCGTTCATTGAACGGTCAATAATTTTGCGACCGTTCAATTGAACGGTCACAAATTTTGCGACCGTTCAATTAAACGGTCGCGCGTTTGTTATTAAATGTCAGAACGAAACTCGCCCTTCCTATTCCGGCCCTAATTTCCTCATCTTTCTCTTTCTCGATTCTCCCTCATCTCACCGATTCTCTCTCTTTCTCACTCTTCTCTTCTCCATTCCCCTAAACACTCAAAGCGATCTCCATCACATTCTATTTCTCGTCACATGAAGCCCGACATGCAACACAAAGTAGCAAGATCGAGAGCCTCCATCTAAATGTTCAATGGAAGAGATCGAACAGTTGAGCTTTGTGGAAGAATTGAGCAATTCAATTATAAAAAAGGGAGTAGAGAAGCCGAAAAAGGTGTAGACGGTCTGAAAGATTTCGTTTTTAGGTTTAGGGTTTAGATTAAATTTAATTTTGCATGTTTAATTCAAATTTTTTTATTTAACATCTTGTAATCTCGGATCTTAAGTTAATGTAATTAGATCTGAATTTTGATACTTTCAAAAGTTTAATACATTCTCTAGGTTGATTGTTCCTCTTTTCTTGTTTCTTATTTGCTTGATTTCTGGGTTTGTCTTGATTTTCTGTGGATGTTTTATTTGATTTTTTTTATGTTCATGTTCAAGTTTCTGGGTTTAATATGTTGGGTTGCTTGATTCGTGTTCATTTTTCCCTTCTCCCTTGTTCGGGATCTAGTTTCAATTTCTGGATTGGATTGTAATTGGGTTATTTTTCCGAGTAAGTTTGATTGAAAAAAAGATTCGAAAATTTTGTGACCGTTCAATTGAACGGTCGCAAATTTGTGACCGTTGAATTGAACGGTCGCAAATTTGTGACCGTTCATGAACGGTCGCTTCGTTTTGTGACCGTTCATGAACGATCGCCTTTTTTGTGATCGTTCATGAACGGTCGCAAATTAGCGACCGTTCATTTGAACAGTCGCCCGACCCCTCGAACGACCAATCAGACGCGACCGTCGTGAACGGTCGCAAATTAACGGTCGCGCGCCCTCTGGCGCGACCGTTCAAGCCTAATTAAGACCGTTCACAGCGGTCTTATTTCTTAGACCTTCTTGTAGTGGTAGTTTTGGTTTATGAGCATTCATGTACTGGTTTAATTTATGAGCACTCTAGTATAGATTTATGAGCATTGTAGCTTAGGTTTATGGATATTCATGTACTGGTTTATAAGCACTCTAGTATAGATTTATGAAAATTATAGTTTAGGTTTATGAGCATTCATGTACTAGTTTGTGAGTAATGAGCACTCTAGTATAGATTTATGAGCATGTAGTTTAGGTTTATGAACATTCATGTATTGATTTATGAGCATTCTAGCATAAATTTATGAACATTATACTTTAGGTTTATGGTCATTCATGTACTAATTTATGAGCATTCTAGTATAGTTTTATGAACATTGTAGTTTAGGTTTATGAGTATTCATGTACTGGTTTATGAAGACCCTAGTATAAATTTATGAGCATCTATATTATCAATTATGAACATTGTATGAGATATGTTATGAGTTAGACCATTAGAGATTATGAGCAAGATTATTACTAATTGTGAACATTTATCTATTGATTTATGAGCATTCATATATTAATTTATAAACATTATAATTTAGCTTTATGAACTTTCATATAATGATTTATAAGTATTGTAGTAAAAAATAAAAAGTATGACACACAAAAACATTTTAAAATATAATATTATACGAAAGAAAAAAAAAAGAGCAACGTGATCCCGGGCTCACCATCGTCTCTTTGCTTTTAGTGCCTTCCTTTCGTATTATTTATCATCTTTAGATGAGGATATGGAGGCTAATCCATAAAAAGATAGGAAAGTGAATGTTATACTATTGCCTCAATTCCATATTATTTGTTTTTTTTGAAAATTATGCAATCTAACTTAGAAAATTTTGACCATAATTTCTCAATATATATAATGGTTTGTCAAATAAAATTACAACCATTACATCCGTAACGAAAAATATTATTCGAAAATAATAATAATTGTAATTATTAATAAAATATTATATAAGAAAGTTATCAACTAAATAGTAACATGGGAGACCGTGCTAATCAACAAAATGACAAATAATATGAAACGGACAGAATATATAATATAATATAATTAGACTTGTAAATTCGGGCGGATGAGCGGGTTACGGATCGATCGTACATCGGGTTTGGGTAAATAGGGGCCGGTGTATTTCAGGTAAATACGGGCGGTGTATTCCGGTTTTTGATCAACCTAACGTGTTATAATTGTGACATTTTTCCGCTTTTTCTTTCAAAAGTTTGTTTCTAAAAATTATTTTTGGTACAATATACATAATAAAATACGATTATCTTCTATTACCGATAGATTGTTGTAAATATTTCAACTTAAATTAGAGAAATAACATATGAATGAGTTGCGATTATAGTTTAATAGTGATAAATTCCAACAGAAGTCTCAAATTCTAATAGATTTGAACGGAAAAAATAAAGTTTCCTAATAAACGGACAGATCGAGTTTGACCCACTAATGCGGGTTTTCGAGTTCGAATCAAGAAAATCATATTGAAAATTCCAAATATTCCGAGCAAATTCAAGATTGACCGGCATAAATAATATATAATACAATAATAAAAGTGATGGCGGTTAAAGGTGGATTAATGCCCAGAAAACAGGATGCCTGTGCCAATGAGCCACGGCAGTGAAGTGTCTACAGCTGTCATAGGGTATGACGCTGAGGTCGGACTGACTGGCCCAGCTGGACTTCCTGGCAGCTGGCTACGTGTTAATGTGTTTATGTCCGCCCCTCCCCCCACAACACTACTCAGTTTTGCTTTTAAAACCTAGTGTACTGCGTACTGTGTACTGTCCAAGCACCATCTCGTGATCTCTTTTAATTCCCTTTCACTCTCTCTTACCATTCTATCTTATCATCATTCATAATATATTATGGTCATACATGCCCTGTACTTTTAAACAATCCTACCCTATCCAATTTCATCTAAAACTCATTCTACCAGACAACGCAACTTGGACGTCAAACATACAACTCCCATATATCCTTGTTTAAGTTTACCCTTTGTATTTAGGTTACTAGTATATTAATTTATAAGGAAGCAAACATGTCTTGAATTAAGATGTATTTTAAATATGTAAAAAAATAACTTTTATATATTTGTGAGTGTTACAAAAATCAAACTAATAAAAAAGCTTATTTTTAGTAATTTGCATACATACAAATATAACTTTCAAAGTAATTCAAGTGTAATTCATGATGGTTTAGAAGTATTTTCATTCATTTACCCATAAAGTATATCCCATTATAATTCACAACGGCTACATTTATGCTTAGTGACCCTTGATGTTTTTATATTTTGTTGTTACTATTTGCAGCTATATGCAACATTTGTTGCAATTTCTTGAACCCATTTGATCATTAAAATAATTGAAAACGAAATTGAAAAGAATAATATGTAATAACTTAACAGCATACTTCCTTTATTTCATATTGATGGACGCTTTGACTAATTTTAATCATTAATTACCTATAAATTACAATATATTACAATATAAAATTACTATCATTAGAAAAATATTTTACCCAAAATTACAATGAAGATAATTTCATATTGTAATTTGTAATAATTAATAGTCAAAATCTAATCAAAGTGTCAATTAATATGCAATAGAGGGAGTATGTTGTTAATACATCACTAAATGAAGTATATATTACAAATTAATAAAAGGATTATTGGATGATAATACACTAAACTTTACGGGTATTGGACAATAATGCACTGAAATTTTTTCTTGTACTCTAATACACTAAACTTTGAGGGTATTAGACAATAACGCACTCAGACCAATTCAACTGGTGATTGACGCGGTGACTGTCATACTTTGAGGTGTCGTTTTTCTATTTTTTTATTCAGAAAAAACATTTTTCGTGTAAGAAAGTACACATAAGCAAGATGACTAATATATTTTTTTGGAAAAGAATAAAAAAACGATACATCAAAGTAGGACAACCACCGCGTCAACCAACAGCTGAATTGGTATGAGTACATTATTTTCCAATACACTCAAAGTTCCGTGTCTTAAAGTCCAAGAAAGAAGTTCAATACATTATTGTTCAATACCTCTAAAATTAAATGTATTATTATCCAATAATTTTTACTAAAATTTAATTAAAATAATAATTAAGAAAATAGGATGAAGGGAGTCCTCATATTCATGGAAACAATGGTTTAAGATTACATCCATTGATGTTGACTACTTAGATAATGCCCATGCATGCCAATACAATAATACATAATCACATATGTGGGCCTCCACCAAATGTTAGCTGTGCCTGTGTGTGTTATGGAGCGCGTATGGTTCCCATTCCTTCATCCTTCTCACTTTCCCTCCTCAGAAAGCCCCGTCCACGTCACCACTCCTTTGCCAGCTAGACCTTTCTCTCCTTCCCATACATTTTTCAAATTTTAATTCAGAACCCCAAAAAAACACACCCAATGAAACAGCCTGTCAGCTGTCACCTATTCCCCCTCTTTTCTGAAGCTAACGTCTATCTCATTCAATTCACCTTTCCTTTTCCCAATCATACCCCTCAACCTACTCCACTATACTCTCCCCCTCAAAAAGTTTCCCATCCCAAGGGCATTTCCGACATTTCAAAAACCCACTCGAGCCAGACTTGAGCAGCTAAGCTGTGTACTCTCTGTTCTCTGCTTGGATATTAGCATTTGCCAGTAGTCTTTTCTGGCAGCACATAATTTAACTCAAACCGCATCCTATGTGTCTCTTTCTTGGTTTCTATATAAACCCCATTCCACCTCACTCTTCTACTCATCCAATCCCACTTCTTCTTTACTTACCAAAACTAGCAAAAACACTTACAAATACAATGGCATCTAACACTCAAAACTTCTTACCAGTAATCACCCTCATCATATTCTCCATCCTCCAAATCTCCACAGCCAGAACGCTGAACAACGAGCAGCAACCTGTGGTATCCGACCCATCAGCCTCCTTCCTCGAATACCACCGCGGCCCGCTTCTTTCCGGCAAGATCAGCGTCAATCTGATCTGGTATGGCAAGTTCAGCCCCTCCCAGAGAGGCATCGTCTCCGACTTCATCACCTCCCTGTCCACCACCTCCGACCACCTCCCCTCCGTCGCCACGTGGTGGTCCTCCATCGGAAAATACTACCACTTGGCCAACAAGAAGTCCTTCCCTTCGTTTTCCCTCTCGTTAGGGAAGCAGCTCATGGATGAGTCCTACTCGCTGGGCCACTCCTTGACAAACAAACACCTCGTCGAGCTGGCATCCAAGGGGGACCACCATGACGCCATCAACGTCGTCCTGACCTCGTCCGACGTGGCTGTCGAAGGGTTCTGCTCCAGCCGCTGCGGGACCCACGGATCCTCCTATGGGCCGGTGACGGCCCACGGGAAGCGGCCCAAGTTCGCGTACATCTGGGTGGGGAACTCGGAGACCCAGTGTCCGGGGCAGTGCGCGTGGCCCTTCCACCAGCCCATCTACGGCCCACAGAGTTCCCCCCTGGTAGGCCCGAACAACGACGTGGGCCTGGATGGGATGGTGATAAACTTGGCCAGCTTGTTGGCTGGTACGGCGACCAACCCGTTTGGGGACGGGTTCTTCCAGGGTCCGAAAGAGGCACCGTTGGAAGCCGCCTCTGCTTGTCCTGGGGTGTACGGTAAGGGGGCGTATCCGGGTTATGCGGGGGAGTTGTTGGTGGATGAAACTACCGGTGCGAGTTACAATTCGAATGGGGTGAATGGGAGGAAGTATCTGTTGCCTGCTCTCTATGATCCTGCCACTTCTAAGTGTTCAACTTTGGTCTGAGAATTGAAAATTGATGTAGCAAATTAGATAGTGAGTAGCAGGGATTAATTAATGTTACAGAAATTAAAACAAGGGTTATTGATTCATTTGTTTGTAGGAATTGGTTTCGCTTGTAATGCGATTTTGTAATAAAGATTGAGCAAATTCATTGGTTTGCTTTCATATCGTATGTTCTCTGTGTCCATCATCTTGATTTTGTGTTGGTTTTGCTCAGTTAGTGTAGTGAATTTCACAGTAACCTTGCTAAATTAAGTTGAGTAATGGGTGTAACGAAATGACAAATAATTATCTGTTTTATTTTATCAGAGTCCTTGGCATTGTTATTGGACCATAACACTAAGGCTATATTCTTTGAATAAGATAGAATCATCTTTGGATGGATTGGATTGAATTGGATAAGTTATGATCCTTATTTTAGGAATTGTGTTTTTAGAATGTATTTTTTTTTTTTGGAATTGGGTAAGGTTTGGATGGAATTGAATTGGAAAGACTTACCAATCCTAAAAACATAGCCTAAATAGCAGTTGAAAATCTCAGTTAGCAGAGTGAAAAACGGGAACACACCGAGTCTCTTTCAGGAAAAGCAGGGTTTAAATAAGTACAAACTCTGATTTGTGTTCTACTTTCAGTCATTAATATCTCGTCTGCTCCTTACTAAAATGTCAAAAGTGTGTAAATACTTTATCCATTTCATATTATTTGTCATAATTCTAATTTATGATTTTTGTTGCTATTATTTGTGTCTTTTGAAAATATCATTAAATTTTATAAATTTCGTGCATTAAATTTCTTAATATATACAATAATTTATTATATAAGTTTATTGGTATTAAATTTATAACAAAAAATATTATAATATCATAATTATTAAATAAATATTATATAAAAAAATTATCTATCAAATAATAATGTTCGAAATTATAACGGTTAACTGAATGACAAATAATATGAAATAGGAGAGTAGTAAAATTTTTAAAGTTTATCCCATTGTAGTTAAATGATTTATTAAAAGAGTTTTTGGATAATAATATACCAACTTTTGGGGGTGTTGGTTGGATTGTAATATATCAACTTTTACTATTGGACAACAATATTTTTGATCTTTATAACTAAATGACATTATTATACCAACAGTAACTAAGGAGATGGTAAACTAATCTCCATGCGCGCTAACATGGCTGGCTAAGGGGAAAAAAACTATCCTAAGCCAATAACCTCATTAACCCCTTAGTTTTTCTCACTAACCTACATTACCCCTTAGTACGAAAACTAGTTCACCACCTCGTTAATCACTGTATTAGGGCCAAAATTTTTTTAATGCAGGTTAGTGAGAAAAACAGATGGGTTCACGGGGTTATTGGGTAAGGGCCGGTCATTTCCCTTCGCCTATCATGTCAGAATCGAGACCAATTAACCAATTACTACTCCCTAGTCACTGTTGGTATAATAATCCGACCTAAGTATAAAAGTTAGGGATATTATTGTCCAATAATAAAGGCCGGTATATTACAATCCAATAACCCCAAAGGTTAATATATTGTCATACAATATCCCGTATTAAAAAGTTATCCTTTGGTTAAAATTAGTAAATACTTTATCCATTTTATATCATTTGTTTCTTTATGCGGTCATTGGTTTTTTAGTGTAAGGAGGTGGTATGTAAAATAAAATAAGGTAAAATTGGGTAAATAAAGTAATTAAAGTATTCAAATACCACATAAATTATTTATTTTTTACTTTTTAAATAAATATGTGAGTTGAATAAAGAATTTTAAATATAAATCATCGAACTTGTTCCTTTAGATGGCAAGGTAAGACAATGCAAGGTAAAGTAAGATAAAACAAAAAAAAAATTACTTAGCTTGCAAAAGAACGAGGCTAACTGACTTTATCTTTCTCTTAGTATTTATCATTTTATTGGTGATCATGACGCGGACATAAGGGTTTGTGAACTTCTTAAAGAATCTGGCACAATGTGGAATGTTGGGAAGCTCGATAACATGTTTAATCAGCGTGACAATGACCTAATAATGACAATCCCATTGAGTGAACGACAGCCCAAAGATGAAAGAGTGTGCTGTTACTCAAACAATAGCGAGTTCTCGGTCGCCTAGGCCTACTGGCTGGGAACAACGATAGATGCAGAACTCTCTAATGATTTCTGGCCGAATATGTGGAGGGCCAACCTTACACCGAAGGTGAAGCACCTAATATGGAGAATCTACTCAAATACGCTACCTACCAAGACCACTCTTTTCGTAAGTCTTGTGGGATAGGATAACAATTGTCCCAGGTGCAGGAATGCGATAGAAAGCCCTAAACATGTCCCGATTGACTGCGTGAAGATTATGACCCTATTTGGCAACCAACTGGTAGCAGCTGTTAGCTGTAAGCTGATAGATATTTGGATTAGCCGTTGACTTTAACTGTTTGGGTTAACTGATTATAGAAAAAGTGTTTGGTAAAGTAGCTTTTTGAGTAACTCAAAAAGCTTCATCAAGTAACTTTTTGGAAACTAGCTTATTGGGTCCAAAAAGTTAAAATAAAAACCACTTACCAAACACCTCAAGTAACTTTTTAACATTGGTCATAAAGCTAAAAGCTATCCAAAAGCTAAAAACTACCTAAAAAGTTGGGTAGCCAAACACCCCCTATGCAATTTTGGGAGATGGAGGTTGCGACTGCTTGGGATGCGGCAGGATAGTAGGAGGATATGAAAAACATTATGAAAGTGTGGTGGAGTAATTCGGAGGAGCATAATCTTGAGAGAGCTTGTTTTCTACCGTGGCTTTCATGGAGAGCGAGGAATGATGCTGTTTTCCAGAGGTTTGAGCTCCATGAAGGTTTTATTAGGGGTAGGTTGAATAACTTGGTAATGGATTTCATAAAAGTAAGAAGGAAGAAGCTAAAGAGTGTAGGGGTTGAGAGCCAAATGCAAAGAGTATGGCAACCACAATGCCCCAACTTTGTCAAAATAAATATTGATGCTCGCTGTGATAGGGCAAAGGGTGTAGGATTGGGTTTCGTAATTAGGAAAACTTGCTGGGAGAGGTGGTGCTTGCGACAACAAAGTACATCAGAGCTAGATGGGCACCTAATATAGTAGAAGGGCCGAAGGGGCGGTAGCAATCTACGGACTAAAGTTGGCTCGAAGATTCGATTATGACAAGGTGATATACTGGAGTCGAACAGCCTGCAACTCATTACAAAGGTTTGTCAGCGATAATAGGCCGAGGAATTTTTGATTTAGTGGTCAAAGATGTGATATATAGTTTGTGGATAATGTGTTAAATTGCGGTAAATGTGATATACATAGTTATTAAAATCCAGATTCTGATATACGATCCTACGATTTTATGATCTTAAATCCTTGATGCAATTCAACTGTCTACACTCCGATCCATGGTCATATGTGGATTAATTCTGCTCCTAACTATCCCATCAATCTGAATTATTCTAACAATCTTGGGGATATAATACTATAGAAAAAAACAAGAACATTAATTGAATAAAGTTATAAATGAATGACTTTTTTTTTCAGGGCCTTGGTGGGGGATTGTAAGTTCAAAAAGTAAAGTGCAAAAATATTCAAATTTAGGGAAATTGGATTCTAATAATACGAACTTTCGGCTATGTAAGACTTAATAATACAAACTTTCGATTTGGTTCTTGAAGCATCCCACCGCTGAGGACCTCATCGGCATAAGACCAGAGGACCTCACTGCAGCACACTCCAAGGCTCTCAACCGATCACATCGAGATTTTGTTTGAAAGACAGAAAATTTGGGAAGTATTCGTTGCAAACTCTAGAAAATACTTTCCATCATTTTACTTGATATGATACACTAACTACTAGCTTCCATATTTCTAGATACTATTCGGATGGAAAGGAAATCAAGATAAATCAAGGGGATCTTCGAAGATAACTCAAGAATGGCAACTATCTCTGGGAAGATATTGACGCCGTTGCTGCCTCCAACAAACACACATATATATATTCGGATACACTCCTACTTTCAAGTGTGGATTTTCCAAGCAAGTAAAATCGATCGTAAGAACTTTAAGAGAGAAAGTTCTGAGTAGGAATATTTGAGAGAATATTCTGAGAGTAGCCATTCGTGTGTATTGGTGAGATCTTGTAACCAATGGTGTTCCTGTTGAGGACCTCATAAGGTCGTATAAACATTTGAGTTCAGTGATCTTCTGTCAAGTGAAGTCACTGTGTAAAATTGCCTCGTCTGTGAGGCCTCAAGATCAGAAAACACTACCCGCCTCTCTCGCTTTGTCGTGGCCGAGGACCTCACAATCCTCTTCTCAGCCGAGTTGTAACCTCCTCCTTAAGCACTTTTATTCAATAATAAAGAAGTTATTTTCAGTATCTAAAAGTGCTATTTAACTTTTTTGTGTTGTTTAAAGTGCATAATTTTTTCATAACCCTAATCACCCCCCTCTAGGGTTATTTCAATTGGTATCAGAGCAGGTCCACAGATCTGAAGAGTCTAACAACTCGTGATAAAGATCATGGCCGGCCTCAACACAACCGAAGCCCCTCAAGGTCGCTCATGGACAAGGGCACCTCTTCTTACTGGAGAAAACTATAGAATGTGGAAAAGACAAATGAAGATCTTCCTCAGAAACCAAGATGAGGACCTCTGGATCATTGTCACTGAAGGCGATTTTCCTACCCCCGCATAGAAGAGTGCTGCAAACCAGGATGTCCCAAAAGAAAGATATGAGATGACAGCTGATGAGCTCACCTCATTGGGAAAAAATATTCGGGCTTTAAATTTGTTGTATTGCAGTTTAAATCCAAATGATTTTGAACGTGTCTCTAACTGTGAAAATGCCAAACAGGTTTGGGAATACTTAGTCACCTCATATGAAGGTACAAGCCAAGTTAAAGATGTCAAACTGGACATTCTCGTCCAGAAATATGAGGCCTTCAAAATGGAAGAAGAAGAATCCATTGAAGAAATGTACAAGAGATTTAGCAGTATTGCTAATCACCTCAAATCGCTTGGAAAAAACTATTCAAATGAGGAACAAGTCAGAAAGATCCTCAGATGCTTGCCAAGAAGAAAGTCGGGTCCAAAGGTCACAACCATCGAAGAAGCACAGAATTTGAAAGTCCTCAAGCTAGAAGAACTCATTGGGAAACTGTTGGCCCATGAGATCCAATTGAGTGACCTCACAGAGCCTAAAGGAGTTGCCCTCAAAGCAGCCAAAGATTATGATGAGGAATCAGATGAGGATGAAGAAGACACAATGGCTATGCTGGCAAGAGGCTTCAGAAAACTATACAAGAAAAATCCAACCTTTCGAGGCTACCTCAAGGATGGACAATACAGAAAACCAAAAGGTAAGGCCTCTATGAAAGATGAATATGACCCCTTCGCTTGTTATAGTTGTGGCAGCACAGAACACTTGATTAAAGACTGCCCTCGTGCGAGAAAGAATAGAGATAAAAGAATCATAAGGCCCAGAACACAACAACGTAAAGCTATGCTTGCAACGTGGAGTGACAGTGACTCAAGTGAGGATAACAGCGATGTTGATGAAGTTGCAAATGTCTGCCTGATGACTCAAATGAATGAGGAACCAGAAACATCCTCACACCAAGAAGAGGTAAACATTGATGACCTCAATCTCTCACCTTTACATCTCGCTCATAAATGCTTGCATCTGTTTAAATATTCCAAATCATTGATTGAAAGGGTCAAGTATCTCACCCAGCATGTTCAAAGTCTCAGTGGGGCCAATAATAACCTAAACTCTCAAAATGACCTCCTCTTCACAGAAAGCAACAGACTATCCCTTGAGGTCAAAGACTGCTATAAGACCATTACCCAACTATCCAATGAGGCAGTCACCGCTTCTCATCCCTACAACAATAAATTGGCCTTTACATCTCCTCCTTTCCAACCTCAAGCCAATTACTCCACAAACCATTCTCCAAGAGGACCTCTCCTCCCTACTCCTAAACTGACTTCTCACATAAAACAACATCACAAAAACTGTCCTAAAGCTCACCCTCAAATGACCTCAAAGCCTTCTCCGAAAACCTCTCCCACAACTCATGCTCCAAAAACCTCTCGAGACAAACTCCCAAATTCACCTAAAGCCTCTAAGTTTTTTTAAGTTGGTGAAATCTAGATCCCCAGACCTAATGATGTAACTTGTCTGTCAAAATCCAAGAAAGGTATAATGTCCTCTGATGCAGGTATGCCTCAAAACTCACAGCTACCTATGGTATTTGGACAGCGGTTATTCTCGTCACATGACCGGAGATCCAACTAAGTTTTGCGAACTGAAAACCAGCAAAACCGAGAAAGTTACATTTGGAGACAAAAGCCAAGGCAAGATCCTCGGCATTGGGAAGGTCGGTAAGGATCTCAACAATTCATTGCATGATGTATGTCTAGTAGAGGGTCTAGAATATAATTTGCTTAGTATCTCTCAGTTTTGTGATAAAGGTAATAGAGTCAGCTTTGACAGAAATAAATGTATAGTGTCTACAGAGTCACATCAAGTCATATTGCATGGTCATCGTATGAACAATGTATATGTTATAGATCTGAGTGAATCCTTTGAGGACCTCTCCTGCCTTAAGGATGGAACTGAGGAAACATGGTTATGGCATCGACGCCTAGGTCATGTTAGCATGAAAACATTATAAAAGTTGCATAAGTCAGACCTTGTCCGAGGTCTCCCACCTCATAAATATGAGAAAGATCGGGTTTGTGATGCATGTGCCAGAGGCAAACAAACAAGAACATCCTTTTAACCTATCAAGTCTGTGACCACCTCAAAATGTCTTGATCTCCTCCATATGGACCTCTGTGGTCCCATTCCCTATAAAAGTCTTGGCGGAAGTTCATATATTCTTGTTATTATAGATGATTTTTCAAGATTTACCTGGGTGTTCTTTTTGAAAAGCAAAACAAAATCTTTTACGTACTTCTCAAAACTATACAAACAACTCAAGGTCCTCACAGGAAACTCTATCAAAGCAATAAGGACAGATCATGGCAGGGAGTTCGACAACAAAGATATGTTTGGAACATTTTGTGCCGAAATGGGAATTACTCACAACTTTTCCGCTCCAAGAACCCCCAACAAAATGGAGTTATTGAGAGGAAAAATCGCACATTGGAGGACAAGGCAAGAACAATTATATGCGACAACAATCTTCCAAAATTCCTCTGGGCAGAGATCATCAATGCATCAAACTATATTCTAAATGAGTGCACCATTCGGTCCATTCTGAAAAAGACTCCTTATGAACTATTCAAAGGGAAGAAGCCAAGCATCAGCCATCTCAAGGTCCTCAGCTGCAAATGCTTTGTTCACATCAATGGAAAGAAACCAACAAGTAAGTTTGATGCTCGAAGCGAGGAAGGAATCTTTGTTGGATTTTCCTCTACCAGCAAAGCATATAGAATCTATTTCAAACACTCAAGGTCTGTACAAGAAAGCATCCATGTTGTCTTTGATGAGGCTACCTCATTAAGTCAAGCTGTTTTGTTCCCTCCTGAGAATGATAGTGACGATGAGACGCCTCTTGAGCTCCCCACTGCCGAGCCTGCACCGCCACCTCCTGAGGCTGCACCGCCACCTTCTGAGGCTGCATCGCCACCTCTTGAGGCTGCATCACCATCTCCTGAAGCTGCACCCTCACCTCATGCCTCATCTTCTCAGGAGCTCCCACCTCAAGATCCACCAGCACCGGAGATCTCTTACAAGTTTAGAGCAGCTCACCCAACTGATAATCTCCTCTCAGACATCACCACAGGTATCCGTACAAGATCCTCATTAAGAAACTTCTGTGCCTTTAACGCCTTTGTCTCGCAGATTGAGCCTAAACACCACAATGAGGCATTGATAGATCCTAGCTGGATCAATGCCATGCAAGAGGAACTAAACCAGTTTAAACGAAGTAAAGTTTGGTCCCTAGTTCCCAGACCTCAACATCATCCAGTCATAGTCTTCCGCAACAAACTGGATGAAATAGGCTCTATCACCAGAAACAAGGCAAGGTTGGTTGCTAAAGGTTACAATCAAGAAGAAGGCATTGACTATGATGAGACCTTTGCTCTTGTCGCCCACCTGGAGGCCATCAGAATACTCCTCGCCTTTGCATCATCCAAAAACATCAAGCTACATCAAATGGATGTTAAAAGCGCCTTCCTCAATGGTGACCTCATTGAAGAAGTCTATGTTGAGTAACCACTAAGTTTTGAAGACGTCCACCATCAGGATCATGTCTTTCGTCTGCATAAGGCCCTCTATGGACTGAAACAAGCTCCAAGAGCTTGGTATGACTGCCTCAGCAAGTTCCTACTTCAGAATAACTTCAAACGAGGCAAAGTAGACAAAACTCTTTTCATCAAAGCGAAGAATGGCGATTTCATCATTGCACAAATCTATGTTGATGACATCATCTTTGGTGCCTCACATGATTCACTTGTTGACGAATTCTCTCATCTCATGAGTGCTGAATTTGAAATGAGCCTCGTCGGAGAATTAACATTCTTCCTTGGCCTCCAAATCAAGCTATCACAAGACGGCATATTTCTGAACCAAAGCAAGTACATCTCGGAATTGCTCAAAAAGTATCTGCTTGACCACCTCAAGCATTCATAAACTCCGATGTCCTCCACTCTCAAACTTGATTCAGACCTCACAGGTAAACCAATCTCCGAAAAACTATATAGAGGTATGATTGGATCTCTTCTCTATCTTACTGCTAGCCGTCCTGATATCATGTTTAGCGTTTGCTTATGTGCGCGCTTTCAAAGCGCTCCAAAAAAATCTCACCTCTTTGCTGTCAAGAGAATTTTGCGTTATCTTGCAGGAGCCAAAAACTTAGGTCTTTGGTACCCTCGACAGCCTGACCTCCATCTCTGTGGTTACACCGATGCGGACTTTACCGGTTACAAAGTTGACAAAAAAAGCACCACAGGAGGATGTCAACTACTTAGAGCCTCTCTAGTCTCCTGACAATCCAAGAAACAAACCTCAGTGACTCTTTCCACTACAGAGGCCGAATATGTGGCTGCTGGATCATGTTGTGTTCAACTCCTATGGATCACTCATCAACTTGAGGACCTCGGCCTCCACTTCACAAACGTTCCCATCAAGTGTGACAATATGAGTGCCATTCAAATCACCAGAAATCCGGTGCAACACTCATGGACCAAACACATTGAGATCCGTCATCATTTCATCCGTGATCATGTTGAAAAAGGCCACATCAGCCTTGAATTTGTTCCCACTCAACATCAACTGGCTGATATCTTCACCAAGCCTATACCTGAAGAACAGTTCACCTATATTCGACGTGAACTTGGATTGCTTCATCTTAATCCTTGATCACCAAGGCATTCGTTAAGGGGGAGTATTCATCTTGAGGACCTCCTTCCCCCATACAGCTGTTGAGGGGGAGCCCTGAGTCCTCACAGGTATGTCTCTTTTGCTCTATTTTGAACGACTGATGCCATCATCACCTCGTTCATCTCCTCAACACCACTATATATCAAATATGGCCTTATCAACCGTCTGATCACATCTTCCATATGTGATTCAGTAGTTGATTTCTTTCCAAACTAAAATAAATTTTAGAATTTCAAACTCTGCAGATATTTCTCCGGATTTCAAATCTGTCTTCTCTCTACTCTCAAATCTCTTTACAAAATTAAATTAATTTCCGAAACTCTGCTGGTCATTATTCCGGATTTCAAATTCAGATTTCAAATTTTTCTTTCCCTTCCCAAGACATTTCTTCCTCCACCTTCCAAAATTAACTTTCCCTCATAATTAACCGTCCAATCCATCCACTCACCGTTTCTCTCCATCCCTTCTCCGTCACCCTCTCTCTCTCCTTCTCTCTCCTTCCCCTTCTAACCTTAACATGCCGTCACTCTAACCGTTCCTGTTTTACTCCTCCAACCGCCTCTATTTAACCTATTCACCCTTCCTCCTTTTCTTACCACTGTCAAATCTCTCCTTTTCTTCCTCCTTTTTCCTTCACCTTTCTCCTTTCACTCTCACCATGACAAAATGCTCCAACAAGCCTGCTGCACCCTCCAGTGTGGCTAAGCGTCTTCGGTCGAGCAAACCTTCGGCGACTCCCGACGCCACCTCCACCAACTCCTCCTCGGATGAGTTAGCCCTAATTCCCCGTCCTGCTCCGCTAACTACCGGATCGCAGGAGGCTTTTCGCCACCGTCTCGAGACCATGAAACAACGCTCTCTTCTCCACTGTGACCGCGTCGACATGGACAGCCTCAAAGGTACAAATTTCGCCTTCCTTTCCACCTTATCTTCCCTTGGTTGTGACCTACTCTTCTCTGCCGACGATTTCTGCTACCCAAATCTTGTCTTCGAGTTTTATGCTCGTCTTGAAAACACCACCCCTAAATCGTCCAAACCAACTTACAAATCTACTGTCTCCGGACGCGAAATTCATCTTTCTGCTCTCAATATCGAACGTATCCTTGGTCTCATTCCTGACCTTTCCAAACCTGGCCCAACCGACATTGATGATGCTCGGCTTGAACTCCTACAAACCTTCGGCAAACCCTCAAAGACGAAATATCCTCAATATACAAACCTCCTGTCTGAGGCTCGCTGTTTGTACTTCCTCACTGTTCGCACCATCCTTCCACGAGGAACCTCCAAAGAGACCATCAATGACCCTTGCGCCTCCTTCCTCCTGAACATCCTCAACGACTGTCACCTAGACACGGGAGAAGTCATTTTAAACCACATTGTCCGTGCAGGTTCAAGCTCCACCGGTCCTCTCCCATACTCTAATCTTCTCAACCTCTTCTTTCAGAGATTCCATGTTCCTCTCCCGGATGATGAGAAAGTCCCTATCTCACTCTCCACCATCAACCTTACCACCTTGGAGTCCCTTGGCTATCGTCCTCATCCTCCTGGCCACTGGATGCACTGTGATGAGCTCCAGCCTGTTCCAACTTCCTCATCAGCGCCATCCCTTTCTGACGCCTCTGCCCCCCTCCAAGTCCAAATTGACACACTGCAGGCTGACATCAAGTCCCTGAAATCTGAGGTTCGGGCACTGCAGGAGCTTCACCAGGCCCTCACCACAACTCTTCAGGAGAGCATCACTGTCTGCTCCACCTTGAAGGACCTGGTTCGACAGGCTGAAACACTCCTCAGTCCTAGTACTCCTCTCTCCACCCCTGCTGCTGAGGACAATGCCCCTGCTTCTACTATTGATCCCCCTCCCCCACAGTGATTTCCCTCCTCCCCTCTTGAACTTTATCTGCTAAAACTTTTTCCTTTTGTTTTGGCCAAACATTTCGGGCTTCTTTTGTACTCTCCTGTTTCCTTATTGTCTGAAAGACAAAAAGGGGGAGACACTTTTGGACACTTGTTGATCTGTAATGTAATTGCAACACACTGCTAAATTGTTGCTATGATATGTGGTTGTTATTACTCTACTACTATATGTGCTACTGTTGCTATCTCCCTGTATTAGCTCCGTATAGATCCTCCCAGGAGTTTTGTCTTTCAAACAAAAAGGGGGAGATTGAAGCATCCCACCGCTGAGGACCTCATCGGCATAAGACCAGAGGACCTCACTGCAGCACACTCCAAGGCCCTCAACCGACCACATCGAGAGTTTGTTTGAAAGACAGAAAATTTGGGAAGTATTCGTTGCAAACTCTAGAAAATACTTTCCATTATTTTACTTGATATGATACACTAACTACTAGCTTCCATATTTCTAGATACTATTCGGATGGAAAGGAAATCAAGATAAATCAAGGGGATCTTCGAAGATAACTCAAGAATGGAAACTATCTCTGGGAAGATATTGACGCCGTTGCTGCCTCCAACAAACACACATATATATATTTGGATACACTCCTACTTTCAAGTGTGGATTTTCCAAGCAAGCAAAATCGATTGTAAGAACTTTAAGAGAGAAAGTTCTGAGTAGGAATATTTGAGAGAATATTCTGAGAGTAGCCATTCGTGTGTATTGGTGAGATCTTGTAACCAGTGGTGTTCCTGGTGAGGACCTCATAAGGTCGTATAAACATTTGAGTTCAGTGATCTTCTGTCAAGTGAAGTCACTGTGTGAAATTGCCTCGTCTGTGAGGCCTCAAGATCAGAAGACACCTACCCAGTCTTCTGCCTTTGTAAGCTGTGCTGAGGACCTCACAATCCTCTTCCCAGCCGAGTTGTTACCTCCTCCTTAAGCACTTTTATTCAATAATAAAGAAGTTATTTTCAATATCTAAAAGTGCTATTTAACTTGGTTGTGTTGTTTAAAGTGCAGAATTTTTTCATAACCCTAATCACCCCCCCTCTAGGGTTATTTCAGTTCTGAATAATATGAACTTTGACCCCGTGTTGCCCCCAGTAACACGTCACCGAGTTACCCTTTTCTTGACTCATCAGGGAAATAAGCTGGCGGTGGCAGCACGTTTTCTTTGATGTTTGACCATGTCATGTCACCCATTGACTTAAAAAATCGCCACGTCACTCTCTGGTTCTCTCCTCTCTCTCTCTCTCTCTTCCCCTCCTCTTCTTCGATCCACCAGACAGCTGTGGTCACCGACCTTTCATTTCCAGCCACCGACGACCTAAATTCAATCCAGTTCAATGCAATTCAATTCAATTCGACAAAAGCACTAGTGAAAATCAATCATTTACATCCAGTTCAACTTCAATAAACTGAAATCAACTGAAAAATGAAAAGGAAAATTACGGAGGCAAAGTAGGCTTGGAAGAACCATTCTCGGCCTCCTCGACGACGACGATGACAGCTGCCGCTGGTCGATGCTGCTCCGCCGTGGACCCGGTGGTGGTGGCGGTACGACTTGCGAACTCATTTTCTTGGTTTTTCTTTCAAATTTTCCAGCCAACTCAGGATCAAATGAAAACAAGCACAAACCAAAAAAAAAAAAAAACCAAAACCACAAACTGCAGAAATTGTTTGCTTAACTGCTTCCACTAAGCTAGGGTTTCAAGCAAAATCAAACAGAAATGAATGATTTCAAACTTCAAACTTCAGAATCAAAACACATTGGAGATGGCAGATGAAGAAGGTGATGGGGATTTCGCAGGTGGAGTTGAATTATCTGGTGGTGGCGTCGGATCTTGGGAAGGCGTTCGGGTGGTCGTCGGGAGGCTGAGCGGTGTGAGGGAAAGGAGTTGGAGATGGGAGGTTCAGAAATGTCATGGAAATTGGAGATGGGAGGCTGAGTGGCTGTGTTGGATGAATGAGGATGTGATTAAGAAGAAGAAGAAGAAGGAGAAGGGGAAAAGGATATGAATAAACAATGGGAATGACGAAGAGATGAGAGAGAAAGAGAGAGAGAGGACAGAGAGAGGAGAGAGAAAGAGAGAGTGACGTGACGATTTTTTAAGTCAATGGGTGACATGGCATTGTCAAACATTAAAGAAAACGTGACGCCACTGCCAGCTCATTTCCCCGACGAGTCAAGAAAATGGTAACTCGGTGGCGTGTTAGTGGGGGCAACAAGGGGTCAAAGTTCATATTATTCTGTACCAAATTGAAAGTTCATATTATTAAATTTTATATGGCCAAAAGTTCGTATTATTATAATCCAATTTCCCTTAAATTTATTTGATTCGAAAAAAAAATTTGTTTAATCCCAATCTGTTTACAATTTTATATTAAGGTCATGTTCTTTGAATTGATTCAACTATCCAATTCAATCCAATCCAATCCAAACCTATCGAAACTTATCTAAACCTTACATAATTATCCAAAAAAAACATCTTCTCTAAAAACACAATTTTCTAAAAAAACATTATAACTTATCCAAACTAATTCAATCCAATCCATCCAAACCTGATTTTAATCAATCCAAAAAACAGGGCTGCCTAAATATTTGGATACAATGTTTCTTTATTTCTAATGTTAAAACTTGATTATGATTCGAATTTAATTTCGTTCGAATTACTTACCCGGGCACAAGTCGAAAAAAGAAACTGAGTTCAAACATTATTCATTGACATTGACTAAATTTCTGTCATGGCTACTGACGTGCACTGAAATGAGTAATCGATGGATCCATCAAAGTAAGCCCATGCTAAAATTCTGAATTGGAATTAAATAGTGCTGCTCCATTAATAAATATGATGCAGAAGACTAATGGAGGGATTCACGTGCGAAGGAGATGGGTGTACGTGCATGGGAAAATGCAATGTGAGCGATGATCAGGTCAAACTTGCTGTACCCATTTGACCATTTCCACTACTACATCCCTTATAAGCTTCAATGTGGTACAGCTTAAGCCTTAATTATGATTTAAGAGCTCAGGCACAGGTACAGGCACGGCCACGGCCACGGCCACGGCCTTCCGAATTGACATAAATCGACTTGGCTTGCATTGACCAATTGCATCAGCCCATCAGTCTCATTCATTCATCCTATTACTAATTAAGAGGTCAGGCCGAGTGGGTCATTCTTTATGTTTATCATATCTTCATTCCACAATGCAGTTAATTAAAGAATTATTAGGTTCTAAAATTTCCATCTTGGGGTAGTTAAATCACAATATCCTAAAATTTATGATTGACTCATAGCATGTCAATTTTTTGGAGTGTTATTTATCAATATCGAGATAAAAGGAGTTTAATAAGCAAGATGGACCCAACACGGATCATGTCTAGCTTGACACGGGTCGTGTTGAGGTCCAGAGAGTAGGATTACGCTGCACTAGTCCAACACAGACCGTGGTGATGCACCACGACCCGTCTTGAAGGCCAGTCGATCAGCTATTAATGGCATAATATCACGATTTAAGCTTTGGGATTAATCAAATGGATTAATATATGGAATAATCATTGACAGATAAATCAATCAATAATCATCCCATAATAACCCATAAACAAATCCCATGAATCATGCCCTTTACTTTGGAAATGATAAGTGATTTGAAGGCTCCTTAAGTCCTATAAATAGTGGGTGTTTTTGCTCATCTAAATACACACCTCAATTCTCTTCTTCAAGTTTCTAGAGAGCTTCAACACACGCTTTGAGGTGTTGGCTGCAGCAACATTTTTTGATAATCCATGAGAAATCTTGTACTTTGTTTACAAGAGGTTAAGTTTTACCCTTGAATCTATTCACGGTCTTGTGAATAAGTTTTAAGGGGAGACGGGTTTACCCTCAACTCTTAGCTACCCAAGTAATCTCTCATCTTGTGTTTGACCGTGTTTCCTCATTATTTCCAACAATTCGGACTTTTCTGTGATGTAACGGTGTTTCCATGATTTAGATATACTTTCACTTTATATATCACCCTAGAAAACACCATTATATGGTAGGAATACTTGAGATTAGTTTATATTAAATTGGTGTTGGGGTAATAAAGTATATCATCCTCAAAGATTGGATACTATGATTCAAATATGTGTACAAGATATTGTAATTATAATAGCTCGCAAAGTTGAGGATTTTAGAATCTAATAAGCTTTAATTAAATCAACTAAGGGCTCATAAAAATTTGGACGATTCGATAATGCGGATTTGTCCGATCCGGGGAAAAAAAATCCAGTATGGTCATAAAATTTTCGTACGAATTTTGACATTGACCGATTTGATCGAAAATTTAAACAATTTTTTTTTTAAATTTCTATTATCTAAACCTGATTTAGATCCAGATATATACTTGTTCAATTCATCCGACCTGAGTTGGACTAAAAAAAAAATGTAAAAAAACTGAATTTCAAACATCAAAATTTAATCCGATATTCGGTTGAAACCCAAAGTAACCAGATTCAAAGTTTTGCCGGCCCTAATTAAACGGGCCCGCCCAGCAGTATTCGGATTCAACCAATTTCTGAAATTCAGCAATGGCAACCCTTTCAATTATACATGACACATCCCTTTATCAGTCATTTCACAAGGTATGTGCAGGTACAGCTCGAGGTACCCCCCCTACTATTTTCAACTTGCCCCCATCTCATCAAAAACTCCCCAATATTTGGTCAACTAAGAGCTACCGCAGTTATAACAAGACAAAGAAATGACATACTCAAAGAAAAAGAAATAAAAAACATTGACACAGTCGGAATCTTTTAAAAATTTCCGATACGACATGCGAACGTAGTGGATATGTCCTACAGATGGATTTGTCCTATAAAAATTAAGACTCTCTTCTTGTGTATGGCATAGGGCGATGTAGTAATATAATTTATCATATTATTTTATATTCCTTCACATTTTATTTTATCTTAGCTTTATATAATTTACATGTAATATTATAGTTATGGAATTCAATCATATCATTTTATTTTAACTTAATATATAATAATATAGTTTTCTTTAATATGACAAAACATTTAAAAATATCTTGTTTCAAGACTACTTGTTGGAAATAACAAACAATGAGATGGATAAATACGGTCACATGGAAAGAACCACAAGATGGGGGATCACTTGGGTGGCTAGGAGTCGAGGTCAAGCCGTCTCCCCTTAAGACTTATTCACTAGACCGTGAAAAGACTTAAAGGTAAAACCTAACTTCTTGTAAGCAAAGTTGCAAGATTTCTCAAAGGACTCAAAGAGTTGCTGCAGTCCACACCTTAAGAATGTGTTGAATGCTCTCTAGAAAGGAAGAAGAAGATGGATGAGGGTGTGGATGAATGTGCAATTCATCCACTTTTTATAGGCAAACTTTGGAGTCATAAGGTGGTCAAAACTTTCCATTTGCATGGGGCACAATCCAAGGGACTATGTTTGAATGATATTAATGATAAATCATGACTGATTTCTCAGTCAATATCATCCAAAAACATGACCAAATTCATTTCAACATGAGGCATAAATCATGGGATTTGAAATTCAATCCTGTCAGCGATCAATACGGGTCGTGTTAGATCAACACGGTCCGTGTTGAAGCCAACACGACCCGTGCTGGATCAACACGACCCTTGTTGATCCAGTGCACGATTTTCTTACTCTCTAGACGCCAACACGGGTCGTGTCATACTTAGCACGATCCGTATTGGGTCCATTTTTCTTGTTAAGCTTGATTTCGACCTATCCGGTCGATCCTATATGCTTATAACTTGTATTTTATGCCTCTTAACTCTTGAAATACTCCAACAATCCCCCGCCATTTCAAGAGTACCACTTGAAATAGCCCGGGATCCCTCACTTGGGTAAAAGTACCCCCGCCATACATGGCGACTTCTAGAAAGATTCAACACCCGAGAAATTGAGGAGTTGTTATGGGTCATGAAAGTTCCTTTCGACTTGAACTTCCATTTAGTGTACATAATATCAATTAGTTTGAATGTATAAGTAGACAAGTCTTTGAACTTAACAACCTTATTCAACTAATTGGATACATACACACACACAACCCAAAACCTTGCTTAAAAAAAAAAAATAGTCACTATTTTACAACTGGCCATGTGTCCCATACCCTCCGAGAACAATCAAGCCCAGCCCTAGGCTATCTGAAGCGGCCCACTTCACGTTCTCGCATAAGCAGACTTTTACGCCCCGTAATAGAGCTCCCCATCTCATCGATTCAAAGTCTGTTAATGAGTCATAGACCCAAACCTCTTGAACATTACGGTTCTTGAGCGTCACCTTGTCCTTGGGATGACTTAAGCTTGACGAATTGATGCTCCATTATCATTCAACGTCGTCGACCATTGAACTCAACGCTTGACAAGAGGTCACTACAAAAAATCATCACTTGTGCCACGAATTATGCCACGGGAAATCTAAAATCGTGGCAATTTCTTAGTCTTGCCACGGGAAAATTTTATAGTGCATTTGATGGTTATAAATATGCAACGGACTACAACTCCCGATGGCAAAAAAAATACTTATGCCACGGGAAAATGTCACCCGTGGCTATAACATGCCACGAACTACAACTCCCGTGGCAAAAAAATACTTATGCCACGGAAAAATGTCACCCGTGGCTATGACATGCCACAGACTAGAACTTCCGTGGCAAAAAAATACTTATGGCATGGGAAAATATCACCCGTGGCAATAACATGCCATGGGAAAATATCACTTGTGGCAATGATATGCCGTGAATGGATGAACTATAACTAATGTGGCAAAAAGGTACTTATGCGAATCAGAAAAATTAGAGATGGTAGTCAAATCCAACTTCGAAGCGAATCCGCTCCAATGCGAATCAGAAAAATCCAATCCGAATTAGATAAAAAGAAATTTAATTTGTATCCAAATTCGATTAAATAGGTATGATCGACTTCGGTTATAAGTACTTGATCGGAGCGGGTATGGAGGTGATGCCGATGAAGTCGGATTAAAATAATAAATATAAAAAAAAATTGAATAATCATAATTTGACTAGTTGATAGTTAATAAAAATGTCTATTTATAAGTATACTAAAAATTATTTTGGTAAATTGTCTATTTATAAGCTTTATTATGGGATATCAGTAGTTAACAAAAATGTCAAATAGACATTTAATACATACCGTTTTATGCAACGCCCAATCTTATTGCAATACGTGACATCATATTCTAGCAACTACCTTTGTTGTTGCAATATATATGATATGAATATTGTGAAATTTAAATGCAATTAGGCAATAGAAATATAGAATTATTGTAGATGATATAATTCTTTTCAGGAAGTCAATATTTTGAAAAAAAATATAAAAGAGAGAAGATTCTAATGTTATTATTATAGGATACTTCTTATTTGTTGGAGCGAAAATTATAATATACTCCCGCGGGAGTATACTGCTTGCGCCTACTCCCACTATTTATCCATGCGGGCTTTTCTTTTTTTCCCGGGTTTCAATTATCACACTAATAGAAGTTTGTGCAACCAAATACCTGTGATAGTTTGAGCTCCTTGGTAGGGTGTGTACCTTATTATGCATGTGGTTATGAGTTTGACTTTGGGTGAAAACATTCTTTTCATTTATTTTGTAATTTTTGATTTTTTTTTTGTTATTTGACAATTGACATCCATTTTTTCCCTAATTATTTGTCCATTTTAGCATTCCTTATACTTCTCCCCCTTTCTCTATTTTGTCTTTGTGTTTTTTTATTTTTCCCTTAATATTTTATTTATTCATTTTGCACTTTTACACACTATATTACTTTGTTTTAAAAATTTTGATTGTTTCTCTCGTTACTTGACATCCATTTTTTTCCTAATTATTAGTCTGTTTCAGCGTTCCTTTTATTTTTATCCCTTTTCTCTATTTTGTCATTTGCATATTATTTTTTTTGTATTTTACCTTTAATATCTTATTTATTCATTGTAAAACCCCGAAAAATCCAAAGATATTGACCGTGACGTCGTTAGTAAATTAGGTTTGACTTCAATTCTTTATTTATTATTATTCGTTTGTGTTTATTTTTGCTAACAGTTGAGCTCGTAGGATCGTGAGGGACTAACAAGGGTATATCAGTAATTTTGGAGGTTTAGTATTATTAGTTTTACCCTATTTATTATTAGTATTACTATTAATATTATTGTGTTTATTAAAATTTGTTATATGAATGATTATGTGAATTTTAATTGCTATGTGTTTAGTATTAATTCTTATTATTATTGGTATTGCTTTTATTATTATTACTAATATTATGGTTATTATTATTTTCCAAAAATCTGATTTTTCCTATTGGGTTGGGTTAGGATTAGGAGTGATACTAATTGGGCCTTAATTATATGATTAGTATAAAAGCTTTTCTCCTCTCCAAAACCCTAATATTAAACCCTAACCCTAGCCTCTCCCTCCCCGTCCTCTCTGCCGCCACCGCCATCACAAGGCCATGCGCGCACGCAGAACCGCCGCAACCACCCTCTCACTTTCTTTCTCTTTTCTCTTTCTCCCTCTCGATCTCTCTGTCTCCCTCCTGTCACGCACACCACCGCCCACTTCCACCGCCGCTCGCTGCCATTGCCGCCGAGTCCCCGCTGCCGTCAGCCGCGATCACCACGAGCCATCGTCGCACACCCACAGTCGAAGGAGACAACCGCGGACGTTCTTGGTTGCTGCTGTCCGAAGCCCATCGACCACCGCACCATAACCCCGCTGCTCGACGCCGTTCTGGACATCGTCCTCCGACCTCCGACCTTCGACCTCCGTGCACCGCTGACGCCGCCCCCGACCGGCCCCCACAATTGCCGGAAACCGCTGCCACCCTAAACCCTAACGTAAACCATATTTTGTTTTTACAAATCCTTTTCTTTTTATTTCTCTATTTTTCTGATCTTATTATTATTATTATTATTATTATTATTATTATTGTTATTTCTTGATTTGGTTAATCTTGTATTTTGGGTAATTAGGGTGTATGTTTTACTAAGTTGTTACTTGTAATTAATTGTTCTTGTATTGTATTATTTACTTGTAATTTTGTATAAATTATTATGTGTAATTTTATGTTCTAATTTGGTGTATTAGGGTTTGTAATAATTGTAATGAAATTGTTAATGATCGATTGCATAATATTCTTTAATTTCTTGAGAAGCATGTTAGGGTTTTAGATAACACTATTATTGTATGCACGAATCTTTAAAGTATAATTACCTAGATTAATTCTTGAATTGTTAGTTAAATATTCATATGTCCTTTAATTCTCTTAGGGTTCATTCATGTTTAGTTTCATGTTTGAATCTTGTTAAATAAGTTAGGTTGATTGAATTACTAAAGTTCGATTCTTGATTATTAATTTGTGATTCTTGATTTAATCTTGTTTAAAGTAATTGGTTGTTGGGATTCTTGATTAGTAGTTTAAATGTTTATATGTTCTTTATAGTTATTCACATGTTCTTTAAGTTCTTTCTTGTTTATTGGTTAAGAAATTCATGTTTAGGTTAGTGTTAATATTTCATGCATGCTTTTAGGGTTAGTAGAAATATTAAAGTTGATTTCATGTTTTACATTTTGGTTTTGATGATAGGAGGTTTGATGTTCGTACCTTAGTTGGATTAGGTTAATTACTTTGGACTTTAGTTACTGTTTTTAAGCCCAAATTAGGACCCCGGGATCGAATTGGTGGATGTTAGAACCGAATTTGCAAATTAAATCGAAACCGGTAACGGGACAGTTTTGATGGGGTCTAAAGATCGGGTTTACCACGACTAGTGTAGTTGTCTTTTGATCAAACCCTTTGGATTGGAGTTTTCCTTAGATGTTAGCTTTCATAGGAATTTTACGGACCGGACTTTGGAATTTTATAAGTCGAGTTATACCCTGATTACCAGACCTAGGTCAGATCTGAACAGTTTGGAAAGATGATGATTTTCGAGGACTTTAAATCGTGTGTTGGGTCTCGAGTTCAACTTAAGAGTTTTAGTAGACATCCCGAGGTTTCCGAAAAGTCCAAAACCAGACCCATAGGATGTCGGGAAGTCAAGTTACGACCCTTTTTGTGTGGATGCTGAAATCTGTCTTGTTATGTGAAATTGTTAATGAATGTGTTGTCGATTGAAAAGGTGTATTTGGTTCTATTATGCGATTACTTGGAATGTGTTAGGTAATTTAAAATGTAAATTCATGATTGATAGGAACCTATATGGTTCCTAGGGGAGGCTTAGTTAGAAGGTAGTTAATACTAACTTCGAAGGGCGCGTTTTGATTAGAATAATTATTCTATTTTAGGCCCGAGCTAATTCGCGTTGTTAGTGAGCTCAAGTGTGTTCGTTTTGCTGTGAAGTGAAGTTAACCAGGTAATGTCTATGCTCTAATCCCCACTGGGATGCTCTTTAAATGTGTTTTAATGTTTTCTAATATGTTTTGAGAATTGCATCCCAAAAGGGGACTTTTAGTAAATATGACCATCTGTTTTGGATAACTGTTTGTAATTATTGTACTTTGATTTATGAGTTGAGAAATTTTGATGGTCTTTTATGAGTAGTTTTGTTATTGGTTTTGATAACTTGGGTTGGGTTGACTTGAGAGTTGTGAGCTGAGTTTTGCATAAGACACTAATAATTCAAAGTGAAACATTAAGCGGGTTTATTGTTTTGATGCCTTTGATGGGCTAATGTCTTTGCGGGTGATAACCCGGGGACCAGGATTTGATGCCTGTATGGGTTATGTGTAGAGATCAGGGTTTCATCCCTGATATAGGATAGATGTTTATGTTGCCTTTGGTAGGCGATGGTTTTGATGCCTTTGGTAGGCGATTGTTTTGATGCCTTTGGTGGGCGATTGTTTTGATGCCTTTGATAGGCTAATGTTTTTGCGGGCGATAACCCGGAGACCAGGATTTGATGCCTGTATGGGTTATGTGTCAGGAGATCAGGGTTTCATCCCTATATAGGATAGATGATTTTTGATGCCTTTGGTAGGCGAATGTTACTCTAAGGGATGTGGTATCCCTCCCGCATAATAAAATATGAATTGGTTAGGTTGAGGAAAACAGTTCAGGGCTTAAAGGTTTGTGAAATGGTTTGACTTGTTCCCTCTCCCTCAAATGAATTGAAATGAACTTAACTTGTTTTTAACGTTAGGGGTAGACATTATTGAGATTTCCCCCTCATTTTTGAAATGTTTTGTTTTCAGGTGAAGATCTATATGCTGGGGACGGGAATTAGAAGTGAGGACGACATGTTTAAGAGTCGTTAAATATGTTGCTTTTCTTTTCTGAGAAACTTGAAGTTAGTTTTGAGGTTTATTACTAAGTATGAGCTGTTAGTTGGTTTTGTCGTTGACAGACAGTTGTAGTTTCCTTCTCGCCTTGTATTCCTTCGGGGATACGGCAGTGACGCCCAAATAAAGAAGAAAAAAAGGACTTCCGCTGAATTTTACCGTTAATGTTAGTTTGACTTTGACTTTTCTATAATTGAATTTTCGGGGCGTTACAGAATGGTATCAGAGCTCTGGGTTGCGACCTAGTAGCTCCTAAGTGTCTCTTAGGTTTAGTTAGACCTTAGGAAGCTAAAATCGGAGTGTGAGTGTAGGTGTGGGTTGGGATGCATCGACTTGATTGTTTCTTCATGTTTTTATTAATGTGTTTTATTTTTATTTTTGTTTTGATCTATTATTTCCCGTACCAAGGGATGTTATGCAAGAAGCTAATATTATTTGTTTGAGCATGATGTTGAGTACTTGGGAATATTATGTTTGATTGAATCTCTCGGGTATCCCTATTAAGCACTTTGGGTTTAGTTAAGGTTTCAAATTGTATTTATAGGGTTTTGGAGTATGGACTATGATGATTGGGAATGTACTTTGACTTATGGACCTGGGGAATACTTGAAAATTTATATGTGAAGTTGGCATTTGATTTCAATTTTTGGTTTTGGGGTTAAATTAATGTTTGTGATTCAACGCGGTTCATTCTAAGTCGAAGTCTTGGGTTAAAGGAATCTTTGTAAGGAAAGTGTTGGTTAATGTTTGAGTTGAGGGGTATAGTTGAAGTGAAGGTTTTGTGCTTAGTCTCTTGGTTAATTTGATTTTAGGTGGTATGGTAAGTTGGAGACTTCCTGTATGTTTGAATGAAAATTGTTTCATTGAAGTATTGATAGCAGATGAAGGGCTTCAGAGTAATATTGGGATTATGATTGGTTTTGGTCAGGATATGGAGTTTCAAGGATCATTTTTAAAGAAAAAGGAACTTGATTTCGAGATAAAAGTTGAGATGAATATTTTGTTGATGATCGTACGTTTAAAATAGACTTTTGGATATCAATTATGAGACTTCGAACTAAGGATTAAATTTTATTTTGGTTCCTAGAGTGTTGGAGTAAGTGAATACTTTTAAGGTAATGTTGAGCTAAGCAAGATCTTTCAAGGTTATTGTAATTATAGGGATCTTAAGTTGTATTAAGGTTATGAATCAAGGAATGTGAGGAAACGTGTGGAGAAAAAAAAAAAAGAAGTTTCTTTTTCTAGTTATGTAATGGTTGAGGGCGCTGTTATCGAAGTGGAATGGTGCAATTATTATTATGTTATCTACAAGCTGAGAAGTTGTTTGGATGATGAGATTGTTAAGAATGACAAAGTGTTACTTTGAAAGGGTCTTATTCGCTATGGGATGGAGATATACTTGATCCGTAACTATTTGATTTTAATATTTCTCCCTTAAATGTTTAAAGTGAGTTTCTGTTGTACATCACGATTCAGGGTCTCATACATGCTTACTGCCATTCATATATATGCAAACATGTGAGTCTATGTATGTAATTGTCTATTCCCTATTGCGAACCTTTTATTTATGATTGTGTACATGAAGTGAGTCGATCGTCTGAGAAGTGGGTATAACCCATGATGAAAGCTGCAGGAATTTGATGCCCACAATACTGTCTGAATCCCACGTGGTTAAGTTCGGTATGAATATCATTTGATTGGCCTGTCTGAATATTTTTTGGGATAATCTATTCACATTTGATGAATTTGTGGAAATATTATTTGATTAATTCTGTTGGGTACCATCCAACTGAAACGTTTGATTATCGCATGTTTATTAGAGCAATTTCTTTTTTTGATTTGTCAATCTATGTTGATGGTGACGTCTATTATCCAGAACTATTAGGGAAGAAATTAGTCATAATGAGTATATAGTGCTTAAGATATTGGAGGAGCTGAGTGAAGTGTTGGATCATGTCTGGTTACTTATATTGGTTATGGAGATTACCGTTAATGGAAGATAAATGATGAGATGTACGAAGTAAGTTATTGTCTAACACAGGTCCCTATACTTTACACGTGGTAGATTTGATAATTACCATTATTAGTAGTTCTAAAATAGAAGTGGTGATGATTTTGATGGCTTAAGTACATGAAAGCTTTAAGTTGCAGTTGGGTATAATCTAACTTTGGGATATATTGAGGTTGAATTAATGCTTTTGAGGAAGCACCGGACCTAAGGATGACTCTTATTTGAGGTGTTGGGTGGTAATTTGAGTTTCGGGGACGAAACTCCATTTGAGAAGATTGAGAGAGTAATGATTGGCAAGTGCTAGTTCTTTATTAGGCATATGTAAGATAAGTGAAAAGTCTCATTTGGCGTGGTAATTAAGTGTTTTACAGTTAAATGGTGATTTGGTAAATTAATTACAGTGTTAATCATGTCTTGGGTTGTGTCAATCTTAGATTTTGGTCTTTATATTAGATGAAAACATAAGGTTCATGTGTCATTTGAGGCGCCAGGTTAGTGATCTGACATCTGAGATTATTAACGGGAATTTCTCTTTCTCTTACGGATAAAAGGTTGTCTCAAGGAAGTTATGCCGTATGGTTACATATTATTAAATAGTCTTGTGGTGATTGACATAATGGGGATCTTATCATTGGAAAGGAGGAAAATTTTACAGTTGCATTAGAGGAAAATTAGACACTTTGGTCTTACTTGGGTTATCAAGGGAAACTATTGAAAACTATCGTTATTTTATGTTACCCTAGCACAGAAGCAAAAGACTTGTTTTGAGAGGTGATTATTGGGATCTTATAACATTTTGGGTGTTGGTAATTATCAGTTTGGTGTGTTCTAAAGATTTTATTTCATGATTTTAGAAGATCGATAATGGGAAGATTAGGGTAAAGTTGGATTTAGACTTGGTTATAAGTTGTTGAGTCTACTGGGGACGTTCATTGTGAGAGCGACTATAAGCAATACCTCTGAGGAATGGGATGTGTTTCTTCTCCTTGTTTCGTTATGTGTTGCAAGTGCATGCATTTCGTTTTGACATATGGTATATGCCATATCACCACCTTTGCTATGAGCACGAGACTCTAGCTCCTCTAAAAGACTTGCAAACCCGAGGTGGGTACGGAATACAACCCCAAGGAGGGCCTGACACAAGAACAAGACCTCTGATGAGAGTTCGGAGGCCGAAAGAGGACTTGATCTACGAGGAGCAGCTGCAGGAGATCCAAGATTACTGAGAGAAGCCGCTTCATGAAAAGACCGTCCCTGTAGTAAAAGTGTGATGGGAAAGCTATACCCTAACTGAAGCTGTAACGCCCCGGAAATTCAATTATAGAAAGTCAAAGTCAAACTAACGTTAACAGACAAAACTTAGCGGAAGACTTCAAATTTAGTTTGGACGTCACTGCCGTATCCCCGAAGGAACACAAGGCGAAAGGAAAACACAACTGTCTCCTAACGGTAACTACTAACAACCCAAAACAAAACTTTAAGACATCATAACGAAAACAATATAAAAGATTCAAGGACTTCTAGACTCGTCGTCCTCACTTCTAATTCCCGTCCCAAGCATTTAGATCTTCACCTGAAAACAAAACATTTCAAAAGTGAGGGGGAAATCTCAATAATGTCTACCCCTAACGTTTAAAACAGTTTAAGTTCATTTCAATTCATTTTGGGGAGAGGGATCAAATCAAACATTTTACAAACCTTTAATCCTATACTGTTTCCTCAACCCATCCAATCCATATTTTAAGTTGCGGGCGGGATAGCAAATCCCATAAAGAACATTGCCTACCAAAGGCATCAAACAACTATCCTATATCAGGGATGAAACCCTGATCTCCTGGCACATAACCCATACAAGCATCGAATCCTGGTCTCAGGGTTATCACCTGCAAAAACATTAGCCTCTCAAAGGCATCAAACAGTCGCCCACCGAAGGCTTCATAACATCTAACCTATATCAGGGATTAAACCCTGATCTCCTGGCACATAACCCATACAGGCATCGAATCCTGGTCTCAGGGTTATCACCCGCATAAACATTAACCCGTCAAAGGCATCAAATCAACAACCCGCTCAATGTTTCCACTTTGAATTATTAATTTATTATTCAATCTCAGCTCACAACTCTCAAGTCAAACCCAACCCAGGTTATCAAAACCAATAATAAAACCACTAATAAAAGACCATCCAATTTCTCAACTCAATAAAATCAAAGCACAAACAAATACAAACGGTTATCCAAAACAGATGGTCATATTTCCACAAAAGTCCCCTTTCGGGATGCAATTATCAAAACAGATTAGAAAACGTTAAAACACATTTAAAGAGCATCCCGACGGGGATTAGAGCATAGACAATTACCTGAATAACGTCACAGTACAACAATAAGGAGAACACACTTGAGCTCACTATCGTCACGCACTAACTCAGGCCTAGAATAAGAATAATTATCTAATCAAAACGCGTTCTAACGAAGTTAGTATTCACTAACAACTACCTAACCCATCCCCTAGGAACACTTAGGTTCCTATCATTTATGAAATTACACTTAACACCTCCAAGAAAACACATAACAGGATCACACATTATTTTCACTCAACAATTCTTTATAAATAAAAGCAAACAGAGGACAGATTTCAATGTTCACATAAAACGGGTCACAACTCGATTTCTCGACATCCTACGGGTCTGGTTCTGGACTTTTCGGAAACCTCAGGATGTCTACTAAAACTTCTATGTTGATGGCTAAGCCCAAATCAGTCCTGAAAGAACTCTAAAAACACCCATCTTCCCAATTGGTCCAGTTCTGACAGGTTCTGGTAAAACGGTTATAACTTGGGCTATACAAATCAAATGTTCGATCCGTAAAATTCCTATGGTTCCTAACATCCAAGGGAACCTCCAGTTAAAAGAGCTCAGTCAAAAGACAACTATACTAATCGTGGCAACCCGATCTTTAGACACTAACAAAACTGTCCTGTTACCGGTTCTTAATTAATTTGTTATTTTGGTTCTAACTTTTACCAATCGGTCTCGGGGTTCTAATTTTGACTCGAAACAGTAGTTAGGGTCTACGATATAAAGTCCAACTTAACTTAGGTCTAAAAAAATTAAACTTGTAGAAGTAAACTTATTAAAAACAAGAACACTTTAATAAAACTTTAATTAAAACTTAAGTCGTACAAGGAAATAAAATTTCTTAGAACATAAAACACGTAAACAAGGTTTTAAAGATTTTAAAACATGAATTAGTTATAAGGTTATAACACTACAACAAGAATTTCATGAAGTAATACAAAGGCGGTTAAACATGTGGGTTTCTTAATTCAAGAATCAAGAAAGGCTTAAAGGACATGTAAAATAAAGTACAATATACATGTAACTACTAATCAAGAATTCAAGATTTTATTAATAAGAAATCAACTTGTAGTAGGTTAACTAATTTATTTAACAAACTAATAAGATTTACTTTTAACGAACAATAAAGAACATAACGATTTTTTTATATCTAAAATTCAAGAATTAACCTAGGTAATAAATTTCCAATTTCGTACATATAATAATAAAGTTATCTAACCCTAACATGATTTACAAGGACAAATACAATACCAATTGAACCCTAACAATTTAACTATTACAACCCTAATAACAAAACACATAATAATAATTAAACAAATTATATGTAAATAAAACAATACAAGAACAATTAATTACACATAACAACTTATTACAAATTACACATAATTACAATTAAGAACAAGATTACATGTAATTTTCCTAATTACAAAACTAACAATACAATTTAATAATTATAAAAACAGAATAATATTTTTGAAAATAGAAACAGAAAAGAAAAAGGAAAAAGAAAAGGAAAAAAATATAACAAAACAATATAGATAACAGTTTAGGGTTTTTAGGGTTAGGGTTTTTACGTAGGGTTCAGGGCAGAGGGGGTGTTTCTTGGCGACAGTGGCGGTGAGTGTTGGTCGGAGGGCGTGGGTCGGCGGTCGCAGGTGGTGTTGGTGGCGTGCGTCGATCGAACAGTAGCAGAGGTTCCTCGCCTCTGGGCGGCGGTTGTCTGGTAGTCGGAGGCGACGACGACAACCACGGAGTCCTAGGCGGCGTTGAACGACGGTGGCCTTGCTGGTGGTGACGCGCGACAAGGCGAAACAGGGAGATCGAGAGGGAGAAAGAGGGGAAAGAGAGAGAAAGAGAAAGAGAAAGGAAGAGAGGGAGTGGTTGCGGCGGTGGTTTCCGGCTGTGGTGGCGGCGGTCGCGGTGGCTGCCGGTGGCTGGGCGGACGTGCAGGGAGAGGGAGAGAGAGAGGGGTGTAGGGTTAGGGTTTGGGAGAGAGATTAGGGTTTGATATGGGTTTAGGGGGTTTTTATACTAATATCCAATTTGGGCCCAAATAACGAATCCTATTCCTAACCCAACCCATTAAACTAATAATCAGATTTAAGGAATTATAAGTAATACTAATAATAATAATAATAATAATAATAATAATAATAATATTAATACCAATAATCATATAATCACATAGCAAATATTATTCACGAAATTAATCACATAATAATATTTATAATATCACAAAGATAAATAACCCACGAAAATACTAATCTACCCTTGTTAGCCCCTCATCGGTCCTACGAGCTCAAGCGTTAGCATAAATAAACACATCACGAACAACAGTAAATAATAAAGTTAAACCTAATTTACTAACGACGTCACGGTCAACATTTTTGAATTTTTCGGGGTTTTACATTATTACCTTCTTAAAAGAAGTTTCGTCCTCGAAACTTACACTTAACCCTAACGGTCCGGTAAGGAAACTAACGGTTTCATTCTTCCTAAAACTCGAGGTTTTACATCATTACCTTCTTAAAAGAAGTTTCATCCCCGAAACTTGACGCGCCTTAGGCTTAGAACAAGTGAGGGTACTTCTTCCTCATTTCGTCTTCTGTTTCCCAGGTTGCTTCCGTTGTGGTATGATTTGCCCATCGTACTTTTACCAAGGGAACTACTTTCCTCCTAAGCTGCTTTTCCCTACGGTCCAGTATTTCTAGCGGTTGCTCTTCATAGCTCAGATCTTCTTGCAGCTGAAGCGGCTCGGGATCAATCACATGAGTCGGGTCCGGAACGTATTTCCTGAGTTGTGATACGTGGAAAACATTGTGCACTCTTGGAAGTTCTCCGGCGTTTGTAACTTCAGGCGACTTCTCCGATGCGTTCCAAGATTGGATATGGCCCGATAAATCTTGGTGTCAACTTCCCCGACTGGCCGAATCTCATAACTCCTTTCGTGGGTGAAACCCGCAAAAACACGTATTCCCCTACTGCGAACTCTAAAGGCCTCCTCCTCCTGTCAGCATAACTCTTTTGTCGACTTTGTGCTGCCTTCTGAGTAGTGGCCTGTATCAGGTCTGGTCCGATCGTTAGAGCTTCATCGATGTCCTGCCAACATAGGGGAGTTCTACATCTCCTTCCAAACAAAGCTTCAAAGGGTGACATCCCTATACTAGCATGGTAACTGTTGTTGTAGGAAAACTCAATGAGAGTCAACTCGTCATCCCACGAGTCTTTGAAATCTAATGCGCATGCTCGCAGCATATCTTCGAGGGTTTGGATGGTTCTCTCTGTCTGCCCATCTGTAGCTGGGTGAAATGCGGTACTGAACTTGAGCTTTGTACCAAACGCCTCAGAACTTTTTCCAAAACTGCATCGAATCGTGTCTCGTCGAGACTATAGAACTGGTACTCCGTAACCTTACAATCTCCTTACATAGGCTTGAGCTAATGATCTAGGGACCAGTTGTTGGCGATGGCTAGGAAATGAGCTGACTTGGTCAAACGATCTACAATCACCCATATTGCATTGTGTTTCCGCCTGGTCCTTGGTAGACCTATCACAAAATCCATTGATATCGAATCCCATTTCCACTCAGGGACGTCTAACGGTTGCAGAAGTCCGGCTGGTCGTTGATGCTCTGCCTTGACTCGCTGGCATGTAAGGCACTTTGCCACAAAGTCCGCCACTTCTTGTTTCATATTACTCCACCAGAACATCTGTTTCAGGTCCTTGTAAAGCTTATTTCCTCCTGGGTGTACAGAATATGGCGTATTGTGCCCCTCCTCTAAGATCTTCCTCTTTAACTCCTCCATGTTAGGTACACAGACGCGGTTATAAAACCGTAATGTACCATCTTCGTGAATCACGAAACCAGGGGCTTTCCCCTGCAAAACTTCCTCCCGTATCTTTGCAAGCTGCAAATCCAGCTCTTGGGTTCTCTTGATCTCTTCCATAAGGGTAGGTTGCAACTCCATGGCATTCAATACAGCTTTCTTCCCAGGTGTTACCACATTAATCTCCAATCTCCTAAACTCCTCGCACAACTCGTGCGGCATCATCATCAAGTGGTTTATAGTAGGATACGGTCTTCTACTCAGGGCATCAGCCACTACATTTGCCTTCCCGGGATGATATTGGAAATTCACATCGTAATCCTTCAGAAACTCTAACCATCTTATGCACGAGGTTCACTCATACGTAAAAAGGTACTTCAAACTCTGATGGTCTGTGAATATCTTGCAGTGTACTCCATAAAGATAATGCCTCCAAATCTTAAGCGCAAAACCATCACGCTAACCTGGATCATGAGGGGTAATTCTTCTCATGCGTCTTGATTGCTGGATGCATATGCAATCACCTTCCTCCGCATGAGCACACAACCCAATCCACCATGTGATGCGCCATCAGATGACAAAACCTTCGTTCCCTTGAGGTAAAGCGAGAATAGGGGCCGAGGTAAGCCTCTTCTTCAACTCCTGGAATGCTTGCTCACATTTTTCCGACCATGCGAACTTTATTGACTTCCGAGTCAAATTGGTCAACGGGGTGGCAATTTTCGAGAAATCTTGCACAAACTTCCTATAATACCCTGCCAAGCCCAGAAAACTCCTAACCTCTGTGGCATTCTTCAGTGGCGACCACTTGGTGATGGCCTCCACCTTTTGGGGGTCTACTGCTACTCCTTCCTTGGACACCACATGTCCTAAGAACGCTACTTGTTCCAACCAAAACTCACACTTCTTAAGCTTCGCATAAAGCTTGTTGCTCCGTAGAGTCGTCAATACTTCTCTAAGATGATTCGCATGCTCCTCTCGTGTTCCTGAATATACCAATATGTCGTCGATGAACACAACTACAAACTTATCTAGGAACGACTCGAACACTTTGTTCATCAAATCCATGAAGGCGGCTGGGGCATTTGTAAGCCCAAAAGGCATTACCACGAACTCATAATGGCCATACTGAGTTCGGAATGCGGTTTTAGAGATATCTTCTTCGCGAATTCTTAACTGGTGATAACCCGACCTCAGGTCTATCTTAGAAAACGTTGTTGCTCCTCGCAACTGATCGAAAAGATCATCAATACGAGGTAGAGGATAACGATTCTTGACGGTAATCTTGTTCAACTCCCGGTAATCGATGCACGACCTCATGCTACCATCCTTCTTCTTCACGAGCGCAGTGTGCTCCCACGTGGTGACGCGTCCGGGTCGATATATCCCTTTTCTAGCAAATTCACCGAGTCTTCAACTCCTTAAGCTCTGGGCGCCATGCGATATGGGGCTTTGAAACAGTGCCCCTGCTCCAAATCGATGCGGAAATCTACCTCCCTGATTGGAGGCAGACCCGGGATCTCCTCCGGAAATACATCAGAATACTCCCGCACTACCGGGATATTCTCAATCGTAAGCTCCTCCGCCTTGGTTTCGATTACGTTGCACAGAAACCCTTCACAACCTTGACCCAACAACTTCTGAGCCTTGAGAGCAGAGATGATCCTCACACTCTGAAGATGCCTATCACTCCAATGCACTACCTTCTTTCCGTTCGGTCCCATTAAGGTCACCTTTTGCTTATAATAATCTATCTGAGCTCTATATTTTGCTAACCAGTCCATCCCCAAAATAACGTCGAACTCCATTAGGTCAAACATATAAAGGTCGGCCTCAAATTCCTGTCCTGCTATCACTATAGGACATCCACCATATAACTCTCCACAACTAATGGTATCCCCAGTAGGTAGGGCTACCGACATAGGCTTACTATTCTCCGAGGGTTTCATCTTAGCCTTCTCTACTATAGCTCATCCAACAAAAGAATGACTAGCACCAGAATCAAACAAAACAGAGATATTGTAGAGGTGGAGAGAGAAGGTACCCGTCACAACGTCTGCTTCATTCTCAGCCTCTTCTTTCCTCATTACATATACTCGTCCTCCTGCGTTGCGCGGTGGTTGTTGTTGCGGTCGAGGCGAGTTTGTTGGCCTCCCTCGGTTATTCTGATTTCCACCAGATCCACCTTGATTTTGCTGTTGTGGCCTTTGGTTCCCATTATAGCCTCCCCGATTTTGATATGTTGCCTGCGAGGCTCTCCAATTCCCGTTATTCCCATTGTTTCCATTGTTTCCACCATTATTACCCCTGAGTTCTGTAACGGGCATTGCCTGATGTGATGCTGGAGACTCCCACATTTAAAGCATCCCCCCTTTGCAGCTCCTGATCTACAATTTCTAACAAGATGGCCAGATCGACCACAAATTCAACAAATAGGCACCTGAGTTGGTCCACGTCCCGAAGGTTGGTTGTTTTGCCAGTTGTTGGGGCGGAACTTCTTTTCCTGATAAAATTGAGGTGGGTTGAAACGGGGTGGCTCTTTCCTCTTTTGCCCCTGTATGCCTAACTGTCGTTCCATGTCATGCATCACCCTTTCTACAGTGAGGGCAACGTTCGGCATGTTCTGATAAGACGTGAACTCCCGTGATAACATGCGATCCTGAATCTTGCAATTCAATCCATCCCAGAAACGGTCCATCCTTAGCTGCCTAGTTGCTACCAAAGCAGATGCAAATCGAGATAATTCGGTGAACTTTGCAGAGTAGGCGAACACGCTAGTTTCCCCTTGACGCAGATTCATGAATTCTTTTTCTTTCGCCTTCTGGAGAGAAATTGGGTAAAATCGATCCTTTAGCACAATCTTGAAGCGGTTCCAGTCGAAACCAGGTTCAGTCCTTATTTCCTTCACACTAGCCCACCACAAATCAGCCTCTTCCTTTAGGTGGTAAGCAGCAAAGTCCACCCTTAACTCCTCAGACGCAGGTGTCGAAAATCTTCTCAATTTCCCTAACCCAATCTTCAAAGACCTTGGGGTCAGCTACCCCGGTGTAAGTGGGCGGGTTGAAGCTATTGAACCTTTGGAGGAGAGCGGAGGGATCATGTTCCCTTTCTCCTCCTTGTCGATCCACCACCCTCTTGAGTAAGTCCTCGTGCTTGTTAAGCATCTCAATCATCAGCAAGCTGGCTAGGTCATTCCCCGGTGCTGTTGTACTTGGTCCGGATATCAAATGAGGAAGGCGCGATTGATCGCCGATTTGAGGCCGTTGTTCGGCTGCAGCTTGCGGGCGCTCCCGAGTACTGTGGTTGGGTTGAGAACCGTTCACGTCCAACATCCTGATTCAAAGGGTCGATTTAGTCTACTTAAGGGTTTTCCAATCCATTGTCTCAACATCATACTAGAGGTAGCTACTTGGTCCGGTCTTCTCATAGGGTGCTAAACAATACGAAATTGTAATTCTATTTCACCAAGTAATTTCTTATGTCATCAGTTTATTTCATGAATTTTCATCACATATTGAAAGGTCACAAAACAATATTTCTATACACACCAATGTAATCATATGTACAATATTCCCCATCGGGACAATTACGCAAAAGAAACAACATGCCAATATCCAGATTATATCACAGTTCAACAAAAATACAAACGTAACAGCTATACACTAATACTCAACACATCGTGGCCATCCCACTTAGATGATCCTCCTGCATCGAGGGTTCTTCCTCGCTGAAACTGGAGTCCACTCAGGATCACTCGTCTCATCCCCCGAGCCCTCCTCGGGGTCTTCTCCTGTCCCCCGGTCCACCTCATCCTCCTCCTCGGGCGGGATCTCATGCTCGGGCTCGACGGCGGGTGCAGCCGTGACCCTAGAGGTTACCTCGCGCTCGGGATCCTGGGCGCTGTCCTCTGTGGGATCCTCCTTCGGATCTTCTTCAGGGTCATCCTCATGATCCTCAGCTGGTGCAGGAGCTGGGTTCACCTGGACCCTCTCTACTCGGCGCATCCCAATCCGGATGATCCTAGAAAAGACCCCCAGGATTCGATGCTCCGGCTACCCTGCACTGACACCAACAAAGACGGTGGGTACCCTCTTCCGAAGTGTGTGGCAAAGAACGACGGCGACAAGATGGCCCCACCAGGATCGCCTCGTAAGGTGAGTAGAAAAGCGTTGGCCCGAGCTTCCTCGTTGCCACGCAAGGTGAGTTCGGGACATCCTTGGTGTATCGACGATCTCATCGTAGAAATTCAGCATGTGAGTTCCTGGTACCCACCAGAGGAATGGGTGTGTAGCGGTGGAAGCACGGCGTGGGTCTTAGTGACAAAGGTGTGCCATCCTACATGATCAAAACATATTAGCAACACAGAGAACATTATATTCATAATCGCACAACTTTAGAAAGCATAAATCCCTTTTCCCATCCTACACTCATCGCTCCGAACTTAGCTTCCTAGGGTCCATCTAAACCTAAAGGACTCTGAGGAGCTACTAGGTCGCAACCTGCAGCTCGATACCATTCTCAGAACGCCCGAAATTCAATTATAGAAAGTCAAAGTCAAACTAACGTTAATGACAAAACTTAGCGGAACATTTCAAATTTAGTTTAAGGCCACCGCCGTATCCCGAAGGAACACAAGGCGAGAAAGGAAAACACAACTCGCTAACCAGAACTACTAACAACCCAAAACAAAACTTTAAGACATCATAACGAAAACAATATAAAAGATTCAAGGACTTCTAGACTCGTCGTCCTCACTTCTAATTCCCGTCCCAAGCATTTAGATCATCACCTGAAAACAAAACATTTCAAAAATGAGGGGGAAATCTCAATAATGTCTACCCTTAACGTTTAAAACAGTTTAAGTTCATTTCAATTCATTTTGGGGAGAGGGATCAAATCAAACGTTTTACAAACCTTTAATCCTATACTGTTTCCTCAACCCATCCAATCCATATTTTAAGTTGCGGGCGGGATAGCAAATCCCATAAAGAACATTGCCTACCAAAGGCATCAAACAACTATCCTATATCAGGGATGAAACCCTGATCTCCTGGCACATAACCCATACAAGCATCGAATCCTGGTCTCAGGGTTATCACCTGCAAAAACATTAGCCTCTCAAAGGCATCAAACAGTCGCCCACCGAAGGCTTCATAACATCTAACCTATATCAGGGATTAAACCCTGATCTCCTGGCACATAACCCATACAGGCATCGAATCCTGGTCTCAGGGTTATCACCCGCATAAACATTAACTCACAAAGGCATCAAATCAACAACCCGCCAATGTTTCCACTTTGAATTATTAATTTATTATTCAATCTCAGCTCACAACTCTCAAGTCAAACCCAACCCAGGTTATCAAAACCAATAATAAAACCACTAATAAAAGACCATCCAATTTCTCAACTCAATAAAATCAAAGCACAAACAAATACAAACGGTTATCCAAAACAGATGGTCATATTTCCACAAAAGTCCCCTTTCGGGATGCAATTATCAAAACAGATTAGAAAACGTTAAAACACATTTAAAGAGCATCCCGACGGGGATTAGAGCATAGACAATTACCTGAATAACGTCACAGTACAACAATAAGGAGAACACACTTGAGCTCACTATCGTCACGCACTAACTCAGGCCTAGAATAAGAATAATTATCTAATCAAAACGCGTTCTAACGAAGTTAGTATTCACAAACAACTACCTAACCCATCCCCTAGGAACACTTAGGTTCCTATCATTTATGAAATTACACTTAACACCTCCAAGAAAACACATAACAGGATCACACATTATTTTCACTCAACAATTCTTTATAAATAAAAGCAAACAGAGGACAAATTTTAACGTTCACATAAAACGGGTCTGGTTCTGGACTTTTCGGAAACCTCAGGACATCTACTAAAACTTCTATGTTGATGGCTAAGCCCAAATCAGCCCTGAAGGACTCTAAAAACACCCATCTTCCCAATTGGTCCAGTCCTGATAGGTTCTGGTAAAACGGTTATAACTCGGGCTATACAAATCAAACGTTCGATCCGTAAAATTCCTATGGTTCCTAACATCCAAGGGAACCTCCAGTTAAAAGAGCTCAGTCAAAAGACAACTATACTAATCGTGGCAACCCGATCTTTAGACACTAACAAAACTGTCCTGTTACTGGTTCTTAATTAATTTGTTATTTCGGTTCTAACTTTACCAATCGGTCTCGGGGTTCTAATTTGGACTCGAAACAGTAGTTAGGGTCTACGATATAAAGTCCAACTTAACTTAGGTCTAAAAAAATTAAACTTGTAGAAGTAAACTTATTAAAAACAAGAACACTTTAATAAAACTTTAATTAAAACTTAAGTCGTACAAGGAAATAAAATTTCTTAGAACATAAAACACGTAAACAAGGTTTTAAAGATTTTAAAACATGAATTAGTTATAAGGTTATAACACTACAACTAGAATTTCACGAAGTAATACAAAGGCGGTTAAACATGTGGGTTTCTTAATTCAAGAATCAAGAAAGGATTAAAGGACATGTAAAATAAAGTACAATATACATGTAACTACTAATCAAGAATTCAAGATTTTATTAATAAGAAATCAACTTGTAGTAGGTTAACTAATTTATTTAACAAACTAATAAGATTTACTTTTAAAGAACAATAAAGAACATAACGATTTTTTTATAACTAAAATTCAAGAATTAACCTAGGTAATAAATTTCCAATTTCGTACATATAATAATAAAGTTATCTAACCCTAACATGATTTACAAGGACAAATACAATACCAATTGAACCCTAACAATTTAACTATTACAACCCTAATAACAAAACACATAATAATTAAACAAATTATATGTAAATAAAACAATACAAGAACAATTAATTACACATAACAACTTATTACAAATTACACATAATTACAATTAAGAACAAGATTACATGTAATTTTCCTAATTACAAAACTAACAATACAATTTAATAATTATAAAAACAGAATAATATTTTTGAAAATAGAAACAGAAAAGAAAAAGGAAAAAGAAAAGGAAAAAAATATAACAAAACAATATAGATAACAGTTTAGGGTTTTTAGGGTTAGGGTTTTTACGTAGGGTTCAGGGCAGAGGGGGTGTTTCTTGGCGACGGTGGCGGTGAGTGTTGGTCGGAGGGCGTGCGTCGGCGGTCGCAGGTGGTGTTGGTGGCGTGCGTCGATCGAACAGTAGCAGAGGTTCCTCGCCTCTGGGCGGCGGTTGTCTGGTAGTCGGAGGCGACGACGACAACCACGGAGTCCTAGGCGGCGGCGAACGACGGTGGCCTTGCTGGTGGTGACGCGCGACGAGGCGAAACAGGGAGATCGAGAGGGAGAAAGAGGGGAAAGAGAGAGAAAGAGAAAGAGAAACGAAGAGAGGGAGTGGTTGCGGCGGTGGTTTCATTTGTGGTGGCGCGGTCGCGTGTCGCGGTGGTCGGGACGTGCAGGGAGAGGGAGAGAGAGAGGGGTGTAGGGTTAGGGTTTGGGAGAGAGATTAGGGTTTGATATGGGTTTAGGGGGTTTTTATACTAATATCCAATTTAGGCCCAAATAACTAATCCTATTCATAACCCAACCCATTAAACTAATAATCAGATTTAAGAAATTATAAGTAATACTACTAATAATAATAATAACATTAATACCAATAATCATATAATCACATAGCAAATATTAATTCACGAAATTAATCACATAATAATATTTATAATATCACAAAGATAAATAACCCACGAAAATACTAATCTACCCTTGTTAGCCCCTCATCGGTCCTATGAGCTCAAGCGTTAGCATAAATAAACACATCACGAACAACAGTAAATAATAAAGTCAAACCTAATTTACTAACGACGTCACGGTCAACATTTTTGGATTTTTCGGGGTTTTACAGAAGCAATCTAAGAAGTCGATGAGGAGAATAAGTCGAAGTATCAGCACCTATTCAACACATAAGGTGCGTCAAGTTTCGAGGACGAAACTTCTTTTAAGGAGGTAATGATGTAAAACCTCGAGTTTTAGGAAGAACGGAATCGTTAGAATTATTGCCGAACCGTTAGGCTTAAGTTTAAGTTTCGAGGACGAAACTTCTTTTAAGGAGGTAATGTTGTAAAACCCGAAAAAATCCAAAGATGTTGACCGTGACGTCGTTAGTAAATTAGGTTTGACTTCTTTATTTATTATTATTCGTTTGTGTTTATTTTTGCTAACACTTGAGCTCGTAGGATTGTGAGGGACTAACAAGGGTATATCGATAATTTTGGAGGTTTAGTATTATTAGTTTTACCCTATTTATTATTAGTATTACTATTAATATTATTGTGTTTATTAAAATTTGTTATATGAATGATTATGTGAATTTTGATTGCTATGTGTTTAGTATTAATTCTTATTATTATTGGTATTGCTTTTATTATTATTACTAATATTATGGTTATTATTATTTTCCAAAAATCTGATTTTTCCTATTGGGTTGGGTTTTGGATTAGGAGTGAAACTAATTGGGCCTTAATTATGTGATTAGTATAAAAGCTTTTCTCCTCTCCAAAACCCTAATATTAAACCGTAACCCTAGCCTCTCCCCCTTTCTCTCTCCCTCCCCGTCCTCTCTGCCGCGCCACCCCGCCACCGCCGCGCCGCGGCCTGCGCCACCGGCAACCGCCGCAACCACCCTCTCACTTTCTTTCTCTTTTCTCTTTCTCCCTCTCGATCTCTCTGTCTCCCTCCTGTCACGCACACCACCGCCCACTTCCACCGTCGCCCGCGTCGTCATTGCCGCCAGAGTCCCTGCCGCCGTCGCAGTCACCCGCCGGAGCCATCGTCGCACACCCACAGTCGAAGGAGACAACCTCGGACGTTCTTGGTTGCTGCTGTCTGAAGCCCATCGACCACCGCACCATAACCCCGCTGCTCGACGCCGTTCTGGACATCGTCCTCCGACCTCCGACCTCCGGCGCCGCTGACACCGCCCCCGACCGGCCGCCACAGTTGCCGAAAACCGCTGCCACCCTAAACCCTAACGTAAACCCTATTTTGTTTTTACAAATCCTTTTCTTTTTATTTCTCTATTTTTCTGATCTTATTATTATTATTATTATTATTATTATTGTTATTATTATTATTATTATTAAGTCGAGTTATACCCTGATTACCAGGCCTAGGTCAGATCTGGACAGTTTGGAAAGATGATGGTTTTCGAGGACCTTAAATAGTGTGTTGGGTCTCGAGTTCAACTTAAGAGTTTTAGTAGACATCCCGAGGTTTCCGAAAAGACAAAACCAGACCCATAGGATGTCGGGAAGTCAAGTTACGACCCTTTTTGTGTGGATGCTGAAATCTGTCGTGTTATGTGAAATTGTTAATGAATGTGTTGTTGATTGAAAAGGTTTATTTGGTGCTATTATGCGATTACTTGGAATGTGTTAGGTAATTTAAAGTGTAAATTCATGATTGATAGGAACCTATATGGTTCCTAGGGGAGGGTTAGTTAGAAGGTAGTTAATACTAACTTCGAAGGGCGCGTTTTGATTAGAATAATTATTCTATTTTAGGCCCGAGCTAATTCGCGTCGTTAGTGAGCTCAAGTGTGTTCGTTTTGCTGTGAAGTGAAGTTAACCAGGTAATATCTATGCTCTAATCCCCACTGGGATGCTCTTTAAATGTGTTTTAATGTTTTCTAATATGTTTTGAGAATTGCATCCCGAAAGGGGACTTTTAGTAAATGTGACCATCTGTTTTGGATAACTGTTTGTAATTATTGTACTTTGATTTATGAGTTGAGAAATTGTGTTGGTCTTTTATGAGTAGTTTTGTTATTGGTTTTGATAACTTGGGTTGGGTTAACTTGAGAGCTGTGAGCTGAGTTTTGCATAAGACACTAATAATTCAAAGTGAAACATTAAGCGGGTTTATTGTTTTGATGCCTTTGATAGGCTAATGTTTTTGCGGGCGATAACCCGGAGACCAGGATTTGATGCCTGTATGGGTTATGTGTCAGTAGATCAGGGTTTCATCCCTGATATAGGATAGATATTTATGTTGCCTTTGGTAGGCGACGGTTTTGATGCCTTTGGTAGGCGATTGTTTTGATGCTTTTGGTGGGCGATTGTTTTGATGCCTTTGATAGGCTAATGTTTTTGCGGGCGATAACCCGGAGACCTGGATTTGATGCATGTATGGGTTATGTGTCAGGAGATCAGGGTTTCATCCCTGATATAGGATAGATGATTTTTGATGCGTTTGGTAGGCGATTGTTTTGATGCCTTTGGTAGGCGAATGTTACTCTAAGGGATGTGGTATCCCTCCCGCGTAATAAAATATAAATTGGTTGGGTTGAGGAAAACAGTTCAGGGATTAAAGGTTTCTGAAATGGTTTGACTTGTTCCCTCTCCCTCAAATGAATTGAAATGAACTTAACTTGTTTTTAACGTTAGGGGTAGACATTATTGAGATTTCCCCCTCATTTTTGAAATGTTTTGTTTTCAGGTGAAGATCTATATGCTGGGGACGGGAATTAGAAGTGAGGACGACATATTTAGGAGTCGTTAAATATGTTGCTTTTCTTTTCTGAGAAACTTGAAGTTAGTTTTGAGATTTATTACTAAGTATGAGCTGTTAGTTGGTTTTGTCGTTGATAGACAGTTTTAGTTTCCTTCTCGCCTTGTATTTCTTCGGGGAAACGGCAGTGACGCCCAAATAAAGAAAAAAAAGGACTTCCGCTAAATTTATTGTTAACGTTAGTTTGTTTTTGACTTTTCTATGATTGAATTTCTGGGGCGTTACATTCATTCATTACCAAAAATCAGTGAATTACCTACTGAATTTTCCCACTGAAAAAAATCAGTGGCAAAGTTCACACTACTTTCCAACTACTTGAATATTTCCATTGTTTTCCACTACTTTATTGACAGTGGGAAATTTTCCACTAAATTCCCACTACTTTCCCACCAAAATAATTATTTAAGTTTTGAAATATTGTTTTAACTTGTTGACAACAAGGGAGAACCCATGCAAGGTATGCTTATCTTTCTAGTTATTTGCTCTTCTTATTACGTGGCTGTTTAATGACGACTTGCTTTCCGTGTTTCAAGGTCATACTTATACAAGGTATGCTTTTCTATCTAGTTATTTACTCTTCTTATTGGTTAATGCTAGTTGGTGTTGGGTTGAATTCGTTTGTTAATTTGGTGATTTTATTGAATTTTCGGAAAATGGTGATTGATTTGGTAATTAGAACTAAATCCTCAAACATAGTCAATAGATAATTAGTTCTATGTCACTGCTTAAGGCAGGTATTGATTTAGTAATTTAGTTTGGGGATTTTTTGTTTGGTTGTTGACTTATGAGATTGTTAAACCTCGGTTTTACTACTTTTACTTCGATTTTTATTGTCTTATTGAACTTATATAAGTTATTTAGTATAACTCTGATAGTGTTTTTGTCCATCTTTGCTAATTGAGACTAATTTATTTGTCTTTTTTTTTTTGCAATCCGAGTGCAAATGATGATGACAATAGAGGAAAAAGATTGGAAATTAAGGAGCAAAGGAAGCCAACACAATCGTGCCAGAAAATTAGAAGTGAAATTGAGATTTCCAGTTCAGCACAGCTAGATGTGACAGTCGGCACAGGCAGGTGTGCCAAATTGTAGTATTTTATTTTAAGCAGTTTTTTTTTTTTAATTAGAAAAGGGGGAGTTTCCAATGGAACGTTTTTTTTTCACGACTTGATTTCTCTCCAGGGCTTCAAAGGAGGTTTTCTCTCTAAGCCTCTCTAGGTTTAGATTTTTTTCTAGATTAATTAGATTAGGTTATCTTTGTTCAAGAATCCGTCAATTTCGTTCTCCGCACTCGAATTCAAGATTAAGTTTTTCTATCCCTTTCTCTTTATCTCTTTTCATGTTCTTGTGCTTGTTAGATTGATTTTCGTTCTTTTTTATTGCATTTTTATAATTATTTGTTGTTTTTATTGTTAGATTTGTTTTGTTTAGATTGTGATTGAATTATTTAATGACTAATTGATCATATTTAGGCCTAATCTATCCAATTTATACTTGCGGGGAGAGGTTTTTTCATGTTCACCACCACGTATTTATTTCTAGCAACAATCCAAGCCCCACCTCTCACCTTCCCGAATCTCTCCTCACCCAAAACCCACAACCCACAACCACTGTGCCCAATTTCCAGCGACAAAGCTGCCCTCCGCCAGCACCACGACCCACCATTGCCGCCTCTCTTGCCATCTCCGGCGACACTCTACGGCCACAGAACCGCCGTCATGGGTACTCGCCGGCGTCGCCCTACCCCAACCACAAACCGTCATCGCTGCTTCTTCGCAAACCACCCAGCGCTGGAAATCGCACCCAGCCAGACTCTCTCTCTCATACTCAGTCTCCGCCAATCGCCGACGTTTCCCAAACCCATCCATGGCCGTCGTCTCCACTGTCGCAATCCACCGCGCTGCCCCGTCACTGCCGCTACTCCTTTGCGCAGAACCCTTCTCGCAGGCATCGACCATCGCGCCGCTACCTCTCTCAGCCACCCTCGCTGCCCTGTCCAGTGCTTGAATTCACCCCACCATTGATTTTTGTGTTTCTGTGGTCGCCTTCTCTCCTACGCCCTTTGTGCTTGTTCGGTGCGAAATTGTGAACCAGCATAATCTTGAACAAATTCAGCGCGATCGGCGAAACCATCCGATTGGTGCTTGAGAACAGCCCTAGCCTGTTGCTATCCTAGTGGTTGTTCTGGGGTTGTTTGGTCATTGTCAAAGAGGAAACTTTGGGCAAGACTTGACTTCAATTCTGTGGTGGTCGTGGAAGCTTGCATTGATCTTGCATCTCAATCATTTGCCCTATCCAAATCATTGTAGAGATCCTATGTTGACCTGATGGTTTCAACCACTGTGATTAATTACCCCCATCCCATTTCAATTAATTGCCTATAATTTTCATTGCCTATTGTGCCAAGCTCATTGCAAGTTGCTTTGATTGAGTTGGAGTTGTGCATAAATTTGTTGTATATATTGTTCATTAGGGACAATGAACACTCTAAGCATGGGGATATTTCTCCTTTAGTTGGTGCATGACTGAGAATACATATAGCTTTGTTATGGTAATTGACCGCCGCCCAAAGAAGAATTTCGCACCTGGGTCAGACTAGTTCACTCTGGGCTTTCACTTGCTGCCTTTGCTCATCAAAACTGCTCACTAACTTTCCGTTCACTTATTTGTGTGTATTCTACTTCTCAACAATTTGTGTTAATGAGATATTCACTTGAGTGTTGTGGGCTATCTGCAGCGAATGTACTGTGCCTTCTATGATGTAGAGTGTAGACTACAAATGATGTTATCTGAAGCGTTGTTTTCGTGATTGTATTATACTTGTGGCGCTGATGTCTTGTATTACGTTTGATTAAGAGAAGGTGTCAGGTTAGTTCTACTTTCATGACTTGAAAGAATTTGATTGAATATATGCATATTATGTTGGTTTTACCCTCTCTCTTTTTTTTTCGGGGGGTGGGGGGAATTGTTGTTTCTACATTAACTATGGTTTCTTCAAAAGCCACTACAGAAATAGCTCCAGACAAAAACATATTCTCCTTGCAAAGTGCTTACTGACTAGGCAAACACTTCCTTCTATTTCCCGTCTTGTGTACACTCCTGTGGACATTGTTTTTTGTAATTTTGTTGGTGCTCAACTTGTGCTTATGAACTTTTGACCTATTGTACATGGAGTGATGGATTGCCTATTTATGCTGATTGTTGTTGTTCTAAGTGTTTGCTCCAGACTAATAAACTCATTGTTCTACCATCATGCTGATTTGTCCCAAGTCTTTTTCTTTTTTCTTTTTTGGTGCGTGTGCTTATGAGTTTAGGGTTTAGGTACTTGTTTTCTTTCAAAACACATGAGATTGAGGTTGTTTTATCTACTATTTACCCACAAGTGACTTGCTTTTAGCCTTCTACCCCACTGGCATAGGTTTCAGAGGTAGTTGGGTTAGGAGACTGAGCATTTGTTACCTTCGTTGAATTTTGCTGTATTCCTTTAGTACATGCATTCAATACCCAGGGTCCCAAATTATATTCCTTTGTTTGGTTTAAGGTCTTTTAGGTCAGAAACGAAGGGCATCTTTTCTTTGTGTTTGTTGTTTGAAAGATAGTGTCCATCCAAGGGATATTAGCTTGGTGTGTGTCTCAGATTATAAGAATTCCCTTCCTGGAAATTATTCTATAAAGGACTATGTACTTCAGATGATTTAGAAGCTTGTCCGTATGTGGTAGTTTGGTTGTGCCCTCTGTTAGCTGATTCTGATTGGCATTTCAGATGTTTATTTACTGTATTTCCATTGCTTCTTTTGATCAGTTCATATAGAAAAGTAGGACATATATGTGAGGCATTTTACTAGAGTACATTTCCAGTTCACTTAGAAAAGTATTTTTTACGACGGGTTCTCCCTTCGTTATTGGACAGTTTTCTGGTAGTGACTCTGTCGCTCTCATTTTGCTATGAAATTTGATGAACTTTTGTAGAAAAAGGTTTTGATTTGTGATTTTACTGATGGGTTGCAGGTAGTTTGGAGGTGGTTAGCTGTGTTGAGCTATTGTGAACAAGACTCAAATTTTGACAAAGAATTCTGCACTCATAACTATTGATTAATGATGAGGTACCACTTATGGTTTTTCTTTTAATCGTTTATTTTATTTAGATTTTTCATTATGACCATGTAAGAGGAGAAATCTTAGGCTAGTTGGTCTGAAAATTGAACACTTAATGCTATGGGAAGATTAACTTGAATGCTTGAACTGAATTCACTAAGCTTGATGACTTGTGTATATAGGAGCTTGGTTTATTCGCACCAAGAAATGTTTGCTTTGTGTAATTTTAGGATTTGATGATTTTGTATTAGTGATTGTAGCAAAATGCTAAATGTTGATTGAAAAACTATTATGTGGAATCCCTTTTGAACTGGGGTGATGAAAAGTTGGTGAATTTTGAGTAATAATTGATATTCAAGAGTAATTTCACTACAATATTGTGTGTACAACTGTGGGTTTTGCTGTCTTGTTGGCATTCTTCCTGTTGATCAAAGTTAGTCTATGGTTACTAAACTTGCTAACACTCAGTGTCCATATGCAAGGAAATTGGAAGGGTTCTATGGCGTGCTATAACGTGCTATATGATGGACATTGTATATCAAACAAAACCAGAACAGCCAAGAACAGCCATTGACTATATATTTAGTTTTATGGTATGCTATATGATTGAAATGATTCATTTGTTTCTTGTATAATCCATGGGCCCATGTTAGAACATTAAAATAAATCTTTATGTAAGGGAATTGTTAGGGTAGACTCACTACACTACTCGAAGAAATGCAGAGCTGGTTCTGACATCACAAACATATGCTACTGGAGTGTAAACCTCTTTTATCTATCGAATAATCAATCATCGTCTCTCTAGCTCCCACTCTTGTGATTTACTATTTGTGTTTTACAATTTTTTGAATAATGCTAATGTTGTTATTTTTCCTATCATGTTCTCTTTTTTTCCAGGAAAACAATTCATCATCTTGTAGGCCATGCAGAAATTGAAGTCAAGTTTGTTTGTAGAGATTGTTCAACTCGAGGAAGACTTATTAGTTATTGGATTGCTAGTTGTGATTTATTTTATGAACTTTGCTTAGCTAATTGATTTTTGTGTTAGGTATTAGTGTCACTTTTTTTAAAAAAAAAAAAACTATTTAGGTATATTGTGGAATATCTTTTGATAATACATATATATATCATTTCTTTTTTTTTTTGTTCTGAGACAAATATTACATTTCTTAGTTATATTATATATGTTATATCAATTAATATCAATATTAATTATTGTAATTTATTGTACAATGTATGCTAATTGTAAGGCTTGTCACAGATATTGTTATAGTATAAGGATTACCCTACCACGATACTCTTATGACTAGAAGCAAACTTGTCATGGATGTTGGTTTCTTTAAAAGGTGCTAGGGAAGTGCTCGTGGCTAGACGTGTACTAGTCACAGACCTTAACATGGCCCAAAAAGTTATTGCCATGGGAATTTATGTGGCAAGAAAAGTGATTGCCACGGGATTTCACGTGGCAAGAAAAGTGATTGCCACGGGACTACACATGACAAGAAAAGGGATTGCCACGGGTCTTCTCGTGGCAAAGGACAGTGCTTGCCACGGGAGCTCCCGTGGCTACAATTTTTCATTTAGCCATGGCAGTAAATTTCCTGTGGCTACATCTATGCCACGGCCACTTGTGCTACGGGGCTAATTTGATGAAAACATGTGGCAAGACGGTTTTGCCACGGGAATTTCGAACTTGTTCAACGAAATTTACCGTGGCACAAGTGACGCTTTTTTGTAGTGGGTGTCAAGCGTGAGTTGGAGCTCCGTTGATGACAATCATTCAGTTTGGCTAACCCCCATCCCATTTGATGAAATTCTCACCATTTCTTTGTTTATCAAGGATCACTAGAGAGCCTTGTGACCTTGAAAGAACTTGATCATGATACCTTTGAGTGCCCTCAATTAACTAAGATCACTAGATAAATACATATCTTTCCATGACCTTACTTATCATGATCATATCTTAAACTTAACATTTCTTTCCTTCATCATAGTTGTGATTACACCATCACACTATAGGATTAAGTAAGAAGTACTTTACCACTTGTCATAGTACGACTAAACCATCGCATTATAAGCTTTTGGTAAACTTTAAAATATTGAGTTCATATTTGAACTTACAAACCGAATGCTTAGTAGGCGACAAACCTTTGAACTATACATTCTTTTGTAATGTCAAATCTCATGATCTCAAACCATTATCCAAATAACATGGATAATCCTCGTAATGCTTATCTTAATAACATAACTATAACATTTTCCAAGATGTTGGTCTACTTGTATAGTTATATTGAAAGAAATGCTTACAAGATCGAAAAATTCTTTTGATTTTTCGCATTCTTTTCCTTATCACTATGTCTTCGTCCAAGTACCTTGGATTACATAGCCACTACTTATACTTTAGACAACCTTATAAATCAAATTAACATTTGATTTTCCATGTTTTCGCTTAACTATATCCAAATAACTTTTGGATTTCATAGTTAAAACTTATCGCCTTAGAACCTTGTAAATCAAACTAACATTTGATTTTCATGTTCTTTGAATAACTATATCCAAATAACTTTGGATTTCATAGTTATAGCCTTTGTATAAATCAAAATGGTATTTGATTTTCCATGGAAGAAGCCTCTTCCAATTTAAACTTGAACAAACACTTAAGTTTCATGGAAATTTGATTCCATCTTATGTGTACCTTAAACTATTACACTTTTAACCATTTGCTACAAAACTTGAATATCATAAACTTGAATACCATATGTAATAAAACTTATTACATATCTTAACATTGGCTAGGCGAGAAAGAACCTCAATCGATCTTGAATGATTATCTTGTAGTTATATAACCTTTACTTATATGATCAAACGTCATTCTAATTAAGGTCATGTTTCCTTATACATGACTAGATCCACTTCTTAAATATTAGACCGTAGAACTCATAACCATTCGTCCCGAATGCCAATCTTACTTATGATATTAATCCATAAACACTACTAGAAAAACAGGGAAAATTCGACGCTTATTTAGCCACTTTTCGACACTTGTATGTGTAGATCAAAAGGCGGTCGACGCTTAAAAAAGCGTCGAAAATTCCAGTGTCAGAAATTTGCGACACTTATTTGCGTGGACATTGTGAGAGCTATCGACACATATTGTCGTCGGTCGTGTAAAGCGGTCGACGCTTTTTACTGTCAATAGTTCCTGTATTCAAAAATTAAAATTTACTTTTTATCCCTACACATCGACGCTTTCTCATGGATAGTCTTTATATATATATATATATATATATATATATATATATATATATATATATATATATATATATATATATATATATATATATATATATATATATATATATCACAATTAATTATGTATACATTAATAATAAATATATGCTTTAGTTTAGTTATATTATATTATATTATATATATATATATATATATATATATATATATATATATATATATATATATATATATATATATATATATATATATAACTCTTCTTATTGTATGAAGAAACATATATATAAAATACCAAAAAGAGCACAAATTAATGTTATAAGCACGCACCCTTAATTCATTTCGTAAAATAAGTTGATCTTGTGCTTACAATAAGTAAACTAAGCAACGCCGGTTTGGTACGATGTAAAATGCAAAACTAATAGAAGTACTAATAAATCAATACTTAAGTTTGTATATATAGTGTGTGACATATAGCTAGCTAGACATTATATATTGAAGAAAAATGTCTTGGGTGACTTCAGTGCCTTGAGAAACCAATTAATTGACATGAGAGTTTGAAGTTGAAGGCCCCCAACTACTTCGTCCCCCATCATTTCTTAGATCATTTCCAGTAGATTCATCCCCAACCTGAAAATATATATGACCAAATTAAGTTTAAAACATAGTACATACATAACTGAATAATTAAGTTGTTGTAGACATTCCAGAAAAACATACATTCCAAAAAAACAAATTTCTATGCAATAACTTATAGTTCCTCAATTACAGCAACAAACTCATCAACAACAAAATGGGTATCATCACTTCTTGAAACTTCCAATCAAATAATTTCAAATGAACAAAAACAGAAGCTAAAAATATTGACATAGTAATGCTTTACCAAACAGAAAATCACAGAAACCTACTTTAATTTTTGTCAAAACATTGACAAACAATAGTAATTGAGGTTGAAGTTCAACAAAAAACCCAAACTTTTTGTCTCTAATTTGTTTTCCCAGGTCCACCAAGCGCCCACAAAAACCCAAACTTTTTGCTTCAATGGCCGCCAAGGTCAACTAAGATGGAAAGAGAAGTGAGGACGGTCGATTGAGAGAAAATAGAAATGAGATTCAGAGAGGTGCGGCGATAGTTTGAGATTGAGGTGTGGTTGTTGAGTGAGAGAGACAGAAAAATGAGATTTCAGAGATGAGGAGCCTAGCAGCAAGTATAACACTCTTTGTTTGAGATTAAGGCAGGTATAACACTCTCTGTTTCAGCAAATGCACATTGGAGAACCCAACAACAAACTCAAGTAATAACAACACACAAAATGAACAAAAGACAATTGTCTAACCTGTTTAGCAGCCTTTATTGCAGACTCAGCGGCATCCAAGCTGTCAGGAGTTAATTGCCCATTACGAACTGCCTCCAGCACAAGTAACATTTTTTCTAACACCATCCTATAAGTAGCGGTCTGCTGGCTAAACATGGCTGTCTGTTGGATAGAAATACGTCTCTGTGATGCCAACTCGTCCTTCACACGTTTCAACTCTTGGCTCTCACAAGTTTGATAGGTGTAGCCCCTTTTCTTCAATATGCCATTTACGCCAAACACTTTACTACTATCAACTCCAAAACCAAAACCGACTGGTCTTATGGGGACTTCGTCTTCATACATAAGTTCATCAAACACTTCATTTTCGATTTCAGGTTGTGTCTTATCAGAGGAAGAATTGGCAAGTCGTTTTTGAACCTCTTCATTTGCTCGATCCTGTCATATATTGATGGAAAGCATAAATACTATGATTTTCTTAATTGATACAAAACAAACTAACAAAGACAAGTAAAAGAGCATCTCATTTTATCTACTTTTAAAAGCATTAAAAGGTAAAAAAAACATCAATATGATTTAAGTGCAACTCATCACTTATACTAGAAACTCTTCAGTAGCAGTATCAGCAATGAAGCCCAAACCGCCTTTGTTATGTGTGTTTTTAAAGAACTCTAAGTGTGTTGGCTCTCTTTCATTTTCCTTCACCTGTAATGATCATCCCACAAAAAAAATGCAAGATGTAATGAAGTTTATTAATTAATAACATGATTTCCTATTATTTTAGAGGAAAAGTATTAGAAAGAAAACATACAAAGTCTTCTCGTAATTCAGCATAACTGGTAGAACCAGTTGTATGAACATGAGTTTGCGAAGCCCTTGCATCTTTCCCAATGTCGGACAAATCCTATGCATATATTAACGAGAAGAAACAATATAGGTTCAACTCTGGTTAAAAAGAAAGGTTGACATAAGTTTAAGCATGAATTAAATATGAATACACCTTACTCTTTTGTGAACACCAATAATTAACCAATCTTGTCCAACCATACCCAGTGTGCCCTTCCGGAACAAGATCACATATGTCCTTCACTGATTTCTTATCCAGCTTGAAGTGCTTTTTCTTCAAGTAATGTCTATATTGCCTGAATTGTTTGGAGACATGTTTCAAGGCCCCTTTGTCGAATATCTTGTCCTTTGGATACTCAAACTTAGACTGTATCGTATTGATAGGGAAAAAATTAACAAGCAAGAAAATTATATTTTAGGCTTACAATTCAATAGTTAAAATATAAAGATACATACTCGAACCATTTGAATTATATCAGCTTTATACTTCGCATCCAACTCATGCCACGTTAATGTTCCGATTGGGCAAAATCTCTCTTGCTTCGCAATGTATCCTAGAAATCGAACAAGAATGTAGCCTCCTTTTCTGATAGGTTGGTCGAGCTTGTTGAAGGCAACACGGATTCTTAACCCAGGTTTGTGATTCAAGACCTCCAGAGGTAGAATTGTTCCATTTATGACCTCCTCATTCCCTAGTTCATCTATGAAACCAAGACGACAGAAAAAAGATTAATAAAAAGTTTCAATTTCCATGGGAAAAAAGGGAAACAAAACATACCAATGGTTACAACTTGTTCTTTGTCGTTAAATTCTATGTTATTATCCCAATCAGGAACTCCATCTGATGGTAGCTTGCTCTTCGCGGAACGACTATGTTTTCTAACTTCTCCTTCATCTGTAGATTTACCCTTAGTGTTGCTTGCTATGTGTTGGTCAGTGCCAATCGATGGTGAATCAGGACTTGCACCCCCTGATGACTCCTTTTCTTGGGATGGTGCTCTAGGATCCTCAGGAGCTACTTCTCGCGCTGGTGACATAGAAACTTCAACTGGATCACCTTCAATTTCTGTTGGTGATTTACTTGTTGAGTCTAGATTTGAAGCACTAACAACACTAAAGGGTTGCATATGTGTTTTCATTAGTGGAGGAAAGGAAAAAGCCTCAAGAGGTGGCCGAATATGAGATGATTGAACCTGAAATGATTCTGAAAAAAAAAAAGTGTAGGTCAACCCCACTCCCATATATGGTTGCTATTATATTTCAATCAAATTTGGTCAAAAAAGGAGTATTAATGGTAAATTCAACCAAATTCGGTCAAGATTGTAGGGCTCAATCACTAATGTGGTTAGTATTTTGGTGCAGAATATATATAATCCTAGCAGCAACAGATACAAGTGCAGCAATGATAATCTGGGCAATGACGGAACTAATAAAAAAACACCAGAATGATGCACAAAGTACAAGATGAGATTAATCTTTAATATTAATCATCTGCCATTTATTCATATTAATCATCTGCCACTTATTCAATACAAAGAAAGGATTAAATAAAAAAAATAGTAGGGAGTTTTCCAATATGCAGAGCTTAATCTTTAATATTTCAATCCACACTAAAAGGCATATACCCACTTTAATATTTCAATCCACACTAAAGGTTTTTTTTTAAAAAAAATTTATTACTGAACAAATAGGCTATCCTCCTTTTTTTTAAGCTAATTCAATTTGCATTCACAAGACTAGTTAATTATGTATACCTTGTGTGTAAGCTCAGAGAATCATTTTTACAAAATCAAGAATCAAAATATGCTCACCTGCCCTCATTCGTTGATAATTGTGCCATCTTAATTCTTCAAAGCTGTCGCGAATATAAGGAAGCATAGTTGATAGGGAGGCATCATTGCAACTTGTAGGCTGGCTCGATTCAGGCCCTTCATTAATTGGAACAAAATTATGTAAACCTACTCATGAAAATGAAATTTCAATTTCAATATTACATAAAAAGGGTAGACTTTAACATAGGTCATGCTTTGACCAAAAAGTGTCTTGAATATGTACCTGATTTCATAGCTTCCAAAGATGTTGACTTAGCTTTAGCTACCCCAAGTTCTTGTCCAGTAGAAGAATAAGGGTGTTGGATTTGTCCTGATGCTAAAGGATTAGGTGGTAATGACTGGACAACTGATATGGATGGCCAAGTAGGGGGTGTTTTAGATGCACCATGCTGGGTTGATGGCTTCTCTAATTTGATATTGTGGGATACAGTAGGATGGCCATGTGGGTGTCTTGAGAAGCATTCGTGCGGATAAGAAGGGGTATTATGCATCGCGCATAGCATCTTTGGACATGTGTTCGTTTCTGTTGCATAGATCTAGTAATCCTCACTGGTTGTTGTCTCCCTGTTGCGAGGGACATTGCGGCTCCTTGTCTAGATTCAGTAGGTTCTCTACCTGACTGAGTAGTAAGAGGCTGAGATGATGTTGTTCCTTGTCCATCCCCAGTGAATTGTGGTTGAGCACTAGGGAGCTGAGATTTTGCCTTTTCTTGTTCAAGTACAGGTGAAGGTGACGAAGAAGCTTTCAAGAACTTAGTAGGCTTCTGGATTGCTGACTCTGTCACTTCCATAGCAGAAGCAGATTGGTCAGTCAATTTTTCGAGTGTTCGCTTGCTCCTATAACTCATCTTTGATCCACTTCAATAATATAATCTCCTGATTCCTGATAATAGTACAAGCAAACACATGATCAGCTCTTAATTGAACAATCGAACATGCACAAATAAGTTCGTGAAACAATTAGGATATGTTGCAGAGTGACATACTTTAATCAAAATATGTTGTCCTTTTATATTAAGGCATATGTATTCTTCCACGAACAAAATCAAGGAAAAGATGTACTAAACTAAGAAATAAGACTTTCTAATAATGATGTTCAACAATAAAAGATCACTAAAATAATCAAACGACTATATAACTAACAACAAAATTCATATAACAAAGAATGTTATAAAAACTGTTACACAAGCTCCCCTGTGTCAAACAAATCCCTAGGCTTGGTCTTTATGACATGAAATTGTCCTTTATGTTTCTCATCTTCAACGTAGAAAACTTGCTTGGCTTGACATGAAAAAACGAATGGATCATCACGTAAAAGTCGACCTGTATGCATGAGCTTTGAGAAGTTCACACAAGCATGGCCATTTGGAAATGTTTTTAAACCCTTATTTATGTCCACCCAATCACATCGGAAGACCACAACTTTGAACTCCCCATAATTATATTGCAATTCATATATGTCTGTGAGTCTCCCATAGTAAGTTAGTCCATCTGCTTCCACCATTACTCCTGAATTTTGCGTCTTACGATAACGTTCCCGATCTACAGTTTGAAATTTATATCCATTTATCAGGAAAGTGTTCAATCTCTTCCCAACTTTGTGCACACCAGCTGCTAAGGCTTTTCTCAACCTGCCTTCTTGAGTGCTTGTATCAATATGAGGAACCTAAAATATCAGACAATTTCATCAAATAATGTTAGTTATAAGTCCTAATCTAACTTTATACCTTGGTGGCATAACTTATAAAACAAAGAAGATAACCTGCTGTAGTAGCCATTGGTCAAATTCTTTAATTATCCACTCGCTTTGCAGGGTTTCATCCACACAACCAGATGGTTGTTGAATCTCTGTTTCCTTTTGATGTAAGAATTCCCTAATATAATTAGCAGAAGGTACTAATGTGAATATGTATCCTTTCAAAATTGAAATTGTCAACTTTAGAGATCATAAAAATCTTAGTACTTACTGCAAAAGCTCTTCTACCTCATCTGAATGAAGCAACACATAACGGTGTACTTGCCTTAAACTCATCTCATCAAGATTAATTTTCTTCTCCATCCCAGCCACTCGACCCCCAGAGTTACATAGGTAACTGGTGATATTAGGATTGTAATCATCGTTCCTTTTGGTCCTATTGAATATGGTTTGAACCCCTTCTAAGAAGGCTGAGCAAAATATAATAGTCTCCTCAAGGAGGTAAGCTTCTGCCATAGACCCTTCTGGTTGTGCCTTATTAGATACAAAAGACTTCAAGTGTGCCAAGTACCTTTTCAAAATTTAATCATTAATAAGTGATTGTTTCCAATTAATTATATATTTTAAGAAATGTAACCATTAATTATAGGAGATAGAGTTTTTTACCTTTCTATAGGGTACATCCATCTATATTGAACAGGGCCACCAAGTTTGACCTCATCTACCAAATGAATTATGAGGTGAACCATGACAGTGAAAAAGGTTGGGGGAAATACCTTTTCCATCTCACAAAGTGTTAAAATGAGTTTTGATTGGACTTTATCAAGTTCATCCACATCTAGTGTTGGAGAGCATACATACTTGAAAAATGAAGACAAGTCTGAAAGTAAGTCAATAATTTTGGTTGCCTGTGATGCCCGTAAAGCTACTGGAAGGATATCTTGCATCAAGACATGATTGTCATGACTCTTAAGATTTAAGAGCTTCCGCTGTTTCATATTAACGCACCTTGAGATGTTAGAACCATAACCATCAGGTAGTTTAAGGTTTTGTAACACTTTCAGAAACCGGTCCTTCTCATCCAAAGACATGGAATATGGAGCAATGGGCAGCACTGAATTTTGACCTATACGAGATTTGAGCCAAAGGTGAGGCTTTATACCTAACTCTTCTAGAGCCTTTCTGACATTCTCATCATCCCTGCTTTTCTTATCGTTAAGAAGAGTTCCCAACAAGTTATCAGACACATTCTTCTCGATGTGCATAACATCTAAATTATGTCTCAAAAGATTATCCTTCCAGTATGGCAAGTCAAAAAATATGCTTCTTTTTGTCCAACGGACATCATCAACATCAACGGGGCCCTCATCATCATCATCATTGTCCTTATCAGAGCCATCTCCATGCCCACCCCTAGAAGAACTTGCCTGTCGTCTTCCTCTTTTTCTTTTAGAAGTTGTTTTAGCCTTGCCATATACATAACTAACTCCATCTTGTTGCCTTTCAATTTCTGACGTTTCCTGAGGAATTGGGGCAGGCCTAAATTCCTCAGTCCCATCAAACAAATGGCTTTCAGAATGATAAGAATGATCAAGAGGAAACCATCTTCGATGGCCAAGATAACAAATCTTGCCACAAAATTTATATGAATGTGTGTCATTAGCACAAACAGGACATGCTTTGTAGCCTTTAGTACTCCATGCAGACAACATAGCATAAGCAGGAAAATCATTTATGGTGCATCTAAGTGCGGCACGCATCTTGAAGTTCTCTCTCCCATAAGCATCATAAACATCAACACCATTCCACAACAATTTCAACTCATGTATTAGTGGCTGTAAGTACACATCAATATTGATTCCAGGACTTGATTTTCCAGGAATAATCAATGAAAGAATAAAGGATGACGATTTCATGCATAGCCACGGAGGCAAGTTATAACATATCAACACAACTGGCCATGTACTATAGGTCGTATTCATAAGGCGATATGGATTAAAACCATCACTTGCAAGGGCAAGCCTAACATTGCGAGGATCAAAAGCAAAAGTAGAGTGTACTTTATCAAATTCCTTCCATGATAAAGCATCAGCTGGATGTCTTAACTTGCCATCCTTGACACGATCTCTGTCATGCCATCTCATTTGCTCAGCTATTTTAGGTGACGTATACATCCTCTTTAATCTAGGGATTAGAGGAAAATAACGCATCACCTTAGCTGGTTCTCCTACTTTTGCATTTGCATTTCCATCGTTGATATCACTCTCATTACCTCTCACTGTCTTCCATCTTGAAACGCCGCAAACATGGCATTTATTTTCTTCTGAAAGCTCATCCCAATATAAAATGCAATCATTTACACAAGCATGAATCTTTCGATATCCTAGGCCCAAATCTTTAATCATTCTCTTTGCTTCATAATAAGAAGAGGGAAACTCCAATATTTGAGGGAATGCTTCACCTAGAAGTTTGACCAACATAGTAAAAGATTCGGCTGACCAATGGAACGAACATTTCATATGAAATAAGCGTAAGAGGAAGGACAACTTTGAGAAGGTAGTGCAACCCTGATAAAGTTCCTTGTTGGCAGCTTTCAACAGCTTTTCATATTTGGAATTTTCTTCATTATCGAAAGACGGGTCTGGACATGCATTATACTGTTCAGATGGAAAATCGTCATCATACATGTCACAAGGTTCCATCACTTCATCAGCTTGATCACTAAGGTCATCGTTTGCAACATCATCATTATTTCTAGGAATGTTAATCCCAAAGGCAGCACTTAACAATCCTCCCATATCATCACTGCCTAATACACTTGATGGGTGATTAAGGGGTTCAGTATTATTGGTTTCTTTATCTTTCATATGTTCAAGAATATCAGTACTCCCATGGAAGAAGAAGGTCTTGTATTCCTTATAGAAGCCCTTGAAATAAAGATGCCCCTCAACGTCATCTATAAGTAACCATTTATCTAGCTTACATTTACTACACGGGCATCGTGTTTTTCCTTCCACAAGATTTTCTTTGGCAAGTTTAATGAACTTGCCAACACCCTCAAGATATTTAGGATGAGTATTTGGCAATTCAATCCAACTTGTGTCCATATCTACACATATCAAAAAAAAATTAATATATGATCCTAAGAAATTGTATCACTAGATAAGGAAAATAACAATTACCCACTAAATTTCATAAAGTGAGATATTCTCTTTGTATTTTAGTTTTTTTCTTAATATAAATGAGGTTGGGTCGCCTATTCAACTTCCCCATTGCTTAATCAAATGTTATGGCTGCCGTGAATGATTTCATCGTCCACTTAAACAATTCCTTATGTCAACAATGGTTATTGAAAAAACAGTATTGTATTAAACAACGTCAAGGATATTAAAAAAATAGGTGGACACTCTTGAAGAATTCATGAGTTGCTGGAGATTTGAGTTGACATTAATTTAAATTATCTTCTATGCCTCCTTAAAACAAAAGCACTATTAACTTTTGTTTGTTATTGTAGCATTACAGTGTGACATTCAGATTTTGTAGCATTTCTGCCAAACAGAAACTCAAGTGACCAAATAGATGAGCAAACTTGATAACTTGTCTTCTGAAAGAAAAGTCATTACCCGACACAAACAAGAAATAGATTAGTCTGTTTACACTAATTACTAAATCTATTTACACTAATTACTAAATCTCAACAGGCTAAATCTTTTTCTAATGGAATCTGTTTACACTAATTATCCGGCACTGACAAGTTATCAAGTCTTCTGTAACAAAAATCTTTTTCTAATAAGTTGACAAGAAATAGATGAGCAAACTTGACTGTGTAAACAGGCTAATCTCAACAGACAAGAAAATTCGTTACTTGATGACAAGAAATCTCAACAGGCTAATTACCCGGCACAGTCAAGTTATCAAGTTATCAAGAAAAATGCTACAAAGTAATTACCCGGCACAGACAAGAAATTTAGGAATGGGCAGCACATAGAAATGGAAAAGACTAAGGAGGGAGTTTACAGGAAGTATAGAAATTAAAGAGAAATGGAAGAAGAAGTCAAGACTGATTTACACCTCAGAGAGTATCATAGCCAGATAACCCAATTCAATTCATGCGTAATATTAGGGTTCCTCGCCTAACTTTCCCTTTCTATTCATATAGCTAGAAGATCGATTCATGCTTGATATCTCAAATTTACACCTAGAGAACATAATAGCCAAGACTGAGATAGAGAAAGCATATACCTTGGTGCTTGGATGCGATGAGAGGGTAGAGAACTGAGAGAAGCCCAAGAATACAAAGATTCACAACAGTTCCTCACAATCGAACACTTTGGCGCAATTAGCAGAAGACTAATATAATCTTAGCATTAGATTCCAGAATAGAGAGAAGACGATTATCGCCGGTGCAATTGACAGTGTCGCCGGGGAGAATTCCGTCCGCTGTGCTCCGATATCTTGAGATGACGATTGTCACCGGTGCAACAAAGTAGTCGGGGAATAGGGTTTTTGGGGTTCAGTTGTTTAGTTTAAGGAATTAATTAAGGATCTGACTTCTTTTTTTAATTGGAATATAATCTGCCTTTATTTACTTCTTCAATTTGTTAATATTAAAAGAAGTTAAAATTATATTAGAGATTCATTTTTTAATTTTTGACTTTTTTGGTTTGTGTTTTTTTTTTTGGTGAGCGGCAAAAGTCCCTCCAATTTTTTAATTGAGTATTTTTGTTATTTGACCCCTTCCCGCTTAGCGCAATAGTAGTGAGTATCGATCCTTGTTTGTTACAGAGTAGATTTTAAGACAATATCGACGCTTTAAATCGTAGACTTGTTTCTTGACATCTAAAAGCGTCGACCTTTTATCAGTTATGGAGTCCACATCCAGAATCTAGTTGACGCTGGACAAAAGCGTCGAGCCTAAAGCGTCGACCTTTTACCCCTTTTCTAGTAGTGAAACCATTTAAGGATGGATCAAGCAAATGTATATGAGAGCCATATGCATTTCCCTTTGTAGCAAACTTGATTGAACCCTACATATCAAACATGTAAACTTGATTATCAGACTATTAACAGATGAAGCAATGATCATCCAATTTTGTAACACATGAACTTAGGTAAACATCATGCGTCCAAAATATATGATCATGCACATAGTCTAACATACATACATTATGCAACTTATCTTATAGTAGATACATACTACTTTCATTCATACATGATGAAAACTTATAATCTCATTAAATGGCGGTAAATCCAAGTACATGTATTCAACTTAAACACATGAATACATAGAGCCATGATTATCCTTAAATTTTACATAATCATATACTTAACGAGCCTTAACCATATGCCTCAATATGTAAGCCATATATATTAGCATACAAAGTATGAACCTTCTCATAAACATTTACTTTATTTCATGAAGAAACATCATATATGACAAAGTGAACACTTAACAAATAAATCATCTTGATAATAACAAGATCATTAAGCATGAGAAGCTTGCACTTATAAATAAATTTGTGTCTATGTTACTTTTGACACACCCATAGCCCATATGCTTATAAAAATCACATAAATTGACATTATTTCTTATTAGGCTATGCTAAACTTATTGAAACATTTTTATGCGTGAAACTTATCACTACCATGACAAACAAGAAATATACATTTCTACTTGTACTCATATGAACAATATATATTATTCATATATTAAAGATTAAGAAAACATGTCATGGCTTAACTTATTCACGCAACGTAATCATATGAGTTTACTTGATCTTATACTTTAAGCAAAGTGAACACAAGTTCTTAATTAACATCATATGATACTCTTGAGCTTGTCATGCCTCAAACATAAAAAGAATATACCATGATTGATTAACATGCATACTAGCATACTTGTAACTTAGATCAATCAAGAGATTTTATCAAGGCAAACGTGCGTAAGTGCTAATCAAAATATATAATGTCATATATATTTAAACAACTTATAATCAAGAATACTTTTCAAGCACTCATAAACTTATGACTGTCAAAACTTTAAACATCATAAACTCACATTAGACAATCAACTTGAACTTTGAGAGAAACATGCAAAGACTTGAGACATATGAGCAAACATATAAACCTTCTTTGCATAATCAAATAAATAAGAATTAATCACATGAATTCATCTTGAAACAAATTACCACGAATCCATATTCTCACAACTTATCAATTCCATGTTAAACTCATATATTTCATGAACACTTGCACCTTTATTCAAATTATGTATGCTTAACAAGACATGAACCAAACAAGACAACCCAAGTATATATCTCAAAAATCATATATACTAAAGAAATAAGAACTTTCATGAATACACGTTGTCTTAACTCAAGCATGCTTTTATCTCTAATGGAGAATAACACTAGTCATGTACATAAACTTAAACATGTGAATCATATAGATTGACATACATACTTGCACATGTACATATAAGACTACTTTAAAAACATTCATGCTTATTATTTCATAAATTAACAACATGATAAACCCATGTACTCAAAATATAGATAATCGTGATAAACTTAATAAACAATTATCATGCTTTATATTCAACAAGACATCTCATATATGAACACCACATATATATGTACTTAATCATAGAAATACATGCCATAAAACTTATAAACTCACTTATCAATGGCACTTTGTGATTTACTTGACAAATAATAAAAACACACTTAACATCTTGGCATAAAGAAACATGTACTCACAAACACCTTAACACACCACTTTCTTGAAAAAACTTATAAATGGTGACTTAACAAGGTGCATAAATTAAATCTCAACATGTTTCCACTTAATCATTTCATTTGAATTAACCCAATTCAAATCAAGATAACTCTTATGCCACTTAAATAAATAAATACCAACTTAATTAAAATAAAGAACTTATCTCGTTACGAAGGCAATCCCATCATACTCCTTGAACTTCTTGAGTATAACCATTAATCACCATTGCCACAAACGATCGAGAACTCAACTACATCAATCAAATAAATTACCATTGATTAATAATCTTGATAATTCAAAATAATAAAGTTGAATAAACAAGAACTTGTATAAAGCAACATAAACTTATCTTTTTCACTCACATAGCATCTTGATCTCGATTTTCATCCCTCAAACTCGATCATCCATGGTGACGTAAGTCTTAAGATTGTTGGAAATAACGAACAATGAGATGGATAAACACGGTCACATGGAAAGAACCACAAGATGGGGGATCACTTGGGTGGTTAGGAGTCGAGGTCAAGCCGTCTCCCCTTAAGACTTATTCACTAGACCGTGAAAAGACTCAAGGGTAAAACCTAACTTCTTAAGCAAAGTTACAAGATTTCTCAAAGGACTCAAAGAGTTGCTGCAGTCAACACCTTAAGAATGTGTTGAATGCTCTCTATAAAGGAAGAAGAAGATGGATGAGGGTGTGGATGAATGTGCAATTCATCCACCTTTTATAGGCAAACTTTGGAGTCATAAGGTGGTCAAAACTTTCCATTTGCATGGGGCACAATCCAAGGGATTATGTTTGATTGATATTAATGAGAAATCATGACTGATTTCCAGTCAATATCATCCAAAAACATGACCAAATTCATTTAGCGTCCAAAATAGTATATTAGCGTCTAAAATTCCAAAGTTCAGTATATTAGTGTCCAAAATTCCTTAAAAAAAGTATAAAACTTCTTATATCATCTTTAAATTAATTGAGAAGGATGGAGAATATAAATATAAAATTAATAAAAATTACATACAAAATATAAATAATAAATAATTAGTAAAGAATATAAATTAAGCAAATAAATAGAGATATCGATACGACTTCTAGATTATAATGCCAATTTCGCCAATTCTATGCAGGTGGAAACTAGGAAGTGCGTGTCCAGGCTGGGGCTAGTGGGGGTGCGTTATAGAGTTGACCTTCCCACGCAATATATACATAGCATTGGACCTGACTAGTTTGTATAGTCTTTATCCTCCTCCATCACCCCACTTGCATAACTAAGCACATTTAAAACTAATACTACTAATTTACTACTAGAAAGTGATGTATAATCCCTTCCCCAGTTTACAACGCCATGTGTTTTTTTTTTTTTTTTTATAAATTATTTTCCTTGCTTCCTTTTCAACCTTATCCTCCCCTTCTTCCTAAGCCTTAGCTTGCATAATTAGTACTAAATTTCAACTCTTAATTTAATTACTTCACACTTCCATTCCAACCACCTTCTTAACATACACTTGGGTGATCACCAACCTTCACTATATATATCTCTGCCTAGCCTAACTTTCTCTTCATTCTTTCATCCCACTTAAATTAACAAAACATACCCCACATCATCAACCCCAGCTGATAAGTTTGAGTGTCAAGTTCTGTAAATCAACATGGCATCTTCCTCTCATATACTTGTAAGCCTTATTGGCCTCTTTTTCTCTCTGCTCATTGGATGTTCTCTAGCAGCGAGGCAGCTCACTGAGTCAACTCAGCCCATGGTGGCCTTCCAATACCACAATGGCCCTCTCCTAAGTGGCAAAATCCTCATCAACCTCATCTGGTATGGCCATTTCAGCCCCTCCCAACGCGCCGTTGTGACCGATTTTATCACCTCCCTGTCATCCTCCAAGCCTCAAGCCCAACCATCCGTTGCCATGTGGTGGAACTCCATTGGCAAGTACCATCGCCTCGCTAATCCCAAGAACCCGGCCTCACTCTCTCCCATCTTAGGCAAACAAGTCATGGATGAGGCCTACAGCCTTGGCAAGTCCCTCACCAACAAACACCTTGCTGAGCTGGCATCCAAGGCTGGTCAACAAGTCAATGCCATCAACGTTGTTTTGACAGCTTCTGATGTGGCAGTCCAAGGCTTCTGCTTGAGCCGATGTGGGACCCACGGTTCATCCTACGTGGCGGCCAAGGGTGCCCCTGTTAAGTTCACGTACATATGGGTGGGGAACTCGGAGACTCAGTGCCCGGGTCAATGTGCGTGGCCCTTCCACCAGCCCACTTATGGCCCACAAAGCCCACCATTGGTTGCACCAAACAGTGATGTGGGCTTGGATGGGATGGTCATAAACTTGGCTAGCCTATTGGCAGGGACAGTGACCAACCCGTATGGAAATGGGTACTTCCAGGGCCCAAAGGACGCCCCGCTCGAGGCAGCCTCAGCCTGCCCTGGGATATATGGAAAAGGGGCCTACCCTGGATACGCGGGAAACCTCTTGGTGGACCCTACCACTGGAGCTAGCTACAATGCAAATGGAATCAACAAAAGGAAGTACTTGCTTCCAGCATTATATGATCCTGTTACCTCATCTTGCTCTACTTTGGTTTGAGAAATCACAGCTCTAGAACGAAACATATGTGTGTAGGATAAGTTCTGCATATACGGATAGGTAGCAAATGTAATAGATAATGTTCATGTAAATTTGTTTTGTTCTCATAAGGTGTGAGAAGTTTGTACGTTTAAAATTAAGTGAATAAAAATAGGAGTCTTTAATATTAATTGTACCAAAAACAACTTGTGGCAAAGATTCGGCAATCAAGCACCATCTTTCACGTTATGGTCAAATTGAGTTTTGGCTTTATTTGATTTGGTGACGTACCATCGCCATAATTAAAGTTCATATTATTCAGATACAACAAAATAATTCATATTATTGACATCTACCTTCAATGTTTGTAATGTTTTGATCCAATTTTAATTTTTAAGTATCAAGGCCAATTTCAACTTGACAAGGTACAATATTAGAAATTTTACTTAAAAATCAACATGAGTCTAGACTATGGCAATTCAATTGGCCGAAAAAAATAAGATAGACAAATATATATATTGAGAAAATAATGCTAGATCAAATAAGAAGGTGAAATATTTAACGTAAATACTCAAATCGGAAAAATTTTATGGGTAATGAGTAAAATAAAGCCGCTTATTGTAGGGGGTAAAACAAAATCTCTTAACCACAAGAACACATGCCAACAATGTCATCTCTCAAAAAGCTCCTCTTTTGCCACACACCTTGTTGGAGATATATAGGAACTTGGGTCGTATTGGAATCGATTCGGCTTACAAGTCGTTCTGGTTCGACTCGATCAAAGTTCGATTCGGGCTCGGCTCTATCTCGGCTCAAATGTCTACTGAGCCGAGCCCGAGCATAGGGGGGTCTCAACTCATGCTCGGCTCTGTTAGGTTCACTTAAGTAATTTAAGTAGGAAGTAGGTGGTGCTTCACGAATATTGGTAAATTATATATTAATTTGGATATTTGAATTTTGATGCTTTATGAATATTGGTAAATTATATATTAATTTGGATATTTAAATTTTAATATTTGAGTATAAATTATGCTCCACATGTTGCAAATCAGGTTGCTGAAGAGCTTGAACCACATGAGCTAGGTGAAAGCTCTAGTGATGATGAGAACACTCCACCACCCACTGTGAGAAGATCCATGAGGACTACCAGAGATGCTAGTGAACCAGAGTCCTATACTAAGATTGTGCAGGTGGAGACTCGGTTCAAGTGGGAGCACGCAATGGTCGATGAAATTGTGTCACTTGAGAAAAGCAAAACCTGGGAGCTAGTCAGGTTGTCTGCAAGGAAGAAAATCTTGAAGAAATGGGTCTACAGGATCAAGGATGATCCCGTAGATGTTGGGAAATTGAGGCCCGATGGGATCTTAAGAGGCCTCTAAGACTAATGAAGAGGTCAATCGATGCACTAGGGGAACTTGTGGAGAAACTTGAGGATGTTCGAGGTTTTGGTCTCCAAGTGGGAGATTGTTGGTTGTGGAGACCAAATGGGAGAAGGAAGAAGGAAGAGGGGAGGAAGAAGGAGAGGCAGAAAGGTGGAAGAAGGAGACGCAGAAGTGAGACGCCACCAACGTCTCTAGGTGCCACCAACGTTGAGTCTGACACCACCAGCGCCTTAATGAAAGAGCTCGGGAAGGAAACGCTAGTAGCGTCACAACTAGCACCGCGGAGAAACAAGACGCTGGCAGCGTCCGTGCCCCCGCACCCAGCGCCTCGGTCAATAGGCTTGTATTGCTACACGCTGCCAGCGCCCCATACCCGCTGCTAGTGCCCCATATCCGCTGCCAACGCCTGTGGGTAGCGCCCCCCGTTCGTTGCCAGCGTCCGTTGATTTTGGTGACTTCCTTGAATAGCGCCGAGATCTTTTGTTTCCTTCTACTGTTGTTTCCTATTCTGCGGTGTTTCCTTTTTTGCTGCAGACTTCCTTATTTCTCTCATGTACCTCTAGTATAATTTGGGGTCAGGTTCTTCTTATTTGGTATCCCAGAGTGTATCCCAGTATCCTGTATCTGAATTGGATCAAGTGAGATAGAGAGAAACACAACATGTGCTATCGTAATCCTCATATTACCAGTACATCGATTCCATGATTTTTTCCCTCTTTGGTTTTTTCCACGTTAAACCTCTAGTGTCAAATTTCTTATTTCTTTTCCGCTCTTATCTTTCATTGTTTATGGTTGCTTGAGTGCTCTTCGATCTTAACACCTATTCAACCTACCACAACTCTCACCACTTCACCACACTATTTTATTCACTTCTTTTTTTTTAGAAAAATGGATCATATACAATGAAAAATAAACTAAATACAACCATGACACACGAGCTCCTTCTGTCATGATCAAACTCATATTCACGTAGGCAAACACATGTCTATATAAATCAATGAGTACTAACTTCAATCTCATACCAAAGTTGAGCAAGACGAGGTAGTAGGATCATACAATGCGGGGAGCAGGTACCTCCTTTTGTTGATTCCGTTGGCATTGTAGCTGGCTCCAGTGGTAGGGTCCACCAAGAGGTTCCCTGCATATCCAGGGTAGGCCTCTTTACCATATATCCCATGGTAGAATGAGGCCGCCTCGATTGGGGCCTCCTTTGGGCCTTGGAAGTACCCATTTCCATACGGGTTGGTCACTGTCCTGGCCAACAGGCTAGCCAAGTTTATGATGATCCCATCCAAGCCCACATCATTGTTGGGTGCAATCAGTGGTGGGCTTTGTGGGCCGTAAATGGGCTGGTGGAATGGCCACGCGCATTGGCCCGGGCATTGAGTCTCTGAGTTCCCCACCCATATGTAGGTGAACTTGCCCTTAACAGGGGCACCTTTGGTTTTCACGTAGGATGAACCGTGGGTCCCACACCGACTCGAGCAGAACCCATGGACTGCCACGTCAGAGGCTGTCAAGACTACATTGATAACATTGACTTGTTGACCAACCTTGGATGCCAGCTCAACAAGGTGTTTGTTAGTGAAGTACTTGCCAAGGGAATAAGCCTCATCAATGACTTGCTTGCCTAAGATGGGAAAGAGTGAGGTTGGGTTCTTGGGATTGGCGAGGCAGTGGTACTTACCAATGGAATTCCACCACGTGGCAACAGATGGTTCGGCTTGAGACTTGGAGGATGACAAGGAGGAGATAAAATCGGTTATAATGGCGCGTTGGGAGGGGGTGAAGTGGTCGTACCAGAGGAGGTTGATGGGGATTTTGCCACTAATAAGGGGGCCTTTGTGGTATTGGAAGGCCACCGTGGGCTGAGTTGACTCAACATTGAGCTGCCTCGACTAATGAGGAGAGACAAAAAGAGGCTAATGAGGGTTACTAGAATGTGATAAGAAGATGCCATGTTGAAAGAATTAAGGCACTACAACATGAAACGTCTACGGCGACCGACCCAAATCGACCGATACGTATCGGTCGCTCTAATCGACACGGTGAAATTCAAACTGATGAACCAAACTTGATATATGTATATGTTGTTAATGAGAGCTGAGAGATGAAGGAATGAGGAGAGAGTTTGGCACTATATATAGAGTGTCGCTTGGTGACCCATGTAACCATGTATATTATAAGGAACCCGCTTGGAAATTAGAAAGACTTGGGGAAGCCAATTTAGTAAGCACAAGTAGTATATTATTGGAGTTGCAAGGATGAAGCAATTAGCCAATTATACAAGGTTAAAAAAGAAATGTACAAAAATAGCATGTAGTTAACCTGGGAGGGGACGATATACATCAGTTTCTAATAGTTAATTAGCAGTTATGAATGAATTTAATTAGTAGTTTGCAAGTAGGGTGATAGAAGGTAAGTACATGCAAAGTATAAGGTCAAGTGCCCTGAGAGTCTTTACAGTATAGAACATGAGCTCCAACGGGCGAAAACCCGTTTCCCCAAACTAACCCTTCATCTGCTCCGATGGCTTGCCCCGGCGCTCCGATGACTTTCTTTCCGGTCTCCGACTCCTTTTTCTGTTCCCCAGCGTCACTTCTTCTCAGGCGGGGTGGTCTTTGTTCTCGGCCCCCAATTCTCTCTTTGAGCGCAACTTCCCATCTCAGGCGTCCGCTTTCTGGTGTCGGCGCTTCCGTCAGCGTCCGCTGTGACCCTCCCCTGCCGGGTAACTCTCCGGGATCTGAGTTCTTTGGGTTGTGCCTGTGGGTCTCGCTCTCTTTGAATTTCCAAACGCCCCTGTGTTTCACCTTTCTGGAGGGGCTTGTTCGGTCGGTGTCAACAAGCAGTGGGTTCGGGGGTGTGGCCTTGGTTTTTCGCTGTCTTTGGAAGGTTTTCTAAGTCAAGGTTTCACCATCTTATTTTCATCTTAGTGGTTTTTGATCCTTGGTGTTATCTGGTGCTTTTCGAGTGTTGCTCCTTCTTTGAGGGTTGAGTTTGTGCTTTTTGGTAGTCTATGTTGTAGGGGTGAGGGTGTGGTGTATGTAATATCATTCATGGATTGTTGTAACCAGATTCGTACTAGGTTTAAGGTTTTGAAGCTTGAGCTTGAAAACTTGGTTGCCTCCATTTCTTTGGTGGGTGGAGCCTCTAGTGCTGGTTGCTTGGCTTCCTTAAATAGGGCCTTTGAAGTTTTAATTGGTTTTTAAGAGTTAGGGGGATTGAATGTGGGTTTAGTTAACTCATGCACTGGGTCAAACCTCCACCCTGTCAATGCTGGCCCTGTGGTGTCCGAAAAGTTTGACAAGGATTATCAAATTTTCTCCCTGTTTATTGATAATTTACCTTTTAATATGGGGAATACAAGGCTTAAAGCTTTATTCAACAGCTGTGGTGAGGTGGTTGATGCTTATGTCCCCGCAAAATTGGGCAAAAATGGTAGAAAGTTTAGTTTTGTGAGGTTTGCTAGCAAGGAGGAAGGGAGAAAAGCTATTGAAAGTATGAACCATAAAGTTGTTCATCACAAAAAGTTGGTTGTGACATGGGCTAAATTCCAAAAAAACATCTCTCTAGAAGACCTTTAATTGGTTCAAAGCCCACTCAGAGATGGGTTCCCAAGGAAGTTAATGGTCATGGTTCACTTGGGGGGATCAAATCGCCCATCATCTCCCCTTTATTTGCTGTTAATAGTGGGTCAGATAACACCATTGTCGGTAATACATTGTGGCGGACTCTATTGAGCCTTTGGCCGATGGTTTCTCTGAGTCTAGTAAGACTATCACAGACCCTATTGAGGTTCGCACTAACACTGAGGGTGCAAACAAGCTGTCTTACAAGGATGTTCTTTTGATTGGTTGCCACAACGGGAGGGATGATAGCAATCAGGAGGCTAACTCCGACAGTGACCGTACTCTTAGTAACCCAATTGAATTTTCTGATGTTGATGATGATCCTGATTCGGCTTTAGATTTGGAGGGCTCCTCTCCAGTGATTGCAAAGGCGAGAACCAGGCATAAAAGGAAACAACAAGCTTTGATGAAATCCAAATGGCAACTGGTTAGAAAAGCAACTTCTAGAGCCCCCAGGAAGAAAAAAACAAGTAGAAAATCGCAGGCAAATAGATGAATCAAGGAAGTCCGGGGAAAACTCGTTTGAGAGAATGGTTGATGAAGCTCGTAGGGCGGCAAAGTTTGGTTGTGACATTGGCATTATTCGCGAAGATGAAGAGACTGCGACGAGGCTGTTCTTAGAACAGTGGCAAGAAGATAGGAGGACAATTTGATGAATAAATCTTAATAGCTGTTTTGTTTACTGTTGTTTTGCTGTTTTTGCTATGTTTTGCTGAACCTTGTTTATTTTTGCTGTCTTGCTGTTTATGTGCAACTTTTGTTGCGGGACCTTTAGCCCTTTTGGGCTTTAAATAATCGAAAAAAAAGGTCAAGTGCCCTATATTATATTATAATATTAATATACTAAAAGCATTTAATTAGCAGATAAGGAGCGCCAACTGTGAGTGGCGAGTGCCTGCTCCAGGAAATACATTTACTAGTTCCGACCTCCAAAAACATGATTACGATTATGGGCTGCGGATTATAACTTTGGTACATGCTAATATACTATTAACAAGGCTGGATTGATTCATCATAAATATTTTAAGAGTGTCCAGCCATTTTTTAATTGTGTATGCGTGCGTGTTGTCATTTATAAATAAATGAATAAAGACATTTTTTCCACTATTGGAAAATGGTTAGAAAAATGGTTGGTAGGAAAAATACACCAATCATTTTTCCAACCATTTTCAAATAGTAGGAAAACTGTTGGTAGTAAAATTTTCCCACCATTTTGTCGAAAGTGGTTGGAATTTTCAACTGTTTTTCGCATCTAAAATTAGAAAAATAGTTGAAAAATTTTAAAAATATGAAATGATTACTAAAATGGTTGGTTGTTCCAACCATTTTAAATTGGTTGGAAAAAATGGTTGGTAATACACAAATTTTTAGTAGTGTTGTAGTCTATGTTGTGATTGTGATCACCTTGTAGCCAATTTTGTTAGAATCAGGATCCTAATTAGCATTCGTAGGGTAGTTAGGATCGAAATAACCCCACGTAAGATCATGCATTAGAATGTAGATCGTAGAATCGGATCAACGATTTTGGGGTCATAAAATCGTAGATTCGGATCGGAACTTTAATAACTATACCATGTACTCTCGTCTCATAATGGATCAATTTCGCTAGTTAGGGGTGTTCATCGGTTCAAAACCAAACCAAACCGGGCCGAACCGAATAAATCGAAAAACGAACAAGGGGTAAAATCCAAACCGAAAACCGAACCGAATAAAATCGGTTCGGTTCAGTGTTCGATGTTCGATGTTCGGTTTTGAACCAAATAATGCACATTTTTTTATGGTTTTTCACCGGAACCGAATAAACCGAAAACCGATTAAGGTCAAAAGTCCAAACCGAAAACCGAACCGAATAAAAATTGGTTTGGTTTGGACCGGTTCAATTCGGTTCGGTACTCGGTTTATTCGATTCAAAACCGAATAATGCACACCCTATCGCTAGTTGTCGTGGTTTGTGGGGTTTTCACCCAATTCTTGAGTTTCCCACATATGTTTTGTATGCCTTCACTAATTTGTTCTTTCCTAAATTTCTTTGTAATTTTTAGGGTTTTTGGATGCTAATATACTAAACTGTTGGGGTATTGGACAATAATGCACTGAACTTTGACTTTGGACAATAATACACTGTACTTTGGGGGTATTGAACAATAACGCACTCAGTATGATTTTGACAGCGGCTTACTTGGTGACAATCCTATGCATCTTGTCACAAACTTAAATATTATTTAGCCTATTTATCTTCTCGGTCTGCCACGTAAGATTGTCATCAAGTTCGCCACCATTGAAATTGTCTCGGGTGCATTATGGTCCAACACCCCTCAGAATTCAATGCATTATTGTCCAAAGTCAAAATTCAGTGCATTATTGTCCAATACCTCAAAAGTTTAGTATATTAGCGTCCAAAAATCCTGATTTTTATCATATCACTTTGCTTATGCTTTAACTGCAAATCTGCAGGACTATTACTCTGCATTCCTTTGAAATTAACTGTGAGATGACTGACGAATAGACTGTTGTAGACTTGTAGGGGTTTGTGATTTGTAAGTTGAAAATAGTACTAGTACACCGGCACACCCAAACGTACATACATATTGAGATGACTGACGAACAGTCCATAAAATTAATTGAAGAGGTGGCTAAGGAAGGAAGCCAATGCTGAATTTTCAGAATTTGAATCCAAATAATGCTATTGCTGGTTCATAAATTCGATGCACTCGTCAATAATAATAAGCATAGACCCACTCCTCTTAATTAAGAATAGGAAGAACGAATGACCAATGATCAATTGATCATTAATCAATGCAATTGGGTTTGCATTCGAACTAAAGGATGAATGAAAGCCAAGTCAGAAGACGTATAGCACCCCCGATCAACCTTGACGTTATTATTAAGCAAATCTCTGGTATGTAATGTAGCAAGGTCTGACCATAGGGATGGCGTCTGGGGGAACTTTAATTTTCTATGGTCATGTATAATACATCATATGTTTCCAATTATTTATCGTTGTAAACTGTTATAATTTAAAGTTTATACATAAAGGAATTATAATATACTTTTATGAATATGTTAATATAAAATATAAAGGATTATTGGATGATAATACACTGAACTTTAGGGGTATTCAACAATAATGCACTGAACTTTTTTCTTGGACTCTAATACACTGAACTTTGAGGGTATTAGACAATAATGCACTCAGACCAATTCAGCTGGTGGTTGACGCAGTGGTTGTCCTACTTTGGGTATCGTTTTTCTATTTTTTTTTTCAAAAAAATATATTAGTCATAATGTTTATATGTACTTTCTTACACGGCAAAAGTTTTTTCTGAAAAAAATAGAAAAACGACACTTCAAAGTAGGACAGTCACCGCGTCAACCACTAGCTGAATTGGTCTGAGTGCGTTGTTGTCCAATACTGTCAAAGTTCAGCGTATTAGAGTCCAAGAAAAAAGTTCAATATATTATTGTCCAATGCCACCCCTAAAGTTCAGTGTATTATCATCCAATAATCCAAATATAAAATAATAGTTAAAATGTTCGTGTTCGAAATTATGCTAAATCTGAAATTGTAATTATTTTAAAATAGATTAAGTATAATATAGTATTGCAATTTATTAAGTGCACCCGGAGCATGTGTTCCAGATATTATGATTGTTCACCCACATATATTAGGTTGTTCACCCATATATATTAGGTTATTCACTATAATTATGATGATTGTTCACTCGCAAATATCTAAAGCATATGCTCCGAATATATGTAATATATATTGGGTATTGCAATTTATTATGAGAATAGTCAAGTCAAACTTGTTATCCACATTTCTAATGTGCTACAGGGAAGGGGACACAGGCAAAGGCAGAGCCCTCCAAATTGACATTTTCCGGCAACTACATAACATGGCCCATCAATTAATTTGGATTCTGTATTCCACAATTGATTTTTAAAAGTTTTGGTTATATTCATTTTTTTGGTTATTATTATACTCCTTCCGTTTTTATTTAATTGTCATCTAGGTATTTGTATCAAAAAATTTGACACTTAATATCTTAGTTTATATAATGATTCATCAAACAAAATTGATAATATTAGATTCGTGATAAAAAAATAATACTAAGTATAATCTCATATTCTTTTACAAAAATATTATGTGAGCAATTATTGACTAACGATGGACCTCGAAAAGCGTCAATTACAATTAATAAAAAACGGAGAGAGTACCTTCTTTTCATAAGGAATTAATTCAATGTTGTAACACGCTCGACTTATAAGGCAATTACAATCATATGTTGTCTTAATTAATTTGAGGTAGTAGAAGGGTGTAAAGTCGAGACTCGAGAGTGTTATAGCTTGTTTATCCAATAGTGGAAAAGCAAGGCTTTTGTTATGCAAATGACTTAAAAAAATCATTAAAATATAAGTACAAATGTTAAACATGCAGATCTAAATGTCTTGATGAGCCAACAATGACAAATTTGATAATTACGCCTAAGCTAATAAGCTAGATAGTTGTCCTATTTGGTATATAAATTGTCCTCACAACCTATTTGTCCATGCTCGCGTTGTTACCCAAAAACGAAACATTTGAAAAACAGGGAGAAAAATGATTTGAGGGTAACATGATCACATGCACAAGATGACAGATGACTTGGATAGCTAGGAGTCGAGGGTGAAACTCATCTCTCCTTAAAACTTATTCACTAGACCGCAAATAGACTTAAGGGTAAAACATAACCTCTTATAAACAAATGACAAGATCTCTCAAGAAGTTGCTACAGTTCAACAATTTAGAAAGATAGAATGAAGAGTTGAAGTATGTTGGATGAGTGAAAATCATCCATTATTTATAGGTGGTGGGGCATTCAAACTTGAAATCAATATAGCATGATTTAGGGGCTTTATATATGGGGTTTGGACCATCATTAAAGGGTTAATCTTGACTGAGAATATCAGTCAAGAATAATCCTAGAAGATTCCCCTACGAATTAATGTCCATACTGAAATCAAGAGATTTTGAAAAAGAACTCAACTGAGTTCCAACAGGATCCGTGTTGGCCTCAATATGACCGGTGTTGGCACAGCACAATCCGTGTTGACCCAGGGAGTCTTTTCTAACTCTCTAGACCCCAACATGACCCGTGCCATACTTGACACACTCCATGTTGGGTCCATTTCACTTAGTAAGCTAGATTTTAATCTTTCCTGTCAACCCTTAACAATGGAATGATATGATAAAATTTGTGGAAGTTGTAATTGACATGGTAGGTGATAAGAGAAAATGTGAAAAGTAGAGGAGAAAAGTAAAGAGATATATTGGTAATGATTCTGATAAAATGTGGTATGAAGTGGTAAAATTTAATATTGAGTAGTATGGTGAGTTGTGGTATTGTACCGCATCGTACCGTAATGAAAATGGCAGTTGCACGCAAACAACTAATTGTGATTTTAAAGATAAATAAATAAATAAATAAATAATACAAATTAATTATTATATGAAAGGATTAAATAATAAACAAATAATGCTTGCAAATTAAGCACTAGGCTTACAAAAGCATCGTATGTCCTCATTTATGACCGAAATTCCGAAATTATAAGGCAAAAATTTAGTTTGACAATGACGTGGAGGTATACAGTGTTTGGTCGCTAATCCTTTCCTACAAGGTTTGTGTGCAACTAGTATCAAAGCCTGCTATGTTTATTCACTTCGATTTAAACGTACAAACAATTCATACTTCATAAGAACTGAACAAAATTCAAACTTTACATGAACGTTATCTTATTACATTATCTACCTATCCAATATCCATATATGCAATACTCATCCTACACATTTATATTTCAATCTAGAGTTATAATTTCTCATATCAAAGTTGAGCAAGATGAGGTAGCAGGATCATATAATGCTGGGAGCAAGTATTTCCTTTTGTTGATTCCATTGGCATTGTAGCTAGCTCCAGTGGTAGGGTCCACCAAGAGGTTACCCGCGTATCCCGGGTAGGCCCCTTTTCCATATATCCCAGGGCAGGCCGAAGCCGCCTCGAGTGGGGCGTCCTTCGGGCCTTGGAAGTACCCGTTTCCGTACGGGTTGGTCACGGTCCCGGCCAACAAGCTGGCCAAGTTTATGACCACCCCGTCCAGGCCCACATCGTTGTTGGGTGCAACCAATGGTGGGCTTTGTGGGCCGTAAATGGGCTGGTGGAAGGGCCACGCACACTGACCTGGGCACTGAGTCTCCGAGTTACCCACCCATATGTACGTGAACTTGCTTTTAACAGGGGCACCCTTGGTTGCCACATTGGATGAACCGTGGGTCCCACACCGACTGGAGCAGAACCCCTGGACTGCCACGTCAGAGGCTGTCAAGACCACATTGATAGCATTGACTTGTTGACCAGCCTTGGATGCCAGCTCAGCAAGGTGTTTGTTGGTGAGGGACTTGCCAAGGGTGTAGGTTTCATCCATGACTTGTTTGCCTAAGATAGGAGAGATTGAGGCCGGGTTCTTGGGATTGGCAAGACGGTGGTACTTGCCAATGGAGTTCCACCACGCGGCAACAGATGGTTGGCCCTTCGGCTTGGAGGATGACAAGGAGGTGATAAAATCAGTTACTATGGCACGTTGGGCAGGGCTGAAGTGGCCATACCAAATGAGGTTGATGGGGATTTTGCCACTTAGAAGGGGGCCTTTGTGATATTGGAAGGGCACCATGGGTTGAGTTGACTCAGCATTGAGCTGCCTCGCCGCTAGAGAACAACTAACGAACACAGAGAAAAAGAAGCAAATAAGGCTTACTAGAATGTGAGAAGAAGATGCCATGTTGAAAGAATATTAATGTGAAACTCAAACTGATGAACCAAACTTGATGTATGTATGTGTTGTTGATGAGAGAGATGAAGGAATGAGGAGAGAGTTTGGCACTATATATAGAGTACCCCATGAAACCAAGTATGGTATTAGGAACCTGCTTGGAAATTAGAAAGAGTTGGGGAAGCCAAATTAGTAAGCGTTGAAACTTAGTACAAAGTAGTATATTATTATTGGAGCTGCAAACTAAAAGGGCAGGGCAGCAAGGTTGAAAACGAAATTAAAAAAATAGGGTGTTGTTAGCCAGGGAGGGGACGATAAACATCACTTTCTAGTAGTTAAGTAGTAGTTTTGAACGAATTTAATTAGTAGTTTGCAAGTTGGGTGATGGAAGTTAAGAGTAAAAGTCTAAGGCCAGCTCTCTCTACTCTTTAATGCTATGTATAGGGAAAGATCGTGGGGGTCAACTCTATATTATAAGCAATTAAATGGTGAGTAATTAGCAGATAATTCAAACCCAGTGGGGAGTGCCTGCTCCAGCACATCCATTTGGTTGAGATTCACCCATGAGTAAAATGTCTCACATCGAAAAAGTAAAGAGAAAGCACATGGTATATAAGTCAAGTGGGCTACTCCTCTAACACCAATTGGTTTTAAGATGGAGCATCACGGCAATTTGTGTCTGTGGCGCGCTGAAGTGAGTTCCCTCTTAGATCTCCCTAACACATTTCCTAGTTCCAACCTCCAAAAACATGATTTCGGAGTGCTATTTGGCCAGTGACTACTTGCATGGGCTTTAATTTGGGTTATAATTGTTCATCTACCTAACTTAAAGAGACCAATACATATTGAGAATTGAAGTAAAAAAAATTTGTAATTTACCCAAAATATCTTACTTTAATAGAAGTTATTGGAATTGTAAAAAGTGAAAAATGAATTTATTAATTAGGGTAGAAAAGTAATTACAGTTGTTCAATTTGTAAATGAGACAAATATTTTGGGACAAAAAGGTTATTAGGTGAAAGAACAAATATTTTGGGACGGAGATAATATATTACTAAAATACCAGTTAAAATCATAAAAATGTAAATTACAGACAATTTAATGTAATTATTAACTATCTTTAATTAATACACATATTTTATAATTGTCTAAATGAAGGTGCGAAATTGGGCGAAGACCTGGGAACAGTGATGAGTTAACGGACTACTAGTTATGTTTTTTTTTATCATTATTAAGGTAAAACATACAAAACTAAATAATGGACACCGATACATATTTTGAATTAAGATGGTTAATAACTATATTAATATGTTTATAATTTATATTTTTATGATTTTGAATAACATTTTCTCTAGTAATTTTGTGCATTTATCAACTATAAAAGTATAATATTTATTGATTATGTTAATGTACAATATCTTAATCATATCAGTCATAAATAGACAATGCACATTTATGCATAGTTCTATATTTATGAAAAAGTTACAAATAAAAGAATTATTTTACATTATTTATGAGTGATAGCAACCGGTGAAGTAATGAAAAATATATATATTTATAATGATTTAGATTTGCATTTAAGTTATTTTTAGTGTGATTTAAGTAAAATTCAGGATGGTTAACAACCATCTTGATTCAAGACACCTACCATTTTTATTAAGGAACAACGTAACATTCAACATGCTAGCTACTACGTATGTTGAAGCAGCTACGGCTACAAGTTAACTGAGACTCCGAACTATATTTTTTGAGAGATTATTGAAAATATCTTCAACTACTATAGTTTCAAAAAAAAATATGTATAACCACTATGGATTTTACATTTAAAAACCTGAAATCAATATATATGGATCAAAGTGATCACTTATTACAACAAGTAATTCTATTTAGTGATATATAATTTTTTTTACAAAGTTAATGTTTTTATGGATATTTTACCATAATTTTTTTTTTCAACTACATAGTTAAAAAAATATACTTACTGTTGACTCTACCTTAAAATACTGAAATCAATATATATTGATCATATTAACTTGTTACAACAGTTAATCTGTACTTATAAAAACATAAATCTTTTAATAGATGAGACCTATTTTAGACAAATTAATGGTATAAAATTTGTAACGGCCATAGTTAGAAAAAATTTAAGCATGGTAAAATTTTCAATTACTTTTACATTTATAAGTTAAGACTTGCTCTTTGTTACAGGCATTTGTAAAAATGCAATTAGGGGAGTTGAACGATGGTTCATTCTTTTTAATTTATCTAAGTATTTAATGTCAACATTCAACCATTGCCAATGTTTTTTTTTTTTTCAATTGTTGATAGCTAAGAGGTTTAAAAGTTTACATAGTACGTACAGCAAACTGCAAAATACAATAGCAACCAAACAACTCCAAGAGAAAAAGGTAACAACCAAACAGTACTAAACATAAATAGCACAGCAAGGACGTTGGCACCCACTACAATAAAAAACCATCACATCTCAATCAGCGGCTAAAAGATCACTAACTTCAGTTTGGTGGATCATCAAGGAATCGCACGCCTATATCATTGATTCATTGCCAATAATCTCAGCCATACGATCTATCTTGACATCAATATCATCAAGACTGTCAACTTTCAAACTATTTCCATATCTGCCCATTCTAACCATTGCCAATGTTAAATTATAAAATCTAACATTAACTAGTTTTTTCTTTTCTATTTTTCTTTCGACGGTGCTCCCGGGCATACCTTGCATGATGCACCCACCTATTTTCTTTTTTTCTTTTTTCTTTTACTTTATTGTTATTGTTATTTTATTTCTTTTTTCTGTAATATTTTATTTTAGAATGCTCATGTGTGCCGACTCTCTTTTTTTTATTATTACAATGCTCATAAACTATTATAGAAATGATCATAAACTTAAACTATAATGCTCATAAACTAATATATGATTATTTACAAACCAGTAGAAACGACCAATGGTTAACAATGGCTCTGATGGGTGATGAATGTTAATAAACAATAACAGTCTTGCTCATAACTCCTAATACAATCTTGCTCATAACATATTTTATACAATGTTCATAATTTGTAGTATAGATATATGCTTATATATTTATATTAGAATATCCATAAGCTTTAACCACAATACACTAAACATTAATATAATGCTCATAAATCAATTTATGAAAGCTTATAAGTTTAAGCTATAATGCTCATAAACTAGTATATGAATATTCATAACCTCATAAACTATGTTCATAGTTTTTAAAATGAATATTGCAAATTCCAGACACCTATTATATTCGAGAGAAAAAATAGATTAAAAAATGACTAAAAACACATGTATTATACCTGAAAACAAAAAAAATCAAAAATTAACGATGGACACATTGGAGCACCATGCTCCCGGACGCAACATCTTAAGCCCCGTTCTTTTATACGGCTGGTTATGGTGTGGCGCAGTGCGGTGTGGTGAAATTGTGGTGAGTTGTGGTGAGTTTGGAAAAGTTGTGGTGGATTGTGGTGGATTTGTAAAAGTTGTGGTGGATTGTGGTAGGTTGTGAAAAGTTGTGGTGGATCTTGGTTTTAATAATTGTAAATGTGTTGGAAAATATGAAATTGTGGTATGTTGTAGAAAGTTTAACTTTTAATAAAAAGATAAATTAAATTAGAAAAAGTATATTGTGGTGGATTGTGGTATATTATGGTGGATTGTGTGGGTTATATAGTAGAATATGACAAATTACGGTGAAATATGACCTCGTAGTCAGCCAGCCGGATAAAAAAAATAGGGCCTTATTTTTCGGGGACGGGGGTGTAGCAATTTGTCAGTTCAAAATAGTCGGAGTACAGCGGCACACCCAAACGTACATACGTTGTGAAATGAGTGATGAAAACCCAATGAATTTAATTGAAGGGGTGGCCAAGGAAGGAAGCCAATGCTGAATTTTGAAATTTGAATCCAAATAATGCTATTGTTGGCCCATTAATTTAATGCACTCGTTGATAATTATAAGCATAGACCCACTCCTCTTCGTTAGGAATAGGATGAACGAATGACTGATGATCATTGATTAGTGCCATTGGGGTTGCATTCGATCAAAGGATGGGTGAAAGCCAAGTCAAGTCGAAAGACATGGAACACTCCGATCGACCTTGACGTTATTATTGAGCAAATGTAGTGTGTAGCAAAGTCTTCACGTGCAGTGATGATAGGGATGGGAGGATTTGTAAATTTGTATGGTAATGTAAAATATTATTGTCAGTTCCAAATTTCTCCCAATGTAAAATTATGAATCTTAGAATGGAGGGACTCTAAGTATACAACTTTTTTAGGAAGTTTTTTTCGAGAAAATTACTCAATGTTTTTAAGTTGATAAACTTTTCTATATTTGGTTCTTTTTAATGGATGAAATAATTTTAATGTCGGATCTACTATTTCCTCACAGGCTCAGTAGACTGTTTTTGAGGGGAGTCTTTCCCAAGAATATTCTAAACCTTACCCTAGTTTGAGTGACCTTTTTCATATGATGTGTCTATAGCAAATGTATGCTTAATGGAATAAAGTTTCTTTCTCTCTTTTTTTTTTATAACAATGGTAAGAAACAAAATAATTAGCTAGGTAGCTCTTTTTACAAGGGTTCTATCCAGAGCATTCTCTTAAAAGATTCTAAAAAGATCACAATTACAAGGATTAAACCAGATAATTGTTGAAGTGAGTGCCCAAATTTTGAAAGTCAATTTGTCACTCTGTTACCCTCATGGAGGGTATGAGTAATGATGATCGCATCACACTGGACCAAGAAAAATTTTATATTGTACACAAGAGTATCAATCTCCTGGAGAATCTAAAAAAAGTCATTTACAACATTAATTAGAACCGAACTATCTCTTTCCACAATGGTCCTTTCTGTTGCCAATTGACCACACCACATGAATTCCATTAAGCATTGTCATGGCTTCGACCACGAGCACCGATTATAACAATTTCGGTTTGCGACTATAACAATTTGTTTCTTACACCATACCGAATATAACAATATATTTGTTTGAGCAACTAATCAAGCTAGGTAATTTTATTTTTTCTTCCCCCACATTTTGTTAAGGGAAAATTGCACAGAGGTGTTGAAAATGAAAGGGACTTATTATAGAGATGTTTTTCTTTTATACATGTGTTGTTATCATTGAATATCTGTTTGCTTTAAGTGATTGACGACAACGCCCAATTTCAAAGATTTTCGCCTCTGTGATAAGTCCTTTTTGAAACATGCTACACTACTCAGAAATTTTCCCTTGTTTTAATTGGTAATTACCAGAAGGCAAAGAGATGTGAGGGGATTAGCATATTGAATGTCGGGGATTTGGGAGACAAAAAAAAAATGTATGAGAGAGGTAATTGATTATGGACTGTTATGAGAAAATAGTGAAAAAGTAAAAAACCCTTTTAAATATGATTCGCTGAAAAGTTATTGTTGTTACCAAAAGGCAAAGAGATGTCAGACACGCACTCATATACTTCAAACAAAATCCTACCACACCTCACACTCCGATATACATGCAAGGTCTATGTTTTGATCCCCTTCTTAACCAATATCCCCTTAAAATGACTTAATCACAAGGGCTTTCATCTCCTCATCATCCGTTAATAAGTCACCAATTAACAAAACAATTGTTATGAAATATTTTTTTTTATATATGAATATCATTTTTTATGTATTAAATTAGTTTATATTTTGGAATCCAATGTTTGTAGCTTGGAATCCAATGTTTGTTATCTCCCTATAAATACCCATGTAATGTGAGTAATAAACACACCTCATATCCCATATATTCCTCTCATTCTTCTTCTTAATATTATCTCTTCTCTCAATCAATTATTGAAATTATTGAAATTATAATTATAACACGTTATCAGCACCAGACTCTACCTTTTATTATCCCAATTATAATTCAAGGTATTTATTACCAATTATAATTTTGTAAGTTTGGTTTATTTTTGTTTTTAATTTTCGGATTTTAGTATAATTCAGCCACTGTTTGAATTTCTGCATAACACTGGCTTGGTGAAAAATTCTGAAAATTTTACTGTAGGTTAAACATAATTATTGACACACTGAGTTAAAATTTCGTAATTTTTTGTAACGCCCCGGAAATTCAATTATCGAAAAGTCAAAGTCAACTAACGTTAACAGACGAAACTTAGCGGAAGACTTCAAATTTAGTTTGGGCGTCACTACCGTATCCCCGAAGGAATACAAGGCGAGAAAGGAAAACACAACTGTCTGCTAACGGTAACTACTAACAACTCAAAGCAAAACCTTAACATTTCATAACGAAAATAATATAAAAAGATTCAAGGACTTCTAGACTCGTCGTCCTCACTTCTAATTCCAGTCCCCAGCATTTAGATCTTCACCTGAAAACAAAACATTTCAAAAATGAGGGGGAAATCTCAATAATGTCTACCCCTAACGTTTAAAACAATTTAAGTTCATTTCAATTCATTTTGGGGAGAGGGATCGAATCAAACGTTTTACAAACCTTTAATCCCATATTGTTTCCTCAACCCATCCAATCCATATTTTAATTTGCGGGCGGGATACCAAATCCCTAAAGTAACATCGCCTACCAAAGGCATCAAGAACATCACCTACCAAAGGCATAAATAATATCGCCCACCAAAGGCATCAAAACATCGCCTACCAAAGGCATCAAGAACATCACCCACCAAAGGCATAAATAAATATCGCCTCCCAAAGGCATCAAAATACTATCCTATATCAGGGAAGGAAGCCCTGATCTCCTGGTCCATAACCCTGCAGGTTGTTACACCTGCACAACAGGTTATCCCCCGAAACCCGCTTAACGTTTCCACTTGAATTATTTAAACAATTTTCAAACTCAACTCACGACTCTCAAGTCACACCATCCCAAGTTATCAAAACCATTAACAAAACTTCGAATAAAAGACCATCCAATTTCTCAACTCCAATAAACCAAGATCACAATCGAATCAAAAGATTATCAAAACAGATGGTCGTATTTCCACAAAAGTCCCCTTTCGGGATGCAATTCTCAAAATAGATTATAAAACATCAAAACACATTTAAAGAGCATCCCGGTGGGGATTAGAGCATAGACAATTACCTGAATAACGTCACAGTACACACTTGAGCTCACTATCGTCACGCACTAACTCGGGCCTAGAATAAGAATAATTATCTAATCAAAACGCGTTCTAACGAAGTTAGTATCAACTATCAACTATCTAACCCATCCCCTAAGAACACTTAGGTTCCTATCATTTATGATTTACACTAAACACACTCAAGGAATTATATAACAAGTTCACACATAAAATTTACTCAACAATTTTCATAAATAAAAGCAAGCAGAGGACAGATTGTAACGTTCACATAAAACGGGTCACAACTCGACTTCCTGACATCCTATGGGTCTGGTTCTGGACTTTTCGGAAACCTCGGAATGTCTACTAAAACTTCTATGTTGATGACCAAGCCCATATCAGTCCCAAAGGACTCTAAAAATACCCATCTTCCCATTTGGTCCAGTTCTGACAGGTTCTGGTAAAACGGTTATAACTCGGGCTATACAAATCAAACGTTCGATCCGTAAAACTCCTATGGTTCCTAACATCTAAGGGAACCTCTAGTTAAAAGGGTTCGGTCAAAAGACAACTATACTAATCGTGGTAATCCAAACTTTAGACTCTAACAAAACTGTCCGGTTTCCGCTTTTTATTTAATTTATAATTTCGGTTCTAACTTCCACCATGCGATCCCGGGGTCATAATTTGGGCTCAAAACAGTAACTAGGGTCTAAGGTATAAAGCCTAACTTAACTTAGGATTCAAACATCAAACTTCCCATCATCAAAACCAAATTACAACACATGAAATCAACTTTAATAATTTAATCTAATCCTAAAACATGCATAAAAATATCATACACTAACATGGCATACCTTATGTGCATATATTCTAATACTAACCTTATAATAGTCATGCATGAAATATTAACACTATCCTAAACATGAATTTCTTAACCAATAAACAAGAAGAAACCTTAAGAACATGTGAATAAACTATAAAGAACATATAAACATTTAAACTTCTAATCAAGAATCCTAAACAAAACTAATTTCTTTTAAACAAGATTAAACATGAACTAAACAAGAATGAACCCTAAGAAAAATAAAAGAACATATAATATTTAACTTAATGAAACAAGAAACCTAATTAATTTTCAAGAATCAAGATTTAGCAAGAAACGAATTACTAACAAAGATTGAATTTAATTTAAACAACCTAATTTGTAAAACAAGAATTTAACCTAGATATTAAACTTCCAATTTCGTGCATATAATAATATGGTGGTCTACATAATTCATAAAGAAAATAAAGAATTATAAAGAAACACCTTTAAACCTAATAACCAACTATTACAACCTAATCTAATTACAATTTACAACATAAAATTACATATAACAAATAAACAAATTACACATAATTAAATTAAGAACAAGATTACATATAATTTTCCTAATTACAAAACTAATAATACAATTCAATAATTATAAAAAAAACAATTAAATTTTTGAAATTAAAAACAGAAAAGAAAAAGGAAAAAGAAAAGGAAAATATCAAAAACAAAAATAGAAATCAGTTAGAGTTTTTTTAGGGTTAGGGTTTTACGTAGGGTTAGGGCACGGCTGGGGGTTTCTGGGCGGTGCAGGCGGCGGCGAGCGGTGGACGGAGGTCGGGGGTCGAGGTCGGCGGTCAGGAGCGGCGTCGGAAGTCGTCGGAAATCACGGTGGTGGCCGGAGTCGAGGCAAAACGATGGCCCAACAGCAGCGGTAACAGCGGGGAAACTTCTTCACGTCTGGGCAACGTGCGGCGGCCTCCGGCGATCGCGTGGGTGGTGCTCGATGTTCGTGGGTGGGGCCGCGACGTCGACGACGGTGGCGTTGCCCTCGGCGGCGGCTAGAAACGAGAGGGACAGATCAGGGAGCGAGAGAGAGAAACGTGAGGGAAACAAGGAGAGAAAAGGAAGGTCGGGAATGGTGGTTGCGGTGGGGGTTTCCGGTTGTGGTGGCGGCGCTGCGGCGGCGGCGGTGGCTGCTAGGGCGCGGCAGAGAGGAAGGGGAGAGAGAGAGGGAAGGGTGTGAGGCTAGGGTTAGGGTTTAGAGGGAGAGAGAGAGTTTTTATACTACCCACCTAATTTGGGCCCAATTAACACTTCTAACCCAACCCAACTAAAACAATTAAAACTGATTTTTCTAAAAAAAATAACTAATAATACTAATAATAGTAATAATAATAATAATACTAATAATAATATAATCACATAGCAAATAATATTCATGTAATTAATCACATAATAATACTTATAATATCACAAAGATATTAACTCACGAAAAAAAGTACTAATCTACCTTTATTAGCCCCTCAACGGTCCTACGAGCTCAAGCGTTAGCATAAATAAACACAGACGAGTAATAATAAACAACGATGTCAAACCTAATTTACTAACGACGTCACGGTCAACATCTTTGGATTTTTCGGGGTTTTACATTTTTGGAGTTATATGTTTCGAGTTACGAATTTTTCAAATAATTCTGCCCATGTTAAATTCGAAATTAAGTGATATATTTATGAATTGAATATGTTCTATAATTGAATTTTTTTTATTCTTATAGCACTCTATAAATGAAAAATGGTAATCTTCTTGATGAACTTGTGGGATTAACTATGGGAGCCTTGAGTATTGAAGAGTCGTATGATTAATTAAGGGATGACTCCCGTTCGACCCCGTTTCCTAGCCCATTCTGAGAAACCCGAAGCTATGTATTCGGGGGAGTACCTATGGGAGCTGGATTAAAGGTGTGTTGTTGATGGGTAATAGCCCCTTATCGACCTCAATCATCTAAGACCCATGTTGTGAAACCCGAGAATCATCATATAAACGAACTTGAAGTTCACACCAATAGTAAAAATATTGCGTAATTTTTTTTTTATCAGTGACCAGAAGTTCACTACTCCGATATTGAATTTATTTTTATGAATGAACCAGAAGTTCACTCTACCTTTAATGATAAATTCATATAAATCTTATCGATGAACCAGAAGTTCATCATACCACCAATATTGACATTCATATGAACAGTAATAACTCATTGTCTGATTGGTTATTTTTGTTGTATATTGACTTCGGTCATTTTAATTAGATATGTTTGTCTCTAACTTTTAATTATTTTCTTATTATAGTACCATGTCGAACTTGGCCAAACTTGAATACATTGCCCTTGACATAACTGGAAGGAATTATCTTTCATGGGCGCTTGATGTTAAGATTCATTTGTCTGCTAAAGGTCTAAGAGACACAATTATAGAAAACAATAAAGCATCTGACCAAGATAAGGCCAAAGCTATGATCTTCTTGCGCCACCACATCCATGATAGCCTCAAAACAGAGTACCTCACAATTGAGGATCCATTTGAGTTATGGAAAAATCTACGAGAAAGATATGACCACCAAAAGACAGTGATACTTCCAAAAGCTCGAGATGAGTGGATACATCTCAGATTTCAAGACTTCAAATCTGTAGCTGAATATAATTCAACAGTTTTCCGAATTACCTCACAGCTCAAATTGTGTGGTGAAACAATCACAGATGAAAGTCTGATGGAGAAAACATTTTCCACCTTCCACGCAAGTAATATAATTTTACAACAACAATATCGTGGAAAGGGTTTTAAAAAGTATTCGGAACTGATTTCTTGCTTGCTGGTAGCAGAGCAAAATAATGAGCTTTTGATGAAAAACCACGAAAGCCGCCCTACTGGCTCTGCCCCATTCCCTGAAGCGAATGTGGCAACACATGACCCCAATAATAATAGGAATCGACGCCGCAATAATAACCGTGGGCGAGGACAAGGTCATGGTCATGGTTATGTTCGTGGTCGTGGTCGTGGTTATGGTCGTGGTCGTGGTCGTGGTCGTGGTAATGACAATTCTTTTAAAAGATCATCTTCCCACCAGAAGTGGGAAGGCAGTAATGATCAAGGCCAAAATACTAGGGTAAGTCCATGTTATCGCTGTGGAGGACATGGGCATTGGTCACGCACTGTAACGCGAAACATCTTGTCGATCTCTATCAAGCCTCATTAAAGAACAAAGGAAAGCAGATAGAGACCAACTTTATGCAAGATGATGCTAATAATGATTATGACCATCCGGTTGATGCGTCTCATTTGGATGTTTCGATTTCCTTGTCTACGAGGGACGGTTCTTGCAGCGACAATAATTAGATTTTATGAAATAAGATCTTATAGACCATACTTGTTGTTTTGTAACGTGACATATTTTACAATTTTTAGTTTTTTGTATGTCGCTTAGTTAAGTCAAATATTGTGTAATATTTTATTTGCTAAATGTATGACTTGTTGGTATTATATCATGTTTTACTTATCTTCTTATTTCTATCTTATTTATGGTGAAGATCATGGAAACTTCTTTGATCGGAGAAATGAATAGAGGAGGAGATATGTGTCTAGCAGACAGTGCAACAACACACACTGTTTTGAAAAATAAGAAATATTTCTCTTACTTATTAATGAGAGATGCAAATGTTAGTACTATATCAGGTAGCTCAAATTTAATTGAAGGCTCCGGAAGAGCCCATATAATGCTACCTGGTAGAACAAGTTTGCACATTGACGATGCATTATATTCCACCAAGTCTCAAAGAAACTTACTAAGTTTCAAGGATATCCGCAGAAATGGATATCATATTGAGACAACTAGCAAAAATAATATTGAGTATTTGCATAACACGAAGATTGCCTTGGGCAAAAGATGTGTGTTAGAAAGATTATCATCATTATCCTCCGGGTTATATTACACAATAATAAACCCAATTGAAGTACATACTCTAGTAAACCAGGAGTTTACTAGTAATAAAGAATTTATAATATGGCATGATAGATTGGGGCATCCTGGATCAACAATGATGCGCAAAATCCTAAAGAACTCATACGTACATACTTTAAAGGACCAGAAGATCCTTCAAATTAATGAGTTCTCATGCGCAGCTTTCTCTCAAGGAAAATTAATCACAAGGCCATCACCAGCTAAGATTGGGGTGGAATCCCCTGCATTTCTGTAACGTATACAAGGTCACATTTGTGGTCCTGTAGACCCACCATGTGGACCATTTAGATACTTTATGGTATTAATTGATGCATCAACTAGATGGTCACATGTGTGTTTATTGTCAACCCGCAACTTGGCATTTGCAAGATTGCTTGCTCAATTGATTAAACTACGAGCACATTTTCCAGATCATTCTATCAAGAAAATTCGTCTTGATAATGCAGGTGAATTTAAGTCTAAAGCTTTTGACGATTTTTGTATGTCAATTGGCATAGAAGTTGAGCACCTTGTGCCGCATGTTCATACACAAAATGGTCTTGCAGAATCATTTACTAAGCGCTTGCAACTAATTGCAAGGTCATTGCTTATGAGAGCAAAACTTCCAACTAGTACTTGGGGGCATGCTATACTGCATGCTGCGGCATTGATTCGCATAAGGCCAGTTGGTTATCATGAATTTTCTCCCCAACAATTGGTTTTTGGTCATGAACCAAATATCTCCCATCTACGAACTTTTGGATGTGCGGTGTATGTACCTATTGCCCCACCACAACGCACTAAGATGGGACCCCAAAGGAGATTGGGAATATATGTTGGGTACGAATCTCCATCTATAATTAAGTATCTAGAACCATCAACTGGAGATTTATTTACGGCACGATTTGCCGACTGTCATTTTGATGAGACAGTTTTCCCAACATTAGGGGGAGAATCTAAGCAGTTGGGTAAAGAGATAAGTTGGAACGAATTACTGCTAAAGCATCTTGATCCTCGTACAAAGCAGTGTGAACTAGAAATTCAAAACATAATTCGTTTACAATCTCTAGCGAATCAACTGCCAGACGCATTTACTGACCCAAAGAGAGTCACTAAATCTTACATTCCAGCTGTCAATGCTCCCATTAGAATTGATGTCCCAGCAGGACAAAGTGCCATTGCTAATGAGTCTAGACCACATTTGAAGCGTGGCAGACCAGTCGGTTCCAAAGACAAAAATCCTCGAAAAAGAAAAGGAGCAAAGAATAATGATAACCAACACGAGGAAAAATTGACTCCAGAAGAGTCCCCAGACATGACAAATGTGGAAGTTGCACCACAAACTCAAGTACTTGAAAATTGCAATAATGATGAGATCTCAATCAATTATGTCATGACTGGCATAAGATGGAACCGAAGTGAAATCGACGTCGATACAGTGTTTTCATATAATATAGCACTGAATATCATGAATGAGAATGAGGATCATGAACCAAGGTCTGTTGAGGAATGCAGACAAAGAAAAGACTGGCCAAAATGGAAAGATGCGATTAATGCAGAATTAGATTCCCTTACAAAAAGGGAAGTATTCGGACCTGCAGTTCGTACACCAACAGGCATAAAACCTGTTGGATTCAAATGGGTCTTTGTGCTAAAACGAAATGAGAAAAATGAGATCGTGAGATATAAATCACGATTAGTAGCACAAGGGTTTTCACAGAAACCAGGCATCGACTATGAAGAAACATACTCCCCGTAGTTGGTGCTACTACTTTTCGATACCTATTGAGTCTGGCAGTACATGAAAATCTCGCTATGCATCGATGTCGTTACTGCTTATCTATATGGGAAACTTGAGAATGACATTTACATGAAACTCCCTGAAGGATTTCAATTGCCTGAAGCACATAATAAGAACCCGCGAGATTACTCAATCAAGTTGAATAGATCTCTATATGGGTTAAAGCAATCCGGACGCATGTGGTATAATCGCCTCAGCGAGTATTTGTTGAAAGAAGGATATATAAATAATCCTGTTTGCCCATACATTTTTATAAAAAGATCCGGATCCAAATTCGTTATAATCGCTGTTTATGTTGACGATTTAAACATGATTGGAACTGCAGAAGAGATCCGAAAAGCAGCAGATTACTTAAAGAAAGAATTTGAAATGAAAGATCTCGGTAAAACCAAGTTTTGTCTTGGTTTACAAGTTGAACATCTTGAGAATGGAGTCTTTGTGCATCAGTCAGCTTATATAGAAAAGATACTAAAACGATTCTACATGGACAATGCACATCCTTTAAGCACTCCAATGGTGGTAAGATCACTTGATGTGAAAAAAGACCCTTTTAGACCCCCAGAAGATGGTGAAGAACTCCTCGGTCCTGAAGTACCATATTTAAGTGCTATTGGAGCACTAATGTACCTTGCTAGTCATACACGACCAGATATTTCATTTTCTGTGAATTTGCTAGCAAGATTTAGCTCATGTCCAACACGACGGCATTGGAATGGAGTTAAACATATTTTTCGATACCTTAGTCACGATGGATATGGGTCTATTTTATCCTCACAAAGTAAAGGAAGTTTTGACTGGCTATGCTGATGTCGGATACTTATCTGATCCCCATAATGCCCGATCACAAACTGGGTATGTTTTTACTAGTGGTGGAACCGCAATTTCATGGCGTTCTATGAAACAAACGCTAACAGCTACCTCATCCAATCATGCTGAAATTTTGGCAATTCATGAGGCTAGCAGAGAATGTGTTTGGTTAAGATCTGTAATCCAACACATACGGGGATCTTGTGGTTTATCTTCAGATAAAGATATTCCAACAATCTTATACGAGGATAATGCTGCTTGTGTAGCACAATTGAAAGCAGGATACATCAAAGGTGATAAAACAAAGCATATCTCATCGAAGTTCTTTTTCACTCATGATCTACAAAAGAAAAGTGAGATTGATGTTCAGCAAATCCGTTCGAGTGAGAATTTAGCGGATTTATTTACCAAGTCTCTTCCAACTGCAACTTTTGAGAAGTTAGTCAGAAAAATCGGGTTGCGTCGTCTCCAAGATGTTTGTTGATGCTCATATCAGGGGGAGTTTATACGCGTTGTACTCTTTTTTTCTTATCCGAGGTTTTGTCCCATTGGGTTTTCCTTGGAAAGGTTTTTAATGAGGTAGCATATGGTGACGTATCAAGAATTATGTACTCTTTTTCCTTCACTAGGATTTTTCCGAATGGATTTTTCCTAGTAAGGTTTTAACGAGGCATATTCTTTTGAAAAATGGATATTCAAGGGGGAGTGTTATGAAATATTTTTTTTATATATGAATATCATTTTTTATGTATTAAATTAGTTTATATTTTGGAATCCAATGTTTCTAGCTTGGAATCCAATGTTTGTTATCTCCCTATAAATACCCATGTAATGTGAGTAATAAAAACACCCCATATCCCATATATTCCTCTCATTCTTCTTCTTAATATTATCTCTTCTCTCAATCAATTATTGAAATTATTGAAATTATAATTATAACAACAATAATAATTTATAAGTTATTATTGATTATTGAGTCAAAAATCAATAAATATAAATTAAACACAATACCATTGGATAGTAACATAATGTCCTACTCCCTCCATTCTATATTAATTATTCTAATAGTCTCTTTGATTAAAATTTTCTTATGACATATTTTATCAAAAATTCATTATATTTTTATGATAATATTTTTTATTATAAATATAATAACATTACTTTTATATACTAAAAATCTATAATATTATATATGTTGAGAAATTAATGTCATTAAAAAATGATTCATATGGAACAGCTAGCTAGCAAGAGTAATAGATTTGACTCAAATGCATTAAAAAAAAACTCAATTAAAACAATCAAATGAAAATGGGAAAAAGTTTGGACTAAATTAATAAATTTCAAAGTAAAAAATAGGCCCAAATATAATACACCTTTTAATACAAGTTTATTAAATTAATTAATTACTCGAATTGAAACAAATTAAACCAAAAGAAAAATATACACAAGGAACAAATCATCAGAGCATCAGCAACACTTACAGATTATACATAGACATCTAAAGTACTGATTAGTGTACACAATAACACAATCTGCAAAATTTCTGCCTTCTCTAAACGCTAATATCCATTCCTTCACACCAAGGTTGAGCAAGAAGAGGTGGTGGGATCGTACAAAGCTGGAAGCAAATACTTCCTCTTGTTGATTCCATTGGCATTGTAGCTCGCTCCAGTCGCCGCGTCCACCAACAGCTTCCCGGCGTACCCCGGGTAGGCCCCACTTCCATAAACCCCGGGGCACGCGGAGGCCGCCTCGAGCGGGGCCTCCTTCGGGCCCTGGTAGAACCCGTTTCCGAACGGGTTCGTCACGGTCCCGGCCAACAAGCTGGCCAGGTTGATCACCATCCCGTCCAATCCGACGTCGTTGTTCGGGGCCACCAGTGGTGGGCTTTGTGGGCCGTAAATGGGCTGGTGGAAGGGCCACGCGCATTGGCCCGGGCACTGGGTCTCCGGGTTACCCACCCATATGTAGGTGAACTTGCCCTTAGCAGAGGCACCCTTGGCAGCCACGTAGGATGAACCGTGGGTCCCGCACCGGCTCGAGCAGAACCCCTGGACTGCCACGTCGGATGCGGTCAACACTACGTTAATCGCGTTGACTTGTTGACCAGCCTTGGATGTCAGCTCAGCAAGGTGTTTGTTGGTGAGGGATTTCCCGAGGGAGTAATTCTGGTCGAGGATTTGCTTCCCTAAGAATAGAGACAGCGTGGTGGGCCTCTCGGGGGTGGCAAGGCGGTAGTACTTGCCAATGGAAGCCCACCACTTGGCGACCGATGGTTGGCCTTCACGCTGGGAAGGTGACAGCGAGGTGATGAAATCAGTCACCACAGCCCTCTGTGTGGGAGTGAACTTGCCGTACCAAATCAGATTGATCGGAACCTTGCCACTGAGCATAGGACCCTTGTGGTACTGGAAGCTCATGTACTGAGTCGACTCGTCGAGTTTCCGGGCTCCGAAAGACGGGCTCAGGAGAGTAAAAAAGAAGAAGGCAAGATGCAAAGCTACACGGGTAAACTCCATGTTAGTTAATTTGACTGTTTAATTTTCTTAAGTTGTAGACAGAGAGTGAAGGGGTAGAATGTGTGAGGGGATAAGGATGATGAAAATGGGAGTGATAATGTCCGTATATATATATATAGGTGAAGCGAAGAGACAAGGAAGGAGGTAGGAAGGAGAGAAAATGAGAATCACATTGAAATTGAAAGGGGGAAAAAGGAGACTTGGCTTTGGTTTAAAAAATTAACTATATGTAGAAAGTAAGAGTGACGTTAGCGTTGAGGAAACAGGGAATGATAAGCGTGTTGATAAAATAATAAAGTAAAGTCACTTTTTATTCAAGTAGGAGTGGGGAGGCCAAAAATGAGAACAAGTTGCTAGATGCATGGAATTCTAAATTTCACGAGAGACACGTAGGACTGTAGGAGGATATGGTGCTGTATTTTTTTGCTTTGCTATCCGGTTATTAAAATCGAAATCCTAACTCAAAATTACGGGGAAGTTAGGGTCGGAATTTAGCCCATGTAAAATTGAGGATCGTGTGTAAATAATAGAATCGTTTTGATAATTTTGGACCATAAAATCGCAAAATCATAAATTAAGATCGGGATTTTAATAACTATAATATGGGGTAGTGCTAACATCAACATGGATCATGTACTAGTACTACGTTATATCTCTACACTCTAGATGCTTCCTATGGTTTTCAATTTTAATGGGATTTTTATTTGAGATTTAATACAGTTTTCTCTTACTTTATTGTTGTGTCAATTACATTGCTGAGAATTGATTTTGTGATGGCTCTTTCTATATCTAATTAATTTAGGCACCGTTCTTTTGTGCATTAACACAACTAGCCGTAACGTAATCTATCACAACATAACGCAAATTACCATTACTTTTTAATTATTTTCACCGCAACTTAATGCAATCAACCGCAACTAAACGTAACGCAGCGTAGATTATCGTAGATTAATTTATGATTTTATGATTGTCTTTTATGAATATAGTTGCAATTAATAACTTGTTTAGGCAATGTTCTTAGTAGGTAAAATATGAAAATGGTGAATTATGGTGAAATTATGTAAAGTGTGGTAAGTTGTGGAATGATATGGTAAAATGTAAACATGTTATTGCGTTGTAAGTGAAGAGAGAGTATATAAAAATTATACATGAAAAAAATGAGGAGAAAGAAAATTAATGACCGAGACACAGTGAGGTATAATATGGTAAATTGTAGAAGAATATTAAGTGATATAATAATATTTTAAAAAGAGGTAATAGTTTATTGTTGATAAAATATTGCTTTATTTCCAATTAAAATATTCCATACATCTAGTCAAACTACGTCCACATCTTTATGATAAAATCTTCAAGTAAAATTAAAACACATATAAAATTAATATGTACACAGTAAGATTCTGTCTTTTTTGCGCGTTAACGCAACTGACCGCTACATAAATTACCGCAACTTATCGTAAATTACCATTACGTTTTTATTATTTCCAACGAAACTTATCGCAACTAACCGCAATACAACGCAAACGCAACGCACCGCACAAAAGAATGGTGACTAAGTAGAACTTCTAAACAGTGGTTATTGTGATAGTTTTATATCTTTGACTGAAATTAATTAAGGAGACAAGACATAGAAGACAAGGATGGGTTATTGCTAATGTTACAAGTTGGAGAGGAGCATTTAGCAGTGTTAATTAGGTGGATGCAGCTGTATCTCATTAATAAATTACTCCTAAACAGTGTTTAATTATGCTTAAATGAGGGTGTACGTGCATTGTACAGTATGTTCAGCAGTCAGCACACGGGAGGGGAGCCTTTATTGGCACGGGTCTCCTCTTGGTTGTGCACGTAACTGAGGTCGGTTCAACCCCCACACGTGCGGAAGTTAAGTAACGTAGGCTGGACTCCAGTGAGTCAGTGAGTCAGCATGGTCTCCGCGTGCCCGTGCTTTGTCAAACTTATCCTGCCCTGTTTTCTTCCCAATATCCACTTTCCGACCTTTTCTTTGGGAGTTTCCTTTTAGCTTTCCACTTTTTCTTTTTCCCACTCACTCCACAAAATAATAATAATAATATTAATAATAATAATATAATAAAAATCCAATAATAATAATTAATATATAGTTTTTTTACATTAGAATAATAAATAAATAAATAAATTTGGGTACATCTTTATCAGTATTGCACATTTTCTTTTACTACTTACCAAAAGAATTATACAACAACCGTCCACAGCATAGCATATATAGGATTAATGCAAGATTTAGAAAAAAAAAATGATTGCAAAGCGGTATGTGTTTTGTGGCAAGATATTATTTGAATGTCTAAGTGTCTTATTTTTAACAAAATTAACACTTATTTGATTTTTGACATCAATTTTTTTTTAATGGGTGCATGATGATAGGAGTCTTATTTCAAGACACTGCTTATGTGTCATAACCTCCCCATATTAGTATTTTTAATGATTTTTTATACTATTTTTTTAATAGTAAATACTATCTCCCTTTCAAATTAATTGTCATTTTGACTAAATTTTGATCTTTAATTATTCACGCATTATAATGAGTTACAATATAAAGTTGTCATCATTAGAAAGATATTTTTCTAACAATTATGATGGAGGTAATTTTATATTGTAATTCATTATATTCCTTTCGTCCCAAAAAATTTGTCCCGTATTTCTTTTAAGGATGTCCCAAATATTAATGTCCACTTTCTATATGTGGAATGTAGAAAATAAGAAGTTCCCAAAATGCCCTTCAATTACTTCCTTTATTTCCAAGGATTCTTCTAGACATAGACTTGAAATTTAAATTTTGGCTCTAACTCAATTAAGAGTAGTATAGGGATTTCATAATATTTCACTAACAAGTCTTAAAATTCATGAAAAGTCAAAGATAACAAATTTTTTTGGGACGGAGGGAGTAATTTGTAAATAATTAATTGTCAAAATTAGTCGAAGTGACAATTAATTTGGAACGGATGGAGTATTAATTATCAATTACAAGAACCTTTGACTGTATTCGCTACTTCAATGAGCATAAATTATATCCTAATTGAATCAACTTCATTCGTTAGGTTTATTTTAAGCGTTTTTGAAAATATAAAAAATAATGAATAAAAGTACAATTTTACGCAATTTATATATAAGTATGTAACATTATAGTTATAGAATTCAATCATATTATTTGGTTCAACTTAATATATAATAATATAGTTTTAAATTTAATCATAGGGCAAGACACTTTACCCCAAGACTCATATCATTCTTTTTTATAGATACTATTAATTATGTTATCTCCTTCCATGAAAAGTCATTTGGAGTAAATTTGATAAAAGTGACATAACATGAAACCGACATGACACGATATGTTACCTAGCTCTCTAGGGTGATTACTAATTTATTTGGAAGGTGATGCCTTAATAAATTATTAACTAGAGTAAAAAATGTCATTTTAATATCACTTATTAATCATAATAATATATTAAAATGAACATCCTATAAAAAATATTATCTCACAACCCGTTCTTTTATACAGCTGGCTGCGGTGTGGTGTTGAGAAAATGTGGCGGATTGTGGTGAGAAAAGTTGTGGTGAATTGTAGAGACTAGGGTTGGGGAAAGTTGTGGTGCATGGGTTGTGGTGGATTGTGGAGACTAGGGTTGGGGAAAGTTGTGGTGCATGGGTTGTGGTGGAATGTGGTTGGGTGGGAAAAGTTGTGGTAGATTGTGGTGGGTTGGGAAAAACTGTGGTGGGTTGTGGTGGAATATGAAAAGTTTAACTTTTAATAAAAAGATAAATTAAATTAGAAAATAGATCGTGGTGGTACGTTGTGGTAGATTGTGATGGATTATGGTGGGTTGTGATAGAATATGAAAAGTTGTGGTGCGGTACGGTGTGACACCGCATACTGCCAACCGCAGGGAAGAATGGAGCCTTAGGCCCTTAAATGATACCATCTAATACTAAAATTTGCGATATTTGAATCAAATACTCCCTCCGTTCCATATTAATTGTCATAATTTTGATTTTCACGGTCTTTAACGTCACTCTTTGATTGATAATTTCTTACCTAATATATTATTAACAATTGCAATATTATACTTTTATGATAGTATTTTTTGTTAAAAATCTAATGGTTGTAATTTTATATAGCAATTCATTGTATATATTGAGAAGTTTATGGTCAAAATTTTTGAAATTTGACTATACAGTTTTCAAAGAGGACAATTAATATGGAACCGAGGGAGTAACTTAAAAACCTAGGTTTGAGTTGGCCAAAGGTTTAAAAATTGAAACCATTTGCTGTCTATGTTTTTTTATTATTATTATTAAAGTCGATATTTTGTTTACTCCATGGGAAAAAATTAATATAAGTTAAAAGAATAACTTAGTTGTCAAATATCGAATATTAATTATGAAGAACATTATGTTATACACACCTAGAACAATATCCACCAACAAGGCCGCCAAGATCGAGTGTTGTTTCTTATCTTCACCTACCAACTACATGTCCGATCACCAAATCCCAGATAGTTTAATTCACCGCTGTCCACCACTGCCTTTGCCCAGCTGGCCAGCTAGCTGCCGCAGATGACGTTGAAAAACATTTACATGTATAGACAATTCGCATATACATTACAAATTATATTATGATGAGTACGTAGTTCAATTTGTTTGTTTGGCGACACCTAATTATTCTTTAGGTATTAATAATCGATTTGTATTGAGTAGTACGTACACTAGCTTCGGATAATGAAGCATACGTGGGAATGTTTATGGTTTACATCATTGGAGTCAACTTATTTTATAATGTTATCATCCATACAACAAGCGCCTTGTCTACCAGCATATTCATCAACTTTAGTTTGATAGGATGCCAAAATTTGGTTATGTATCTAACTTCATTTGCAGGGATTCTGATTTTATAGCGAAGTTATTTAAGAAAAAATGGTGAAAGAGAAAATATTAATTTTAAGATTTTTCGATGTATTTCTTTATTTATTTTGCTGTGTTGTTTCTTTTTTGTTAGTTGTGTTGACATTGTTGTATGTTTCTCTATTGGTTCGCATCGTTGTTGTCGCCTTTCCAGTCTTTTATTGAAAAAAAACAGAATCATACAACATTCAATTATTTCTTCAAACGTTGGTGGTTTGTGTTTGTTATTTTATCATAAATTATTTACATTATTTGCTGAAGCCGCTTGTCCAAAGTAATTTGTTAGTTTTGCCCCGGTTAGGTTATGTGAATTATAAGGATCAGTTTATTTCACAAGATAGGTAGTTTGCTCAATCAACATGTATGCATGACAATCTTCAATTGGAAAGTTTGTGTGGAGAGAATGTAAGAATTGTGTCTGCCATCCAATTACTGCATGTCGGGATTTCTTCACTCTATCAATTATAGATGGCGCCGATTAATAAATATATAACACCTCGAATATATGGTTAAAGTACGGTTTAAGAGAATTTAAATGCCTGCTTATATCACCATGGTACACCTTCTTTTAAGGTAGTTCATTCGTTAAGAAATTTTCAGTAAAGCGCGCTTAGTTAGGAGTAGTCTTAAAATGGGTGACCGCTTAATTAGGAAGTGTTCCCAGACAACGTGTGAGTAAGGAAGAAGTACGTACGCTGAAAAGATTCGTGGTGATTTATGACACCAGTCAGTGATCCTTGAAGCATTATTTATCGATAATGTCCTAGCCCGAGAGGGGACGGGCATTACAAAATGTATCCTTTATGAATTCAAATCAAAGAAATAGATCCGAGTTATATTATACCGTGTACAACTACTATTGTAATAGCAATAAAGCTCATTGAAATTATATATGGAAATGCCACCACCATGACAAAAGCGATTTCCATGTTGAAGACGAATTACACAATCCATTATTGTATGCATTTTTATTTCCACTCTCTTCTCTTCCGTCAAGTGGAGTAGACTACAGAGCAGGGGAATCATAGGGGGAAAAATTGTGAAAAGGTGTATGAGATTGTTACTTTCCATGTGATAATATGCTGAAATTTCATTTTTTAATATGTTGAAATCAGTTGTCTTCATATGTTGTTGTGCACGAGAAAATATTGTTGACATAACCTTGCCTTAGCTAGTGTAGTATGTTTTTGTTATAAAAACTAATTTATTTGAGGCTAATGAAAAATATTCAATTAGGATAATCTTGATAAACAAGTTCGATCAAGGGTTGGCAGTGTTGCCTATTAGGGTTCTTCTGCATTGAAGACCCTGCTTGAGTAGTCATCCAAGTGTGGAGTCAAATCTAATTAGTAATCCTGAGCAACTTTCAATGAAGACATGTTATTGAGATTGGGTGTGTTGAATTTTTGTATTCAAGTTTTGGACTTAAGTAGGGTGTGTTTCTGTGTAGTTTGGTTTTTGCTTTGCTTATGGTGGTTTGGTATATTAAGGGTATGTTAAATTCATGGGTAAAAAGTAATTGGGTAAAGGTGAAATTTTGGTAACTTTTGGTAAACTTACGCTAATATATCAAAATTAATTTTTAAAAAATTTTAAATTTTGACAATTTTTTGTAAATTTTGGTAAATTTAGGCAAAAACTGGTAAATTTAGACAAAGACTTGAACCTTGGTTGAGAGTTTAAAAATTGGCAATGATTTCCATTCAACTACCACCTTCTTTAATAACATAAATGTTAACATAAAAAATAACAAACGTGTGCATATAAGTAACAAATATTAATACACAATTAAAATAATATTCATTACTTTTTCATAAAAAAATTTCATTGGTTAGTCTTTCTTCTACCAAATTAATTAATTATTATAATATGTCAATCTCAATATACAAAATAGATTAAACAAAATTTAAGAGATATTAAAGTGGAACAGTCCCGTATATTTTCTTGAACAATTGTAACAAGAAAATAAAATTGTAATTAACAATATGATAATAAAATTGTAAATTAATAATTATATAAGTGATATAGGCATCATATGAATTAAACTAAACATCAAATACAAAGTATCAAAATTTGTCTCAATGTATAAGATAAAAGATTAAGAATTTAATTTGAGGTCATTATGGTCATTTACAATAAGCAAATATTATTTCTTATTAGCAAAAATGGTGCATAAATTACATATATGATCACCACGATATACATATATAAATTGTAAGTACATAAAAAATTAGATCTTAAATTCTTGATTTATTCTCCTAAATTAATTATATAAAATTAATAATACACAATTATGAATTTATTATTAATACACAATTGAAATAATATTCATTAGCTTTTTATTAAAATATGTGCATTAGTTATAACTTATAGTTGAAACTAATTTACAATATCACTATTATAATATCTTTAATATATAAAATCACAGACTAAAATTTTTATTATTTTTTGTTACATCAGCTTTTTATTAATAATTCAGTTTCAATCAAATAAGTCGAAAAACATGCCTTTAGACTAACTATACTAAACTAATAGTGAAAATTTGAAGTGTTCAATTTGAAAAGTTAAGAGAAATAGGTTAGAGAAATTTCAGCAGATAAATTAAGAATAAGTTTTGCATAACGTTCTCACAAACAAATTCATATTGATGATGCAACTTATTGTACCTTTTTTCCAAGGTTATGAGAAGCCAAACAATAAAAGATAAAAGAAAGAAAGAAATTAGAAAAAGAATATCAAGCTCAGAGCACCCTAATGATTCGTCCGAATGATCAGACCAAATGTGGCAGACCCAAATAAGCCACACGGGGCGGAATTTCATCACAGCTTGATGAAATTTGCAGCAGCCGGGAATCGAACCCGGGTCTGTACTGTGGCAGAGTACTATTCTACCACTAGACCACTGGTGCTTTTTGGGGTTAGAATTATATTTGATGTTAATATGCTAAGGAACTTGAGCAATTAAGCAAATGTTTTCTCGGCCCAATAGGTCGACTATAAATTTGTACGACTCAGAATTTGTTTCCAAAGTACCAAACTGAGCCTTCCCTTTCCCAAGGCCCAACTGAAACACATGAATGTGACTTTAAATTCGACCTTATACAGAATATTTATGTTTAAACATACTAGTTTTGATATACACGCTAGCGTGTATGAGTTTCAAATATAATCTCCTTAATATTAGTCCAACCCCGAGTAAAGATGAATATTGGTTAGCTCGTGCGATTAAAATTATATTTCTTGCTATTTTTTTCCAAAATTACATAAAAAGGGATGAGGCAATCCTATGAATAAGGCGAAGACTGCATACATCTGGAACCCCTCAAACCCAGCATCAACAGGACAATATTGAGGAGCATTGTTGCTGTTGTTGTTACTATATAAAATAAAAATAAAAAAGGGACAAATGTCAATCATTTCTTGCATTTCTTGCAAATGAAATGTTTTATGTAAAAAAAAAAAGGTTGATACTATTGATTTTGTTTAAAAATAAAAATCTTCAATAATAATTCGACTTTGGCTCATGATGGATGTTTGCGACTTGATGCAGTTAACGCTATCTTATTTTCAGTTGTTTCTAAAAATAAGTTAAATAAGTTTAAGATAAATTGCAAAATAACTCTGTCAAATGAATTCAAATAAGATCAAACAACATGATTTAATTTAAAGAATTTTAATTTAAAGTATATTTGTATACTAAATAAAAATATATTCGTATACTAAATAAAATAATTTTAATAATTTAATTTAAAAAAGATGTAAATTATATCATGTACTTACTTTTTAAATAATTTTAATTTAAAGTATATAAAATCCTGACATATTTTTCTTTCTCGTAGTCTCTCTACGATACACACACGTACGTGCATGATTTAGTTTAACACCAATCAATATATTAGGTAGATTTTGATCTTTCTCATTTTCATAAATGATAGAAAAAATTTATATTTATATATACATAATTTAATTTATTTAAAATCAATCAACATATTAATTAGGTAGATTTTATGATTTTTCTTATTTTCATAAAATAATATAAAATTTGTATATGCATGATTTTACTTAACCTTAAGTTAATATATTAGATAGATTTTATAATTTTGATTCTTTTAGTAAATAATAGGAAATTAATTAGTTAACGAATGATAATGAGAATAAACATGAAAAATGGAGGAGGAGAAATGTGAGGGAGGTTAAATGTGAAATAAGATGATTGACTAATTTCCTTGTTTATAATTAATTTATAAAGAAAGATAAATAGGCAAATAAGAAATTATACAATAATTAGTGTGTTGACTTATGACATGGAAAAATATAATAAATCACAGAATCGGAGAGAAAAATCGGTATATGTTGATACTCTAGGTAGAATGTATTAATGATTTTTTTTAATGAAATTGAATATTTTCTATAGAAACAAAGATGATTAAAGTTAATATTATACTTTGCACAAAACATCAAAAAAAAAATAATGTAAGATAACAACATAGGAACCTAAAAGAAATTTAAAAAATAATAATATAATGCAAATTACGGAAAATAGAAACCCAACAAAAATAAAATGAGGTAAATGACGGTTTCCCCTTTCTCTCTCTCCTTCTCCTTTTTCTCTCTCCTCCTTTCATTCTACCATATTATTGTTGCTGTTGCTGTTGCCCGAGACCACGCACCACCACACCAACCACCCACGCCACCATCAAACTCCACCTCCAACCACCCTCATTTCATCGCCGAACGCCACCTCCACCTTTTTCCGACCACCTACCACCGTCGCCTTTCCCCCGCCAGCGTAGAAACAGACCAAAAACCCACTGTTCTGCTCGGTTTCGGTTTGCCCAAACACCCTAACAACCGACGTCGCCGTGAACTCCCACCACTGCACTGACGTCCTTCCATCGACCTCGAAACCCCTCATCTCCGGCGAGACGACGCCCGACGTCTTTTTCCGGCTGACCCCGACGCCCAGTGGAGACCGAGGATCACCTCCATTTTCCCCCCGTTTTCCTTCAACTGCTGATCGCCGTCCATTCCGGCGCCTATTTCCGGTCGTCCCGAGCTGCTGCCGCCTGTTGACCACCGCAAGCACCACCTCCCCCTAGTTACTTCCTCTCATTCAGTATAAATCTCTAACACTCTCTTGGTTCTTTGTTCTTTTATTTTTTGTTGTATTCTGGATGTTTAGGGGGCTTATGTGTTATTAAAAGACATGATGGAAGTATGTGAATGTGTAGGAACCAGTAGCAAGTACGTAAAGTTGGTCATGTTAGGGTTGATGATTATGATATTATAGTGATATAATTGTTGCAAGTAAAATGGGTGGTTATGTTATTTCATGAGTAGAACTAGAGTATTTGATATTAGTTACTCATATTAGTGATGAATATGGTGTTAGAATAAGTTTAGTGTGGATACTAGATTTATGCATGATAGTTTTCTAAGTTTGTTGATTCAGAAAACCCATGCTTGGGTCTTGTGGTTAGAATGATTTGTTTGTGGTTTAATTTCAAAGTTGCATGGTTAGTCTTTTTGATGATGATTAGTGATGTTCATGCTATGATATTTATGCTAGAACTAAGTTTATTATAATAATAAATCCATATTGTTAATGTTAGTAAGTTACCCCTATTCTTTATAAATGTTAGGATTTATCTTAGAAAAATATTTCATGTTAATAAGTTTATTATATTATCAAAGTTTCATTATATTACTAAGTACTATTATTATTTTGAAGTCCTCTTTAATAGTAAATACGTTTGATTGTTGTAAAAATTATTAAGTTTCTAATACTATGGTTACTAAGTTTTCATACTATATTTTAAGGTCATATTATTGATAAGTATCCATTTTATCAATATTGTGTATATCATTATTAGTAGTATCAAGTTTCGTATTATGGTATTTAGTTTATGATGCTAGTAAGTTTCATATGGCTATTTTCATAATATTGCTAAAATTAAGTTTGTACTATTATTTTATTTACCTATTAATATTAATAAGTTCATGTTATTATGGAGTCATTATGTGAAGTGTGTAATCTTAGTCTTTCATGTCTTTGCTAAGGTTTAGATGTTTTTGGGTTGGATTATGATGACTTTGGAAACCTAGAAATATGCTAGGAACCCTAAAAGGGAAGTTGTAGACGAGAATGCATGGTCTAGTATGTTATTGCCTGATTAATGGCATATTTGTAAATTGTGGGAATAGTACCATGCAAAGCTTTTATGTCTAGGGTTGTTCTTGTCCTTAAAGTTAGTTACTATTTGATTAAGGTGAAGTTATTATTGACATAATTTTATGTGAGTATATTGCATGTTACATGGTTAGTTTAGTTGTAAGAAATTGTGAAGTTGGGGAAATGGTAGAATTTGTATGAATTAGCTATCGTGGAGAGTGAGTTTTAATTGTAGAAGTTATATTCGAATTCTAGGTCCGAGCGAGACGACGCGATAGTTAGCTCCCGTGTGTAAGTGATTCTGATGAAAGAGAAGTCATTGGGTAATGTCTATGTCCTAATCCCCTTTGGGATGTTCTTTTATCTGTTTTGTGATTTTAATCTGTTTTATGAAGCTTGCATCCCGCACGGGGACTTTCTGTAAAGTTAGACTGTCTGATTTGGATGTCTGTGAATTGTTTTTCTGAGTTGAGTAAAACGTGGCAGTCTTTTAAACTCTGAGTTTTATTCTGTCAGTTTTGGAAACTAGGTTGGGTTTTATTTGAAATCTGACATCTGATAATTCATAAGATACTAATAATCCAAGTGAATCCATAAGCGGGCTGCGGGTAACGACCCTTAGATCAGGATCTGTTCCTGCAGGGAAGTTATCAAGAGATCGGGGAGTCCCGATATTATTTCTGAGATTGTGCACACATCTGATTACATTTCGGACCGCCATCCATTACGATTACGAGGTTTGAGACCTGTTACATTGGTCGACGATTACGATTACGATATTGCGGGATAGGCAAATCCCGCCCGCATAATGAAATTCTGATCTGTTTTCTGAGGAAAAGTTTACTCTGTTTTTGGTTACTCTGTTTCTGATTTCTGATTTCTGATGTCTGATTCTGAGATTGAAAAGTTTGTTGAGTTTTCTGGAACGTTGTGTTTTCTGAGTTGAAAGTTGGTACTATTGGTTTATAAGTTTGCTATTTCTGAACTCTGGTTATTCTGGGTTGTGTTTCAAATGAGTTGTGAAAAGGTTTTACTTGTTCCCCTCCCCTAAATGGTTTGAAATGATTTTTGAACTGTTTTGACAGTTAGGAGTAGACATTATTGAGGTTTCCCCCTCATGTTGTGAATGTTTTGTTTTCAGGTGAAGATCAATTATGTGATGGGGATGGGCAATAGAAGTGAGGACGTTGGAGTTAGCCGTCTGAGAATAAAGTTTAGTTTATGTTTAGACTTGAAGTTTAGTAAATGTTGAGTTTATGTTGCTCTAGAATTCGAAGTTTAGTAAAAGGAAAAACACCGAATTCCACCCCAGACGCCCCTAGATCGCGTCTGGGGCTTGGCCGGGACGCACCCAGATCGCGTCTGGTGCTTGGCCGAGACGTTAGGCGTCTCGGCAAGCCCGATGCGATTGAAGGCGTCTGTGAATCGTGTTTTTCCGTCTTTTTTTTGTTTTTTGTTTTAGCCCACCATAACCCATTATATCTCTAAAATTAAAACATTCTATCCCTAAAATTCAAATTTTACAACAAACAACTACAAAATCAACTTCAAATTTACAAAAAACTAAAATTTACCTTTTCCGGCGGTGTTTCGGTGTAGCGGTAGAGGGTTATAGGCGGCGACGTTGAGCGACGGTGGTTAGCGGTGGTCCGCGGCGGTGGTTGGCGCTGGTCTGTGGCGGTGGCCGGCGGTGGTCGGCGGCGTTGGGCGGCAGTTGGTGGTTGTGAGTGAGGGAGAGTGTGTGACTAGAGAGAGAGTGAAGTGAGAATGAGAGTGAGGATGGGGGGCAGGGGTAGTATAGGAATTCATTTGGACAATTAAGGGCAACGCCAAAGATTTAAGGGCGACAAAGAAAAAACGGGTATTAATTTATATTGTAACTCATTGTAATTTGTGAGTAATCAACGGTAAAAGTTTAGTCAAATAGACAATTATTTAGGGATGGAGGCAGATGATTATTAAGATTGAAAATTCTTATTTTCAGTTTGATGGTAACTTTCCACAGCATCCTCATTTTAGATTCTTACCAAACTTGCCGTTAGGTTGATACCGGTATAAATTCTCAGCATTAGTGAGAAGCGTTGGAAATTAATACCGGATATTTCCCTATTTTACGACGGTACAAATGCCGGTACAAATTCCCAGCATTGCTTTCGTTCATAAATACTACTAGCGAGCTTAACTAGGTCCATGCCGGTACAAATTCCCAGCATTGCTGTCGTTCAATATTGAGAGTTGCCATGCAGTTATTGGCATCAAAATCCCCTCCGTCATCTCTGCGACTGCAACTTCCGAGGCTTCGCTCTGTTTCAAATTTCAATCTCATAAATAGCGTGGGATCCTTGTTAAAAGCTTATCTATCACTAAGATTCAAGTTTGGGGCTTGAAGTTTCGACTTAGAATTACACTCACTGTCTGGTGGTATCTTCAACACTCTCTCTACTTTTTTACTGTAATTGCTTTATGGTGTTCTTGATATGCCCCTTTCATTTCTTTCTGTCTGTTCATCCACCTTCTTTCCTGTGTCTTGTTCAGTTTAGGGTGTTAGGGTTTTGGCTATTTCTCAATGTGCTCTTTTTTGTTTCCTAGTCATCATTTATACTGAATTTGTCCCTAGTTTGTGTTCCTTCCTTCTTTGCACCAAATAGTGGTTGGTTTCTTAAGTTGTTGCATGGATTAGGATGGGTACTCGTTAGCTCACATTATCTAATAACCCATTAATGCTTTTATGATTGCTTGATTTTGGTAGTTGGTTTCTATTTTTTTCACTGATTAGCTCGTTTTAGAGCGCCCAATTGCAAAGATTGAACAGTGGATATTATTTCAACTCAGTTTGTTTTAGGAATTAATTTAAATTACAGGGAAGCAAGCAAGATGGAAGTGGAGGTGGGAGGTAATAGTAGAAAATGGGAGGAAATATATAACATCAGATGCATTGATGCTGATATTCAAGTTGCTTCCTCTAAAGTACATACTGACTGTGATTCCTGGCGTTTGTAAAGCGTGGGCGGAAGTGCTGGAAAATCCTTATTTCTGGCAAGAGATAGACATCTCTGACTGGTGCTATTACCAGGTGGAACTAGACAAGATTGATCGGATGTTCCGGTTGCTAATTCCACGAAGTTGTGGTTTGCTTCAAAGTCTCCATGTTACTGGGGTAACGAATGAGGAAACCTTTAATTTCATTGCCCAACAGTAAGTTAATAATTTTGGACATTGTTACACTTGATGCATGCATGCCTGCATGTATGTATGTATGTCTTTTGTTATCTGTAACATGTTCATTTGTTTTGCAAGTACTGGATCCCTGCAAACATTGAAATTGTCTCGATGCAAACTCGATGACTCTATTTTGGCGAAGATGGCGGGAATGTTTTCCACGCTCTCATCCTTACTGCTGACTAACTGTTATGGTGTTGGCGCCAAGGGCCTGGAAGCCGTTGGAAAGAGTTGCAAACTGCTTTCATCATTGAGTTGGAGTATGCCTCCTACTCACGTTCCTTTGAAGAGATCGCATGCTGAAGAAGTTAGTGCGATTGCCAGGACAATGCCTAAACTGAAGCAACTGAAGTTGGTCGACGTTTGGATCACTAGTAACTGCATTTTGGGGATCTTCTCAAGTTGTCCTGAGCTTGAGTTGTTAGACTTGAGTGGGCGTTGTGATGTTGGATATGAGTCATGTGACAGTAGGGTCCTCGAGAAGAAGCCTCCAAAACTGACTTATCTTGGGCCTGAAGATAGCGATTGCTCCCAAGGTTGCGATCGCTTTTCGTATGATTCAGATGACTCTTATGATTGGCCGCATGAGCATGATGATGATGAGATGTGGTCGGTTTATGAAGAGAGGTCCTAGTTTACCACCTTTTAGTTTTGGGGATGGTATTCTGTAGCTCTCCGGAGTAAATTTAACATTTAGATACCCATATGCAATTTTACTGTTCAAATTGTGGTGAATCACTGCTTCATGTTGCGGTTTTGGTAAGTTTAACAAATTTTTGGGCTTGTTTTGATGGCTTTTTCCGGCTTCTCTTCTCTCTTTGCTGTCTGGGTTGAATTGGAATTTAATTTGAAGGGTTCCAGATAAGAGGATCCCAGAAGGATTATTCATTGGAATGCACATTCAGTATTGGTTTGGGTTATGTTGGTGACTTTTTTATATGGGGGGTGTCTTTGTTATTGTGTAAAATTTTCTAGGTTTGATTCGAATTTCAAGAATGTGTATGAATTGTGTGTAATTTGGTAAAAAAGATGGGAGTAGAATCTGAAATTGTTTGCTCTACAAGCCTTCCTAATCTCAGTCTTCTCTTGCACTCAATTCGTAAGTATGTGACTTTGATCATTCTTGATTCTTTTCTTTGTTATAAGTATATTGTGACATTGATCGTTCCTAATTCTTTTCTTTGTTGTAGATTTCTTTTTTTGTTCGATTATTAATAGCCAAAAGGCTAAGAGTTCAATCAAACGGCAGCCCGCAAATACACCAGCAAGATCCATCAGTATCACCAAAAGATTACAACCAAACTGCTAAAAGCACTGCAAGGACTAACCAAACCTCACAACCAAATAAACTATTACACCGCAAAAAGCAAGATCAAAAAAATTAGCTGCTTGGATCATTAAGGAATCGCACACCAATATCATTGCCAATAATCACATTCCTTCGTTCAATCTCAGCTTCAATGTCTTCAAGATTGTCATTTTTCGACAAGTTCGCATGCTTCTTCATTCTAACCTTCTGACCACCTTTTTGTCCATGAGCAACCCTACAAGTTGCATCTCTGACAAGCTGCCACTTAGATTTCATCAACATGTTCAATTTTCTCTTACTCCTGCCTTTACCCTTTAAGGCCTCAAGGATGGAATCTTCAAGATCTGCAATTATGTCATGCTCAATCACACCAACAAAGGATTCAATCGGGATGCTATGAGTACAATCATTGTCAGAGTCGGCATTCGGATCCCTAATGGCCGACCGATTGTTTTTGGAACCATTCAAGAGAGCATTTTATAGGACAACCTGCTTGCATGATTTCCGCCATCCAAAACACCAATAATTGAGTCCAATAATTGTTGTAGATTTCTTAATTCATTCAATTGACGAGTTCTGTTTTCTTTTTTTTTTTTTCTGTTCATCGATTTCCTTATTCTACTGTTTCATTTAGTCTTGCGAGTTTAGGATTTATATATGAATTTTCCAGATTAAATTATTGTTTTATTGATCGATGTCGATCAATTGGACATTGTTACTGTGAATTCAGAGTTCAATATGTAAATTTGACATTTAGTTTTTTTTTTTCCGATTAGTACGGGCAAAGGCCCAAAAAAACAGCCGAAAGACGGCAAAACAAGCTCACAGGGGATACACCACCTACACCATACTAGCAAAAACAAAATTGAAGCCCACTGGGAGCTATAGCTAGCCCTCCATAACTATATCATATACATCCAAAATAGTCGTTCCACTTTGATGTGCATTCCAACCCATAACATAATTTATCCTTGCAAAGTCTTCATACCCTATACTCCCATGTCAGCCGTCCCTTATTCTTTCAATGATTCGGCATTCCAATTGTTCATGTCCTTGCAAAGCTACAACAGAATCGTTGCTCAATTACCCAATTGCCCTAGATTGGTAATTTCCACTTCTTTGTTGCTTTTCGTATGCCGATGTTGCTTTTCGTTCCTTACAGCAACTGCACCTCACCCATCCTTCCCCAATTATTTTCCAATTGCAACCTTTCCTAGAATTAATTCCTCCATCAACCTTTCCTTTGCTTTTTATAGTTTGATGTTGAACATCCTTGTGCCATAGTCTCCCTCAACAAAGCAGAAAAATTGATTGTAACAATCCCTTTTTTGTCATGCCCAGTTGTTGACACCCCACGTGTTGGATTTCAACAAAAAATTTACAGCTCTGAGTTCAACTCACCCTAATCTCCATTGCACCAACATTGCCTCTCGCCTGAATGACTGAACGAATTACACTCAGTTCCTATAATCCCAATCTCTTTAAGATACTTCATTTGTGAGCTACTGGATGTATTTCTGTTTGTCTGCATTACCCATGCCACTGATCTTCCATGCTCCAAGCCACATCTAGTTTCTTCCTCTCCTGCCTTTAATTTGGCTTCTTCTCTTGCAAGTTGTCTTCCTTCCTCTGCTTCTACATTTCCTTTCCTTTGAAAAATTACTTGGTGATAGGCTATCCTCCAAGAACCTCACGCCAATGTCATTTGCTATCTCAAACATTTTCTTGTGAACTTTCCTTTGGATTTCTCCTGAGCTGTCAATCAGCTCCACCTTCTGCTCTACTTCTAGATCTTCTCCTTGTGTAGCAATTACATAGTTCTCGCTAGGCTCAATGTGTACTGAAAGCAACTCCTCATTCCCAATTAATTGGTTCTTCATTTCATCATTGTTGCATTTATTGTCAGTGCTGCAGTTTCCCATGTCAACATCCCAGCCCTCCTGTTTTCCTTGTGTCTGTTGCACCTCTTCCAACACATTTATTCCCACAGCATTCCCTAATTCCCCTTGCAAGGCTTGTACCTTTTCAGCTACTAATCCAACGTCTTGAACGTATCCACTATTGTTCAACCTCTGCATTGACTGTTGTTGGTTGCCTCGAGCTTTGGTGCTAATTTGAATATGTGCTATTGATCCTTCCCCTAACTCTTCATCTCCTATTTCCTGGGCAGTTGGCTTTCCTCCTTCCTTCATTGAGCTCCCTTCGGGAGTCCTTTCCATGGATTCCTTTTCCTGATTGTCCAAGTTGGAGGACCGGTTTGCCGTTTTTTCTTGCTCCTCTTCACCATCTGAATCATTTACATCCCAAGATCTTGTGACCGGCGGATGCATATAAGTGTTGGCCTCTTTTATGAACACCGTATATGAGCAATCTTCCAATGTCAACAGAACCTTCCCTTCGATCCTTGAGAACACTTTTGTCAGGATTTGAACTCGCATATGCTCAAAATGCTCCGTTGTTGATGTACTCTGCCCTAGGCTTAGTAGTATACCCCATTGTTGAATGCATCTTTGGAAGTTCACCCACTTCCAACCATGAGGAGGAATTCCATGGATATCTAACCAAACCCTTCTATCCTCACAAGTCTCACACCTAGACCACCTCCTAATGTCAGAGAACCACACCTCCAATTCCAGTGGGTTCTTGAGAGCCTCAACCACGTCTTCTTCTTTTGGCAATGTGATGATGAACTTTGTGCTACTTATCGCAGTTACTTTAGAGACTGGACCATAGTTGTGGGTTATGGCTGAGGACATTGACGCTAAATCACGAGGCTGTGGACTGATGCATATCAAGCTTCGTTGAAGCCACTCTTGAATGCCTTCATTTACCTCTCCCTCCACTCTTAATAAAGAACTCATTTTCTTGTCCATTTCTTCCTTCCTTCTCCATCCGTTTTGCACCAAATCTTTTCTGCTCCATACTTGCTTTGATTCCCCCCTCCTCCAAACTTTGTAGAATCTTCTCCTTGCTCGTTGGACCTGTAACCTCTTCCCCCTAACTAACCTCCCATCCATTCTTTCCATGCTTTCCATGACTGCCCGTTCATTCCAGAAATAAATAAACCCATATCTTCCTTTTGGGTTACTCCTCCAAGGTATTATCACTTCTTTCACCTTCCAATATCTTCCAAAAATCCCTTTTAATCCATACTTATCAATATTTTCTGGTAGATTCCCCACATATATTGCATGTTCTTCCTCTGGTGCCATCTAAGCAAACTTCAAAATTCAAATGTAATGAAGCATTCCCATCTCTCTAAATTTGACATTTAGTTTGTATCAGGAATCTAACCCTCCATCTCTCTTCCATGCTCACCACTCAATTAAAGGGTAGTGGGTTTACATGCTAATTTTCCAGAAGCTGATGACTTTATGAATCCTCATTATTCTGGGTTTTGAATTGACCTCTTATACACTTAATTGTAACTGTGTTAATGGCGAGCTTAAAGTTCATGGGATGGGTTTGAGTCTGCAATTGAGAGTGTATTAGGGGTTTGAATCTGTATCTGTGTGTTGTTGCTGTTGGGTTGATTATTCCATGATCTTCAGATAAGTTCTTCGTTGTAAATACCAGTTTCTATTGAATTTTTTTTTAAGCAAAATAAAAAACATCTTGATATAAGATGGTTCGCATTTCACATAAATGACTTTTAATGTTAAATGTAAGTATATTTAAATCACTATAATGATATTCTTCACTATTTTGATGGTTGTTACAATATATGAACAATATAAAAATTAGTTATTTATTTACATTTTTTCATAAATATAAACCATGTATAAAATGTGTATTTTCTACTATAATTAATAAAATTAGGCTATTATATATATTTTTTGACTTAGTTAATAAATATTATACTCTTATAATTGATAATTATATACTATAATTATATATTAGAGAAAATATCATTAAGAATTACAAAAATATGAAGTATTGATACTTTAAAATGATTATTAACAATCTTAAGTCAAGATATGTATGATTCTACTTTTTCCAATATGCTACTGGGTCACATTCTCCATAATTTCAACCGTGTTTGGTGTTTTCATTGTAAAATAAATGCTACCGGGTCACATCTCACATTATTTAGCCATTATTGTTTTAGATTGTCTTCTTTCCATTTCATATTAATTGTTATTTTTACAAATTCTATTGTCAAATTTCAAAAAATTTGATCATAAATTTTTCAATATATATAATGAGTTGTTATATGAAATTTCCACTATTAAATTCGTAATGAAAATACTATCATAAAAGTAAAATATTGCAATTGTTCATAAGGTGCTCTCTTCGTTCTATATTGATTCTCGTCTTTGGAAATCTTACAGTCTAATTTCAAAAATTTTAATAATAAATTTCTCAATATTCATAATGAGTTACTATATAAAATTATCACCATTAGATTTGCAACGAAAAATACTTTTATAAAATATAATATCGCAATTATTAGTAATATATTATATAAAAAATTATCAATCAAAGAATGACATTGGAGATAAGTGAAAATTAAAATTATCATAATTAATTTATCTTTCTTACCAACAAAGGAAACCCCAAAAGAAAAGGCAGAAAAATAGTGCATACTGTTCACCGTCTACTTTTTCGTTTTGAGGGGAGGTAGTCTCATAGAATTCTTGCAAATAGTACAAAGTAATGGTGGGGTAAATTTCACTTTCAGTACAATGTTTATCTTTACTCTTCTTAAGTCTTAAGTCTTTCTAAATCCATTGTTTCTCTCCCTCTCTCTCACATCCATGACATGGGGCTTGTTAATTAACCAAGCTTGTTCATTAAAGGTTGAAAAGAGTTTGGTATGCTCTACTCTCTCTGTTACAATTTCCTGTAAATGGTACTTTGATTTTTCAGAGGATTTCATGATTTGAATGCTTCTTGATTGATCAGCCCATTCATGAGTATTCTGGGTTTACATGATTCAGAATTTCAGACGCATTGTTTCTCTTCTGTCTTATCAGACTACTTGGAGGGTTTGGAGATGGATAGGTTTTATGGTTTACTTTAGTGTCAAGTCTGATTTAGTCCCAGTTGATTTTAGTGTCTGCAACCTCTGTTTTCAGTTGATTAACTAGCTTCAAATATTGTCTCGCTTAACTGTAACTAATTCTGTCATTTACTAATACCGTTTCAGTAGGTAGTTTGACAAGATGGAGGAAGGAGAAGGGAGTGATATTCGAAGATGGGATAAGATGATACCAGACGCATTAACCCTGATATTCAACAAGCTCCCTCTTGAAGATAAACTGGGGGTGATCCCTGAGGTTTGTAAGGCATGGGCAACAACTGTGAAGGGCCCTTTATGCTGGCAGGACATAGACCTACACGAATGGAGCGCTAGATGTCACGGTGATCAGCTTGATCGGATGCTACGATTGCTTCTCCCTCGAACCTTTGGATCTCTTCGTAGTCTCCATGTTTCCTATGTCAATCAAGATCGTACATTACAACTCATTGCCCAACAGTAAGTTTTTTTATTTTTTATTTTTTTATACCCAATTCATTCTTGTGGTCCTTCCAAATGGATTTTTTGTGGGTTTAACTAAATATTTGAGGGTTTTACAAGTGCTGGATCCCTTCGGAGTTTAATAGTGAGGAGAAGCTTCATCAATGACTCCATTTTAGAGAAATTGGCTAGAAAATTTTCCACAATCAATGTGTTGGGCTTGCTTCAGTGTCGTGGGTTTGGACCCACGGGCCTAGAAGCCATCGGTAAGAGCTGCCCATTTCTTTCAGCATTTGGTTGGAGCGTGGTTACTGGGAGTTTCTTTGACAAGCCATACGACGATGATGAAGTTTATGCAATTGCTAAGACGATGCCCAAACTCAAGTGGATAAAGCTAGGTTGTCTCCGTATTAATATGGAGAGCATCCTAGCAGTAATCTCAAGCTGCCCAGAGCTCGATTGCTTGGACTTGAGTTATTGTTGGGGTGTCGACTTTGATAGTCAACTCATCCAGGAAAAGTTCCCCAAACTCAAATTTCTGGGACCCAAAGAGGATTTCTATGACGATGACTACTTTAATGAAAATATTAGCTCCAGAGATGTCGATGGTTGGTCCGACTGTGATGACTGATCGATATGCTTGGTGTGTTCTTCTCTCAGTTGATTATGCATTCTCTTCGGAACTCAAGGCATACTACTAGTAGTCTTTTGACACTTCTTAAAATGGTGTGTTGTGTAGCTCCCTAAGCATGTGTGAGTGTCTTACTCTTAGCCCAGTATACTAATATATCGATCTGGATCTGTGTGAACTTCAGTATGTACGAATCAACTATCAAATAGTAGTGTTTGTGTATTGTGTGGATTATATGTGTTTATGTTAGAACACCCGCAGCGGTGAGTTTGACTTTGACTTTGACTGATTGTATGACGTGGAATTTGTGGAAGAGTCAAAATTTAACCTTTTATTTAGCTAGCTTTCCAATGGTGAGAATGAGTTTGATTCATATTAATTTAAAAAAGTAAATCGGTCCCACTTAAGAATATAATTAATTTGGTTATATTGATAAAAAATGAGGTGGAGAAGGAAAGAGAAAAAAATATGATTAGAATATTAATATTTTAAACTCGTTTTCAAACTCGTCTCGCGAGTTTGAAAGCGAGATTCTCGTGAGACGAGTCACATTCTCACCACTGAAATGTCATATACGACCTCATTCCGTTCTCGTTTCATGCCACGTCAGCAGTGAGTCGAATTTAAACTCACCATTGCAGATGCTCTTAGCGGCTTCCTTTATTCATGCATCTAAAATTCTCGTCCAGAGCTTGATAAATAAACTATACAACGATTGTATCATTATTTCTATATTTTTCTTGTAAAAATTATCTTCAAAATTAATTTAGACAATATATAGTGAAGGATATTAAATTCTATATTTATTTTCAATGTTGTCTTAATTTGTTTTGTTAGCAGCGTGAGCAGTGGAGAGTGATTGGATGGTGGTGGGGTTGTGTTAGAATCCTTCTCACCAGAAAAATAGTAGGAAAAAGTTTCCTTCACATATCCTATTAACAAACACACCCTAAATAAAATAATTTTTAATTAATTATACAATTTTCACAATTTAAAAAATTATAATTTTAACATTTTTAAAATCAAATAAAATGAACGTATTAGATTAAATCATGAGAAGTATACGGTGCATATTATGCGAATTATCGTAACTACCGTAATTACCAAAACTTAGAAGTTACCTTACTTTTTAGTTTTATCAACTTATTACAAAATTTTACCTACTATGTAAAATTTGCAAGTAACATGTGCGGCCTTATTACCACAGGTCCACAACGCCTACTGAAAGAAAAACTAGCAAAGTTGAGTGAAGAAAGTCATGCTCATCTAGGATGATCAAGGCTCTTTTTTTTCGATAATTAGCTAGTCAAAAAGGTAAAGAAGCATCAAAGGCGCACCAAGACCGCAAAGACAGCAAAACAACCAGAATCCAACAACCAAAGAACAAAACACAAAAACGCAACAAAGGTCTACAACAAAGCAATAGTTTTCTAGGCGGAGAAGGCGAGTGCAGAAGCTCGTGGCTTGAATAATTGTGATATGAAGGCTTCCACTGTCAATGTCGCACAAAGGAATGGTTTGAATGTCATGACACTGGGAGTTCTTGAAGCACAAATGGAGCATAATCTCCTTAAAACAAACACTGAAAACTCGATGTATTGTCTTAGTCACCAATAGCTAAAGGGAGAAAATAAGAACCGAACAAACCGGATGTATAAGCATTTTATAGTCACTATTTCTCCCCGAAACGAAACATAGGATCTGAATTATTGCGCAAACCCTGTGCACACGACAGTAAATTAAACTCTGCTGCATAACTTACCGAGATCTTACAATATTGAGATAATTACATTTACCCTACCTGACATATGTGGTAATAATTGTTGCACACCCGATATTTGAGAAATAATTTTCACCCTATCTGATATTTAGTGAATAGTGTTTTTTTGTGTCAAATTCCAGTAACTTGTCATCGCAGATATGAAAAATACAATAATACCCCTATATAATTATGTGAAAGTACCAAACTGCCCTTAAAATTGCGATTGAAATGACAATACTGACCCTTCAATTGTTTTGTGTGGGAAAAGGGGGAAAAGACCTATAAGGTAAATAGGTAATTTCGTTTTTAATTGAAAATACTATGAATTAATAGCAAGGGTAAACATGTCACTTCCTATTTATTTTTTTAATACTTGCCGGAAAATCCCACAAAAAAACCATTATAATATATATCTTAGGTGGTTTAAATTTACGACCACTTAAATGTCAGGTAGGGTAAAAATTATTTCTCAAATGTCGGGTCTGCAAAAATTATTACCACATATGTCAGGTAGGGTATGTAATAATCTCTTACAATATTTGTACGTTGAACAGTGCCATTGCTATAGGAATTAGGAAAGAAAAAATATGTTATATATACAAAAGAAGCCTTCCAATATGTACATATCATATATACAAGAAAAATGGTGAAGTATAAAGCAGTCAATCTTCATCTTCTTGAAGCTTAGATTTCACATGCAGACGGTTGTGCAATTTTTGAGGTGCACGAGTTTTCCTATTAAATCCTCTTGTGCAAACAAATCCTGTACATCCAACAAAAACAATGTAAATCAACATTGTCAACCAAAGAAATTAAACCACTATACAAAACATTGCATTTCAGATATTTCTTTTGAGATAGCTAAGTGCATACCTTCACAACAACAACGTTTGATTTCCTCCCATGTTAAACCTATAAAGAAATAATTTCTGTTAGAAAATACAATTACATGAAGAAAGTTGATTTTTTTTTTTTGTTATAACCATTTTATTTTAATTGAAAATTGTCACTATTTACAGGAATATACATAAGTGAACCAATGGTTTAACTTTGTAATACCTCTAAAAATTGATGTTATTCCAGATCCACAATACAAAGTTCGCCTCTTCAAATTCCACAACCAAATTCTTGGAACATCCAGGGGCTTTTGACTACTTTCATCATCAGCAAAAACCTGTATAAGAGTTTTAGCGCAACAATTTTAATTAAAAAAAATTATATCATAATAGCTAGTTTACAAAATAATATCCTTCTATCAGAAAAAGAAGACAAGCTCAAGTTCGATATTGGTAAAATCAATTACCTCATTTACTTGAAAATATGTTCCATTTAGTGGAAAGAATCCCCCCATTGCTGTTCGAGAAGGTATCTGTAACATACAATTTTTTTATAGGAATTAGTTTTAAGTTTTAACAATAAAACTTATCATCTATTAAGTATATTAAAACACAACCCCCATAATAAGATATACTATGTGTCAAACTATGGTATTATATTATATAATAATTTATTCTTATGTTTCAAAAATAAATACCAATCACCAAAGTTGAAAGGCCATATTTTATCAATTGAATTCAATTTCAGAAAAGTAATAATTAAATATCTGTCATCAAAAAAATATTACGTAAATTAATTTTGAAGACAATTTATACGAAACAAATACAAAAATAATGATAATACAATTGTTGTATAATTAAATTAATTTCTAATTATTATTTTAATTAATAATTGTTATAAAATTCCTCAAAAAATTCCATATAAATATTGAAAAATTTCCAATGAATCGCACCGGATATACAATGTTAGTTAGGGATATTATCCTGATACTATCATGTATTAACATATACAAGGTAACAAGAAAAAGGTTAAAAGCAAGGTAATAAGAAAGGTTAAAAATATCTGCAAAACAACATACGTTTTTCTGCCAGGCAACTTTAAAATTGTAAAGGTCATTGGGTTCTTTATGACTACACTTGTCTAGTTGTCTTATAGCATGTAATATCTCATTGAAATTTAAGAATTTATCTTTTGAAGTTCTAAATGCTCACCAATAATGTTGCTGGAATAGTTAGAGACTCATCTTGCACACAATCTTCAGAAACACCAAACTTGACAACTTCCTCCATGGATTCTTCTTCAACCTTTTTCATTTGATCTATTGAATAATAATATAATTAGACGTATTAAATCAAATGCATATTCATTTTGCACTCTTAAAAGGAATTTTTGTTACCCGGTGTCCACACTGCAAGAAGATAAGGTAAATGATCCTTTTCATCACGTCTATCTAACTGTCAAAAATAGGTAAAGTATTAGAAAGTAATCATCATAATAGCAATAACAGATAAAAGAAATATCTTACTTCCACCTAGCGCTGGCAAAAATTCGGGTCGGACAAACTCAGACAATGTCAAAATTCGAACGAGAAATTCATGTTCGGACCCGGTTTTTATTTCGGGTCGAACCGGGTCGAACAATTCGGACAATAGAAGAAAGAGAAATTTTATGTCCGAATATTTGGTGAATATAAAAAATCGGACGAAAACTCTATGTCCAGCCTGGTTTTTTCCAGGTCAGACAATTCGGGTAATTCAGGTCGGACGAAATTTTGACAGCGCTACTTACACCAAGACTATCTAAGCTACCGAGAGTTGGATATCATATTCACAATACATGAGAAAAGAGACAAGCTTGTGAAGCATACGTACATCTTTCAAAAGAGGATGATAATCTGGTAATTCATAGCTGCACCCAAATAGAACATGCAAATACTTAAATAAAATGTCATATTAACACCTGATTTAAAAGATCCAAAAAATTACTCGGAGGTGCCTCAATATTTGGGGAAACTATTTTTCGGTACCCGAACTTTTCAAAACTAATTTTGAGGTACCCTTACTTTTTGGGTTAGTAATTATTTGGTGCATTTCCGGCCATTAATTTTATTAAGCGACCGAAATACTACCCTCATTCTTCTTCTTCAAGGATATTTCTTCAAGAAGGGAAGAACAAGGACATTTTGGTCATTTAATAAAATTAATGGCCGGAAAAGCACCAAATAATTACTAACCCAAAAAATAAGGGTACCTCAAAATTATTTTTGAAAAGTGGTAATGTTTTGTAAAAGATGATTTGGTAGTATGGAAAATAGAAACTCACACTTGATGCTGAGTTCTTAATCTAGCAGAGAGCATGTGCTTAGGCAAAGGTATGGAAGCATATTCAGGGGAGAGACCAACCAGAGCTATTGATGACGACGACTCTTCACCCTCATTTGTATTTCTTATGTCCACATTACTATCCCCAAATAAATATTGGTCCCACTGGCTTGGCTTCAAATCTTCACTAATGAGATTTATTTCTTGGATAACTTCATCGTTTGTATCAGTGAAGAGATCTTCAATATCGGGTAGCTCGGTTTGGATTGATTGCTCAGGCTCTGGAGAAGCTGGAAACTCGATTATCGGCTCGGATGACGACTTTTGAGGTTGGACATCAACGTGATGATATACTTCTGAAACTTCTTTGCTCAAATTCATAGTTGTTGGAAGCAATTGAATGCTAGGAAAACTTCTCTTCACATCAAATGGATTTCTAAAATTCTCTTTGCGGGACTTCCTTGACTTTACCACCATTCTTTTATCTTTGATACCCGTCAGCCGTGGTTTGCTACACATATATTAGTATAAATTATTATGTAAAATCTAAAATGATATTAGTCTTAGGGCAAGGCAGGTTTTGGTCTATCTTAGTGCAAATCCTATATTATCATGTATTTCATTGAAATAAAAAATATTATGATTGAATTTTGTTGCTATCATAGCACCAAAAAATTGTATGAAATTATTTTTTGGTCCGTTATTTTTCAAATTTACAAAAAATTCATATAGTACACTTAACAGATGAATTAATTCGATTATAATGTCATTTACATTTGTTGGCTACGCCAACGCACATGCTAATCTTCTTATGACTGAAGATCAATATTAACCATAAAAAAAATAGTGTTGAAAATCATAATCAATATTGAAAAGCTAAACACTTGGAATGTGTCTTGCAATAAGACATATACTCCCTCCGTCCTTTTTTATGTATTAAAAAAAAAACTAACTTTACAAAACCAATGTATTTTGGAAATAGACTGAAAAAGTTATGTATGAACAATTATATCCTTCATTGAAAAAAGAGATGAATAAAAGAGAATTTAGGTAAATTAAAAATCTCATTCATTAATTAAGGGTAGTATGAGTATTTTAATTATTCAAAATGTAAAATTGCCAAATAAAAAGGGACACAGTAGTTAGGAAAATTGACACTAAAAAAGGGACGGAGGGAGTATACAACAACAACAACAACCACCCAGGTGACACGTTTGAACGCGGTGTGGGGGATCCTAGTGTAAGCAGCCTTGCTCCCATGAACAAAAGTTATGAAGAGACTGATTTCAACGGATCCGTATTGAATAGATAGGGAAGAAGCTTGTTAGGGTTAGAAACTACCCAAATTATTATCCAAATTATTAATGTACTTTATTTGCAATTTTTAAAAGAAAGTAATTAACCATTTATGTTTTGGAAACGTTACATACCTGCTAACTGCACTTGCATAGTACATGCATTCTCCCTTCAAAGGACAAGCGTTACAATTTGGATTTTTCTTTGCATAAAAAACCTACAACATAAGGAATTAGTACGTAGATTATCATAATGTTATAAACGTACATTAAGCATCAAAGAAAATTACCTTGCCAAATGTGATCATGTGACAATGCAGTTTGTATCTATTATCAAGTAACAAAGATATTTGTTATAACATTTCTTAATAGTTTTCGAATGCACTAATTTGATTTCAAGATATATATATATATTTATATATATATATATATATATATATATTAAACAAAACAACGAAACTTACAATATTTCCTGAGAAAGGTGGCACAGAAAAGGCCATAAAAATTGCTGAATTTCACTCTCCAACGGATATCTATATAATTAGAGCGAGAGAACGTCAATAAATACCAGTATAAAAGCTATGTATGATATTGCCTCTGTTTTTATTTATCTGTCGTCTAGGAAATTGTGTTAAAAACTTTGACCATTAATATTTTAATTTGTATAATAATTCATCATACAAAATTGATTTCATTAGATTCGTAATAAAAAATACAATTATAAAAGTATAATATTATAATTTTTTATTAAAATTTTATATTAGAAATTATTGATTAAAGATTGATACTGAAATCCATAAACGACAGATAAAAAAGAACGGAGAGAGTAATTAATTAACTAATTAACAAGTTAGTAATACATACTTTTCAAGGAGATGAAACTCCAATCCCATTGGGAGTGGCTTAAGGGGAACCCAACCTAACCGTATTGCTACTCGAGCAATATTCACATCAACCTGAATAATAAGGTATATTATGTACCATATTGTATTGCAACAATAATTACAACTGTAAATAATAAAAGATCGTGGAATTGAATTTCAAAATAAAGATATGAAAATGTTACCAACTTTTAACAAATAAAAACCTTACCGGAAAAGCATGATGAAGTAGTGTCAAAAGTCGTAAACATTCAACACTTTTCAAACCAAGCCCATAGAAGCTCAACAAATATGCCCTAAAAAAATATTTCACATCATATCAAATTCCAAAATTTTAACATTATATACATACGCACTGAATTAAAGTAAAAAATAAAAAATAAAAACCAATTGCGTAAACTTACTTTGCAACTTGAGGTGGAGCTTCCCGTAGCCATTCCAACTTGAGAGTTCCATGTTGCTCAACTAGTCGATTGAGAGTTTTCTACAAAAATACGTAAACAGTATAAAATTAATATCATTAAACTTCTTGCGAAAGAAAAATAGACATATACTAGTAGTTTTTGCAAATGTATTACAATAAACATAAAAAAAAATCAAAAGTTACAAATATTGTGGAACTAAAAAAACAAAACCTGTCATAACTTACCAATAACCCACCACAATTCACCACAATTCTATCACACCCGTCATAATTCCACCACACCACACCACGCCACAACGCAGCACGCCGTATAAAAAAAAAAAGGGGCGTTAGGGAGTAAGTACCTTGATTTTAGCGGCGATGATACGATGTTGACCTCTTCCTTGAATGGCTTTAGCAATGTCATCAACTGTAGCCTTCCTGACTGCATCCCAATCCACAGAATCCTGAGTATCAGGGTGTCTATCGTTAGTCTCTGTCGGTTTGCAATACTTGAGTCTGATCGCTTCCCAGTCGATTTTATCTCTCTCGGCTGCTTCTGCTTTTCCTTTTGAATTAGCCAGAGATGCAAACATGTCATTGAAGGCTTCATCAAAGTCTTTTGACATCCCTTCCTCCTCATCTTTGACAGTTTCTTCCTCGTCGTCTGGGTGTTCAATCACTACGTTTGTTGTAGTTGAAGCATTTGATGGGTTTAGGGGATACCGTGAAGCCAACTCTATAAACGCATTGCTACAATTCCAGAGTGACATTAGTGAGTTGAATAACAATTGATGCAAAAGTGCAACATGAAGAAAAGTTTAGAAAATGGCAACTCACCTGGAGAGAACGTCGGATACATTTTGTGTGAGGAAAACACCAACCATGGAATCTAGCACCGAGCCTTTCCACTTCACAAAATCCCTTGGCCCTGCACATTTTCATAAAATGTTAGTAAAAGAATTCCTAATATATGCCATGTTTTTTAGAGTGGTAAGATCAAGTTAGATTTGTAAAGAAAGTAAGAATAAAATTTGTGGTAGGGTAAAAGTATTTTAGGGAATCGGACAAGATAATATAACATTAGATAATGATAAACCTAATTTACCACTCTAAAAAACATGGTCATAAAAAAAAATATGGTGATAATTGGATTAAATTACAGCCTAATCAAACCGTTCTTAAAAGAAATGAATCAACAGTCAAATTTACGGTGTGTTGCAACTACTACGTAGTACAAGCAAGTAAAGCTCCAACGGGCCAAATAGGCTTTAGCCTATTCAAAATAGAGACCACAAGGGATGGGTTAATGATGGTGCCTCGGCCCATCATACCTTTTTCAACTTGTATGTTATGTTAATTTACATATTAATATATTATACATTTTAAAATTTAATAGGAATTACATGTAACAAATAATTACTAGAATTTATAAGAATTTTCTAACAGAATTTGCTCATTTTTTATTTTGTCAAAAAGGGAAGGGGGCTTTCATTGATTAGTTTGCTTGTGTAATGACACAAGAATGACCTGATTCGACATACTTAAACTTACTTGAACCTACGCATTATCCAAATCTCAAAAAGCAATGCTCATCTATTTACTCAACCAACTCCAGTGAAAGGTTCTTTTGTATAGGGACTTGGATTAGAAAAATTGAACTGTATTTCTGTGTCCATCGACGGATCCCATGTAACCTAAGGGTGGCGATGACCACTTGTAAAAGAAATCTGTATAATTTGGAATAAAATTTATGAATTTTATATGTATTTGATGAATATAACAATGTATTGAACATTCTTAATCAGAAGACATATATCCGTCATTGTCGGTGTTGGTAGAAAGTTTGCTACTCCAAGTTGAATTCGCTACCATAATTTAATTGTGTCTAGCTGAGCAAAGTGAAGCCTTTTTATCCTAGCAAGTCAGAGTCCCCATTAACAGGCCCACACTCTAATGATGAAGACAAGCCCTAGTTTCCTGGGGTTTTGGAAAGCCCAATTCCCATCCCCTCAAACTTTTTGTGGTAAAATAACTTTTTTATCCCTCATTTATTTTCATTATAAATACCTCAAAATCACCACATTTCTCAAGGCATTCCCAAATATTTCTAAGATTTCCAAGATATAGTTGAATAAGAGTACTTTGATCTTGAAAAACTCATCAATCAAAATCCATATTAATGGACTCAAATATTAATTTAGATTCGTGGTTAACTTAGCTTACCCATTAAAATAGAAAGCTAATACTAAAGCTAATATCACCCAACTTTTTTTCCTAAGATTTACCCAACTCCAACTTTAATAATGGATTGTTATTATGTCTACTATAATTTATGTCAAAATATAAAGAAAACATGAAAAATTTATGGAAGAATACCTTGACTCTTAGTGATTACATAAATGAATTTAGCGATCTTTTCCATAAGCTTTCTCCTTTTTTCTTCCTACTTGAGCTTCTCGTCAAACATTTGCTCATCATTATTTACTTTGCATTCTTCATCCTCAAATAATACACTCCACCTTTCGAGAACCTTCGGGTTATCATATAGCTCCATTGAATCAAAATGTTCAACAAAAGCATCTATGATTTTCTCCATCGATGCATCTTGCCAATCTTAAATCATAAAAATAAAAGAAAATTAATATATTCTTAAAACAAAAATAATCAATTGTGAAATTAAGAAAAATTACCAGCAATGTCAGCTAAGTAATCAGAATGTTTTGTCTTCTTAATACCCGTGCGCCCTCTTTTTTGCTTATTTGTTTTTGATTTGCCACCTTCAATAACAAAAGCTAGTTAATTGAAGAAAAATAGTTAACCACTAAATAATATTTGAAGAAATTGGCAAATATTTCATTTACCTTTGGTGTTTAAACAACAATTTGGAGCATTTTGAAGATTCTTTTGTTGCATTGGGACCTCTGCTTCGGCTTGCTTGTCAAATTGCGTCTCGTTTAGCGACACTGTAAATAGTTTACACAAAATGAAAATGCTTAGTACTACAAGCAAAACACTTTTTTATGAAGTCTAATCAAAACTATAATATTCAGAATTGGACTTAATTTACCTCTTAAATTGACACCGCAAGGCGCACAAAACTGAGCTTGTCCTTCATTGTTAGGATAAGAACGAGGAACTCTCTTGGCAGATCTTCGTTTTGTCCTCAACTTTACTCTAGAGGAAAGCAAGCTTAGAACACAGGGAAACAACTCTTTCGCAACATTTTCTCCTTTGTTGGGTAACATCATCTTCTTCTTGCCTCTTACAATGGCAATCCGATCAAGCAAGTCCATAGAAATTGAAAACCTATTAAACCCTTCAAATTTTTGAAGCCCTATGATCGATTTTCTATCTCTTGATATTCTGCTTCTCTTGTAACACTTTGGAAAATTAAGCCATAGTTTCTGACATTCTTTGAAACACTTGCTCACTGATTTTCTATGGTACACTTTGACACATTTCCGCATCATTCTCTCATTACATTCAACACCTTTATTATGGAAAAGTTGTACCTCTTCATGTAAAGAAGAAGACAAAGCTTGTCTCTGTGTACCTATTTCTTCTAGACATGGTGAGTTGTTGCGACTCATGGGATCCAATTCTGAGCTCAATCCAATATTTGCCACTCTCTCATCTTCAAAATCCAATGTTTGTTTGCATGATACTTTAGTTTTCTTCAAAACCTGCTTTGTTATCTCTGAATGGTTATTTGACACATCTTTACTCTTCTTAGTATACTTTCTCTTAGGCTTCGGAGTAATGGGTTTGGGGGTTTTAGGCTTTGGAGTACGCTTCTTTTCAACATCTATCTTAGGCCAATAATACTTGTTTTGTCGTTTCTCCCCAGATTTCCTATCCAAGTCTATATTAGGTTTTTGTTGCTTCTTCCTTTGTTGGCTAACTGAGACTTCACTTTTCCTTTTTGCTTTGGCCTTCACCTCCACAATATCTGCTTGATTAAAAAAGAACAAAAATAGAGAACATTGTTTTAGACACGTTCAAGAGATTGTTTATTGATCATTAAAAAAGTTTAGTTTACAAATAAATATACCTTGGTAAAATAGATGTATTAAACAAATAATTTATTGTAAAACATAGGGTACCTTTCCATAATTTATTGTAAAATTTGTACAATTTAAATTGACAAACTGAAAAGATTTTACAGTTATCTCCGTCAGCTATGTTGGTCATGCAATCGCTCCATCAAGTAACTGCTCCTTTGATTTTCTCCAACAAATAATTTTTATGATTTTATCCTTTTAATTTATTAGAAAAATCATAATAATTATTCTTTTTTAAAAAAAAACTTAATAAATTCTTTCCATAACTATACTTAATAGTGTTTATGCGGTGAACTAAACAAATATGGTACGATTACACAAAAATAAGGAACCTAACAATAATATTTGTAAAAAAGAAACTAATCACAATATACACATGTATTTTAAGTTTACTTTATTTTGATATACAAATTTAATGATTGGCTCGCCCGTTGTAAGTTAGTTTTGAGAAACTCTACATTTTAAAAGTGTTATTCATTTAAAATTAAATGTTTAGTTTTCTTTGATTCGTGGGAGTCACGAAGGGACCTAGCACCTACCTGTCTCAATTTTAAGTTTTTAACTATCAAGCCAAGAGTTCATCCAGTAATTATATTTTTATAATTTATAATAAATCTAATTATATATAAACAATTAAAAATCTAATTACAAATAATAATAATAATAATGTAATAATAATAGCTGTAATAATAGTGATAACAATGATATGATAAAAAAATAATGATAACAATGATAATAATGATGATGATAATAATAATAATAATACTAATAATGATAATACTATCTCCGTGCCAACTTTTTTGTCAACTTAACTAACTTTATAAAATTAAGAGATATTGGAAATATTTGACAAAGCTATGAGTTGTCCAAATTACTCCTATATAATTTATGCACAACAAAAAAACTGTACATTGTAATTCTACTGCAACAACAACAACCTAAGGAAAAATACATTTGAGCATGGTTTGAGAGATTCAATTGTAGACAATCTTACCTTATGAATGAAAGTTTATGTAGAGACTAATTCGACGAATCCAAAAATAAAACATTTTCAATACCTTTTGAAAACACAAAAAGGACAATAAAAATACCCTAGGTGAGAACCTTTATTTTTTTTTTTTAAAAAAAAAGACTAAGAACTTGTATGATGCTTAGGGTTTAGTCTTATTAATTATAAATTATTATTGTCTCAACTATCTACAAATGATTTGATAGTTAAAAACATACACAAATCTTTTGATAAATAAAAAGAGACGGCTCTTTACAAATACATACGAAAAGCTGAATAAATTATGTGAAAACGTTAAAATAGTTGTCTATTTAAAAAAAAGTAAATTATACTTCTGGAAATATGTATGAAGTTTACTTTTAATTTTAAACAATAAATATTTTTATATGGGGTTGTTAGTAAAAATATTACTTAATATCTAATTAAAAAAATATTTTTTACATGGGATTGCTGGTAAAAATATTTATTAATATCGTTTATTAAGAAAAGTAATATTGAATATATTATTGAAATTGTAGAGTGATAAATAAAAAATAAAAATAACTTGGGTTAACAACTAGAGCCTAGATAAATTAATTATTTTCGTCCGAAAATGTTTGTTAATTTGGCTAAACTGTGACAATTGATTACTTAGAAATTAGAATGAGTTACAATATGAAATTACCGTCATTCGAATTATACATTGATAAAAATTAAACCAGTATTAATTATATATTGTAACTCATTATAATTTATGACTAATTAACGGTAAACGCTTAGCCAAATAATTAACGGTAAACACCTAGATAATTTGGGACGGAGGTAGTACTATTTAAGTTTGAGCAATTTAAAAATCATTGAGTTGATAGTGCTACACCCAAGGTATTTTTAATTAATTACTTTTACTGAAATTAATTAATTAATTATGAACAATGTTTTTTGATGGAAGTTAAGAACAAATGTTGATCAAAAGAAATAAATATACTAATTAATTAATTACAGTAATAGTAAGTATTTTATTGAGGACGATCAAAAAAAATTTATTAAGAGTGAATAATAGTTACCATGAAAATAAATAAAAGTACAAAATTAATTAAAGCAATAGATACGTTAACTCTATCAACTCAGTAAGATGCTATTAATGATTATTGAAATTGATTACCTAAAATCCTAAATAATAGTTACCGGAAAAAAAAAAAGAGTACCAATCTACTTCCTTTGTTATGTTCTATATCAATTGTCGTATTTGGAAATTATATAATCAAATTTTAAAAATTTTCACTATAAGTTTCTTAATATATACTAGTCATACAAAATTACTATCATTAAATTTGTAAAGAAAATACTAAAGTATAATATTATAATTATTAATAAAATATTATATAAGAAATTATGAATAATCAGCTAGCAACTTGATCATTGTTACCGGGACTATCTAAATAAGCTTGCAACTTGATCATTGTTAAATTTTACAATAGTCAAATCTAATTCAACATTATTGTAAAATTCATCGATATTTTTAAATTTATCAATTTATTTTACAAATTTATCTCATAAAAATACGAAAAATGATACGAGTCTTTTTAACTGTCCTACCCTATTATTAAAGCTATATTATTATATACTACGTCCATCCGTTGGAAATCTAAAGAGAACTTAAAAGTAAAAATCGTATACTTATCCAAATATAATTTTTTTACTCAATTTTTTTAGAAACATTGGTTAAGGGAGGTAACATTAAGCTGAAATAAAAGATATGATTGAATTTTGTTACTATATTAAGGTAAGATGTCTATCATTTACCCTAAAAAAAATACTTATTTTGAAGGGTGCCGTGGTGCAGTATAATTTACAGCTTGCCGTCCCAAAAAAAAAAATAAAAAATAACACATGTATCCACCAAGCAACTAATTAAATAATCATCGTTGCTATTAATGAAATTGTAATGTTTAGTTTTATAAAAAAAAAAAACCAATTGAACAAAGAATAAATGGTAAAATAAAATAGAAGTGCTTACTGGGAGTTGTGATTTGCTCAACAAAGACTGAAGATTGCGATTCCTGCGATCCAACAAACCCATCCGCCAAGCCGAGAATCTGGCTACAAGATAGTCCTTCAAAATCCGAATTCTGATCCCAATACGACGCCGTTACTTGCCCCTCCATCAATGTCGGTGTTGTTCTTCCTGCTGATCCAGCTGCTTCTACTTGATTGCTACCAGAAATCGCACAATTAGACGACGAAGAATAATCGCACTGAACTTTTGATCCTTTTTCATGATGACAACTGCACTTATTCACATTCAAATTGACATTCACGTTTAAATTCACGTTCAAATTGACGCCGAATCCTGGAGCAGTACTTATGCCGAGAAGATGATTATGATGATCAATTTTGGCGCCGGAGTGATCATGGAAGGCCGCCGGAGAAGGAGACATTCGCGGTGGTGGAGTTGGAGAGAAAGAGGGAGAGGACGGTGGAGATGCCGATGTTTTTGTGGGGAGCCAGGGACGTGATTTGAGGAGAGGGGTTAAGTCCGTCGTTACATGTATAGGTTGCTTTTTCTTTTTAATATTTTTTAAAAATAATTTAAGAAAGATTTTGTTGTATCCTGCTGGTAAGATTTGGTATGTGGAATATGGCGGTTGTTAACTTTTTTTTTTTTTGAGGGGAAAATCAGGAAAATTATATTGCAAATTTATCCAACGATACAATCTGGGCAATTTGACTGGGACATACCCCCAACCAAATCTGTTCTTCCCCAACCGGATGGATTTTGGCCATATTATGAGCGGCCAAATTACCCTCCCGTTTTACATGACTCCACTTACAACTAACCAAGAAACTACTAAAAAACAATAAATCATCCAAAATGATATCACACTCACTAAAAAACAGTCTAGGTTTCCTCATCCACTGAATTAAACTAAGAGAATCAGACTCAAAAATTACTAACTCGAAAGCAAATCTCTGAGCTAAATGAACTGCCATGAGGGCCGCTTCAAACTCCGCTGTTATGGGATTCCAGTATGCTGTAACCTTCCTCACCTTTTTATATAAATATTTAATTTAAAGAATTGTATAATTCCTTAAAAAAAAAAACGAATTGTATAGTTAAGTAAGACCATATATACTTATAATAGTAATACGGTTTTGCTAATCGTCGCCCTGGGGGCGATGGTTAAGATGGAATCTTATCCAATTTTTTTATTTTGTAAATCTATTGTCTAATTCAATTAAATATACCTAATATCTAATCAAATCTTTATCTACGTCATTCTTTTTCCTTAAATTCCTATATTACCTAATTGAAATTAATTTAGTAAACAAATACAATTATTAAATCCATATTGAATAATTGTATACAGCTCATTGATGATATACAGTAGTCCCATGAATTAAGCAAAAGAAGAGCATGATTCATTTCACCGTTCACTTTTATTCCCAAATGACTATATTCCCAATTTCCAATTCATTTAAGGTGCAGTTCAATGTTCACCTTTTACAGCTCTTCTTCCTCATTTCATATTTGACTCTTCCCATTCATATCCATGGCTTCTCAACTGCATGGACAATTGCATCTTAAATCGCTTAAATTACTAATTCGTTTTTTTAAAGGAATTATTCAATTCTCAACCGTTAATCTAAATATTATTTTATTTAATATGCCTACATCTTTATCTTTATATTATAAAAAGTAATGGAATGACATTGTGAAAGCTTCACGCCCCCCATCTATGTGCTTTCGTTCAATCCCACCGGGTAGTTACACAGAAATTCAATTCAAAATCTGTACGATTTAAATTGACAAACTAAAAAGAATTTACAGTTATCATCAGTTATCAGTTATGTTGGTCATGCAACGACTCCATCAAGTAACTATTCCCTTGATTTTCTCCAACAAATAATTTATTTATAAATTTTATGATTTTACCCCTTTATTTATTAGGAAAATCATAATAATTATTCTTTTTCAAAAAAAATCCAATAAATTTTTTTTATAATTATACTTAATAGTGTTTATGCGGTGATGATTTCCTATCTAATAAATAAAATTTAGTTATTTTTTTGGACTACTGGTTTTTAAAAATAAAATTCAAATGATCATCTTCCAGTTATCAAAAGTCAATATTATTAGAATTTAATTTCCTAGAAACATTTCACGTTCCTTTTTTCATCAAAGAAAACAAGACTTCAATTTGGTATGTTTAGAGTTATAAAATATATTAATTAGAATGTTTTCTCCACTTAATATGGAATAGAGTTTATAATTTAAATTTATATGTGATTTCTCATTCCATAAATAAATACTCAATTGTATCTAAACGAGTATGACAGTAGCAGGCTCAGTGATAGTCGTACGCGGCTGAAAAAAAATTAAAATATTCACTGAACTAATTAATATCATAATGCACAACAAGTGCAAATGAATTTTATTTTATTATTTTAAAATAACAACACCTTATTACTCCATGCATGTTTGCCCTGGTGTTATCTTTTCTAGAAAATAAAATTCATATTTGGTTTTTGGACTTGCTCATGTGACATTAATTCAGTAAATATTGTAATTATTTTGCTTCTTTAGTTTGCCACATGTGACCGTCACTGCCAAATTTATTTCAGGTGTCTTATTGTACCAAATACTCTTAAAATACAGTATGTTACTACATCCGTCCCATTATATTTGTCAATTTACCTAACTCGTGAAGATAAACGCATATTGAGAATTGAGGTAAAAATATTGTAATTTACCCAAATTACCATACTTTAATTGAAGATAATAATTGTTGGAATTGTAAAAAGTGATAAATGAATATATTAATTAAGGGTACAAAAGGAATTATAGCTATTGAGATTGTAAATAGCACAAATATTTTGGGATAAGAAATTAAGGAAAATGACAAATAATTTGGGATGAAGGTAGTATTATCCGATATTCAATACATTATTGTCATATACGTTTAAAGCACCTATATATATATATTAAGGATTGTTAGGTTTTAAAATCCCCAATTTTGGATCTTGTTTATCGGAATATCCCAAACTTTACTTTTGATATAAATATCTCCAAACTTTGGGGGTTAGTATTTATTAGCATCCCAACACTAAATTAATATCAATTAAATTCGGGTTTTTTTTTTATAATGTAGTGGTTGTTTTATGGCTAACACACACTTCCATTCTACAAGTCACCTCGAAAAATATTGTTCCATCACAGAAAATCTTGAGTTTAATTGATGTTAAGTTGGTGTTGGGATACTGCCAAATACGACCGACCAAAGTTTGGGATATTCATGTTAAATCTAAAGTTCGAGATATTTTGATAAACAAACTCCAAAATTGGGGATTTTAAAATCTAATAATCCATATATTAATTGATGTTTAAAAGTTTATTATTCGACACCAACGGAACTTAAATTTTCAAATTTTTAATGCCGGTAAAAATTCCCAACATTAGTGGGGATGATTAATAGAGCGCCAGTGCGTATTCTCAATCGTTATTGTTGATCAAATACCTGTCCATCTGTCTGCTAACTGCAACTTTGGAGGCTTCGTTTCTCTGAAACCACCCCTATCTGTCTTTTCATATACTCACCCTCTCTTTTAAATTAAACGCATAGGAGCTCATTTCCTCCCAAAGCTAGTGCATGAGACAAGCTAGCAACATCAGTTAGAATTATCACTCCTGGTATCTTAAACTCTCTATTTTCTTCTAATCGTGGTGTATGTCACAGTTTGCTCTTTATTTGTAATCTGTGTCTTTCCACTTTCCACAACTTCCTGTTTTCTTTCTTAAATCATGTCGGTGTTTTCGTTGTTTTGCATACTTTCTTTGTTACTTTCTAACCCTAACTTGCATATATATTTTCTGGTTGGGTTCATTAGGTGCAATTTACACGTGCTCCAAATATTGACATTGTTTACTTTCAATAACATAATTGTTTACTTATACCTATCTATTATTCATTTTCAATAACATAATTGTTTACTCATACGTACCCGTTCACACTCTCAATAACATAGTTGTTCATTCATATCTACTTGGGTCACATGCTCTAGGTGACCTCATTTTACTCTGGTGACCAATTGGTGTATTCTTTGTTTTTAACCACTTCACGCAATCATGCTCTATCTTAATCTTCTACTTTAATTTTAATTGGTTTCATTAGAATTCGTTGGGCTGTTTTAGAGTGCCCATTTGCAAAGATTAAAAACTTTGATATTTAAACTCAAACAATTTTTTTGGTGTTTAATTTGAAGGGAATGAACATGAAGGAAGAAAGAGCTGCGCGTGTATTTAGAAAATGGGATGAGCTGACCCCAGATGCACTGATGCTGATATTGAAGAAGCTGTCTCTTGAGGAAATACTAACTGTGATTCCAGTGGTTTGTAAGTCATGGGCAGATGTGCTGAAAATACCACACTTCTGGAATGAGATAGACATATACAAATGGAGTTCTTGTTCTTGGCACAACTCTAATGCTGTTGATCGGATGCTCAGGTTGCTCATCCCACGAAGCTGTGAATTGCTTCAAAGTCTTCGTGTTTCAGGTGTTGAGAACGAAAACACTCTACATTTCATTGCCCAGCAGTAAGTTGCATTCTATCATTATTATAGTTACTGTATTGGTATATTCATTTCTTTAGTACTCTTTCAAGTTGTCATTTTGATATGGAGTTCTGAATTCAGCTTTATTTGGCATCAAAGCATTCTTCTTTGATAATGTAACTTCATTTTGTATGTCATTTGTAGAAATTTAGATAGCTTTTGGGGTTTTGAGAATGGTCTTTTTAGAAATATATATATATATAGGGATATTGGATTCTAATAATCTCTACTATCACAAATTGTATGCCAAAAATTGTATTGTAGTGGGATAAAATCGAGTGTATACGCTAAACATCATAGATTTTGTTTACTATTTATGTCTGGTTAATCATGTACAATGTCAGGTTGTATACTATTTCTATGTGATTTTTGAATGCATGCATATCTCTTTTTCCCTAGCTATAACATCTTTGTTGCTTTTGCAAGTGCTGGATCCCTTGAGGCATTGATGCTGCGTAGAAGCATAATGAGTGACTCCATTTTAGTGAAGGTAGCTGGAAAATTTGCTGGTGTCACATCCTTGCGCTTGATTTACTGTTGGGACTTTGGCACCAGAGGCCTGGAAGCCATTGGCAGAAGCTGCAAACTGCTTTCAGAGTTCGTTTGGGGTAAGAATAGTCCCCGTGCTTTTGCCAAGCAGTCACACGCTGAAGAAGTAAGTGCAATTGCCCGGACAATGCCTAAACTTAAGCGCTTAGTTCTGGCAAACCTTTTTTTCACGAGCAGTAGCACTCTGGAGATCATCTCAAACTGCCGTGAGCTTGTGTCCTTGGACTTGAGTAGGTGTTGGGATACCAAGTTTGACGGTAAATTTCTCCATGTGAATCTCCCGAATCTGGTTTTTCTGGCTCCCGAAGATGTCAGATCTTCAGATTTGTTTTACGACTGGGAGGACTGCGAACACTATGAACCTGAAGTCAGCTACGATTATGACTGTGACTATGATGACTATGGGGACTATGGTTATTAATCTTTTGAGGGACCTTTCTGAGAATTGAAATGGCATATCGTGTATGCAGTTCACAGGACTACTAGAGTCTGTGTTTAGCATTTTCCCTACTTGTTTTGCTTCAGTATTTTCCGATCCAAAATCTGGTCCTAGACAGACTTCACTGAGAATCAACTTTCTAGGAGACTTTAATTTGTATGCTTTGATGTTTTGATCTATGCATTTCTTTTGCCATTTTTTCAACGTTTTTCTGCAAACAACATGTGAATGGAAATCCTCATATTATTCATGTGATCATATTATGACAGTATTCATATAGTTATCATATATCTATATAAGTACTGATATGTTGCCTGTCACATATGTGGCTTTTCACATAGAATGCTATGTGGGACAGAAAGAATTATTATTATTGAGAGATATCTTAGATATTAGCTCATTATAATAGTGTTAAACACTTAAACTTGTTCAATGCACGGGTGTACATAAAAGTATTCCCTCCGTTCTATATTAATTGTCGTATTTAGAAATTGTATAATCAAATTTTAAAAATTTTGAATATAAATTTCTTTACAATCAATTCCTATATAAAATTATTGTGATTATATATATATATATATATATATATATATATATATATATATAATTTGATCATATCCTATAGGAAGATAGTAAGAAGTAATTTGGGACGTACAAATATGTTTCATCAATCATGTTAGGTAACTAATTTTATTTTATTTTTCTATGAAAAAACCACAAGTTGATTTATGAAAGAATGTGATTTTATTATCGACGTACCATCCGATCAGAAGATCGTTTTTTTTCTACTGTATCTTTTTTTCTCATATATATATATATATATATATATATATATATATATATGTATGTATTAAGTAGTGCTCCCTCTGTCCCTTTTTATTTGTTCACTAAACTAACTTTTTTAGTCCCCAATTATTTATCACTTTTTTATTTTCAATAACAATTTTACAATATTTACCTTTAATAAATGAGACTTCGAAACCAATAACTTAACAATAATTGAGGACACTTTTATCTTTTTAAAATATTTCTATCTAAGAGACTAAGGCTCCGTTTGGTCTTTGAAAAGTAGGATGAAAAGAAAATTTTTTGAAACATCATTTATTTTCCTTAACTTGGCTTTAAAATGTTGGAGGAAGAAGAGTTAGATGGAAAACATAATGGAAAAGTTACATTGATTTTGCCATCAACATTTTCCTTCCAAAGTTGAAAGGAAAGTGAGATGGAAATATGATAGGCTAAATGAGATGGTAGGATTGGGGAGGGAGAAAATCAAGGGATATTGGTGGAGAACATGGAGGATCTTACACTAAATTAGTGAAGAAATAAAAATTTTCTTTCCATTTCATTTTTCAAAGACCAAACGGAGCCTAAGACTTTGTTTTGTTCTTCATTTTTTTTCATCAAAGCGGCAAATAAAAAAGGAAAGGGGCCGGGGAACACTAGTCAATACAATCAACTACACACACCCCATGACAATAGATAATAAAATAATTAATTATTGTGTTTTATGATTATTGGACTATAATATGTTGTAGTTTGGGGGTATTGGATATTTATGCATTTTACTATTTTTTTCGGACTCTAATACATTGTAATATAAGAGTGGGCGATGCTTGTGTATTGAAAACGAGTTTTGGTGATAATGACTCATCTTAAATCCTCGACCAATCGTAGGAAAATAATTTGACAAGTTGTTGAAATTTTAGCTGAATTTATGTTGAGTACTCTAAAACACATCTGTTTGACTTAGGTCTCACTTTGAAAAAAGTAAGAAAGAGGAAATTACTTACATCAAACACATGAATTTACGGTTGCTTAGTATAGATTTAGTTAAAATTTTAATAAACTTGTCGAATAATTTTTCTCATGTTGACACGGAGAATCTCTGATGAGTCATTGTCATCATTAGTGCAAAAGCGCCACCTGCCCTCATATAACACTTTATAGTCCAAAAAATAGTACGTACGTTATATGGTTGTATAATACTCGAAAAATACAGTATATTATAAACTAATAATCCTTTTTTTCGAAAAATAAAATACTTCCTCTGTTCTATATTAATTGTTGTTTTTGGAAATCGTGAAGTTAAATTTCAAAAATTTTGACCATACATTTCTCAATATATATACGAGTTGCTATATATATAACACGACGATTATTAGATTTGTAATGAAAAATACTATAATAAAATTATAATATTGCAATTGTTTAATAACATGTTATGTACGAAATTATCAATCCAAAAATGAATTGGAGACTATAAAAATCAAAATTATGACAATTAATATATATTGATCATAGCGACTTTTGTGATAGATAATCACATTCATTGACACAATATTTAATAGCAAAATAATAAACATCTTGCTGCAAGATCTTGCATCTCACCTAAACCACCCATAAAATTAAATGATATCTTCTTTAAAACCTATTTTTAATGATATTCTATCATAATTGAAACTTTTTCAACTATCATAATTAAGAATATAAATCTTTTTAATAGATGAAATTTAATTATTATCTTAATCAAATTCATAGCAATATACTACCTCCGTTTTGTTTTATCTGTCGCCTAAGAAATTGTGGCAAAAACTTTGACCGTTAATATCTTAATTTGTATAATGATTTATCATACAAAATTGATATCATTAGATTCGTAATAAAAAATACTATTAAAAAAGTATAATATTATATTTTTCTATAAAAGTTTTATATTAGAAATTATTGATTAAAAATTGGCACAAAAAACCGTAGATGACAGATAAAAAAGAACAGAGAGAGTACTTTCAAGTATTCCCTCCGTTCTATATTAATTGACATATTTTAAAAAATTTCACATATCAATGCTTAACTAAAAAAACTACCCATATAATTGAATAGCACTATTTTCTGAGGGGTTTTCTTCAGATATCATGGTGTGGGTAGTGAGAGAATGTAAGTATGAGTAGTTTTTATTTATTGAAAAAAGTAAAAGTTAACATAATTATTAAAGTTAAATAATTAAATTAGTTATTGAGAAATGAAAAGTGACAATTATTTTAGAACAAAAAAAAATTAATTTAAGTGTCAATTAATATGAAACGGAGGTACTATCGTATTTGAAAAAAAATTCAAATGGTAGAATTTTCAATTAAAAAATCCTGCAAATATTGTTAATGCCTTTGGATAAAGCCGGTACAAATTCCTAACATTAATTGGAGGAACTTAAACAGCAACCTCTTAGGCTTTCCAGAATACCACACCTACATCACGTATTCTCGACAGACAACTTCGTCTTTTCAGATACCCAACCTCTCTTTTTATTTAAACGATCAGGAGTTTGGTCTTTCCGAATTATTGCTTGTGCATGAGCAATATAAGAGCATAAGTTAGAACCATCGGTTTGTTATCTCAAACTTTCCCTCTCTCAGTTTCTTCTTAACTTTCTCCTTAAAATTTTGAAGTTGTATTGTTCAGATAGTCATTCCTTTAATTTTCTTGCCGTGTGTTATGCTTGATCTGCGCATAGCATAAGATCCCTCCTTTTGTTTGTAGTTCATCATGTATTTTCTCTAATTGTGTGTGATAATTATAAGATATTCCTTGTAAAATGTATTTATTTTGAATTATGAAATGAGCCAAGTATAAAATGTATTTATTTTGCTGGATTAATAGCTGCCATTTGCAAGTGTATGATTTGTAACGTAATTAATGCTAAATGTTTGTTGTTGTTTGATTTGAAGGGTTCCCAGAAGATGGAAGAAGGAGAGGGAAATGATGTTCGAAAATGGGATAAGCTGATACCAGATGCATTAGAGCTGATATTCAACAAGCTCCCTCTTCCGGAAAAACTAGTGGTGATTCCGTTGGTTTGTAAGTCATGGGCAGCTACTTTGAAGTGCCCTTTTTGCTGGCAAATGCAAGACATTGATATTCTCAAGTGGAGTGCCACATGCAGCCATGATAGTCTTCATCGGATGCTTCGTTTGCTTCTCCCTACAAACTCTCAATCTCTTCGCAGTCTCCATGTTTCACAAGTCCATGATGACCATCTTGAATATATTACACAACAGTAAGTGGTAACCAAGTCCTATTTTTAACTTTTACTTGCTTTTTGGTGAGTATGCAATTATTTTTTGGATGTGCATATTCAATTGTCCTTTTTTTTCCTGCATTGGCCAGTGTGGAGTTCATTGAGAGCTTAACATTGAAGAAAGGCAGCGTCAGCGAGATGACTATACAGAAGATTGCTGGGAAGTTTGTCGCACTGTCGACATTGCGATTGATCGACTTTAAGATTGGTGCTGTGGGGCTGGAAGTGTTCGGGACGAGTTGCAAGTTGTCGTGGCTGAGCATTAGCAGTGACAACTGACAAGGGCTATTTTCCTATCTCGGGTAACTATCAGGAACGGTTTAGTGTTAATGAAGCTGGTGCAATTGCCAAATTCATGCCCAATTTGAAGCACCTCGAGTTAGCTTACTTTAGTACCAACTATGAGGCCATTTCCGAGATCCTGTCAGGGTGCCCTGATCTGGAGTCCTTGATCTTGAGGGGGTGCACGGGTGCACTAACGGTCAAAAGGGTCCTTAAGTTTAATCATCCCAAGCATACGGTTGTGAGGGTCCTAGAGGCAGAGGAGTTCATTACGGTTGTAACGGTCAAAAGGGTCCTTAACTTTAACACCGGAGGACCTTAATTTAATCCAAATTGTGCTTGTTGTTAAGTTGACCTAATTCTTACTTGATTTTATGATATGTCAAAATGATCCAAATTGAGTCAATTATTTTCAGTTGTTCAATTATTTTATTGGAAAAATTACCATGGAAATTTGTCCACTAACATCTTAACAACAATAAAAGTAATATATTTACATTTATTACAAATTCATTTGATGCAACTCGTCTAACAACTAACTTCGACCCCGACTAAGCCCAGGTATACTTGAACCATCTCAAACTCGAGTCGATATTTCGAAGACAATTTTTTGAGGTTCTAGCTCATTTCAGGTTCAATAATTTTGGGCAGATTATGAGTTCGGGTCAATTGAGGTTCAAGTTCGGTCATTTTTGGTTTAGCCGTATATATTTGGTTGGGTACAAATTCAGTTCAGCTAAAGTTTGGGTCTAGTCTACTTTAGGTGTGTGCTCCAGTAGCTCAGGTTCAAGTTGAGCATAGATTTGCTTTGGCTCGGGTGCACGTGATTAAGTTTAACGTTTGGGTACATGTTAGGTCAGGTCCAAATTGATTTGGTTATAATTAAGTAGATTCGGTTGATTCCAGGTCAATGTACATTAGTTAGTTATACTACAGGTTGGGGGTGTGATTTATTCAATGTCAAGTATAAATGGGGAAATTTCAAATTAATGTGAGTTCAGATCAAATTAAATTAGTTGAAACGCATTTTAAGTTAGTATATATAGAAAGTAAATAAGAATGTAGACAATCATTTATACTCTTTTTTTTACGTTACAGTTATGGATAAGTAGAAATTGATGACTTTAAATAAAAGGGTCTTTTGACCGCTAATTATAAAAAAAACTAAATTAAAAGGAATAATTATTAGTTGGCTCATACGATTGTATCATCCAAATTTTAGAGGATCAAATTAAATTAGTTGGCTCAGCGTTTAAATAAAAGGGTCTTTTGACCGCTAATTATAAAAAAAAAACTGAATAGGAGTTTTATAACAATCGAGATAAAAATTCATTAATCACTCTAAAATATCAATATTATCCTCAAGTTACTGGCAATAAAAGTTAACTCTTTCATATTTGCAAAAAATTGAACCAACTTCATGGCCGCACATCTAAGATGTGATTATAGGTGTTTCAACTTTCAACCAAAATGTCATATTAGCAAAATTTAGAGATTAGAGGGATTTATTAATAAGATTATTATCTCTAAATTTTCTCATAAAATCTCATTGTACATCCTCTAAATGCTCATATTAACCAGTAACCATCATAATATAAATTATAAATCCCCCCTGCATGACAATTATAATTTGCAAAAAGATAAAAATCTTGCATCAAGATGGTTTTAAATCATCTTATATCTCACTTAAATCACTCAGAAAGTTAAATGCAAGTATATTTAAATCATTATAAAGATATGTTTCATTACTTCGAGAGTTATTATAAGTTATAACCTATAAACAATATAAAAATATTTATTTATTTATATTTTTTCATAAATATAAAACTATGCATAAAATATGCATTTTGCTACTATGATTGATAAAATTAGCTATTATTTACATTTTTTGACGTAGCTAATAAGTATTATATTTTTGTAGTTGATAAATATACATAATTATTAGAGAAAATATTATTAAAAGTTAGCAAAAAAATATGAAATATAGACAATTTAAGATGATTATTAACCATGTTGGCTTTATGACACATGTAATTATTTTGATGATAACAAACCATAAAATAAGTTTTATATATGAGGTCAGAAATTGAAGTGATTTAATTATTATGTTACTCATATATAATACTTATGATGATCCAATATATTAATTTGAGAATATTTGATTGGACAAATTTATGATATTGATAATCTTGATTAATATTGAAACTAATAATAAGTATGGATATTAATTAGATTGATTTGATCATGATTATATTATATCATAAATTTTATTAATATTGATTCTCTATGTGCTAAGATATATGCATCTATATATACATACTGTAGTATCTTGGCATTGGTGAGGTACATTATACAAGGTAAACAAGAAGATCATATGTCCATCCTTATGAGGATTATGTTGTGATTGATCAAGATTTGTCCAAGTTTGGTCATCGGCTCTTGCACTATAAATACAAGGAGATTGGACATTAAAGAGAACAAGAGAAGAGACAAGAGGACACAAGAAAACATCTCACTTGAGCATTATTAATTCCTATTGTTATTGAGTGTGAGATTAAAGTTGTATTGAGCTATTTGTTATTGAGTTGAGTGATTGAGATAATTATTGTTAGGGAGAGGATTTAGGAGTTGAGAGGTCGACTCCGTCACACTTGATTGAGAGGCGATATCAAGTGGTGAGATCTTGAGAGTAAAGAAGGCTCTAAGATCTGTTATAGAAATCCATCCTAATAATAATTCGAGGTTAAATCCTAGAGTTGGAGAACTCTAGGCGGTGACGTACTCCGAAATTGAGTTCGGAGGAACATCGTAAACAATTACCGGGTTTTGTCTATCTTTTATTTTCCGCACTTTATTTAACTAGCCTAATTAAACTTTCAAACCATCTTGAATCAATATGTATATCATCGTCCAAATAATTTATGCCCGTTTTTTATTTGGAAATTGATTATTGCTTATTGCACCGTACAGGTACAAGCACAATACCTTGGAGAAGGGTTCTAATTTTTCACCCATTTTCAGCTCTATCAAACAGTGCCTTACTTGTTTGCTAAAAACGGTACAAAAATGCATGCCTTGGAGAAGGGTTTTATCCATTTCTAACCCCTCCTACTACCAAACAGCCCCTAAGCAGGTAAGGTGAGAGGCGTATGCCTTGCAGAAGGGTTTTCATTTTTTCCCCTATTCTTTCATCTTAATTTCCAAACCCCCTTATCTCACACCCCATAACTGGTAAACCGGTACCCCACTATAAAAGCTTGAGCCTATTGGCAGTTTTCTCTCAGACCTCCATTTGTCACTACACTACTGAAAATGCAGATATTCGTCAAGACTCTGGCAGGAAAAACTGTCACCCTTGAGGTTGAGAGCATCGACGCCATTGAAGCTCTCAAGGCTAAGCTCCATACCGAAGAAGGTCGATCTCAACATTTCCTCTCTCTCTTTCTTTTTCTTGCATTATTATGCATCTTCTTCATACTTTGACTTGAATTTTGCTTCTTAACTTTTTCGTTTTGTGTGGATTTTGAAGGAGTTCATCCGGACCAGCAGCGTTTGATCTTCGCTGGTAAGCAGCTCGAAGATGGGCGTACTCTTGCTGACTACAACATTCTGAAAGGTTCATCTTCTAATCGCTCCGTCACGATACTAATGATTACTCGTTTTCTTCAAACTGTTTTTGCTAGTTGTTGATCATCGCTGTGATTGTTACTTTACGTTTCGGAGATCGATCATTTGTACACTTTTTTGTTTCTTTTGTTGATGTCTGAATTAAAGACTTTGTTTCTTCAAAGTTTTCTCAACTCCGAAATCTTCTCAGCGCCTGTCTCTGTTTTCTGTGTGATTGTTGCGGTTATGGCGTCACTATTCGTCCTCCATGTTAGAGTAGATGTTGAAATCTCTAGCTCTCTTCGCTCCAATGATTTTACGTTACATTTCGTTTAACATTGCTGGTCCGTGGTTCTAGATTGATTTATCTTTGAATCTCTCTCCAATCTCTCCATTGTTAATAACTTCAATCGCTTGGCTTGGTTTCTGTTTGCATATCTCCTTGTTTCTCAAACATATATGGCGATCATTGTTTTTTTTGGGGCCTAGTTTAGTTGTAATATGATTTAACCTCATCATTTTTCTTTTTTTTGAAATTTTGGAGTGTAGAATCAACTCTTTACCTGGTGTTGAGGCTAAGGGGAGGTGGATATGGGAAGCTGAGTTATCCTCCAAATCTGCTGGTTTTGGCTCGCAAATACAGACAGGACAAGCAAATTTGCCGCAAGTACTCGTTCTCTCTCTGTCTCTCTCTCTCTCTCAATCACACATGTTGTGGAAATCCATAAATGTTTACTCATGAATTTGCTTCTCAAAATAATAAAATGGCCGAAAGCTGTTTGATGATCCTGTTAGAATCGGACATGTTCATTATTTTTACCGGTTTAAATCTTACGGCTTTATTCTTTAACAAATCTACAAACATGTCATTGCCAAGTAGTATATTACACTATAATTAGTATTATATAGTATATGCATACTTAATGATCTAAAAAATCTATACATATATGTACATGCGTACATATATTGAATGTATAGGATAGTTAATGCAGGTTATTGGTGATCACTATCTATCCATATCATCCAAAATAAAAAAAAGTTATGCTTATATGTTGTCCTGCCTGGTGAAAATATACTTGTGTATCACCAGGTGCTATGCTAGGCTGCCACAGAAAGCAACTAACTGCCGCAAGAAGAAGTGTGGACACAGCAATGAGGTATTCATCGCTCTATCTTTATTTCATTTATACTTGTTCTAATTCTAGATACCAGCATAATCAATATCCATGGGGAAAAATATGTGTTGAAACTTGGAACTTTGACACAAATGTGGCCATATTGTGGTATTGGACGCTTGATCTATATTCAAATCAGATAATATTATAGGTCCCTGATATAGAACAAGATGTCATTCATAATCTCCATTTTTCCTCTGCATGTGTACTTAATTTGGTGATTCCCTTTCATATTCCGTTAATAGGAACTTAATTATCTAATCAGCCATGGTGTTCTCTATTAATTTTTGAATGTTTGTTTTGGACAGTTGAGGCCGAAGAAGATGTTCCAGACCAAAGATGTCAAATGAATGATGGGTAGTGTTTGTGAGCATCGGATCAGAAATAGTAGTCCTTGGCAATACGAGTATCTGGAATGAATGTAGAGGCGTAGACAAGTAATATTAGGTGCTAAATTCTGCAAGCTGGCCTGGCTTTTGTTTTGGTCTTTTGGTTCTAATTTCGTTTTACAGATTCAGCGTAAACCTAGCTATCAGATTACTACTAGTAGTTGTAAATAATATGGTGTAATGAGACTCTACGTCTACGGTCACGAGTCACAGCTGGGAAGGTCTGTCGAATGATGGGTTTTTGTTTTTTGGACCCCGAACTTTGGGGGTATTTATTTTCTGGACCCCATATTTCAAAGTTTATATTTTGGATCCTATACTTTATGGACCCAAAAAATGTGGCCCAAAGTTATGTTTGACTCCGGCGATGACCTAACTGTTGCCTAAACTTCCCGATATGGCCTTTTATCATTTTTTCCTTCTTTTGACTGTTGTGAAATTTACTAGACTTTGATAGCTAAGGGTGTCTAAAATTTATGGGTAAAAAACAGTAGGGTAAAAGTTAAATTTTGGTAGCGTTTGGTAACTTTTTTGGCAAATTTATGCTCATATGGGGGTCGGAAATCGTGCAAGAAGAGGAAGAAGAAGTTACGGCTGGAAAATTTTTGAAAGGAAAAAAAATCGATAATGACTTTGAAATATGGGGGTCCATATTATTGTCGGAGACAAAGTATAGGGTCCATATTGTTGCCGGAGAGAGTATCGGGTCTAAAATATAAACTTTGAAATATGAGGATCTAGAAAATAAATACCCCAAAATTCAGGGTCCAAAAACACAAAAAAAACTCGTCGAATGATCCCTATTGCAGTTTTCATGTACGTACCACTTGAAACCTAATATATTGCCAGCTTCCTCAAATGGGTCTTTTGTTTAATTTTGTTTATCTTCCTAGCTTGCAGTATGATAGGATGCTTGGAAATTTCTTTCATCTTATATCTTTCTAGTGTCAATAAGTTATGTGAGACATATATTAATATAAGATGTACTCATCACTAATTATATAATGTTCCTAGCTTTAACAGCTCAAACAAACAAAAAAATATAAATAAATAGGATGCTTGGAAATTTCTTTGACACATAGCGAGGGTGTTAAGTTTGATAAATTCCAAAGTAATTTGGAGCAGAAGATAAAACTTATGTGAGTTCATAAAAAAAAAAAGCTTTTATGTGAGACATCTCCATATAAGATATTGATTACTAATTATTATTATTATTATTATTATTATTATTATTATTATTATTATTATTATTTTGACTCATTACTTATTATTAATGTTTGCATATGTTTAGTAAGGTTTCTAATACATAACGTAATTGTTATACATTGCAAAAATTTTAATTGGTCCAAAGTCAAGACTTATGTTGAAGAACTTTAATAATAATTGGGTTTCATATAAGTTCCCATGCATTGTTAGGCTCACCCCCTCACCTTACTCATTATGCAATATTTCAGTCACGCTATCTTACTTAGTAATAGTGTTGCTATATAAAATGCGTAGATTGAATCAGGATCATGCCTAATCAAGCTGATAATGGCAAATCAATTGACTTATCATCGATCAAATGTAATTGAGATAAAGTGATATTTAGGAGAGATAATCAGAGATAGAGAGAGAGAGAGACAAACTCTCCTTATTACTCTGATTTCGTATATGTCAACAAAGCAAAATATATATATAGTGGAAGGCAAGTTGACAACCTCTAATTACAGAAAGAGATAGGTTGTCAACAACTCAAAAAATATCTTCTAACCACCTTAACACTCCCCCTTAAGTTGTGAGTTGGAAGAGATTGACAACTCCCAACTTGGCTATGAGGTATTGGTACTGAGAATGGTGATAACTTTAGTGAAAAAAAATCAACAACTTGCTCAGTGAAGGGAATGCAGAGGCTTGATTTGGCCAGCTTCGTGTTTGTCACGAACATAATGACAATTTACTTCAATTTGCTTCGTATGTTCATGAGAAACGAGATTGGCGGTGCGACCTGATTGTCACAGAACAAAGTGATCGATTCAAGATTGTCAACCTGAAGATTCTTGAGTAGAGAAATCAACCAGGTAATTTCACAAAGGTGATAGGCTGATAGCCATGGCTCGATATTCAACGTCTTAAGAGGAACGAGCCTTGACATCCTGTTTTTTGGTTTTCCACGATATGAGCAAGCTACCCAACAAAATACAGTATCCAAAAGTAAATTTCCGAGTCATGGCATAGTTAGCTGTTTAGGCTCGGTTTTTAGCCTAAATACGTTCCTTTTACCTTAGGTTTTTACTCGTTTCCTTGGTTGTTCGTTAGTGTTTTTACTTCTTTTTTTTTCCTTTTGTAGTTTTTGGAGCTTTTCGACACTTGTGGAGCAAAAGCCTGCTAAACGAGGCCAATTGGGGTTCAAAAGCAGAATAGCTGGATTTCCTCGAGGAAACCCGACCATGGAGAAAAAGAATCAAGCCTCGATCTTGAAGTTAGAAGAAGAAACCAAGTGAAATCAACATCAGAAGCACCGTGACCTCTCACCTCACGGTCGTGACCCCTCCAAAATCCTTGGTGCCAAAGAGTCGAAGAGAGGTTGAAGACAAAAGAGCGGTCACGGCCGTGACCTGCTACCACACGGTCGTGACTCCCAAAAAGCCATGAATTCCAGAAGACACCTCACGACCGTGACATGGCTGTACACGGCCATACGTGAGCCCCCTTGAACAAGATGCTCCAGGAGCTACCTCACGGTCGTGACATCCATAGTCATGCTCGTAAGTTCTGTGAGAAATTACGAAGAAGTCTAGGACTCTCTAGGGTCACGGCCGTCACCCCCTAAACTGCAGCAGATTCTGGGATTTAAACAACGTATTTAGGCGGCTTTTCTCCACTTGTATAAATAGCTTTCTTTCCAACATTATTAGACAGTTTTTTACTTCTAGTTTTTTTGTCTTAGTTTTACCTCTTAATTAGTTTAGCCTTTAATTCTTGTTAAAGTAGAGATTAGTGTTATTCGAATTGTTATTCATTCAAGATTTCAATTGAAGTTCTTCATTCGTAATCGTTTTTCGGATTCCGCTTCGTTTTTTACTGTCATTTAACTCTAGTAAATTTCTGATTTCAAATTACTTTCTCTTAATTAGTTTGATTAGCATTAGATTAGCTTTAATTGTTTTCTTAATTAATAATGCTAGTTTCTTGTTCTAGTTTGTTTCCAATTTATTCCTTAGGTTTAAAGGTTGAATCTTTAGTGCTAATTAACACGGTAGGCTAAGTTCTCTTGGGGTTATGGGGTGATCAGGGCCCCTAATGGAGGATTATGTTATGGAATAGCGGGATTAGGGTGATTAATCAGATGATTAGTGTTCCACCCTAGAATTCTATGCGATGGATGAAGGATGTCGGGGGCCGGGAGGCTATGGATCCTTTCATCCTTCATTTGTGGAGTTCCAGGGTGGTTTAATCAATTCTAGTTCCTTGCTCTGGCGAAAGGGGACTGGAAGAGATTACTTTGGATTGGTTCCCATACTACTAAGGTTTGTCATGAGCGGGAGTGATGACAACCTCAGAAAGTATAGCATCGATTCATTGCCCTATCAGGGGGGGGGGGGGGGATCGATGCTAGCTCGTGCATAGGAAGCAAGCACCAATTTGATGCCCTGGTGGGGGAAGTCGATGCAAGCTTGGTATGCATACAATCCCTACACTTGATCATCGAACGAAATCTCTCCTAAAACCGCAGTTTCGTACTTAGTCTTTCGTTAGGTTGGCTCGATATTACCTCCGAAACCTTATTTCCCATTCATTGAGTAGAAATCTTAGTTCAATTCTTTTGAAAGATCGACCTTTAGAAACCTCTCAAGCTTGAAAGACTGACATAGATCACTTGGGCCCCAAATCCTCAGACGTATACGACTGTTGTCTTACTTCGTTAAGAAAACGTTAAACACTAGCCCAATTAGATCCCAGTATGCAACAAGCTTGGGATACGATGACTTGGAAAAGCAACTACCTTGACTAGGAGAGGACTTAATATAGCGAACAACATGCAAAGAAGAGGCAAATGCAGATACGTAAGACTTTGCATAAACTTGCTGAGGGGTTGAACACTGAAGTTAATGTCCGGACAAGTGATGGAAAGATAGATCAACTTGCCAACCAACCTTCTATATTGATTTGGATCTTCCATAGGAGTTCATGAATCAACCCCAAGCTTAACATTGGGATCAAGAGAAAGTTGAAGAGGCTTACAATTTGTCATTTGCAATTCTTCTAATAGATCCAAAGTGTACTTCCTTTAACACAAGACAAGACCCTAAGCTGTTTGAGCAACTTCCAAACCCAGAAAATATCGCACAACCCCTAAGTCTTTCATATGAAACTGGGAACTCAGGCAGTGCTCGAGATAAGCAATATCGTCATCATTGTTGCCTACCACAATCATGTCATCCACATACTCAAGTACAACACAATATTTGCCCTTAGAGCACTTAAAGAATAAGGAATTGTTCACTTTAGACTAAGTGAAACCAAACTCCAGTAAGGCAGAAGAGAATTTAGAAAACCATTAATCTGGAGCTTGTTTAAGTCCATCTCGAGACTTAAGCAATTTACAAACCTTCTAAGGTTTACTCCCCCTGTCCTCAGTAGCAGAGCAGACAAAAACAGGATGAACACGACTACCAACAGTGAAGTAACCCAAAGGTAAAGTCATGTAAACCTCCTCATACAAATCCTCGTGCAAAAAAGCGTTAGTGACATCCATTTGAGAGATGTGCCAACCTTTCATTGTTGCCACCGCAAGGAAGGTACGAACAATAGTCATCTTTGCCAAAGGAGCAAAGATCTCTTGATAATCAACCCCATATTTCTGTTAATTTCCCAACACCACTAACCGAGCTTTGTAATAACCTTCCACACTCCCATCAAATTTGAACTTAGTTTTAAAAAACCATTTACTCCCAATGGCCTTCCTTCTATGAGGTAACTCAGTAACGGCCCAAGTGCCATTATCCTCAAGAGCTTGAAGCTCAAAATTCATTGCATCACACCATTTCTGATACTGAACAACTTCAGCAAAAGGCACATGATCATCAGCAGAATCAACGGTTGCAACAAATCGTTGAGTGGAGGGTTCAACTTCTAAATGAGAGCAATGACCAAATGTTCAGTCTCATTTCGAGCTGAGTTGATACCGTTAATAATGGGTTTTTGCTTACTTTAGACCCCTAATTATGAGTAAGTTATGATGATTTTGTGTTTTGTCGGTTAAATCAAAGAAAAGTGGAAAAAGGGAGTCAAAGAGCTAAAAAATCCAACACTTAGGGCGTAGCACCCGCTACGAGCTGAACAGAAGGACATAGCACCCGCAACTACAGTTGTAGCACCGCTTCGAGCTGAACAAAAGAGCGTAGCACCCGCGACAACTTCATAGAGCCCGCTACCAAACTGGACAAAAAGACGTTGCATCCGCGACGGCTGGGGGTGGCACCCGCGACGACGTTCGACAAACCAATGAAAATTCTCCGCTGTAATGGTCGCGCCCGCGAAGCCAGGTTGTCGCACCCGCGATGGCCCAAAAATCACGATTAATTAGAGGCGACGGCTGGGAGTTTAGGATTTTGTAATGTTTTTATTATTTTTCCTTCTTCAGTTTTATTATATATTTAGGAGATACGTAGCCTTAGAGAATAATTATAATCATCTTTAGTTTATCATTAGTTTTTCATTAGATACTTAGTTTTAGTTTTAGCTTTTCATTCTTAGATTTAGTTTTAGTTTTCTTTCGCTTCTCATTGTAATTTACGCTTTCAAGTTGCAATTCAATTCAAGCTTTCCATTATTCTTTCTTGCCTTCTGTCTCGCTACTTTGATTTCATAAGTATTAGTCCACAAAAACTCGATTTTCAGGGAAGAGGAAGATTAAGACTCCCTGAATTCTCCTTTCAAGTGATGATTCGAGCAGTGTTAGTAATCCAAATCACACTTTTTCTTATTTGTTCGGGAGAAGATTCGTGATTCAAGATTCAAAATTCAAGATTCAAGATTCAAGATTCAAGATTAGAGTAAAATTCAATGCATTCCAGGTTCATGTTTTCTTTCCTTAATTTCAGCATTCAATTAAATTTCAATTCTTTATTTATTACTTTTGATTGCAGTCTTAGTTATGATTTTTCCTTTTAGTTTTTAATTTTCAATTCATGCTTAGGTTAGTTTAATTACTTTTCATTATTTACTGCTTTCGAATTTGAACCCTACCAAACCAATTTCCTATTGTCTGACACACCATCCCTGAAGATACGACAACCCTTACTCTAAAACCCCAACCTGAATGACAAAGTTGGCCATAAGGTAAGGTGCAATAAAGGAAACAAAGTCCTGCAACCAACCGGGGGATTTTCTAGACCGTGTAGATTTTCCCACAAATACAGGAGGTGGAAGAGGGTCAGGAGGTGGTTGAGAAGCAACAGTAGTAGCAGGAGTAGAATTTGGAATAGATGAGATAGGATGTGATGGTGAGGAAATGGGTGAAGGATGCGGGTTAATTGGCGGTTGAGGTGGTGAATCATAAGCCACCACAAACAAATCGTCAATGTACGAAGCATCCTATGTTGGTGGAGTAGTTGGTAAAATAGGCACAGGACGCATGCATATAGATGTCTTGGTATGGTGGAACTGAAAGATATCTTTAACAAATTTTTCATCACGAGACACAAACCGGTAGACATGTTAATACGGGCGGGCGGGCGGGTCACGGGTCGGTCGTATGTCGGGTTCGAGTAAATATAGGTCGGTCGTATTTTGGGTTCGGGTAAATACGGGTCGAGTGTATTCCGGTTTTGGCCGGTTTGGGTCGGGTTTACGGGTCATGACCGCCCTTTTTCTAAGTCACTTACAACTAATAAAATTGATTATAATTGGTCAAAGACACCAGTGTAATGTACCATTCCATTCCATGTTCGACCACCACAATATGTCATAGTTGTATAGACATATTACTATACACCCAAAGACAAAATTTGGCAATCTTCAAGTCTACAAGTATTATGTGGTTTACGTCAACAATCCATGAATAACAGTATTTATGAAATATATAGGGTTTTAGGATGCTAATATACTGAACTTTTAGGGTATTGGATAATAATACACTGAACTTTGACCTTTGACAATAATATACTATTTTACTGAAAGAGAGGAGAGCGGCGGGACTGCAGGAGTTAGAGGGTTCACTGAAAGAGTGAATGAGTGACAGTGTTGGGGTTTTGTTTTGGTAATTTGTGATTTGATTATTTCATTTGTATGTCTCTCTCTACGCATAACTTTCCAAAGTCACCCAATATTTTACTTTTGGGCCTTAATTTTCATGAATGGGCCCATTTTTTCTTACAAGGTCAAAGTACACAAAGCACTTAAAATTAAGGTGTCAGACCCAACGGGTCGACCCAAACCTGACCCATTTTTTACCGGCTTCTTTGGGTTGGGTCATTTTCGGGTCCCGGGTCGGAATTTCGTGTTCAAACCCCATTTTTTGCGGGTCGGGTTTCCGGGTCGGGTCGAGAATTGCCAGGTATGCAAACCGGTGTTTGGTAAGCATATTATGCAGTTTATAGCCTTTTTAAGTGTCAGCATAACCCATGAAAACACAAGGAACACCCCGAGCCTCAAATTTGTCTAAAGTTTTCTGAGGATGATAAAGACAACCAAAGACCTTGAGATGAGAACAGAAGGTGGGTTGTCCAAAGAGAACTTCATAAGGAGTCTTGTGTTGAAGAGCTGTTGTAGGCAACCTGTTTATTATATGTGTGGCTGCAAGGACACAGTCACCCCAGTATATGAGGGCGGGGAAGACCTGCTTGAAATCTCAGCGTTCAGCTTATTTCAAGCAAGTGTCGATGCTTGCACTCCACAAGCCTATTTTTTTGGGGACGATCAACACAAGTAATTTGATGAATAATTCCATTATGAAGGAAACATTTCTTGCAAGAATCAGAGTGAACTCAAGAGCATTGTCCGAACGAATGAACTTGATCTTCTTATTGAAATGAGTAAGAACAAACTGCACAAAGGCTTCGATAATGCTGAGAGATTGACTCTTATGCTCAATGAGATAAGTCCATGTAGACCGACTACAATAATCTACAATAGTCAGAACAAATTGATGCCTTTCTCTAGTAGGTACACGATAGGGACCTCACATGTCTATGTAAACAATCTCAAAAAGCATTAGACTCTTGAATTCCTGGACAGGAAAAGGCATTTTTGTATGCTTTGCCATGGGACAAGTCACACAAACTTGAGTTTAATTGGACTCTACTAAGCTTGGGTGTTCGAGCTATAATATAGCCGGGGTCGTTTATCGTATCAACAGCGAGTTGGGGTACCTAACCTAAAAGTCACTTGAACTCTCACCTACTAGGTTGGATTTTTCATAAACTTTGGAGTCAAAGAATTAACAAATAACAAAGTAAATAAAGTCTAAAATGAACTGAACACATAAGTTAAAAAGAATAATATAAAAGATGACCTAAATACCAAGTCTAACTTAAGCAAATTAAGTGATCAATTGCTCGTGTTAGCTCACCAATGCTCCTCTCTCAAGGATGCAAAGACTAGTTTAATTCTCCTAATTACTATTCTCATGTAATTAGTCAAATCAAACTATAAGATGACAATCTTAATGACCTAGCTCAAGATTTGAATATTTTCATAACAAACCCCAGCTATTCTCTCTACTCACACTTGACAACTTTCATTGCCTAAAGGATAAAAGTTCTCTCGAACCATTTATCACATTATGTGGTGAGCATGAGAAACTTAATTGGCAAAAATCAAACTTTAAACTAATCAAAACCTAAGACTCATCTTACTTAGATTTATATTAATTTACCTAAACTAATAAACCAAAACTTAGACTATTTCTGGCCCAAAAAAAAACTATTCTAGTGACCCAAGAGCTGGCCCAACTAGCAGCCTATCAAATATAGCCTAACTAAACCTAAACAGGCCCCAATTAACTAAAACCCCTAACCTAAACTATTACTAATCCAACCTATTCAACCAAAATAAACTTATACTACTGCAGGAATGAATTGAAACAAGGAATGAAATAAAACAAAGAAACATAGATGAGAAATGGCAGAAGAAAACAGGGGGAACGAATCAAAGAAACAGAGGAAACAGACGATTGAAACAGCAACAATTCAAGCAAAACAATAGCTTATAAAATAAAACATATGAATCAAATAAAAGCAGTAATGGCACAGAAAACTACTGATCGAAATTAACCCAAAAAATATCAAGCAATAACAGTATTCGAATTCAAGGAGAAAAGAGGGATGAACATGAACAAATTAATCTATACATAAAAGGAGATTCGAACACAAATATAAACCTAAATCTTCAACAGAAAATTGTATTGGACCAAAGATTGAAAACTAAATCTAACCTAAGAAGGAAGAACTAACCCTAGGATGGGGGCCTTGGGGCGTCACTTTCCCCTCAACCGACCATCCCCTTCAATCGGTTTCTTCTTCCCCTTTATACTCGAACTCGAGCCTCCCCTTCAAATGTCAACCCTTCGATCCTTGTTCAATTTGGACGATGCAGATGCGTTTGAATGATGATGATGATGGATGTTGCCTTAAACGAATCTGCGCAAGGAAAGAGAAAGAGTGAGAATTTGAGAAATAGAGAGAAATAATGAGGATTTGAGATGAGAAAGGAGGTGAGAGAAGAAGATGAATGATTATGGTGGAATGGATTGTCGGGGCTGTGTTTGTTGACTGAGAGAATCTGAGAGGAAGAAGATGGAGAATGAGGCGATTGTAATGGGAAGAAGAAGAATAAAGAAAGAAGAAAGGAAAAGGGGAATTGAAGAGAAAGCAACGGGAAAGAGAAAGAAAGAAGAAAGGGAAAGAATAAAGAAGGAAGAAAAAGGAAGAAAGAGGAAAGGAAAAGGGAATGAGAAAGGAGAAAGATACGGGAAAGAGAAAAGAAGAAAGAGAGAAAGGAAGAGAGAGATGGGGAATTGAAGAGAGAGAAAGAGGGAAAGGGAAAATGAGATTGTATTAGGGTATGGGGAGGGGGTTTTCTGTCGGCAAGGGAAAAAGAGAGGGGAACGGGTCGGGCATTCGGGTAGGCGGGTCAGGGTTTTCGGGTAGAAGGGTTTGGGATGTGGGCTTTTGGGTTTTGGTGGAGTCGGGCTGGGTTAGGCTGAGTTTGGGCCGAGGGAAAGAGAGAGGGAGAAGGGGTTGGGTTTGGGCTGCGGGTTCATTTGGGTTGTGGGTTTAGTTTTTAGGTTTTTATTTATTTATTTTCTAATTTTTATTTGTTTTAATATTTTGATTTATACTTATTAATAATAATAACAAAAATAGTAAAACGATATAAAAACTAATAAAAACATAAAATTAATAAAAACATAACAACAAACCTAAATTAATTATTCAAAACAAGCAAAAAGTCATAGAATAAAAGGGGTAAAAATCATACAAAATACGGAATAATCACCCCCCCCCCCACACTTAGACTTTTGCTCGTCCCGAGCAAAACTAACTGAAACAAACCACCTAAGAAACTAGAAAAGACAAACACCTAACTCACTTTCGCAAGAATCGCGAATGCATTTAGCACATGCATCAAGCCCTTTAAACCCCCCGGTAGCCCGGATGGACGAGGTAGGTCTCGTGAGGGTTTGTAGCAACTATACCCACAAAAGCCTTAGGGAAAACGAAAGAGAAAACGAAAAGGAAAATGAAAAACAAAACAGATAAAGAAAGAAAACAAAGGAAAAAGGAGATACCCAAGCAATCAAAGCCCCAAATTCACTTCAAATTTTTACTTAACTGTTGGCGAACTAATTGGGATCGGTAGGACCTCACTTTAGGGTATGTTGAACACTCCCCTCTTGTGTTTGAAGAAATATGCGGTTTCACTCAAAACTCTCCTAATGCATGTGCACTACCATAAGCTTGGCAAGGATCTCATTCTCCACCAATAGGGACAACAAGCAAGAATCACAATCATGAGGACTTTCATAAGGTTGTAACGGGGCTAGGCTAAGGAAAGAAGGGGAAAATAATATGGGAAATGTGGGGTTAATAACCAAGACTGAACAACACATCCCACTTAAATCAAGAATCAACATAATCCCACCAATCCTCTATTTAAAGCGTATACAACCTATAAATGACCTCAACCAAGGGGGAAAGATATTGAGAACTACCCATGCCATACACTTTATTCAAAACTACTAACAAACTAAACTTTTCTCTCTTTTTTTTTTGTTCTTTTGAATAAATACTTTCTTCTTCGTTTTTTTTTCAATAATACAACGCATAGTGAGTGACATGAGTCAAGAATACAACTATTGATTCACCCCAAGGAAAATCGTATCAAACTCAATCGTCTTTTTCTTTTTTTTCACAAGGGAAGTTCTAACATAATTCGCATTAAGAAACTCTTCCCTTCACAATTCACCAAAAACCAACCAACACTATCGTAATATAGCCAAAAGATACTCTCACCCCACAAAGTATTGTTCATATGCTTGGCAAAGGGGGTAGGAAAAAGATGGAAGGGCCAAGGCAAGAAATAGGTGAAACACAATAAGGGTTAGGATATAACGTAGGCTAACAAAAAGGGACAAGTAGTTGGGTGGCTATTTGGTTTAGTGGCTTCAAAAATGGGCCTCAATCATATTGATCATCAAGCAAGTGTCAAGTGTGGCTTCAAAGAAAAACAAGCCAAGTTCTAGAGTTTACACACATAGGAGAGTTATACACAGACAAGGAACGTGAGACTACAAAAATGATAGTCTATTAGGCTCAAAAAGACCTCACGAGTTCATTCCTACCATAATCACGGCAACTAGCTTCTTTTATGTACCAACATCAAGATTCAAAAAAATGTGCATGAGGGACTGTCATGAATAGAGGTATCTCAAAAAGAAATTTTTTTTTTCGAGTTTTAGAAACTACAAAAAGAAGAAAAAGGAACTAGGTGAATTAAACTAAGTGAACTACCCTATATACATAGAGAACTCCCTTCCACACTTACAATCCACAATGTCCTCATTGTGGAGAGGGTGTCTCATGAAAAGTGTAGAGAAACTAGGAAAACATGTATACAACACCTAACACAAAAAATAAGGGTGACGCCCTGAACCCACACGGCTCCAACAACAAAGAAAACCCAATATATAGCATACTAGGGGGTGCGCCAACAAAAAGGAAAAACAATCATGCAAAAAGGCAACAAACTATACAAACTAAAACAAGGAAATATTTACAAAAACAAAGAAGGGTGGAACGAGGTTACCACTTAGTCTTAAAAAAAACAAAAATTGAAATTGGATAACCTCGATCAATTTTTGAGCATCAGCCGCTCCTTATTCTTCAAGATTCGGGCCTTCAAGATCGGAAGAATTTAATGACCGTAGGAGAAGATCATGCATCCTTGAATGCATCTCAGAATCATGGATGTATGAGAACACAAAATTCAATGAGTCAGAATAAGTAAGTGTTCTCAACATCTTATCAAAAGCCTGAGAAAAATCACTAAAATGATGAGATAAATGGATGATCATGACTTTTCTAGGCGAGTCCTCTAGACAAGCAAGATAAGGGTCAAGGAGGGGATTGTACCCTCTAAGGGGACCTAGAGGCTCAAGGCATGCATAGTCGGGTGAGGGAGTGATAAACAATGAATGATATGGGATTACATGATTAGGGGAAGGGGATACATCATCACACTTAATGCATATAGAAGAGTCATCAACTTCCTCCTCAATCTCATCAAAAATACGTCCCCACCCAAGATCATCATCTAACTCATGAACATCATCAAATGTGTGCGAAGAAAAAGTAGGACTATTCTCCATGACAACATTCTCAACATCATATGAATGCACATCATCATCAACAATCACAAACTCAGCAAGTAAGGAATCTACACATGAGGAAGGGGTCGGGATTGCTAACGATAAAAATGCATCATCTTGAACATCAGATGTGAAAGTGTCACAATCAGGTTCACAATCCATAGAAGGTGAATTATAATCACACACATATGTATCATGAGAGGTAGTTTCTACATCATGATAATGAGGCACACAAGTCAAAGAAGAAGAAAAAGAGTCATCATCACCATAATCATACAAAGGGGGATCAACTAGAATTTCAAGGGATAATGGGGAAGAAGACTCAGCTCTACTTGAAGTACCTTCCTTGGGAGAGGAAGGTCTTGTCATGTGAACATACTCAGGACAGGTTTCATACCTTCTAGAAACTATCAAATCAAGCTCTTCTCTGAGCTCCCTCTGCACTCTAACTAGTTGTTGCATATAATTCATGTTATACTCAATAAAGGTCGGGTCAACAACATGAGTAAAAGAGTCAGAAGCATGAATAGATGATTCAAATTGATCACACGGGGAGGGGACATGCAAAGGAATAGAAGGAGGAAGGGAAGAAGTACTCACAAATGAATCTTCATAAGATCCTTCCCTTGGTTGATCCGCAAATGGAGATTGAGTATACAATTCAATACAAGGGGAAGGGGGACAATTATTCACACATAGATTTTCAAAGAGAGATCTAACATGATAAGCACATAGGTTATCAGAATAATAGCCCGAAGCATGACAACTCTTCAAAAACCCACGAGTATCCTCGGTCAACCAATTAAGAAAATCCCAAGCCTCGTAATCATTTTTAGTATTAAAACCATAGTGAATGAATAGCTTACGAGTCTCAAAATTCACACCCTCATTAAAGACACCCAAAACTTCCCCACAAGAAAAATCATAACCATATGGAGCCCAATAATCAAGATAAGCATTCAATCTGTCACGATAATCACAAAATAACTCATGCTCATCTTGAGGGAAGCTAAAACATGCCATTTTCCTATCTCTTCTTTCAGATTTTAATAATTTTTTATTTTTAAACCTAGAGGGAATCCTTAAGAAAAACTAAAAGGTCGGTAGGCGCAACTCCCCGGCAACGGCGCCATTTTTTGTTCGAGCTATAATATAGCCGGGGTTGTTTATCGTATCCACAGGGAGTTGGAGTACTGAACCTAAAAGTCACTTGAACTCTCACCTACTAGGTTGGATTTTTCATAAACTTTGGAGTCAAAGAATTAACAAATAACAAAGTAAATAAAGTCTAAAATGAACTGAACACATAAGTTAGAAAGGATAATATAAAAGAGGACCTAAATACCAAGTCTAACTTAAGCAAATTAAGTGATCAATTGCCCGTGTTAGCTCACCAATGCTCCTCTCTCAAGGATGCAAAGACTAGTTTAATTCTCCTAATTACTATTCTCATGTAATTAGTCAAATCAAACTATAAGATGACAATCTCAATGACCTAGCTCAAGATTTGAATATTTTCATAACAAACCCAGCTATTCTCCCTACTCACACTTGACAACTTTCATTGCCTAAAGGATAAAAGTTCTCTCGAACCATTTATCACATTATGTGGTGAGCATGAGAAACTTAATTGGCAAAAATCAAACTTTAAACTAATCAAAACCTAAGACTCATCTTACTTAGATTTATATTAATTTACCTAAACTAATAAACCAAAACTTGGACTATTTCTGGCCCAAAAAAAAAAAAAACTATCCTAGTGACCCAAGAGCTGGCCCAACTAGCAACCTATCAAATATGGCCTAACTAAACCTAAACAGGCCCCAATTAACTAAAACCCCTAACCCAAACTATTACTAATCCAACCTATTCAACAAAAATAAACTTATACTACTGCAGGAATGAATTGAAACAAGGAATGAAATAAAACAAAGAAACATAGATGAGAAATGACAGAAGACAACAGGGGAAATGAATCAAAGAAACAGAGGAAACAGACGATTGAAACAGCAACAATTCAAGCAAAACAATAGCTTATAAAATAAAACATATTAATCAAATAAAAGCAGTAATGGCACAGAAAACTACTGATCGAAATTAACCCAACAAATATCAAGCAATAACAATATTCGAATTCAAGGAGAAAAGAGGGATGAACATGAACAAATTAATCTATACATAAAAAGAGATTCGAACACAAATATAAACCTAAATCTTCAACAGAAAATTGTATTGGACCAAAGATTGAAAACTAAATCTAACCTAAGAAGTAAGAACTAACCCTAAGATGGGGGCCTTGGGGCGTCACTTTCCCCCCAACCGACCATCCCCTTCAATCGGTTTCTTCTTCCCCTTTATACTCGAACTCAAGCCTCCCCTTCAAATCTCAACCCTTCGATCCTTGTCCAATTTGGACGATGCAGATGCGTTTGAATGATGATGATGATGGATGTTGCCTTGAACCAAATCTGCGCAAGGAAAGAGAAAGAGTGAGAATTTGAGAAATAGAGAGAAATAATGAGGATTTGAGATGAGAAAGGAGGTGACAGAAGAAGATGAATGATTATGGTGGAATGGATTGTCGGGGCTGTGTTTGTTGACTGAGAGAATCTGAGAGGATGAAGATGGAGAATGAGGCGATGGTAATGGGAAGAAGAAGAATAAAGAAAGAAGAAAGGAAAAGGGGAATTGAAGAGAAAACAACGGGAAAAGAGAAAGAAAGAAGAAAGGGAAAGAATAAAGAAGGAAGAAAAAGGAAGAAAGAGGAAAGGAAAAGGGAATGAGAAAGGAGAAAGATACGGGAAAGAGAAAAGAAGAAAGAGAGAAAGGAAGAGAGAGATGGGGAATTGAAGAGAGAGAAAGAGGGAAAATGAAAATGAGATTGTATTAGGGTATGGGGAGGGGGTTTTCTATCGGCAAGGGAAAAAGAGAGGGGAACGGGTCGGGCATTCGGGTAGGCGGGTCAGAGTTTTCGGGTAGAAGGGTATGAGATGTGGGCTTTTGGGTTTTGGTGGAGTCGGGCTGGGTAAGGCTGAGTTTGGGCCGAGGGAAAGAGAGAGGGAGAAGGGGTTGGGTTTGGGCTGCGGGTTCATTTGGGTTGTGGGTTTAGTTTTTAGGTTTTTATTTATTTATTTTCTAATTTTTATTTGTTTTATTATTTTGATTTATACTTATTAATAATAATAACAAAAATAGTAAAACGATATAAAAACTAATAAAAACATAAAATTAATAAAAACATAACAACAAACCTAAATTAATTATTCAAAACAAGCAAAAAGTCATAGAATAAAAGGGGTAAAAATCATACAAAATACGGAATAATCATTGGGAAAATGGGCGGGTGCCCAACGGGCATATATAAACGGGCTTGAAACGGGTCGGCCTGTTTGTAAAGGTTCACAGGCCCCCGCGGGCCTTTAACGGGTCACAACAGACTTCTTGCCCTCCGTTGTCTTTTACGCTCGCTCTACATATCCAATCCCACCATTTCACAAAGTATTTATATTTGATGAGTGAATTGTTGTGGACTCCATCCCCATCCTAGACTTGGGCCTCCTATAATACAATTACCAACCAAATGCTAAATCTCTATTTCATCTCAATCTCCCTTACTCCACCCTCATGTATTCTCTTTATTTTCGTTATCATTCCACTTAACATAACATCAAACTATTTATATTTGATTCTGATTTCAACTTTGATGAATCAACTACCGTTCACTCTTACTCCTCAAGTGTCGTTGTTAAACACACTATATGTGAATTTGGTTTGCTAGATAACAATGTCATCTGTGCACATATTTTTTTGTGACTTATAGATTATGATGATGAATAACTATTTTTGTCTGGTTTTTGACAAATATACAGCTACCGTATACTACATAATATTATTCAAAGATATGCCTTAAAAAAGGGTGTCATTTTGAAGGTACAACACATATTGGTCGTACACTCAACAAAATAGCAACAAAAAATGGCCTGACCCCGCTCAAGCCCTGTTTATAGTTGGCCTGAACCCGGTCTGGCCCGTTGTCCACCCCTAGACTCTACTATAGACAATTGAGGTACATGCTTAAATTTAGACAAAGGAGCATGACCAAGTCTATAATGTCAGAGAGCATAGTCTTGATTCTTCATAGACCACCTCGTTTTTTAGCAACTCCCTTCACAATCTTTGTATGTAAGTCTTAAAAAACACAGTAATTAGGATAGAATGTCACTATACAATCATTGTCTTTCACTAACTTTGAGATAGACATTAGTTGAACTTGAAGATGGAGCAATAAGAGCATTTGCCGAATTCAAACCATTTTAAAGTAAAATATCAACTTCTGATGCAATAGATGCCTTAGCACCATTCGAAAAATTAATGTGAGATGTATGCCTAGGTTTGTATGCAGTAGTGGAAGACAAAAGTGTAGGTGTAATGTGATCGGTTGCTTTGGTATCCATAATCCAATCATTTGTCTTAATAAAGGAGCAAGAACAGAAAGCATTACATGCAAATGAGTTTTCCAGCTCCTCATCTGTATCATATCTTGTTGAAGAAACCTTCTCTGGTTAAGGTATACGTTTCAGCATAACCTGATGCTGAGTCAAACCGAACACACGAGACTCTTGAGTTTATCCTCTTTGGCCGTCAGCAGATTGAGCATTCATTGCAACAGCCACACCGCCATTGGATTCATGTAGATTAAATTAGGATCATGCCTGATCAAGTTGATAATCACAAATCAGTTGAATCATCATCAATCAAATGTAATTGAGAGACAGAGAGAGTGAGTGAGTGAGAGAGAGAGAGAGAGAGATTTATCGGAGAGAAAATCAGAGAGAGAGAGAGGGAGAACGTCTCATTTTCTTATTACTCTGATTTCGTATGTGTCAACAAAGTAAAGAAAAGAATATATATATATATATATATATATATATATATATATATATATATATATATATATATATTGTAAAAATGTGAGTTATATTATAAATAGAAAAGACTCCATGGAAAACATAAAAGCCTAATTACACAACATACCTATGCAATTTGAAAAACTTAGCCTTGTTCTTTGTAAGATAAAGAGTCCTATCCCGCAGATGATGTTTGATAGATTGTGAAGTCTGTGATGGGTCTCTATTGATGTTCTTGAAAACCAGGTTATTTCTCGCTTGCCAAATGTTGTAGATGTATGAAGCAAAAATGGCGAAGATGATATGCTTCCTTACCTTGTTTTCCTTGAGGTTTAGTATCTTCCTCCACCATAGGTCCCAATTATGTGCATTTGGGAGTTTGACCCAATTGGTCAGGTGTTCTCTGGTCCTATGAGCATAAGAGCACTCATACATAAGATGTTCTATTGTTTCATCATGGTTGCCGCACATTAGACAAGTAGGATGGATCTCCTAGTTGTGCAACCTAGTTTTAACTTGAAGTCTCCGATGCAAAGTCATCCAAGCACGGAATGAGTGTCTCGGGGTGTTGTGTTTGTTCCACACAATCCTTGCCCAAGGCCATTTGGCATTATCCCCTTCAAAAGCTTTGTATCCCTTAGAAACCGAGTATTGATTTCTAGGGATATTCGCCAATTTTGTTTGTTCTTTTACATCACATAGCTTCTTGAAATACCAACATGTATCCCCCCTCAGTTGGTAATCCCCCCAATCTCGATCTTTGATGTATCTTGCGTGAATCCATTTGACCCAGAGACTTTCTTTATGCTCAGAAATTGCCAGAACCTGTTTGGCGACCAGGGCTTTGTTCTATTGTTTCAGGTTTTTAATGCCTAGACCCCCATAGGATTTAGTTTTGCAGACAGTGGTCCAACTAATAGGAGGGGTCTTTGAATAGTGTGCATCCGCACTCCAAAGAAAATTGCGACAAACCTTTGTTATTTGATCAATAACATATTGTGGAATGATCATAATAGAGGCCCAGTATGAGAATGCACCAAGTAGAACAGAATTGATGAGGGTCACCCTACCGGCATATGAAATATTTGCAGTTCTCCAAGACTTGATCCTCGCTGTGATTTTGTCAACCAGTGTTTTGCTATCTAGCTTGCTTAGCCTACCATCTGTAATAGGCATCCCCAGGTAGTAAAACGGTAGATCCCCCTCTTCAAAACCAGTAATTTGAAAAATCTGGTTTTTTGTGGTTTAGTTGGCGCCACAAATGATGACTTTTGATTTGTTTGCATTGGAGCTGAGACCAGAAACTTGGTGGAAATGGTTTAGAGTATTCATGATTTGCTGAACACTATGGAGGTCTGCAGCAGAGAAAATCATCAAATCATCCGCGAAAATAAGATGCGTGATATTTAAGCTCTTACAGCGAGGGAAGTACTTGAAATTTGCCACCTTTGCTGCTGCAGTTAGGCTCCGTGAAAGATATTCCATAGAAAGAACAAATAGGAGAGGTGAAATCGGATCTCCTTGACGTAGCCCTCTTGCCCCTTTGAAATAATCGTGAGTACTACCATTGATCTAAACTGTATAGGAGGGGGTAGTGATGCAGTTCATGATCCAATCTACAAATTGTAGAGGAAATTTGTAACCATGCAACATCTCTTTGATAAAATCCCACTTCACACTGTCGAAAGCCTTTCTTAAGTCAATTTTGAAAATACATTTTGATTGGGAGGCTTTCCTGCGAAATCCACGGGAGAGTTCATGGCACATTAGCACATTATGTAGGAGTTCACGACCAGGAATGAAAGCCGTTTGACTTTCATTGATCAAATGACTCAGGACATCCTTTAGTCTTGTGGCAAGTAACTTTGAAACTGTCTTGTAGAAAGTGTTGCAGCAGGAGATAGGCCTGAAATTAGTAGCTGAGTCTGGATTTTCTATCTTGGGGATGAGAGCAAGAGTCGTGGAGTTTAGAGCAGTGAGCATCCGGCCTGTCTCAAAAAATTCATTTACAGCTGCACAGAAGATATCTTCTACAAGAGGCCAGGTAGCTTTATAAAATCCACTTGAAAAACCATCTGGACTAGGGGATTTTGTGTTCGGGATTGAGAAAAGTGCTTCTTTGATGTCCTTCCTATTGAAAGGTGAGCACAAATGCAGCTGTTGATGATAGTTTAATGTTGGCCCTTGTTGAATAATTGTCTGATGTATGTGCTGTGTGCGATCAGAGTCCTTGCCCAGCAGATTTTGAAAGTAGCTAGCAAGGTGACTGCCCACTTGTTGGAAACCAGTAATGCTTTTCCCATTGTGATCAGTCAGCGAATGGACAGTTGAAGTGAGTTTCCTTTTCTTCATTTTACTAAAGAAAAAAGAAGAGCAGGTATCGCCATGTGCATTGACATCAATTTTGCTCTGTTGTGAGATGAGTTGATGTGCTGAGTTTAAAATGACTTTGTAGTAATCTTTCACATTTCTTTCCTCCATTATAAGTCTCTGATCTGTAGGGGCTGTCAGAAGAGAGGTTTGAATGGCCAGCAACTTATCTCTAGCCTTCTCACATTGAGTATGAATATCAGCATATTTGCTTCTATTAAGCTCCTTGAGAGCTGGTTTGAGATCTTTTTGTAAATGGTAAATTGCATGCATAGGTGATCCGGCACTGAGTTTATCCATGGCTTTTCCAACAATGCTGTGGAAACTAGGGTCTATGACCCACATGTCACAAAAACGGAAACAGGTCTATGGCTGAGGACCTTCCAAAATCTCAAGAATGATAGGTTTGTGATCCGAAAGACTTTGTGGTAGATATAGACCCTTCATATAATCATTTGCAAGCAACCAATCTTGATTGTAAAAAATTCGATCAATTTTTGTTTGAACATGACCATTTGACCAAGTATGTGTAGCTCCATGACAAATCAACTCAGTGAGCTGGCAGTGCTCAATACAGCTTTGAAAATCCTTGGTTTCAAAACTGTGGACGGGAGTCCCATTCAGCCTGTCTCCCTCATGTAGAATTGAATTGAAATCACCCATCACACACCATGAACCTGCTACAAAGTTCGATATACTCCTTAAATCATCCCACAAACATAAACGCTCCTCCATTCGATTGAACCCATACACAAAGGTATAAGTTGCTTCTATGTTGCTACTGTAATCAAGGATTTGACAATGTATATACTGTGCATCAACACTAAGCACTTGTACATTTACCTTGTTTGAGCGCCAGGCTATAAATATTCTACCACCACCATGAGTATTGAAGTTATTGCAAGTAGACCAAGTCTTGAACATACCTTTAGTGAGGATGGACTCTTTTTCTGGTTTCACCTTGGTTTCAATCAAACAGATCACAATAGCTTTTGTGCTACGCAAGAAGATCATGATATCTTCTTGTTTTATGGGGTCATTTAGACCCCTCATGTTCCATGATATAATCTTCATATGGGATTCGTGGCAGAGCTTGAGGAGTTCTTACTCCCCTCCTCTACTTCTTCCCCTGCTTCATTTGCATTCTCATGTGAGACACCTGCAGTATTGTCCATTTGGTCTGCTAATATCTAAAATTGGTTTGCTGTTGTGGGTGCAGAATTGTTTTGGTTTCTGTTTGAGCTTGGGCTTCTAGTTGTGCCACCTCTAGGAGAGGAGATCTTAATGAAACCATCCTCACCAACGGACCTGTCTTTTATCATGATTCTCCATTCCTGCTTGGTTGTGTTGGGCTTGACTAATTTGTTTTCCTCTGCCTTGATCTTCTTTATGCATTCTTCTGCTGTGTGACCCAGCATCTGACAATATCCACAAGCAGTTGGTTTCCAGTCGTACTCCACAGGCTGTGTTACCACCACATCTTGCTCATTTACATATTTGATCTCAGTGGGAAAAGTGTTGTTCAGTTTTACCTCCACCAGAACTCGTGCGCTGGTAAGATTTGTTCTTTCTTTTGTTGCTTTGTCAGTCTTAATTGGTATACCAATTAGACTAGCTAGCCTACTAAGATTTTGTGTGCTCCAGTACTGGACATCAAGATGTTGAAATCTGATCCAGATTGGTAGTGAGCTAAAATCATCCATGTTAATCGTTTGTGTTGGATTCCATGGTCTTACCACAAATGGCTTTTTGTCAAAGAAAAAGAAACCCCTTTTGAGTACCTCATTTTTCTCTGCCTCTTTGTCGAATCTCACCAAGAACACCCCTTTTCTCACAGCTGCTATGTTGCTCAGATCATAGTGAGACCATATTCTCTTAATGAAACCTTCCATTACTGGAAAAGGAGGATTTGCACCTATCACTCGACACAGGACCGATGATTTCCAGTAGTCAATTTCATTGGGGATCCTCCAATGACAATAGCTTCGATATACTCTAAGATTGTTTCCCTCGTCTGGATCAAGTAGGGAAGCAAAAGTTGTAGATCGTTTTTGTTTAGGATGTTGAGGATCAGCAATTACCTTTATTCCTTGAGCTTGATCTGATTTTTTCTCAACCAATTCATCAGTTGTAGGAGATTTGATGGCTGCTTGCCCAGTATTTTGTTGTCGATTGCTCACCTCAGATTCAGAATTCGCCGGAGTAAAGCCCGGTGCGGCTTTGGTCGGCGTCTTGGCTTTTGGCTGGTTGCTAGCCTTCCTGGTCTTTGCCATGGCTAGGGTCGAAGCCCAGGACGCAGGGGAGCTTTTGCTTTGCCGGAAATCGCCAAGAGCGAGAAAGTCTTGAGGAGAGATTATATATATATATATATATATATATATATATATATATATATATATATATAGTGAGAGACAGGCTGGCAACCCCTAATTATAGAGAGAGACAAGCTGTCAACAACCCAGAAAATATCTTCTAACAAAAAATTACTCGGAGGTACTCCAATATTTGGGGAAACTATTTTTCGGTACCCCAACTTTTCAAAATTCATTTTGAGGTACCCTGACTTTTCTGGGTTAGTAATTATTTGGTGCTTTTCTAGCCATCAATTTTATTAAGTAACCAAAATACCTTTGTTCTTCTTCTTTAAGGGTATTTCTTAAAAAAATGGAAGAACAAGGGTATTTCGGTCACTTAACCAAATTGATGACCGAAAAAAACACCTAATAATTTCTAATCCAAAAAGTAAAGGTACCCCAAAATGCGTTGGGGTATCTGAAAAATATTTCACCAAAAGTTAGGGTACCTCCGAGTAATTTTTGGAACTTCTAACCACCTTAACAAAGTGTCTCGCTCTCCCTTTGTAGATTGTAATAATTACATCAAGAAATTAAATTAATGGCTTTCAAATGTAATTATCTGTTTAGATTGCATTGTTGATTAAACTTACAATTTGATATGAGGATGTCACAACCACCATTGAGAAAGATGCGTAGAAACCTATACTATCAACCCTATTTTAAATAATAAAATATTGAATTTAATGACTTACATAATACTATGGAAGACGTATAAAGGCATGTAGAAAGCAAGCTCAGCAAACAAGCTCTATTAATCTCTATAACTATGCCAACAAAAAAAAAATAAGGAAAAAAATTATCGCCGATGCCGGGGATCGAACTCGGGTCACCCGCGTGACAAGCGGGAATACTCACCACTATACTACATCGGCTTAATTAATATACAATTATCATTGTTTGCTATTTGTATTCATCTCTATCGTATGCCCATCTCGAGTCACTGTTTACAATTGATCCATATTTCCCGAGGGTCCTTAGCATCGGAAAAAAAAAAAAAGAAAGTGGATCCAAGTTATTTTCCTTCAAGTCAAAAAAAATAATGAATTTGACTTGATCCGACTCAACCCAACTCGAGAAAAGATTCAACCGACTCTAACTCAAAGATCTTGATTCGAATATGATCCGAACGGATCAAGATCTATTCGGAGTCAAACCGAACCCGAACCAAAACGACCAACAATTACCAGGATTATAATAAACAAACACATTCCAAGACATCCCATATATCCGTACTTTTCACACATCAATTCTTTTCCATCTTTCTTTCATACACATCATACCATCACATAAGGTCCAAACCAAACTTTTCTCATACCATCATAACTCCAACATATGAGGTCTTGAAGCGAAATAACACCTTCTTTCATATAACATAACATAAGTGACACTACTAGGCACAGCCTTTCTTTTAGCTCTAAACATAACATGCATAACTACTACCAACCATCATGGTATAGCGAGGAAAAACATGAAATGCTAGTACTAACAGGTTACCAAGGTTATATACAACTCAAAGAGAACAAACTCAACAAATCAAGACAACATCAAAAGCGGCGTCTCTGGTCACCTCTTTCGGCCTCGGGGTCCCATTCTGGATCATCGAACCCATCGTCATCCGAGTCCGGATCCGACTCCTCGCTGGATATCCCGAGGGAACCCTCCTCGAGGTTCTGGCCCTGCTCGGGCTCCTCATCATCAAGCACATCATCATCGGACATAATTGTAAGTATTTTGATTGGGTACCTGTGGTCGACAACAATGAAGCTGACAAGAACAAATTAATCGAAGAAAAAGTGGAGGCCTTAGTTGCTGAGTTGGAAGAAATGAAAATTGGGCGAAGTAGCAAAAAGCCAATTGTGAAGGAGACAAAGAATCATTTGGATGATGAAGTGGGTAAACTGACAGAGGAGATAACTTATTTGAGGAACAAGGTTGAAAAACATAAGAGAAAGAGGGTCAAAGCAGAGCAAGAGCTCCAAGACCTTAAGGCAGAGGTGGAATTGAAGGAGATGAAAAACCTACAGAGGAATTCCTTTTGGCATGTTGGAATGTGGTGGTTGGTAGTATTGGTTGCATTTGTAATAGGAAAGAGTTTGTAATGGGGTAGGTGCATGTTGGTGTATTTTGTCTTCTATGGTGAATGGTTGTTGGGTAGTGATTAGTGTATTTTGTAGCTATGGCCAATGGTAGTTGAACATTCTATGGTGAATGGTTGTTGGGGTAGGTGCATGTTGGTGTATTTTGTAGCTATGGCCAATGGTAGTTGTATCTTGTCAACTATGGTGGAAGTTTAGTGTGCATCTAAATGGTGATTGTTATCCTTATATTTGAAAATGTTAGATTCAGTCCTAAACCAAAGTGTTAAAAGAGAACCATCATGTACACTTCATTTGAAACCAAACCTGAAGTTCTTGAAAGCAAAGCATAATTTCAGCCCTAAACCCAAAGTTCTTGATATCAACCTGGAAAAATATTTAAGCCAAACCCAAAGTTGAATCAACCTGGAAAAATCACGCTTACTGTTGAATCAACCTGGAAAAATCATGCTTATAGTTTACAAAGCTCTTGAAAACCAATCAACCTGGAAAAATATTTAAGCCAAACCCTAATTAAAGATGGGCAGTTTAGGACACTCAGATTTTCAAAAGAAGGCCTTGATTGATATGGATATCAAAATATTTAAGTTCAATCCAAATGCATAATTTCAGCCTTAAACCAAACAATGAACCTAAATACATAAACAAAAGGAGCCATTTAACAAGGCTGCAAAGTTCAAATAAAAGTTCACTAAGTTCAATAAAAGTTGGAATCTCCAATATAATAATATGCATAGTTGCTTTCAAAAGTAGGTCTTGAGTTGTTTGCTGATAATAAAGACCAAGTTGTTGGCAAAAGTGCAGCTCTTTATGTGGGGGCATCAAGCACAAGGAGGAATCTCATCTATTCAATTGTCCGTGGGGGCTGAGAGCATGTGGTAGACACTTGAGAGGACACCAAAGGCTGACTTGCTGCCCCATTTTGTTGCCTCTGAATGAAAAAAAAAGAAGGAATAATTAACTACTTTATAAACTCTTAATTAGATCTAAAACTAAAAGAAGATGAACTTACCCTTGATGTTGTTCTTCTCTTTTGAACCCCTACGCTCTCATTTGTGTTTGCTCTTCTTCCTCGACCAGTTGTTCTTTGGGGAACTGCAGTGACATCTCCAACAACAACAGAGGTTTGAGTTTGCTTCTTAGGTCTGCCCCTTGGCCTTTTTGCAGGTGGTGCGGAGCTTGGGACAAACTTGTTATTGTCTGGACAAGTCCTCTTGTTGTGGCCTACCTTATGGCAAATAGAGCATTCCATCTCCATCCCATGGCGAGTGAGCTTCCCCGATTTTTTTGGTTCTTCATGTGGATCCTTTCGCCTGTTTTTCTTTGGCCTACCAGGCATTAATCTGACAGGAGGAGGGTCTAAGGGCATCTCTTTTTGTGGCCAATACTTCTCTCCAATACAAGGCATGATAGGATTCTCATAAGCTTTGTTGTACATCTCTTTCTTAAAATAAGGGTGGACATGACTTTCACAATCTTCTTTCAACCATGAGCAGCAAGCAATGGCATGTGAGCAAGGGATTCCAGTCAGATCAAACTTCTTGCAAGAACACGTTTTCTTCTCCATATCCACAACGTAAGAATGAAGGCCATCATCCACTTCGAAAACTCAGTTGAGTGATGCATGTATTTCACATTTCCTGGCTTCCTCCCTCTCTTTTTCTAGCTTAGTTCTGACTCTAGGGCATATCTCATTAATTGATTTGTCCATGAGAGCCTTCTTTGTGACAATCCTCTCCATCAAAGAAACCCTAATACTTTCAAGCAAAAAGATCAGGTGCTTCGCCCTTTCTTCAATTATTTACGCATTAAATGTCTCTGCGATGTAGCTCACAATGGTTTCACACTTGCTTTCAGTGCATATGAAAGCCCGACAAAATTTTGTTGGATCGGTCGCTACTAAGTCTTCAGCTGCTTGAGGGGAAAATTTCTTCAACTCAACCAATGCAAGGTTAAAATCTGTTTCGTTGTAAGCTCTTACAATTTTCCAGAAATGCATCTTGAACTCATCCCCTTTATGTATCTTTTTCCAATTAGCATATATGTGTCGTGCACATCTCCTGTGCTCACTCATTGGCAATTCATTCCCCACAGAACTGATAATGGCCTGCCAAACACAATAGTGAAGGTTGTAAGTTTAACTATATTGCATCATGTGTGGTTAAATTCATTCCGCAGCTTTGTTCTTAAGTTTGCCCCCTTTTTCAATTAGAGTAGTTGTAAGATGGGCTTGAGCAAATGAAGAAATGCATTATGCAAGTGATAGAAAAACTATGAAGGGCAAATTCATTATTTGTGGAGGCATATTCTTCCTTTGTCGAAGTTTACATCAACTTTTTTATCAATCCAAATATCAATTTTACAATAAAAAGGAGACAATTAACTGTAATAATCCAATATCAATTTTACAGAAAAACTGTTTTTACAATGTAGCAGCGAATTTTACGAAGGAACACTTCTCATTATACATCAAATTGTCCTAAAAATACATAAGTAACTTGGAAAACAAAAACTGCAATAAAAAGGAGCCAATTAACTATCACACTAGACTAGTATATAGCCTAAACATGTACTCAACCTTGTGCAGTTATGTCGAACAAGTGCAGAATCTTTTTTTTCTAAAGTAAAACTGCATGCAAAAACATAGTACTGATATGCTAAGAAACCATGCATTACAGCAATGGAAAATTCAGTGGGTATGACATTTACTGTCCAACTCAATGTACTGTCCATAAAATCAATGTAAAAATGGAAATTCAGTGGGTGATAATATAGTCCACCGATTAAACTCAGGGTACAAAAAATTATACTAAACTCATGGTACAAAAAATTCATAGCGGAATAGATACCTGATGTTCATCCGATATAATAGTCCAGCCACTGCCATCACTCGATTGAATGCACTCCTTGATGTGAGTTAGAAACCAACTCCAACTGTTAATATTCTCCCCTTCAATTACAGCCCATGCGATAAGGTACATTTGGTTATTCCCGTCCATAGCGACTGCTGCCATCAATACGCAACCCAAGAAGGTCTTCAAAAAGGCTGCGTCAATGCACAACACTGGTCGGCAGCCTTCCAATAACCCTTTGCGCAAACCATCAAAGCAGACAAACATCCGTTGGAACACAGGGATTGGGTTAGGGACATGTTCATCGACTTGTTGGCGTGGCAACTCAGTCTTCAGCTTGAACATGCTATGCTTGTTGCTTCTCTTAAGCTCCTCTATGTATCTGCCAACCTTGTTGTAATGCTCTTTCATCGAACCATGTAATAACCTCCCAGCAGCTGCTCTTATCTTGTACGCCACCCACCTTGTGATCACAAGTCCAAAATCTTTTTTAATCTCAAAACAGATTTCTTTAGCTGACCAATGTGGGGCTTGCTTGAACTTCAGTATGTAATGTGCAGCAGCCCATCTTGGTTTAAGTGAGTGGTTTCTAAGCATATTACGTTTGCACCTGTGTTGGCTGACAACCGCCCTGACCAAATAACTTCCCAACTTTCTATCATAAGAAGCATAAACCCTAAACTTGCAAGACTCGGTGCAAACAGCCTGTACTCTTTTCCTAATAGGATCTGAAATATTGATCTTCAAATTGTAGCCTTGTGCTAAAGCATAACGGGCTATCGCATCTCTAAACCTTTCATGTGTACCAAAAACCATCCCAGTCTGCCATTTAAGCCTCTTGAAGTCAGTGTTCTTGTCAATCCTTGGTGGACCATTATTTTTTCTACGACCAATGTTTTCAGGATCACTTGACACAGGTGTGTTCATATCATCAGAATCTTCATACTCGCTTTCAATAACATGTCCACCACAAGTTGAGGCATTCTTACTACCACCATCAGTAGTGTTGATATCACCCTCAACAGATGAATTGATACCACCATCCTCAACTGCATTTTCAAATGGAACAATTTGGTTTGATGTAGGGGTTGCATTTATGTTTTGCCTAAAACCTTTAACATTCCTCATAGCCACTTCATAATCATCATCGCTTGTCTCAATGTCTCGATAGTCTGTATCATCACTGTCCCCATAATATCCATCGCCACCATCTTCAGCTAACTCTGAAAAATCACTCCCCTTCCTCTTCCCTTTCCTCTTAGCACTTGAGCCTAGTTCCTTCTCACACTCCTCAATCTCTAACTCTGTAGGTTGGTACTCCTTGTCTGATGAGTCACTACTGAAATCTTCACTTCCAAACAAAATGGATGTAGGTATAGGGGATTCTGGCCTAGGATCTTCCCAATCATAATCCACAGATGAATTTTGGGTATGGACATGTGCATTTTTGGTTTTGGAAGGGGATGATTGGGTTAGACTAAGGAGTGTTGCTGTTTGAGATCTTGTAACTGGGCTTTTGGGTGTACGGGACTTGGGTACAGATTTTGGGCTTTGATTTCGGGCTTTTGGCTATTGGGGATTTGGTCTTTGAGGTTGGGCTTTCTACAACAGTTTCTTCCCTACTCCCCTCCACATTGTCTTCCACCACATACATATGAGCTTCTTTTTCCCCTGCCAACTTGCTGATCATAGCTCTTGATTCATCATCAGTCAAAAGCCTACGCAACCCACCATGGTTTCAGTTCAAGGTATGAAAGTTTATCCAAGTAAACATTTTTGAGGATTTTGCTATTACCACCCTCATAAACCAACTTCCTGCCCATCTTTAATCTCCCCCCAAAATGAATATAGACATCCAACACCTCCATTTTTTGCACCCTACAATTAAACAAACTAAACATTTTAAATTGATATATAATCTCATCAAAAACCCAGAAACGGAAGAACCCAACCTCACCCCAAATATACATTAATCGCAAAAAGAACCCTAGCCGTAAAACAAAGCCAATTTTTTTTCCCACTAACAAAGTAGCAAACCCTAAACCAATAATCATAAATACAAATCACAACAAAAAATTCTACACAAATACCTGTACTGTCATTCGTTGAAATAAACTCAAGGATGATGTGCAAAAAACAACAAAATCGCCAAATTCTTCCTCTCTGAACAGTCGTTCGTCGAAATCAAACAGGGATGTGACAAACAAGGTGAATTGGGGTGAGCAGTAGGAATGGGGAAGCAACAGGGAAGCTATTGAATCGTCGTTGACATCAAACAGGGATGTCACAACTAGGGCAGTGAAAGGTTGGTAGAAAGTCAATTGAGTGGAATTACTTTCACCTAATTCAATATTTACAGGGAAAAAGAGTAAAGGTAACAGAGGGAGATGAAGTGGGGTGAAAAAATTAAAGGTAACGGGAGAAGTAACGGGGGAATTAATGGGGTTAGTGGGATGTTTAACACTTCAGTCGATTTTTTTTAGCTCCGCCTGCCATGTCATCAACAAATCCGGTTCACCGCCCTATTATCCACGAGTGATATAAAAATATCACCTAGGTATAAAGGTCGGGTATATTACTATCCAAAAGTAAAGGTCGGTATATTACGATCCAATACCCTCAAAGGTGGATATATTATCATCCAATTTTCCTAATAATTATTGATTTCTAAGGGAGGATATTTAAATAGTGTCTTGGGGCAAGACGCTTATCAATTATCATCACCCCTCGAATTTGACCCGCTAATTTTTAGGTTGTATATGTTTTCAGGAAAACTCAGAAAGTTCGAGCGGATTCAGGTTTTACTCATGACCCATCTCGCGAAGTTGACAACTGCCGTCTGGCAGTCTGTGAAGTTTTCTTGTGGACCGTTATGTTTTTGTTAATCGAGCCAAAAGAGTAGACGAATTCCAGGTTTTCGAACAGTCGGCACTCGGTAGCTTCAGTGATCAATCTATTGCAGTAATCGGTATACAATCTCTCTCAATTTTGTTTCGGTTTTACTGTTAGTTTCAGAAGGTTCTATCTCCAACTAGTTTCTCGTTGATCAGATTAGTTTCTGGCTTTGCATGATACCATTTTTGCGCGATCCTCCCATTTCTTTTTCTGACGCTAATTTGAGGGTTTTGGGGCTAGGGTTTATGGCTCAGTTCATCCATTTGTTCCATTTCTCTGCTAATTATTTGTTTAATTTTTTTTTGGTGGTGTCTGAAATTTCCCTAGTTGAATTTTAGCTATCCCTGTATTTCAATCTCTGAATAAGTGTGTCAAATTCATGAGTAAAAGACAGTTGAATAAAAGTTAATTTTTGGTAATTTTTAGTAACTTTTGATAACTTTTGTCAAATTTATGCTAATATATCAAAATTAATTCTTTTTTGTTTTTAATCGGTAATTTTTGGTAAATTTAGGTAAAAACTGGTAAATTTTGATAAAATGAAGTTACACATGAATTTGGTAGCACCAATTGTATAGTTTTACACTTTGGGTGTTCAAATACAGGAATCATTTGGGCATTCTGAGCATATGGACTATGGAGGTATTAGAAGGAAGTGATATTCGAAAATGGGATGAGCTGATGCCAGATGCATTAACCCTGATATTCAACAAGCTATCTGTTGAGGACAAACTAACCCTAATTCCAAGCGTCTGTAAAACATGGGCGAAAATTGTAGAAGGGCCTTATTGCTGGCAACACATAGACATTCTCGATTGGAGCTATACTTGTGACCCTGATGAGCTCGATCGGATGCTCCTGCTGCTTATCGCTCGGAGTAGCGGGTTTCTTTGCAGTCTCCGTGTTTCAAGTGTTTGCGACGACCATTTGTTTGAATTCATTGCACAGCAGTAAGCTTAATTCCAACCTTATTTCAATGCCCGCTTAGCTCTGTTGAGTGTTCTTACTTGCCTGTAGGGATATGTACATGGCAATTTGGTGCATGTAAAGAAGCATTCTGTATAAGAAGCTAGGATTAGAATTTTGATGGATGACTGTGAATTTGCATTTCAGGTATGGAATTTAACTTAAGAGAAATCATTTTGTCTTTAAATTAAGGTTTTGTGCATTGAATGTGTTCCAACCATACTTCTAGCATTGGACACGGTTATATGTAATTTGTATGCCTGCAGCTTATTGTGAAAGATCCATGTCATAGTGGACTTTGGACTTGCTTAATTAAGGGCTCTAGTAACTTGTAGAATTGAGAAATGTAGGCACATAAGTGAGGAGATGGCGAATATTACTTTGATGATGTTGTAGCATAGGTTAGTGATTGTTATGACTTTGTAAAAGCTCAATTCACAATCTTGATCCCCGCTCTAACTTCAACCCTGCAAGAATCAACCTGTGAAAATGCAATTTCAGCGCGACGTGCTCTGGGAGTAATCTTAGTACGTGGCGCTTGTAATGTGATGGATTCCAGCGGCTTAGGTCCTATTGTTTTGGGAAAAGTGTGCTGTCCCTTTAGACTTTAAAGAGTAAGCCCTTAATATGTATGTGTTGAATTCGTCACCTCCGCATACATGGCCCCACTTTTAAACATGTGGTTTTACGATTTTTTCTTGGTTTTTGCTAGTGCGCAGTCCCTTCAGACTTTAAAGCTGAGTGATAGCAAAATGAACGACTCCATTATAGAGAAGGTGGCTGAAAATTTTTCATCACTCACAGTCTTGGACTTGAGCTCCTGTGAGATGGGTGCTCGCGGTCTTCAAGCTTTTGGGAAGAATTGCAGAATGTTGTCAACGCTGAGCATTGAAATGTATCCTGAACATGGCATGGGAAACACAGGGGAGCCTACACATGGCAATGAAGCTCGCGCAATTGCCGAGACAATGCCCAAACTGAAGCACCTGGATCTAGCTTACCTTCATGTAAACACTGAAAGCATCCTTGAGATCCTGTCTGGCTGCCCTGAGCTCGAGTCCTTGCACTTGAGGGGTTCTTGGGCCATCCAACTTGACCCGAAATTTCTGGAGGAGAAGTATCCACGACTTAAGGTAGTGACATGCCACATGAAGAAACGTTTCACGTTGTCGGATATCTGGACTGACTCAGACTTTTCGGACTACAATAATTTCCTGGAGGATAGCGATGATGATGTAAGGTGGTGGGATGATGGAGCTTCAGAGCCCGGTGATTATATTGCCCCCGAGGACATGGATTGACTGTGGTTGGTGGCCGACTCCTTAGGCACTCTGTTTTGCACATTTATCTCCTGGACGATCCCTAGTTTTGCTCCTGACATAAAAACCCAGTATGGATCTAGCTACTGTGCTCATTGCCTATGTTTCAACTTTTTTTGTTATGATGTAACTGACCTTTGTTGTGCATTCTGAAGACAATCAATGTGAAGTATCTTATAAAAACCCAAAACTCTGCACCTGTTTGTCATCAACTCTTGCCAGGCTTGCTAGAATTCATGTCAGGTACGCCAATTAGTTTTTATTAATTGTAGAAAATAGAAATCATGTACACAATGTTGTGGGTTGTTTTGTGTAGGTGCAATTAGGAAGGCAGGGACTTACTGTGTAGATAGTAGTTTGAATTTTATTGCTTTGTGCTTTCTTCTTTGGTTCTGTGTCGTTGGCTGTTACTGGTGTTGTCCATCTCTCTTTGTTTTGTGCTAAACTTACAACCTTTTTGAGGCATTGAATTATCGAAGAAAAGATACATATGGCCACCCTTCATGCATCTCATGGTCTAAGTGTATTCTCCATCAGTAGTTCAGTACCAGTACCGTGGCAGGAGGTGAATACACCCTCGTGTTCTAGTAGTAGTTCTTTCTTCCAAGCAAGGCTTATATTTTCTCGTTCTATATTGATTGTCGTCTTTGAGAATTGTATATTGAAAAGCTCCCTATTTGATGACTCATATTAAACTAATATCATCATATTCATAGTGGACTTATAATATTATTCCACATGGAGATTATTTTGGAAAGAGGAATTTATGTGTGAAATTTAGCTATAACTGGGACAGCAGCCTAGCTGATTTGTGGTTCTTTGTGTGCAATTATTCTCTCATGCTGATGCCAACGCTACCAGGTATTATTACATGACTATCGCTGTTAGTTCGTTAATGGTTTATGATTGCAACATTTATAGTATTTTTCTAAATTTGATTTCTCTATATTCAATTGAAAATAATCCAGTGACATAAATTAGTATAAGCCAACACATTCAGCATCTCAATCAGATTCAGGTCTTTATGAGCACCTAAAGAACAGTAGCGTCCAAAAAAGTTTACATTTTATCGTCATTAGACCACCTCCTATAATCCTTATATTCTTTACATTAGAAATTGATAGTGATGCTCTTCCTTTCTCAGAAAACGAAAAACTCTATATTAACACTTAATACTTCAAAATAAAAATATCAATACTCTTAGTAAATACTCAGTAGGCACCGCACTTATAAAATGTAACCCATATAGGATCACTATTAACCCACATAATATCGTGGATTGTAGTTTTGAATTTTCAGTAGAATCACGTCGAGAATTTTGAATTATAAAATTGTAGGATTCATAATCAAGGAATTTTGATAACTTTGTCTTCAACCAGTAGCAACAAACATTCCAGCAGCAGCATATTACACATACATACTACTATATCTCCTTGCAAGTTACATTGCTCGATATATACCATAACTCAACATAACAGTCTTTAGAAAAGTGCTCTATGCATTGAACTCATGTTATAGCAACACAAACTATTACAACCGCATACATTTTCTACTCATAAACTGTTTACAAGGACATAGAAAATTGCTGGGTACTACGGCGCCTAGAGCGTGTGCTTGGTTGGACTTCACACTTAACTTATTTATGTCTATATTATGCACGTTACATTCATACTTGGCACTAACTCCTTACATGCATGATATAACTAATTAACTTCTCTTCTAATTGGTTTCCAAGCACAAAGACCCTTACATGCCTCCTGGTGGACCACCATAGCCGCCGCCACTTCCGCCCTTTCCTCCTCCTCGGCCGCCTTGGCCACCACTTCCTCCTCCATATCCTCCTCTACCTCCTTGTCCTCCACCAGAGGAACCACCTTGGCCACCTCCTCCCTTTCCACCTTGTCCTCCACCAGAGGAACCGCCTTGGCCTCCTCCTCCACGTCCACCTTGTCCTCCTCCGGAACCTCCTTTACCGCCACCACCACCGTAACCACCTTGTCCTCCACCCTTGCCGCCTTGTCCACCACTGGAGCCGCCTCGACCACCTTGGCTTCCACCGCTTCCTCCTTGTCCACCACCACCTTTGCCGCCCTGGCCACCTCCTCCATAACCTCCTTGTCCACCTTGTCCTCCTCCCCTACCGCCTTGGCCGCCACCTTGACCGCCTTGACTTCCTCCCTTGCCACCTTGGCCGCCACCCTGTCCTCCTTGGCCTCCTCCCCTGCCACCTTGGCTGCCACCCTGTCCTCCTTGGCCTCCTCCCCTGCCACCTTGTCCACCACCCTGTCCTCCTTGACCTCCTCCCTTGCCGCCTTGTCCTCCACTCTGTCCACCTCTACCTCCTTGGCCACCACCACCATATCCACCCCCTTGTCCTCCTTGGCCTCCTCCCTTACCACCTTGTCCGCCTTGTCCACCACCACCTCTGCCTCCTTGTCCACCACCACCTTGTCCTCCTTGACCACCTCCATATCCACCCTGTCTCTTTTCATCTATGATGTCTCCATTCACTGCACATGCAAACCAAACACCATTGGTCTCATTTAAATACAAATCATGCACAAAGAAAAAGAATCATGACCACACTAATCAACACAAGATGTAATTGATTAGTTAATGGGCAAACCATTTGCTGTCTCAACCAAAGAGTCTTCCAACTCAGTCCCTTCAGCCTCATCCCCTGTTCATGCATAACCAAAGCAATCAGTCAAAATGAATGAATCTCCAGCACACAGCAAAAACATGCTAGGTAGCCAACAACATATGTAAGCAACATGCATGAGACACTTACGCTTGGGATCGTCGCGGGCAAGGACGAATGGGGAGATGAAAAACGCAGAGGCTAGCAAGAGCCCCAGCAAAATACAAGTGTTGAACCTCATGATGTTGAAACTGTTTCAGCCAAAACAAAGTATGTATGATGAACTATAGAGAGCTTTAGGAAGGACACGACTGAACTCAGAACAACCAAAAGAACCAATTTATAGGCAAATGTAGGAGCAAGAAGATGAAGACGTAGAATAAGAGTATATTTTGATATTATTATTATTATTGTGCATGCGCCGAATGCAGTTCCCCCGGTTCAGCTGGGCATGCCAGGATTTTTGTTCATTCGGTGCGACTTGTCAGATTCATAATTCTTTTTGCATTATCGATCACAGACACAGCTTGTTTCTTATTGTTTCTGTTTTTCTTTGTTTTTTTGGGGGATTTTGTGGCTACGTAGGAGGAGCACACGTAGATTTGTGTTGCCTTATGGTCATGCATGTTGCTGTACGTTGTGATTTTGGCATACTTGTTTTCTGTTTTTTATAATTTTTATTTTTTCGCACTCTTTTTTCCGCGCGCGGTTGTGTCCAAGTAGAAAAAGGGTGTGATGTTTGTAGACTGTTAATTGACACGTTACTCGTCTTAGTCTTCTGCTGTTGCCACGTTCAAGTGCAGAGCCTCTCTATCTCAACTTCTCCTCCTTTCCTCATTTTCCTTGTATTGTCCCTTAGGTTGCATACGTTGCTTTGGATTTTTCCTTCAAAACATAGAAAGAGGTTATATGCCCCATTATATTTCTTACGATTTTTTACGCTATATTTTTAATTATAAATATTAATTATTAATAATAAAAAGTTGTGATTCGTAGGGAGTAACAACGAGCGCATACAATACTTTAATCAGGTCAACTCATTTTGTTAAGCATATTTTAAATGGTCTTTTTAAAATATAAAAAATAATATATAATTTATTAATTATATTAAAATATAACTTAAATGAATGATAAGTTGTTATGTGTCAACCACGAAAAAAAAATTATTCAATAAATAAAATTTGTTTAAGCAACCCTTTAATTCCTAGGCCCTAAGACTATCGGTTACCTTCTATGCTATATTTGTTATAGAAAAATATCGATGTACACGCACTCACTTACTGCGAAGAAGAAGAAAGATAAAATTAAGAGGAAAGGAGAAGGAAATAATAAAAAAAACAATTTTACGATTATCGGTTTTGCTAATTGTCGCCCTATGGGCTATGGTTAAGAGAGAATCTTTAACTACCTTTTTTATTTTTTTAAATCTCATATAAGTAAAAATATATAATAAAAAATTAACTTTTCAGTAAAATATATTGTAATATCTAATCAAAGCTACATAAATTTTAGGGTTTTTGGCTGGGAAAAATCTGTACTGATGGCCTTGTGATTGAGAATAATCCAAAGTGACTTTTTGGTTGGTGGCAGTCTATACTTTATCACTATTTTCTCGTAGCATCCCAAATTGAAATTCCGGCACTGGAATGCTGATGTAACAACCGGAGCACGTGCCCTTTTAATTAAAAGCATGCCACGTCAATTTTTTTTTAAAAAATTGACCTTACACTAACATTATGGGGGAAAAACATTAGCACTGAATTAAAAGCATGTCACGTCAATTTTTTTCAATTCTATTTTATCGTTTTTACGATAAAATAGAATTGAAAAAAATTGACGTGACATGCTTTTAATTAAAAGGGCACGTACTCCGGTTGCCACATCAGCATTCCGGTGCTAGAATTTCAATCTGGGATGCTACGAAATAATAATGAATAAGTATAGACTGTCACCAGCCAAAAAGTCACTTTAGATTATTCCCAATCACAAGACCCTCAGTGTGGATTTTTCCCAGCCAAAAACCCTAAATTTTATTAGTATCTTTACTTATCATATCTTTTAATACATAATTTTTGAAAAAAGAATAAGGAAATAAGTTTCTTAATTATATTGATCCTTTTTGGAAGATTGTTAATACAATTTTAAATCTCATATCTTTTTGCTTGAACCAATATATCACACAAACAAATTTAAACTACCAGCAAGTGCGAATATAATTGGAGTCCACACCAACACTATAAGCAACAGCAAAACCTCACCCATTAGAAAAGTTTTTAGAGCTTTGTAGACTATTCTTCCAATAGTGGTGGAAATGAAATGGGTAATTACATGAAACCCAATTGTAAGAATAGTAACAGGAATGACTGGGAGGATTTATGAAATTTACAAGGCGTACGTACACATATTTTCTTCTTCATCATCATCTTTTTCTAATTTGCCTTCAAGACCATGATGATGATGACAGCCAGAGCGGTAATTTGACAATGTTTATGATTTGTAGAATCATTCTTGAGCAATTCGGCTTGGATGATTAGGGAATTTCAGTCATGAAAACTTTTAGCTAATCTCCTGTTAGGTTATTAAAGATTATTTGGATTAAAAATTATTTGGGAGATAGAAATTTGGATAGAGAGTGAGAGATGCCATGGAAATTTTGGGATTGAAGAGTATGAAACTAAATTGAATAGGAAATATGGGTATCAATACAATTTCCTTTTTCTAATAACTATATTTATTTACCAATTTAGTTACATGAAATATGGATTGAAAATACAATCTTTTTTTAATCACCAAAATGCAATCTTTTATCATATATCTTTGCTTGTATAAGATTTACAAAATAAAAAAAAAATGGATAAAGATTCTCTCTTAACCATCACACGAATTTCTTTGTCCAATCCTTTTCCCTTCCCCAGGCGACGATTAGCAAAACCGTATATATATATATATATATATATATATATATATATGGAGCTGATCATATGAGCATGACCCTTTGGTGAGAATTTGAGCATGGTTCGATATCTAGCGGACATCAAGTGATATTTTTGTGGACATCAAGTATGAAATGTGGACATCAAGTGTTACATTAGCGGACAACAAGTATGCAATGAGAATATAAAGATTTTGCTTGGGGGACATCAAATGTTGATGTCCAAACGTCATAGTTAATGCCCACAATAACAATACTTAATGTCCACCTTACATAATTGATGTCCACGGAAATAATACTTTATGTCCGTAAAAAATGCAACCATGCTCACATGCTCACCAAAGGGTCATGCTCATATGATCAGTTCCCATATATATATATATATATATATATATATATATATATATATATATATATATATATATATATATATACATATATATATATATATATATATATATATATATGGGATATGATATAATGAGAAGAGGGTTATTGTAAGAAGATGAGAAGAAGGAATCCTAGCCCTTGATTCCCAAATCAAGGGTGAGAATAATTAATTCTTTTTCCTTTAACTCTTATTGCTGATGCTAAAAAGTGATTGGCTGAAATTTTATATTATTGTTTTTTTTTTTTTTTTGTTGTTGTGTCACGTGAGAGTGGGAGAGCAAAAGACACTCTGATGTTGGAACGAACTGCATGCTTGATGGAGGGAAATTACAATATGCAGTTTCCAACACACACAATAATTGTCAAAGAACTTTGAAAAACATCCCAGCGGGGAAGAGGAGTGAGACGTATCAAGTTCTCCGGCAAGTTTTAGTGAGCAAGAAAAATCGGCTTCCGGCGAGTTTTGTGAGCAATGAACTTGGGTTTCCGGCGCGACTGAAGTAGCATCGTTCGGCGGCGAGTTTACCCGGAGACTGAAGCAGAAACTTGAAGCTTTGAAGCTTTGAAGTAAACCCTAATTTATCTGTGACGAGTTCCGGTTAATTTTCCAGCGAGGAAGTGTTGTGGCGATTGATTTTCCAGTCAATTGGCAGAGAAAGGTGATACAAAGGTCGAATTTCTGGCGGGTGAGTGTGTGCGATTTCGGATGAGGCTTGGTTCAAGTGAACCCCAGTTCAGGCAGTTATCAGGTAAGGGATTTTTTCCAGAATTCTAGGGTTTAGGTTGTTGTTTGTCTTATTTTTTTGAATTTGTTGTTTTTCCCGACAATCCGATGGGTTTTTTTTTTCCAGAATTCAATGTTTATTGTAACTGTTATGGGTTATTTTTGTCAGTTCAACGAGGGAATTGTATAATTGATGATGAAATCGAAAGGTGTATCGAACCAAAGGTTGAAGAAACGAAGGAGATCTGAGTCACTATTTTTATCTCGTTTTGTGGTTCGTATCTGTAGACACAAAATACAGTCGATCAGATCAGGCAGCACCAGTAGCCCAGGCTCACGTGGATTTAGCAGATGTAGGCCCAGCAGAGTCCACTCGGCACAAAATGCAGTACAAGCCCAATTCGAGCCAGCTCCACGCAGACTTAAGCACAAAAACACGCTCGACCCATAAGCTCATGCAGTTTCAGATTCTCGCGGTTTCGGGTTTATATCATGGGGTAGCCCGAGCTCACACGGATCCCGTTTCTGGGTCATTTCAGAATCTCGCGGTTTCGGGTTTGAGTCACGCGGATTTCTTGGCCAAACAGGCTGGGTATCACGCGGATTTCTGGGCCAAACAGGAGAACTGTCGGCCCTAGTACTGGGAAACTGCTGAATTTGCGTGGATTTCAGTGACCTAACCTAACCTCTTCCTATAAAAGGATCCGCGCGGATCCTGCAGGAGGGGGAGGGATTTTTGGCGGAAGAAATTCTGAGAGTTATTTTTGGGCGAGAAAAATCAGAGGGAGTGGTAGTTGAACAAGAGAGAACCACGCGAATTTCTGAGGAAGTCTTCTCTTGTTTTTTAGCTCAATTTCTATCCGGCTAAGAAATCATGGATTTGATTGGGTACTCCTTACATTTCATTATTTTTGTCATCTGATCAGTTGTAACAATGTAGCTAATTAGCCCCCCGCCCGCTGTAATTTTATTATTTTATAACTGTTTGCATCTTTTATATCATTATCTTGCTTTCGTTTGTGACAACTTTGTTTTATTCGTTTTTTTTCATTTTTTTTCTTCTTAAACCCGACCTAGTAAGGGCCGCTTCGACGGACGATGCAAGGGCACCCCCTACATCGATACCTTTACCCCCGGATCCGAATTTTGGTTCGAGACCGGAGTCATCCTTTTTGTTTTGTTAATTTTATCGAAAATTAACTGGCGACTCCCTTTATTTTTATGGTTATTTCACTAAAACCGGCTTTTATTTTTTTTTTCTTTCAGTACATAATCAATTAGCAGCATCATTCGAGTTTCGGAACTGTGACTACCACGGCACTACTGGGCCCTGAATCCGCGCGGATTTGTGCCCAGTGGACCGTCGGTAATTCCAGTCTCTGACTCAAGTGAACTGGGCAGAAGGCCATCAAAAATTCTGGCCCAAACAGACCTGGGATCCGCGCAGATCCCGACCCTGTCTCGGTCCGTTTTTTTTGCTTTTTTTTTTGTTTTCTAAAAATCTTTATGTATCTTTAAAATAATAAAAGTTATGTTAAAGTGAAATACCATCATCCGAAAATTTATTTAAAAAATCGAATAAAAAAAACACCCATAAAAAAAACAAGCAACCCTACGTCGAATCGACACTCCGCGGGGGACCGTGCCCTCCGGGGCCGCGGGCCCTACAGTGGCGACTCCACTGGGGACTTATTAGTGGGTAAGACTTGAAAAGTCGGGTTTTGTTTTTTTTCTTTAAAAAAAAAAACAAAAACAAAGGTTGTCACATTTTTTTTATTTTAGGCATATTGCATTTACAGGCCTTCCCCTTTGTTGGGCACACAAGGCACCGTTTAAGTAAAAACCCTTTTATTTGCCATTTTGGGAAAACATTAACCATTCAACTCAGGTGGGTCCACTTAGACCTTCACCGAGCCGGTGGTTGTTTTTCCCACTCGTGCACCACTCCCTAATCCACATGATAAAAGGGAGCAACCCGGGTACATTAACCTTGCCATGCACCCCATGGAGGCCAAATGCTCGGGACACGAGCTAGAGGCTAGGGAACCGACCCTCGAATCCTTGAACGTAGACACTTGGTTAGGATGGAACTCATTTGAGTGCTATATGTTTCTTTCTCTTTTCGAACCTGAAACCATGCCATAATGCTTAGACAAAAATAATAAAAAAAAGTAAAAAAATCAAGTGGTCGTTTTTTTTTTTTTTTGAGTTGTGGGCCAAGATAATTGATTTGGTCTGTAAAAGGTCTGACCCCGAAGATCCACGCGGATTTCATGACTGGTCGGTGCTTGTATAGCCCAAATTAATGGTCAGGCTTATGGGCGTCAGTCTCCGTTTAGGCTTTGTAGTGCTTTTGAGCCCAAAATCCGCGCGGATTTTGGTGTGCTCGGGTACTACCGGGCCTAAGTCGAAGTGTCTTTTAGGGTCATGTGTTGGGTTGTGGTGACTGACTTGGCCCATACGGAGTTTAGGCTCCTGAGATTCGCGCGGATCTCAGGCAAGGTCGAGTCCGTGTGGTCCAAGTCAGTATTCCCGCTTTCCTTTTTCGTCGTCTCGTCTTTAGGATTTGGCCCATACATAACTCGAGCACAGGAGATCCACGCGGATCTCAGGTTGGGCTGGGTTATGTATGGTCCAAATTCTCGTTTTTTCCTTCACCTCTTTTCTTTGTTTGACCTGGATTTAGGCTTAGTAGCAGGCCTGAGCCCATGAAATCCGCGCGGATCCCAGTGAGCTCGGTTGCTACTGGGCCTAAATTTAGGTGTCCTTAGGGTCATTAGTTTGCATTTCTGTGTGTGTGAAGTCTTTTTATCTTGTGTCGGCAGGTCATTTGGGTGGCACAAGGCTGCTGGGCCTCATGGATCCTCGCGGATTTTGTGAGCAAGCCCACTCTTGTGTGGTCCAAATGGGCTCATCGGTCTGTTTAGTCGGCTAGAAACGGTATGTTTAGCCCTTATGTGAGGCCTGAGTTCGTTTTCGAGCTCGGCCCGATAAGGTCTAAATATGTCATTCCAGGCCAGAGTCTGCATTTTGCATAAGAGCTTTATTTGGGCTTCGCATATGATTTTGAGCTTTAGTCCGATCATTCGGGGTCCAAATAGAATTCTTCATCCATTGCATGCATGAAGTTTTGGAGCGACGTTGAGTTGAGTCTTCGAGTTCATCTACCTTTCAGGGCAGGATAGGTTGGTTTCGGGTTTATCAGCGGGACGAGACGGGTCGGTTGGAAACTTTTGACGTCCACTACGACGATAACGAAGATCGGGCATCATCTGAGGCAACCAATTCAAGAGCAACTGACGAAGAAGTATCTGAAGAAAGTATTGAGTCTTTGGTAATTGACCCATCTGAGATAATGTCGGATCCCAATGATGATCATCCTGAAGATCATCCGCATAGTGACCCCGGAGAGGAGCAGGTTCCTCCTCCACCACCTCCTCCAAATACTGAAATGGAGCAGCTGACCAACATAATTCTGAATATACAAGTCACTATGAATGCTCAGTTAGAGGCACAGAATCAGAGAATTGATGATATTATTCATGCCATGGAGGAGGCGAAGAATTCAAATATGAAGAACCGCACTACGGGTGAGAATGAACCACGATCAAGGAAGGAGAAAGATGGGTCAGTCCACGGGATTTCAAACTCGAGGCTAGACCGTATTGAACAGATGTTGAAGGAATCTACTCTTTTCAACAATCAGTTTATGGACGACGTTGGTTTCACGCCTGTCCCGAGGGGTAGACTTCCCCCTAAATTCAACATGCCTGATATTAAGTTTCACGGTGATGAGAATCCACATCAACATGTGAGGAATTTTATGGGGGCTATGACGCTAAAAGGAGTGGAAGAAGATATCTACCACATTATTTTTCCTTGGAATCTTGGCCCGGATGTTATGAAATGGTACAACACACTTAGTCCTACCAAGTCCTCACGATGGAGCTCACTTTGCAAGGAGTTCTTACATCAATACTCCTACAATGTTGACATGCCCGTCACCTTAAGGGACATGGAGCTCATGAAGCAAGGAGAGGAAGAGAGATTCTCTGACTACTTTGCTCGATGGAGGGCGAAAGCAGCCCAAATGGTAGATCGGCCTTCTGAGGAACATCAAGTAGATATGCTTGTGCAGAGCTTACAGCCCTCATACAACACCCATCTAAGGTTTCAACCTCTCAAGGACTTCATCTCATTGAGGTTAGCTGGAATCAAAATCGAAAGTGAACTAGCTAACTGGGGGCTAGAAGAACACTTATACCAATAAGCAAACTTCTTGCCTAACAAGGGAAACGAGGTGAAAGAACACTCCATGTGCTAGAACAATTTCCAAGGAAAGGATGAGCCAATAAGGAAATACTCCAAAGTGGGGATGCGGATGAACTTTGCAAGTACCACAGAGCTTGAGGACACTATGTTGATCAAAATGAAGGAAATGTCTAGGTCGAAGTAATTATCCAGTCGAAATACTTTGAGTTGTATTGCCTTGTACAAACCTTTTATCCTTGAGTACTTCTTGCATGATTGTTGAGTCTTAGCAATTGATCATCTTTTTGAGCTAGTTGAAGAGTTAGTAGAATAACCCGTGAGATTTCAAGCCTTCATAGACTATTCATTATATATATAGTCTCAATTTTCTTTTGTGTGTGACTCTTCCATGTGTGCATCTCTAGAACTTGGCCTGACATTCCTTAAAATCACATTTGGCATATGCATTGTGTTAATATGATTGGGGCATCCATTTGTTAGCTACATAGCCAAAAAGCCACCTGACATTTTGACCTCTTTTTGCAAGCCCTTGCTAACCCTTTTTCCTGTCTTGTTGTTTACCCTATAAATGCACACCCTTGGCCTTTACATGATTTTCCTACCTTTAGCCAAGATAGAATGAGCAACAGTTCAGTTGTTTGGGGCTGTTTCGTGGTCAATTGTTGAGAGTGAGTAGTTGGTTTGTTGCTATAAGGGAAGTACATTGTTGAATATCCTTTCTACCTTCTTTATCCTCAAAGGTTATAACTTGTGACTACTGGGATTTGAATTGCTCTTTATATATTCATGTTATTCATTGAAAAAAAAAAGAAAGAAAAGAAAAAGTTCAAAAACTAGGAATTCATAACAAAAAAAAGCAGCAAAAAAGCAAAAAAAGAAAAAAGAAAAAGAGAAAAAAGAGAAGTTTTTTTTTTGGGTTTTGATTTATATTTGGTACTCTATCCCAAGTCTCATTTGTTGGGGATGTTTTGTGCTGTTTTAAGTTTCCGTGTGGAGGTGTTGCATTGCATGAAATGAAAATGTTGTTGCTCTTAGGTACTTGGCTACTTAGCTCCACATTTTCCAAATGATTTCCCTTCTTACCCTAGCCTAAACCCCATTACAACCTTTTGAAAGTCCTCATGATTAGCATTTTTGCGTGTTGTCCTCAGTGGTGGAGAGTTGAGAGTCTTGCCAAGCTTATGGCAGTTGTATGCATTGGAACGAGCTTGAGTGAACCCTTACATATTTCTGAACACATTGAGAGGAGTGTTCCACTTTACCTAAAGTGAGGATCTACTAGCTTCACTAGCTCATTAATTGCTAAGGTGATACATGATTATTTAGAGGTACAACATAGAGTGATTGGTTTGTGTCTTGGTCTTACGCTCATAGTATTGAAATAGAGTTTGCTTTGACATGATTTTGACCTTATGCATCATTGTTTCTCTCACTGGTCTTATTGTTATGTGATATGAGGTCTTGCTCGTGAAGTCTCACACCTTCTTTTCTTCATGGCTTACACCGGGGGCTTTCTCTTCTCCTCTGTACGTCTTCCTTTCGAATTGGGGGCTTTCTTTTTCCCTTTGTCTTCTTTTTTCAAACTGGGGGCTTTCTCTTTCCCTCCGTTTTCTTTTTCAATTGGGGGCTATCAGGATACAATTCATTAGATTTCCTGATCACTACAGGTTGCATCCAGGGGCAAATTTTTTTTTTCCCTTTGCTCACCTTTTAGCAGTCAATCTAGGGTGCCTAAGAGCGGGCATTTCGTTCTCATTTCTTCTCGTGGAAATGACACGTTGGTCTTGTCACTTTCCTTCATGTTCATTGGATAGCAAGATATAGCTCTACTATCCAGTAAAAATAAGCTATAGTTCTGGAAAAGTCCTAACAGATTTTTTGTGAGACCGAATGGAAAAGTCCTCGCAGATTCTCAGGAGAAAATGTCCATCATCAACTCTTCTAACAACCTTTTACATAAGAACGACTTTTTTAAAGCATGTTCAATGTATAACACTAGACGCCGAGCCCTTGAACAACTTTTACAACAACATGTTCACATATATCGATTTGGGCTTGAAGATAAAGGTTTTTCATTCATGAAGTTCTTACGAATCCTGGGTTGCATATCGCTCCTAGTGTATTCACATATGAGTCAAGAAGCTTCAATAAACCTACAGCGACTAAGGAGGTTCTATGCTTAAAAACAATATAAATTATAGCAACTGGTGATCAGAATCAGAAACTACCCCTAAGTTATTAGCCACTGACCTATTAAGTCAGCAACTAAATGCTTACACTACCATTTGAACTACGACGGCCTGGTTCCATTGATGAAGTGGATATGTAGGAAGCTTTTGAAGTTCGGCCCAAATAATCAAACAAAAATAACTTCTTCGAGTGATCTCCCAAAAGGAACTTATCCAGTTCCCAGGTCATGCTCAGGCAGGTTAAAGCAGAATCCTTGCAAAATTTTTCTAAGAGCTCTCGCGGATTTTATAACCCGTAGAGACTTGAACCTCTTGTCTGGCCAACTACCTAAGTCTGGCCCGAAGTCTTAGTAGATTCCATGGTGACACAAGCTCTCGCAGATTCTTTGAGGTCCACAACTAAAGTGCTTCAGGATATCGATTCTCATGGATTGGACTAAGGTTCATCGCAGATTTGCAAAAAAGGGTCGAAGTTGAGTTTACGAGTGAAGACCAAAAATGTTCGCGGATTTTGGTTTTCACTATTTGAAGCATCCTAATATTTCCAGTGTCATCGACCACAACTCAATACCTAGACTCTCTTATGCATTGCATGCGTGTCTTACATCATCATAAATTAAAAAAAAGGGTCTGCATTAGTGCATTAACATCATGCATTACTAGAGAAGTAGAGTCCATCCATTGCATCATAAAAGATAAATGAACGGTCTAAGCATTATACATGCACTCAGTGCTCATCAATTGAGATCCAATTTATTACTGCCAAACTCAAGAACCTGCAGCTGACTGATCAACGTGATCGCCAAAGTCCCCGCTTTCATGATCAATGAAATGATGAACGATAGCGAGAGCCTGAAATCTTGCAAGGCATATCCCAAAACTTTCTCCCATTTTGGACTAAGCCCAACAAGATAGTGGAGCTTACACCGAACATCTCGCTGACTTTAGAGATCAAAGCAAGACTTCAAACATGAACATATCTTCAGCTGGCTTCAATTGGGTGCAATGCTCTCGCAGAACTTCGTGAACTCACCAAGTGAAGCATAATGGGGGGTTTCAAGTCCTTGTTGATCCTAAAGCAGAAATCTTCGACGATTTTACTAAATGTCAACACAAGCAAATGACTTATTCTAAATTTGACTCAGGATCATCATGAAAAATTAGAGAATGAATCAGCTAAAAAGTGATTCTCCTGATTCATCGGGGTGCTTCGCCAATTCGCGAGTCCTTCGTCGATTCTCGGGTTCCTCGCAGATTATGTTATCAAGCCGGACTCCCGAATTCCTTGAGGATTCTGTCATCGAATATGACAGACTCAATTGAGCTCAAGCAAGATCTTGTAGATTCCAGCACAAACATGGCAAAACTCATCTCGTCTTAAACAAAGGTTTGCCGATTCCATCCAGGCGCTGATCTTCCATCATCAAGTTGGAACCCTGAGTTCCTCGTCAACCCCCATCGGCTGATAGGGAGTTTTCTCATCGGCTAGCAGGATTTTTTTTTTCGCTATCCTCATTTATCCTAAATAATAAAAAAAAAACATTTTCTAGGGGAAGCGACCCCGTGTTTTGACTTTTCTTCGACACTCATAAGTTTCATGGTCTTTTGTAGGTACCAATCCTTAAGTATTTTTTCGGGCTACCCCCGAGAAATTCATCAAAGCCTGGACAACCTCCAGCAATCCCAGGTGGACTACCTCCGCAGATCATCAAGTGTACGGGCTACCCCCGAAAAATTCATCAAATCCTGGACGACATCCAACAATCAAACCAGCATCGGACTACCTCCGGTCAGATTTCAGAAATCCAAGCTACGCTTGGATGACTCAGCCTGGACAATGTCCAACAATCGAAGTTAACAATCAGACTACCTCCAGTTAACTACAACGTTCTTTTCAAGACGTATACTTTGACTTACGTCTTATTCAGACTACCAAAGTGGGGCTAATCGCGGACACAAAATACTGATCGATCGATCGACCAAGAGCGAGTGCTCACGTGGATTTAGCAGATGTAGGGCCAGCAATGCAGTACAAGCCCAATTCGAGCCAGTTCCACGCGGATTTAAGCACAAAAAACACGCTCGGCCCATAAGCTCATGCGGTTTCAAATTCAGGCCCAGGTTCAGAAGGGTGTCACACGGATCCAGGCCCCAATTCGAATGGGTGTCACGCGGATCCGGGCCCCAGCTCAGATGGGTGTCACGCGGATTTGATAGGCTCGGCACAAAATGCAAGCTCGGCACAGAAGGCCACGCGGATCCGTAGTCTTGGCCAAACAGGCTGGATATCACGCGGATTTCTGGGCCAAACAGGAGGACTGCCGGCCCTAGTACTGGGAAATTGCTGAATCTGCGTGGATTTCAGTGACCTAACCTAACCTATGCCTATAAAAGGATCCGCGCGGATCCTGCAGAAGAGGAGGAGGGATTTTTGGCGGAAGAAATTCTGAGAGTTATTTTTGGGCGAGAAAAATCAGAGGGAGTGGTAGTTGAACCAGAGAGAACCACGCGGATTTCTGAGGAAGTCTTCTCTTCCGACTGTTTTTTTTTAGCTCCGAATTTCTATCCGGCGCTAAGAAATCATGTGGTTGATAGGTACTCTTCATTTCATTATTTTTGTCATACATTCGGTTGTAACAATGTAGCTAATTAGCCTTCAAGACGCCGTAATTTTATTATTTTATATGTTGCATCTTTTATATCATTATCTTGCTTTCTTTTGTGACAACTTTGTTTTATTCGCTTTTTTCGTTTTTTCTTCTTAAAAAGGCCAGTAGCTTCAACGGACGATGCAAGGCACTACATCGATACCTTTACGGATCGAATTTTGGTTCGAGATCGAGTCATCCTTTTGTTTTGTTAATTTTATCGAAAATTAATGGCGACTCCTTTATTTTTATGGTTATTTCACTAAAATCGGCTTTTATTTTTTCTTTGAAGATACATAATCAATTAGCGGCATCATTCGAGTGGGCCAGCCTGAATCGTGCGGTTGTGCCGATGGACCGTCGGTAATTCGGTCTCGACTCAAGTGAGCTGATGAAGGCCATCAAAGTGCAGCCCAACGGACACGGGATCGCGTGGATCCGGCCATCTCGATCCGTTTTTGCTTTTTTGGTTTTCTAAAAATCTTTATGTATCTTTAAAATAATAAAAGTTATGTTAAAGTGAAATACCATCATCCGAAAATTTATTTAAAAAATCGAATAAAAAAAAACACCCTAGAAAAAAAACAAGCAACCCTACGTCGAATCGACACTTCGCGGGGGACCGTGCCCTCCGGGGCCGCGGGCCCTACAGTTACCCACTAATAAGTCCCCAGTGGAGTCGCCACTGTAGGGCCCGCGGCCCCGGAGGGCACGGTCCCCCGCGGAGTGTCGATTCGACGTAGGGTTGCTTGTTTTTTTGCTAGGGTGTTTTTTTTTTATTCGATTTTTTAAATAAATTTTCGGATGATGGTATTTCACTTTAACATAACTTTTATTATTTTAAAGATACATAAAGATTTTTAGAAAACCAAAATAAAAAACGGACCGAGATGTACGGATCCGCGATCCTGTGTCCTGCTTTGGGCGAATTTGATGGCCTTCTGCCCAGTTCACTTGAGTCAGAGACTGGAATTACCGACGGTCCACTTGGCACAAATCCGCGTGGATTCAGGGCCCAGTAGTGCCGTGGTAGTCACAGTTCCGAAACTCGAATGATGCTGCTAATTGATTATGTACTGAAAGAAAAAAAAAATAAAAGCCGGTTTTAGTGAAATAACCATATAAATAAAGGGAGTCGCCAGTTAATTTTCGATAAAATTAACAAAACAAAAAGGATGACTCCGGTCTCGAACCAAAATTCGGATCCGGGGGTAAAGGTATCGATGTAGGGGGTGCCCTTGCATCGTCTGGCCGCCTCATAAGGTTTAAGAGAAGAAAAAATGAAAAAAAACGAATAAAACAAAGTTGTCACAAACGAAAGCAAGATAATGATATAAAAGATGCAAACAGTTATAAAATAATAAAATTACAGCGGGCGGGGGGCTAATTAGCTACATTGTTACAACTGATCAGATGACAAAAATAATGAAACAGACGGGGAGTACCCTATCAAATCCGCGTGGAGCTGGCTCGAATTGGGCTTGTACTGCATTTTGTGCCGAGTGGACTCTGCTGGGCCTACATCTGCTAAATCCACGTGAGCCTGGGCTACTGGTGCTGCCTGATCTGATCGACTGTATTTTGTGTCTACAGTATCAGTGTGTGATGTTCATTTTTTGACATTGTTGAAGTTCATTGTGGGATGTTTTGGGGGTTAATTCTGTTTGTGATGTGCACGCTGGTGGTGTTCGAAAATCATGGGCATAACAGAACAGTTGGTGTTCGTTTCGATACACTTTGTTGCTCATTTTCATTTACTTGATGATCATTTTGCTGTATGTAGATGTCAATTTTCACAAGTGAGGGTGTGCGTTAGTTCAGTTGAACTTGATGTCCATTTTACTTTAACTTGATGTTCATTTTGGATACACCCTGATGCTAATTTCAATTTGACTTCATGGTCATTCACAAACTGATGTTCAGTTCAAATCATGGTTGTAATAGAACAGTTGGTGTTCTTTTCGATACACCTTGATGATCATTTATTGGGTATAGTCGTTGATCATGACAAAATGATGTTCATCATGAAGATTTAACTTAATGTTCCATTATGACACAGTTGTTGTTCATTTTATTATAACTAGATGTCCATTCGAAGTATTATCTAGTGGCATGTTGTCGTTGGGGCATGTGGATTCAGATGTTCATTTTGATGTCACTTAAAGTTCATTTCATAAACATTGGATGCTTATTTTGATGTTGAGTTACTTAATTCAATTCTCCATACTAAAGTTTATTGAATGTTCATTTTAATGTCACTTAATGTTCATTTCATTAATACTGGATGTCTATTATGATGTTGAGTTACTTAATTCAGCTCTCCCTACTGAAAGTTTATCAGATGTTCATTTTGATGTCACTTAATGCTCATTCTGGAATGTCCACTAGTTGGATGATGATCCATTTCCTTTTATGATGTTACATGTCCTTCACGATGTGTTTGATGTCCAATACTATATATTTATTCCATCTTATGCTGTTTTGTTGGTTATCCATTATTTCGATGAGATGTCGGATACACTAATAGTGGAACCCTGGACAAAGCACGCAACAAAGCGATACCGATTCATTGTGGAACATAGCGTCACCGAGGGATGCGACAAGCTAACCAGGAAGAAGCGCTTGACCAACAAGGTGTGGAGGACATTTTATAAGTGCAGGGACATTGCCGACGGGGAAGAAGCGCTTGACCAACGAGGCCTAGAGTGCCTGTGTTTTTTCTATCATATAAACATAGATTCGGTTTCATTTTGTATTGATTTATTTTTGTTAGGTTAGGCTGACGTATTTTCGATGAACAAACATATGATGCTGATTTTCATTATATATAGATACTCATTGAGACAATGACTTGATGCTCATTTCATGTTCATGTTAATTATATGTTGATGTTCATTCAAGTATAACTTGATAATCATTTCATATTGACTTGATGTTCATTTTTATTAACAATACAATTTAGGCATCTATTGATCATTTAATACTAATTGATCATTTGACGTTCACTTGATGTTCATTCATCTTCACCTAACTAATCCAAACAGTTCATGTTTATTGTGCATGGTTGAGTATTGCATTTGATGTACATTTCAGTACAACTTGATGTTCATTTCAGTACAACTTGATGTTCATTTCATTGTCTCTTAATGTGATGTTTTCAATTTCATTCGATTATCATGCCACTATACCCTAATGTTTATCTCATTTTCACCTGATTGTCATTACAAGGTCACCTGATGTTCTTTTTCATTATCTATAGATGTTCATCCAAGTATAACATGATGTTGTTCATGATTACAAATTGATGTTTCATCAAGTGAAAATGAGATGATCATTTAATGGTCAAATGATGTTCATTTTCATTATCCACAAATTTTCAATGCCATTTAGGGTCATATTGATCATGTAATACTGATTGATCGTTTAATGTTCACTTGATGTTCATTTCGTGTTCACTTAATATTCAACCAAAACAGTTGGCGTTTACTGTACATGGTTGAGTATTTCATTTGACATTCATTCTAGTACAACTTGATGTTCATTTCATTTCCACTTGATGTTCATTTCATTGTCCCTTGATGATCATTACATGATCATGTGATGCTCATTTCATTATGTATAGATGTTCATCCCAAAATGACTTGATATTCATTTTAGTATAAATTGATCATTTAATACTAAAAAATAATTTAATGTTTTACTTGGTGTTTATTTCATTATCACTTAATGTTCAATCCAATCAGGTTATGTTCATTGTACATGGTTAAATATTTTATTTGATGTTCATTATAGTATAACTTGATCATTTAGTACTGAAAGATCATTTGATGTTTACTTGACGTTCATTTCATGTTCACTTAATGTTCACTTAATGAACAACACTTTTGATACTTCAATGATTGTTACTTGTCGTGCATTACAATAACCACTATTTGGGTGATATGAACATCAACCATGTAAAAAAAAAGAACATCAAGTGGTGGTGAACATATATATTACAATAAAGAATAAAAGACAACATGCTTGCAACGAATGTAAGATAAAAATGAACATCGACTAATATTGAAATGACCATTTAGTTATGTTGAAATGAACATCAAGTTACGTTGAAATGAACATCAACGTGATCTTCCACTGACTGTTACTGGTCTTGCATTACAATAACCACTATTTGGTTGATATAAACGTCAACCATGTAAAAATGAACAATAAGTCATGTTGAAATGAACATCAACTAATCATGAAAATGGATGTCAAATTGTCAATTTACGATGAAATGATCATTAAGTAATGCTCAGATGAACATCAACGAATGATGGAGAATGAACATCAACTAATCCTGAAATGAACATCACCTCATGCTAAACTGGACCTCAACATGTTATTAACTTGATCATCAAATGATTGTTAATTCTATTTGGTACTAACTTCTACTAATAATGAAATGAACATCAACAATGATGAAATGAACATCAGATATTGATGAAGTTGAAAACAAAGTGTTTTTTGTGCATCAACTATTTGGTTGATATGAACATCAGTATGTAATCATATAATGAACATAGATATTACCAAGTCATTGTCCTTAAGTCATTTTAGCATATAATGGTCTTTCCCATACAATGTTGATCCTCATTTGAGGTCAAATGAGCATAAGGTAACGTGAAATGAACATGTATGTATAGTGAGCATTTAGTGAACATTAACGCATTGTTTTAATGAGTATTTGTAAACAATGAAAATGAACATCTACATATAATGAAAAAAGTCAACTACATTGGTAATTGAAAAAAAGCATCAGGTAGTCGTGTAACGAACAATTATATATAGTAAAAGCACATCAGGCGGTCATATTTTGTTCCTCATTTGGTAATAAAAATGGTGAGCATTTGCATTTGACAATCATCACGGGGTAAATGGGATGAACATCAACATGTAGTTGAATGAACATCAAGTGTACATGTAATGACCATCAGCATGTATGTAACATGACCATCTATACATTTTATCCCAATGAGCATTCATATATATTAAAAATAAACTTCACATGTTCATTCATGGAAAATACTTCAATCGAATCTAACAAAAACACATCAACGCAAAACGATGACAAAGTGCATGTTTTTTTGTTTGATAAAAAAAAAGGCAGCCTTCAATCATCAACCCAAAAAGCATATAGTGAATTGATGTTTGCAAAACTTGAGTAGATCATCCATTCGGTTGGAACCCATGATTCAAATGTCATCTCCGCTTCAATGTCATCAAATGTCATCCCTTCGGTTGGAACCCATGATTCAACAGCACAAAACGGAACATATTTGCCTTGCTCATTCATTTGGTAGCTTAGTGGCACCGGCGGGGGCATCATTGTCGGCCTTCTCCCCATCTGCAATGCATCAGTGGCAATACTGCACACGCGAACACCATCAATGATCGTCAAACACAATCAGCACCAAACTATCACATTTACAATAAACAACAAACAAAAATGAAATGAACAACAAGTATTACTAGAATGAACATCAAAACATTCTGGGGGATGAACATCGGTGAACAATGGAAAAATGAAAAAAGAACATAAAAAATGTGGACGACATGAGCAACATTGTGTACCAAAATGATCCTCAAGTGTTATGGCATGCACATACATACACTGGTAATGTAAATGAACAACAATTAGTCGTTGAATGAACACCAAACATTCTTGGATAAACAAAATTTAAATGAACATCAAATTGAAACAATATGAACAAGAAGTTGTTCTTGGATGTCCATCAATGAGCACCAACAGTAATGAACATCAAGTCAGACTTACAATGAACAACAATTGACGATGACATGAGCAACAAGTATTCCTAGAATGAACATCAAACCATTCTGGGATAAACCACAATGAATAATGGGAAAATGCAAAATGAACATCCAAATGGGGGATGACATGAGCAACATAATGTACCAAAACGATCGCCAAGTGTTTCGACGTGCATATGCATACAATTGGAACTCAAAATGAACAACAAGTGGTCATGGAATGAACATCAAAGCATTCTAGGATGAACATCAGTGACTAATACAAAAACGAAGATGAACATCCAGGGGGGATGACATGAACAACATAGTGTACCAAAATGATCCCCAATTAAGGGGTCTGGCATCACATACACTGAAAATGAACATCAAATAGAGAGAATATGAATATCAATTAGTGTTTGAATGTCAATCAATCATTATAGGGGTGACAACACTTGCAAATAATGGAAAATGAACATCTGGTGACTATAATGAACACCAACTGTAATGGTAATCAAGCACCCTGACAACGATTAACAAATAGTCCTGAAACACCTTTGGACTCAATCACAAATTCTTCAAATTTTCTTGTTACTATGCCAATAAAACACCATCACTTGTTACAATGAACATAAAAAAAAAAAACCCATAACAGTTACAATAAACATTGAATTCTGAAAAAAAAAAACTCACTGGATTGCAGGGAAAAACAACAAATTCAAAAAAAAAAAAAGAGACAAACAACCTAAACCCTAGAATTCTGGAAAAACTCCCTTACTCGATAAACGCCTGAACTCGTTGAAAGGCCCAAAACAGAGCCAGAGAACCAAAACCAATAAACCTAAAATTTGTTGCTCTCTTAAAATACATAATTACTGACGTTTGAAATACCAATAAATGTTGCAGTTGAAACAATATACTAATAACAAATATGTGTATCCAATATACGTAATTTAAATTTCTTATATTAGAGAAATACATTAAGAAAATTATCAAGTAAAGTGGTAAATCTTTCCTATTTCTTAATATTATATTATAATAATATTTTAAAAGGTGTGACTGTGAAGTGAGTGGCATAAATACACATTAACTTTTTGTGTGATTTTCATCGATATTCTTTGCTTTTATTTTATTAGCATAGCATGTTCTTATTATTTGATTATAATTAATAGTTGATCTAATTGTAGTAAAATTTCTGAGCGATCAGCAAGATAATTGTGAAGCAATGAAACGCAATTGTAATACAACAAAATGTAAATGACAATTTAAAAAATGATGTTCAATTTCATCTTATTTTTCACTTTAAATGAATTTAACATTTACAAAATATTTTTAACATGTATTTAGCGAGATAAAATAATAAAAAAACTTGCAAATACGATACCACCCCTTGAGCTCAATATCGAAAAGTGACGTGGAAAAATATTTGTAATTACATCAAAAAACATCAAATAATTTTGATCATTGTACATTAATTTTAAATTTTTAAAAGCAGTACATAGTTGAAAAAATTTCAACTATCATAAAATCGGGCAAACAACACTCGCTACAATCATGCTAAAATCAAGTACTAGCAGCAGATTTGTTTCTTTTTTTGTTATAACCGAATGGTGGTTTTGATCATGTCATTGAATTTGAGATCAACAACACCTCTGATTAGACCTTCTCATCTTCTCACACAAATTTATTTCTCACGTGATCCATACCCATATATATTCACTACTTTGTAATTGACTCTCTAACTGCTCAAGTCTTGAAGCGCTCGTCTTGGCAAACCGAACTGTGATTTTGGCATCAACTGACGAACCTTCAATCATCTGCGTTTCTCTGGGCAAGTGCGTGATCGCTGCAAGTTTATGCTTTTGCTAATCACTCGTTTTTCAACATTCATTTGGGCAGTTAAAGAATCCAATTGAATTTTTGCTAACTTGTTCATCATTGTTGTGCGATATCAGTAGTTTGTAATTAGAGCGGGTTTTGGATTTTCATTATGGTGGTAGGACGCCTGGGCAATTCATCACGCAGAGAAGTTTAGCATCATCATCAATCCCAGTTCTCACAATTAAGGTAATTTCACATTGTTTCCTAATTCGAATTTAGTTTTTGCAATTTTCGTAGAATTGGTTCCCATTAATATTTTGTTTGATAATTCTATCTCAGTCATTTGTCTGTGTCTTCATTTGCGTTTGTCCTGTTGTTCGTTTGAGCAATTCATCAATTTGTCAAGGTCTCAATTGTCTGTCAATCAAGTTGGTTTAGTTTTTTAATTAGAATTTAGTTTTTGCAATTTTCATAGATTTGGTTCCCGTTAATATTGCTAGCAATTCTTTCTCACTCATTTGTCTGTGGTTCATCTTGGTTTGTCCTGTCGTTCATCTGGGCAATTAATCAGTTTTTGGGGCAATTCGTCAATTTTTTTAAGGTCCTACTTCATTGACAATCAGGCTGCCGCCATTAATTAGTTTTGGTGTATTTAATACCGGTTTGTAGTCCTGGCTAAAGCTGACCCAACCCGGTTTTTCAAGCCTAAAATATAACCGGTATAGGGGCATACCAAACCCGACCTGACCTGCCCAAATTGACAGGTCTACCGGTTTTGGCAATTGTAGTAACTAGTAAGACCACTTTCACTGAATGAGAGAGAATGGTGTCATGGGGGATAGTTTAGTACACACTAGATTAACATTTGCTTATTTAAAGCAGGTCAAGTGATCCATATCTCCCTAGGGTCCATCATTCGGGGTTTATGCATGTTATTGTTGATGGCTGTTTTCTCACGTGAAAGGGATGTCTCTTCATTTATTATGGTTTGATTGAGGTGTTGGATGCGATGATAATATTATGAAGATTGTTCATTTCAAGGTTGAAATATTTTGGTTGAGATTTATGCAAAATAAGTTCACTTGATCAATGAAGGGATTGTTTGGATATATTTGTGGGATTAGGGCTGAAAATTAGTTTATATGTTTCTTGTGGCATGTTTTGTTGATCCTAGGGACCCTAGACTCCATAAAGATCAAGTCTTGTGATTGGAAACATACCATTTGGTATCAGAGCTAAGTTTAGAGGTCATTTGAAGTAGGGGTATCCGGGTATGTATATGAGAATTTAAGGGAGATACAAGGGAGTTTGTTCAATTCGTGTCGGTTGTTGGCCTGTTGCAAACCACTACTGCTGCTCATATGCCTTGATTCTATGTTTTTTTGCTGCTATTTTGTGACTCATTTGGAGTGAAATTGAATGCTTTGATGAGTCTTCAATGGATTGGAGTTATAAGGTGTATCACTAGTTGATTAGGTGGGTGATTTGGAGAATATTTTTTGAAGCAAAATACGCCCTCATGTTTCTACCCAGTCTTACTGAATCACAACAATTGATTGTTTGGGTTTTTGCCTGATTTGAGGTGATTCTATTGCTGCATTGTTCTAATGCCTTGCTCTTTCATTTTGGCCAAGTTCTTGCACATAATATGGTTGTCCTAGCACCAGAAAGACTCACCTTGCTGCCTGAGTTAGTTGCTAGCTGCTGCTTATTTTTGGTGTACCTAAAATTTTGCCTATTACTGCTCTTATGTGCTGCTTGGTTGTTCTGTTGCCAAGGCTGTTATGTATATTATTCCATAACAAACTAAGATTAGTAGTTCATGACAATAGACAAAGAAACCCCACTGGATAATAATGTATATTAACCAAGAATCAAACTGAGAGTATTTGAAGAACCCCATTAGCACCATAACCTGAATTATCAAAAACCCAAATTTTCTCTTTAGTCTCAAACAAATTCAACTAACAACCCACTTTAGCAATCATAAATCGGTATAATGCCGAAAGTAATCTCTATGTAAGCAGATTAGTTTGGAGTAGAGTTATGTACCTGGGAGTCTTTGCTTGGACTGTGTAAAGACCACTTTCATTCATGATCCGGTGTCGAACATATGTAGTCGGAGAGGTGATGAACCAAGTAACTTGCAAAGTTAAAAACTCTACCCTATAAAATTCGATCAGCAAGTACCGAAATAAGCTATAACCCCACAGCCCTGAAAATTCAAAACCCTAAATCCAATTCCTGCAAATTAAGTGAATCTAACAGCACAGAAAATCACAAACCTTGTAACATATGTTGTCGAATTGATGTGTTTGGGATTAAAATGGAACAGATTGTAGAAAATTGAGAGATAAACAGTTGAAGTAGATGAAAACAAAGACTAATCTTTCACATAAGCAGTGAAAATCACAGAGGGGAAAAGCGATGATGAAGATCACATGAAGATTCAAGAGTCCTTTTTTTTTGTTTGTTTGTCACCGACGAACGTAGAGATAAATAGTCTACAGACATAAAATTATAAAAAAAACCTTGTAAAATGAAGCGGGAAGCACGTTGCATAGAGTAGTATGGAACACTTAGCCAGGCTTGAGCTAACCAAAGCAAGGAGTGTGCAAAACACAACAAAAGTTTTGGAAGGGGAGACACCTCTCCTTTTTATATTTAAGATTACATGACATGACATGAAATTGTTATGAGTGTGCATGAACTACTTTTGATTTCCAGCATTTGCATTGAATAAAATGAATAAGAAAATTTGTTTACTGCAATATTTTTTGGAATGAAAAGGTTTTATTCCAAATTATTTTTAAAAAAGTAATATTCCAAAAATATATGTTAACATAAACCATAGGGGAGGAATTAGGAAGAGATTTCTTAAAATTTATACCTATAGAGGCCGGAAGTACATGTGTGATTCAATGCATTTAATCATGGAATGATTAAAAAAATTATTTTTATTAGTTGAGTAGTTTAGTTCTTTATTGAACCATAGAGGAATTCGGAATTAGGAAAAATCCTTCACACAATTAAAGTTTAGAAAAGCAATTTATTAATATTTGTTGCAAAAATATACATAAATTATTAATATTGTACAAAATTTGTTGATATAGCTAATTTAATAATTTTTCATAATCCAAATTATGTGCGGCTAACCTAGGTAGGTGATTAATAGTATATGCCAGTACATTATAACTTATGTTTATAGAATAGTAGTTCTTTTAGAGGAATATGTTTATATAGTAAAATTGAATATTTCTCAAATCATATGAAATTGAGATAATATTTAGTATTTACAGAACTTTATTGGGATAAAAAGCAAAATATCTTGAAAAAGTATTTCCTCTACTACACAGTTGGTATTTTATTTTATTAACAAATACAATATCATATTTTTATAAGTGAACAATTACTTTATTGAAAGTGAACAATGAATAGGTGTGAGTGAACAATTATGATATTGAAAGTGAACAATGACCATATTTAGAGCACATACTCAAACAACATGTAATAATTTGCATTTATATTGGGATTGTGGAAGAATTATTTTCAGGAAGGACAATGATTCGGAAAATGATTGAAAACTCAACCTTTCGTTAGAAGAAAATAGTTAGGCTTGATCACTCTCCTATGAGGGCTATAACTCCACTCTTCACGCCATTATCAGTTACCTTGTCATCAGTCACGTTCTCTCCTCCCCCCCCCCCCCAATCATTAATGATCCTTATTCCTTAGGTATGTTTGCTACCCGAAATCCCTTCTCTTTGTTCGCCCTTCATTCTTATTCAAAATCAGCTATGTTTTGATTTTAACACAACTGTTCCTTGAAACCCTTTATGTTTGATGTGCCCAATTTGTTGTTTTCTGATGTTAGAAATGAAGATGGTTTCTTTCTGATCTTTCCTTCATCATGGTAGCGTTTTCCGATTAGGGTTTATGGTTCAATTATCTCTATTCTCTTCTTATTTGTTCGTCTTAACTAGGGTTTATCAGTTTATATCTAGTTCTCTTGTCAATCGTCATTGCATGCATGTTGATGCTTAATTCTACTCACACTTTTCGTCGTTTTCAAGTCTATCGGGATGATCAATTTTGTTTCTCTGATTACCTACCTAATGAAGAACTAAAGAGCGTTTTTGTGCTCTTCTAAGAATCTGCGACCCCTTTACGTGATTACAATTATGAAATTGTGGTCGCGATGATTGCTTGCTTGGTAGATTTGTTTATTAGCTTAACAATTCTGCTTGTTGGGTGTTTTTCACAGTGTCATTTTCAAGGAGATTTCTGTTGTTTCAACAGGCATTTATTCTTCGGAAATCAGAATACTTTTAGTGGGTGGTTTACTTTTGGTTTTTTTTTTTTTTTGGTTGCTTCCAGACTGCTAGCTCAGTTTTCTTTACAAAGCCTTATACCGAGCTGATGTAGGTTGAATAATATTATACAACTTTGAAAATTGGAATGGACTGAAACATAATGTCTAATTAAACCTCGTCTTCTTTTCTTCTTTTCCATCTTCTCTTCTAGCAAAACAATTTCTAAATCTTTGTTCTACCGGAACCATCTCCGTAAATTGCAAAATTTGGTGGGATTTTGGAGTACTTGTTTTGCTTTTGGCAATGTTGGAGATTGGAAACTAAAAGTTTTATATTCTCCTTTTCACTGCAGTTTGGATGCTATGTTTTGGGGTAATTTAAAGGGTGCAAACAAGATGGGTGTGAAAAAAGGTGCGGACTGTCGAAAATGGGATGAGATGATACCAGATGTGTTGGCTCTTATTTTCAACAAGCTGACCCTACAGGAGAAGCTGACAGTCATTCCTAGGGTTTGCAAGTCATGGGGGAAGGCTGTGGAGGGACCTTATTGCTGGCAAGAGATCGACATTGATGAATGGAGCACATATTGCCGACCTCATCAGCTCGCACAGATGCTCTCCCTGCTCCTCCCTCGCACCAGTGGATTACTTCAGAAACTTTGCGTTTCATATGTCGACAATGACCAGATGTTCCATTTCATCGCACAATAGTAAGGTGTACCCTTAAATTAATTACCTTAATTAAGCTCCCTTCATGCCTCATACACCCTTTAAATAAGACATTCTTGTTTGTAGTTAGTTGTGATTGCCCGTGCTTGATTTGCTGCAGAAGGGAGGTGGCGTAATGCACAGCTTATTTACCTAGTAGTTCTTTTTTTAGTAGGAAACATTACGAGAACTCACATGCATTTTTAATCAAAAACTTACTCGGAGGTACCCCAATATTTGGGGAAACTATTTTTCGGTACCCCAACTTTTCAAAACTCATTTTGAGGTACCCTTACATTTTGGGTTAGTAATTATTTGGTGCTTTTTTCGGCCATCAATTTATTAAGTGACCGAAATACTCTTATTCTTCTTCTTTAAGGGTATTTCTTAAAAAATGGAAGATAAGGATATTTTGGTCATTTAACCAAATTGATGATCGAAAAAGCACCTAATAATTTCTAACCCTGAAAGTAAGGGTACCCCAAAATTAGTTTTGAAAAGTTGGGGTACCTGAAAAACATTTCACCAAAAGTTAGGGTACCTCCGAGTAATTTTTTTTATTTTCAATTTGATCTTTGTTTTCCAAATAATTGCTAAAGCTTTTATGCAGGCACCATAGTGTTGATATGATTTGTTGAATTGCTATCTATGCATATGTTTCAGTTGTGATTCCTATATATATAAAATTTGAGAGCATTCAGCTGAATGAAAAGTGCAAAGAGTGTGATTGGAACTCTGTATTTGGAATGAGCTTGTATTTTTGCTTGTGTGGAGCAAATCATTTTGCAAAAAGCTCTGCAGTTAATTGTTCCAAAGATTGATTGTAACATTGTATTCTTGGTCTGAGTACTTAAACAGAGACAAATTACTGTTTGGTTTGATGACTTTGTGGGAGCTCTACTTTATTATGTCTTGTATAATGTTTGTTAGCTCTGTTCGCTGCAGATTTAACTATCGCACTTCCCCCATGTCCACAATTTGATGAGTGCTTTTAACTGTCTTCCATCTGTTTTTTGTTTAGTTCTGAGAACCTTCAGACCTTGATACTGCAAGGGAGCATGATCAGTGACGCGATGGTCGCAAAAGTAGCTGACAAGTTCCCTGCACTGACATCCCTAGACATGAGCTTCTGCTGTCAAATTGGTGCCCGAGCCCTGGGCTCCATAGGCAAGAGCGCCAAATCACTTTCCTCGCTGAGCTGGAACATGGAGCGGTACAGCATCACCGCCAAGAATTCCCATGCCGAGGAAGCCAGTGCGATTGCCAAGACAATGCCGAAACTGAAGAGGCTTGAACTGGCCTATGTCCGCATCAACACCGAGAGCGTCCTCGAGATCCTGTCAGGATGCCCCGAGCTGGAGTACCTTGACGTGACAGGGTGCACGGGTGTGGACCTCGGGGAGAAGTTCCTCAAGGAGAAGTACCCGAGGCTGGAGCTTGTCCAAGGGAGGAGCAGTTTTGATGGAGAAGGTGACCCTTCATCATGGAGTTGGAAATGTTTATGTAATTTTGGTGATGATTATGGTGGAGCAATTTATGAGTACCTAGGGCTGTTTTAGATATGTATTGGCTTAATGTCTGTTTTGATTGTGGATGTGTAGTAGTAATGTGTGTGCAGCCTGGTAGAGGCCAATAAGGATCTCCTTTACTCCTTAGCTTAGGTACTTTGCAGAGTTTTGGACATAGTGTTTCGTGTAGCTCACTAGGTTAAGTTTAAGCTTTCTTTTAGTTTGATTACAGAGTATTTGAATAAAAATGTTGTGAACCGGTTAAAAGATTGCTTGGGTAAAAATATCACTCAACTATTTAAAAAAAAATGTCATTCAATTTCAAAAAAGTAAAAAATGCTACTAACTTTCATTTATTTAAATTAACATATAAAAATTTTCAAGTTTTAACCGGAGATTCGCTAAAAAATAAAAATTTTATTTATAAATCATGTAATTATAAATTAGTTTTTTTACACTTAGGATTTTATATAGTGATGTTGAATATTTTATGTTTTCTGTGTAAAATTTTATTTATTTTTATTTTTTATTTTATTCTTAAAATTTTATAAATCATGTAATATATATATGTTTGTATGTTTGGATATTTATAGTAAATTAATTATAAGAAATTTTAGTATAAGATCGTCTCACGATAAATACAAATTTCCTAAATACCTTTGCAAATTATATAATTATAGATGACTAATAAACCAGTCAACGATAACTAATGTTATTTCAAATTTGAAAACAAATCATAACAGATCTATTAAACGTATTAAAATATAGGTGGCTAATATTAAATTTTAGGGCAACGAATATTATAGTATCTCGATTCTTAGCATATATGTGACTAACAGTACATTATTGGACGCAAATATACGACTCAATGGTCAATAGTGATGCTAATAATATATTTCTTACTAAATTTTCATAGAATAACCACATTTTGTAACCATTCCACAGGGGAAAAATAATTAGTCTTCTGCGGGTATGCATTTTGACCAAATTCTCAATATAATTGTTTAGTATGAATATTGAAACATTTTTTTAAAAGAGCCCCAATATACAAAGTGATTATTATATTGTCCGTGACCCAAAACCGTCGGGACTGTGCCTGGGATGAACTCATCAAGGCATGAATCACGAGGGAGCATGTAAGTATGACTGTATAACCATGAACGATTTCAAGTTTCAACACACGGGCAGAAGTAGGTTTTTTGTTTTTTTGTTTTTTTGTTTTTAGAAAAAAACAGAGAAAAAAAGAACATAAACAGAAGTATCTGGGCCCAGCTTTTTTCAACTGAAAAGACAAGGTGACTGGGCTTCGCGATGCGTAGTGGCCCACGATCAATTTATTGTGTTGTCGGGCTGCTTTCAAATGCAAATTCCCCAATTCGTGAAGCACGTGCTTTAACTCTTAAAAAAATTAACTTTTACCTTGATTTATACGCTAACTCAAAAAAAAATTTAATCATTAATTTTTTAATATATATATAAAAATTATTATTAAATTTATAATAAAACATATTATCATATGATTATAATATTATAAATTCTTTTAGGATACATGCAATAAAAAAATTACAACGGGTAAATAAACAAACTCTAAGAAGTTTTTCTTTGAGTGCTTGGATAAAAATGCCCTTCAACTTTTCAAAAATGGCAAAAATGCCACTAAATTTTTAAACTAATCATTAATGCCATTATAGTTTCCAATTTGATCAAAAATACCCCTCGAAATTTTTTTAACCGGTAACAGCTGGTTATCAACTGTCCTCCACTCTCTGTCCTCCTCCTAATCTCCTCCCCTCCCAAATTCCAGTCCATCCGCCATGGCTAAACCCAAGAACAACCTCCCCCCCTAATTCTGCCTTTGTTGTCTCTCTTCCTCCTCTCGACTCTCCCTCCTCATTCCTCTCTCCTCCAATCCCCACCCTCACCTCCTCTTGCTCCTAGCAGCAACATACAACACATCAGTGACCCCATACTCACCATCACCAAACACCATCAAAGGGTTTATCCCCAAAATTTTTCCGCACAAAACCCACGTCCCCGGCCGCGGTGGCGGTGTGCAGGAGTTACCCGCCGTACCCGACGACGATCAGGGGGTTCTTGGCGTCGTTTTGGGAAGGGCGCATTTCGTCGAACAGTTGGCGTGCAACTTCGCAGCGGCACTTTGCGACGCCATGGAACTCGGCGTCCCACGCCGCCTCGAGGCGACGGACACGGCGAAGGGATGTGAGTTTGATGAGGTGGTTGCCGTGGAGGCGGAGGAGTTCTCGGACGAGGGCGTAGTGGCCGTTCGCGGCGGCCTAGTCGATCGAAGATGCGTACCACCATTTGTCGCCGGTGCTTTCCCACCGCAACGGGAAGGTTGGAGGAGACATGGATGGTGGGGGTTTGAGAGAAACCCAGAAAGTTTTGATGAAGAAAAAGATGACCCAGATTGTTAAATGATCGAAAAATTGCATGTAAAGATGGTTTCAGAGGTGTAAATAATCATAAGGGATGAGAAGCTGAAGAAGTGCTTGATTCTTCAGTGTTGGAGTTGCTGGGCAGAGGGGATGGGGAGGAGTGTAAGAGGAGGTGAGGGTGGGGATTGGAGGAGAGAGGAACGAGGAGGGAGAGTGGAGAGTGGAGAGTGGAGAGGAGGAAGAGAGACAACAATGGCAGAATTAGGAGGGGGAGGTTGTTCTTGTTTGGCCATGGCGGATTGATAAGTGCTTCTTGTACATATGAGAACTTGGTTGTTTTGATGAGAATTTGGGGAATATTTGATGTGATTGTATTATTTTATGCCCGAATTTCCCATATTACGCTTGGTTTGGAGTTTGGTGAGTTTTGTAGGAAATTTGTGAAGAATCGATGTAAACCGAGCCAAAAATCAAGTGTAGATCCAAGTTGTGTGCATAAAGGACCAAGAAGTGTGAAGTTGGATCACCCAAGGCCCAAACAATGGCCCAAACAGCTCCTAGGCCCGAGTCTGCAGTGACACGGGTGGTGTCAGCAGTGGCACGGGTAGTGCCTATGACCAGAAAGTTTGGAAATTTGTGCAGTGCAGCGACACGGGTAGTGCCTAGGGGGGCACGGTCCGTGTCACTAGGGGCACGGTCCGTGTCACCCCTGGCGCGGTCCGTGTCGCCTGCGTCTTTTCGTTTCCGGCGGTTTCAAGTTGGAATTTGCCTATATTATTGTGATTTCCGGCTGTCTTTGGGAGAAATCATCATTCTACCATCTCCCATTCAATAACCTAACCCTAATCCATATCCTTCATCATCCTTAATCCATCCATCATTGAAGATTGAGAGAAGATTGAAGATCGAAGAGCAATTTCAACACACTTTGAAGTGGAGGAGCAAAAGTCCTCCATTGTTGATTCCTAGCAAGATTGTTCTTCCCTTTGGTTTATTTCTCATTCTCTCATAGATTTTATATGCTTTCTAGGATAGATTTCAATTGCTTTGTAGTTGCAAACATGAGTAGTGAGTAGTTCTTTTTAGTTTGGGGGATGAACCTTTGAAGTAGTTTGATGAATTGACTTTGTTGGATTGAATAATCATGAATTTAGTTTGTTGCAATCTATTTGGCCTTTGAATTGAATTGTTATTGCTTTTGCTTGATCACCAATTGCATGTAATTAGGTTATTGAACGAAGTACCGAAAGGAGAAGTTTGATATCCCGAAAACCTTGGTTAAACTAATTAAAAATTATCTAGACATAGAAGTTTTTAATTAGGGTTCTTGAGATAATTAGATATTTAACCTTGATTAAATCAAAATAACCACGAAAGTAGGTGATTGGTTTGTCTTAGCAATTCGCTCTAGTGGCAAAATCTTATTGCGAAGTATTCTATGCAATTATCGAACCTTGATTGTGCAAACTAATGAAATGAGTGTTCAATCTATATCGTTGATTCGTTACTTAACTTAGGTTTTATCCCCTGAACGTCTTTTCTTATTGATAAATCCAAGTAAATTCTGTGATATTTGTTTGTTTGCTTTGAGTAGTGAATAGAAATAGAGTTAGTTGCTTCAAACAAAATCCCGATCGGCTTAGCAATCAATTAGGAGGCTAGTTCAGTGCGTTGAAAGGAAAAGTCCATGTGGGAACGACCTTGATGCATGCTACAATTTCACCCGTGCACTTGCGGCCTATCAAGTTTTTGGCGCCGTTGCCGGGGACTTTGTCCCTAGCCAGCCATTGAATGAATACCCTAAGGTTGCCTAAGTCATTTATTTTCTGTTTTGATTTCCCTTGGTGTTTTGGTTTTGTCTTGCCAAGTTTACTCTACGTGCATGCAAAAAGCTCCACTCTTCGAGTTTGATCCTGAAATCGAAAGAACCTTTCGCTTCCGGCGAAAGAAGCAAAAGTTAGAGCACGCCCGGAGAAAGTAAGAAGAAAACTCCAAGCGAAAGAGCGCCATGTCCGGCGGTGGCGGTGGCGGCGAGCCTAGAGTCACGCTTGGCTCTTATGTGATGCCCAACGTCACAAATCAACCCTCCGCCATAAATCCTCCAAATGTGGCCTCTAATGATTTCGAGCTGAGGAGTTCACTCATCAATTTGGTGAAGGCCAAACCATTCCATGGCCTTCCCAATGAAGATCCCAACCGACACCTTCGCCTTTTCAACCAAGCATGTGAGACATTTAAGGCAAATGGTGCAAAGCCCGATGCAATCAAGCTGCGATTGTTCCCCTTCTCACTTGAAGGGAAGGCGTGGGAGTGGTTGGACTCTCTTCCATCAAGCTCCGCCATCACCACTTTTGACCAACTTGCTAGCGTATTCTTAACGAAGTACTTTCCTCCTAGCAAGTTAACGAGCCTCCGGAATCAAATTTCAACATTTGTCCAAGAGCCGGATGAGTCCCTCTATGAAGCATGGGAGAGGTTCAAGGACCTCTTACGTCAATGCCCCCACCATGGTTTCGAACCATGGGTCCCGATACAAGCCTTTTACAATGGGGTGGATGACAACTTGAGGGCCAACATCTTGGCGGCGGCGGGAGACAACATCATGTCCAAAATAGTGGCGGAACTTCAAACTTTGATTGAGGAAAAGGCGATCAATAGCTACCAGTGGTCAAAGGCCCGTTCCAAGAGGACGGGAGGTAAGTATGATGTTGATGCTATTTCTATGTTGAATGCTAAATTGGATGCCATGACTAAGAAGATGGATATGCTGAATGTGAATGTTCCCCCTCCCCAACCATGTGCGTCGTGTCAATCATATGAGCATGAGACCTTGAATTGTCCTAGTGGGATGGTTAGTAATGAATCGACCGAAGTGGTTAACTACGTTGGTAACCCTTCTAATAGGCAAAACTTTGACCCTTTTTCCAATACTTACAATCCCGGTCTTAGGTTCCGCCCGAACTTTTCGTACCGGAACAATAACCAAATGGGTCAACCCCAAGGGCAAAGACAAACCCAAGCACCTCCACCACAAGCTTCCCAAAAGCCTAACCTAGAGGCCATGATACAAGCTTTGATGTTGTCTCAACAACAACACCAACAACGGCAACTTGAGCATCAACAAAAACAAGATGAGGTGATTAAGGCCTTAGCTACTAAAGTTGACCTTATGAGCACCCACACTCAAATGCTTGAGAACCAAATTGCTGTTCAAGCTAGTATCTCCACTACCCCTCCGGGAATGCTTCCCGGAAAGCCCATACCTAACCCTAAGGAACAATGTCAAGCCATAACCTTAAGGAGTGGGACACAATTGGAGGGGCCTAAAGACCCTAGGATTGAGCATGTGGTGATTGATGTGCCTAAGGATGTTGAAAATGTTGTGATTGATGCTGAGAATGTTGTGGTTGATGAGGAGGTGTCTCCACCCTCCAATGATTCTGTGATTGATGTTGATGTGCAAAAAGAGAAAGGGGTTTCTAATGACCTACCGAAAACTCCCCAAAGGATTTATACTCCGCCCGTGCCTTTCCCTCAAAGATTGGCTAGGGCAAAACTTGACAAACAATTTGGGAAGTTCTTGGAGGTCATCAAGAAGCTCGAGATTAGCATTCCATTCACAGAGGCTTTGTCTCAAATGCCCGCCTATGCCAAATTTTTGAAAGAAATTTTAAGCAACAAAAGAAGGCTAGAAGAGCATAAGACAATGGCTTTGACTGACCATTGTAGCGCCGCTATCCAAAACAAGCTTCCTCCTAAGCTTAACGATCCCGGTAGTTTCACCATTCCATGTGTTGTAGGGAATGTTTTTATAGATCGTGCTTTGTGTGATTTAGGGTCAAGTGTGAACTTGATGCCTCTTTCTTTGTCTCAAAAACTTGGTATGGGTGAGCTGAAACCCACTACCATGTCCCTACAACTTGCTGACCGTTCTGTGAAATACCCCTTAGTACACTTGAAGATGTCCCTATCAAGGTGGGTGACATCTTTGTGCCTGTTGACTTTGTGATACTTGATATGAATGAGGACTTGCGCACCCTAATCATTCTTGGGAGGCCTTTCTTGGCCACTTCAGGGTGTTGTGTTGATGTGAAAAATGGCAAGATGACTTTTGAAGTGGGAAGTGATAAAATTGATTTTAATGTGAATAAAGCTTCCAAATTTCCTTCTATTTCCGATGATTGTAATTTCGTTGATTCAATTGAGGGAATAGATAGGGAATATGAGTCTAACCAGTGGCCAAGTGATGATCCACTTGAGCAATGTTTACTGTTTTGTGAATCTTTGCAGGATGACAACCCCAAAGTTGCTATTTGTGTCGAGTTGTTGGAAGCATCCCCACCCATCCCACCAGGGTTTGCCAAGGTTAAGAAGCTGGAGGTAGAAGAAGAGCCTACACATGCTGCGAAAAAGGCTCCGAAGGTAGAATTGAAGCCTCTCCCATCTTCTTTGAGGTATGAGTTTCTAGGTCCTGATTCCACATATCCTGTCATTGTGAATGCAAACTTAAACAAATCTGAAAATTCTGCTTTGTTGGAAGTTTTAAGATTGCATCGCAATGCCATAGGATACAATCTTGACGACCTAAAGGGGATTCACCCTTCGTTTTGCATGCATCGCATCCTCATGGAAGAAAGCCATAAGCCATCCATTGAGCATCAAAGGAGGCTTAATCCTACCATGAAAGATGTTGTGAAAAAAGAGGTTTTGAAATTGTTGAAGGCCAGTATTATCTACCCTATCTCCGATAGTGAGTGGGTAAGCCCTGTCCATGTTGTGCCTAAAAAGGGGGGATGACTGTTGTGAAAAATGATAGAAATGAATTGATCCCCACTAGAATGGTCACTAGTTGGCGAATGTGTATTGACTATAGGAAATTGAACAAAGCCACCCGGAAAGACCACTTTCCCCTCCCTTTTGTAGACCAAATGCTAGAAAGACTTGCAAAGAATTCCCATTTTTGCTACCTAGATGGCTATTCCAGATTTTTTCGAATCCCGATTCACCCAAAAGACCAAGAGAAAACCACGTTTACTTGTCCTTATGGAACCTTTGCATATCGGAGAATGCCATTTGGGTTGTGTAATGCACCCGCTACCTTTCAAAGATGTATGATGGCTATATTCTCCCAATTTATTGAGGACAAAATGGAGGTTTTTATGGATGATTTTTCTGTTTATGGCACCTCATTTGATCATTGTTTGAATAATTTGAAAATGGTGCTAAAACGATGTGAAGAAGTTAACTTGGTTTTGAATTGGGAAAAGTGCTATTTTATGGTGCAAGAGGGGGTAGTTCTTGGTCATGTTGTTTCCTCCAAGGGCATTGAAGTTGATAGAGCAAAGGTGGAGGTGATTGAAAAATTGCCGCCACCAAATTCTGTGAAGGGAGTGAGAAGTTTTCTTGGACATGTTGGTTTTTACCGGCGGTTCATAAAAGATTTTTCAAAAATTGCAAAACCACTCACCCAATTGCTCATCAAAGATGTGCCCTTTGACTTTAATAAAGAATGTTTGAGTGCTTTTCTCAGGTTAAAGGAAGCTTTGATCACCGCCCCCATCGTACAAGCACCGGATTGGGATTTGCCCTTTGAAGTGATGTGCGATGCAAGCGATCATGCGGTGGGGGCTGTTTTGGGCCAACGGAAGGACAACAAGCCCTATGTGATTTACTATGCAAGCAAGACGTTGGATGGAGCTCAAGTTAATTATGCCACTACCGAGAAGGAGTTCTTAGCGGTTGTCTTTGCTTTGGACAAATTCCGCTCTTATTTGATAAATTCCAAGGTGATTGAGTTCACGGATCATGCTGCTCTACGGCACCTCTTGACTAAGACAGATTCTAAGCCTCGCCTCATTCGTTGGGTCCTCTTACTCCAAGAGTTTGACCTCGAGATCCGAGACAAACCCGGATTGCAAAATGTGGTGGCCGACCATCTTTCGAGATTGCAACTTGAGGCTCAAAGTGATGACGACATTCCCATTGACGATTCCTTTCCACATGAGCAACTCTATGTTCTTGCTCATCAAGTCGTCCCTTGGTATGCGGATATAGTGAACTTCATTGTTAGTGGTGTACTTCCCCCGGAGATGTCATGGCAACAAAAGAAGAGGTTTCTTTCCGAGTTGAGGAGATATGTTTGGGAGGAGCCTTTACTTTATAAGCTTTGTGGGGATGGAGTGTATAGAAGATGTTTGCCGGAAGATGAAGTTCAAAGTGTGCTCCACCATTGTCATGCCGCTACTTGTGGTGGTCACTTTAGCACCGACAAGACCGTTGCAAAGGTGCTCCAAGCCGGGTTCTATTGGCCTACTCTCTCCAAGGATGTGAGAAGTTTTGTACTTTCATGTGACAAGTGCCAAAGATCCGGAATAATTTCCAAGAGGAATGAGATGCCACAACACTACATTTTAGAGGTTGAACTTTTTGATGTGTGGGGGATAGACTTCATGGGTCCCTTCCCTCCTTCCCACAATAACCTCTACATTTTGGTGGCGGTCGATTACGTTTCAAAGTGGGTTGAAGCAATTGCAACACCCACTAATGATTCTAAGGTGGTGATAAAGTTCCTCAAGAAGATTTTTGCAAGATTTGGAACTCCACGGGCCTTATTGAGTGACAATGGCACTCATTTTTGCAATCGGCCTCTTGATGCTCTTTTGGCCAAGTATGGGGTGACACATTGAGTTGCTACGCCATATCATCCCCAAACTAGTGGCCAAGTGGAACTTTCTAACCGGGAAATCAGGAGCATATTGGAGAAGACGGTCAACCGTTCGAGGAAAGATTGGTCTCTTAAGCTAGATGATGCATTGTGGGCCTACCGGACCGCATACAAGACTCCATTGGGAACCACCCCATACCGGTTAGTATATGGAAAAACTTGTCATTTGCCGGTTGAGATGGAACACAAGGCTTTTTGGGCTGTTCGAACTCTTAACTTTGACCTTGCAAAGGTTGGAGAAAAGAGGATATTGCAACTTCAAGAGCTTGATGAATTGAGGTTGGAGGCCTATGATAGTGCCAAGTTATACAAGGAGAGGACTAAGAGATGGCATGACAAGCACATCTTCAAGAAGAGATTTGAAGAAGGAGACCAAGTGTTGTTGTTCAATTCAAGGTTGAAATTCTTTCTGGGCAAGCTTAAGTCCCGATGGTCGGGTCCTTTTAGAGTTTTGAAGGTTTTCCCCCATGGTGCGGTAGAGATTTGTGGGGATAATTTCGAGCCATTCACAGTCAATGGGCATAGACTTAAGCCCTATTTGGTTGGTCAACCTCTTGAAGATCGCCAAAGCTTCAACCTCACCGATCCCGGTACGGTTTGAGAGGTACTTGGTCAAGCTTAGGACGTTAAACAAGCGCTTCTTGGGAGGCAACCCAAGTTTTAATGCTTTATTTTTATTTTTTCTTTTCTTTTACATTTTTATTTTTATTTTTAGGATTTTTAGATTTTTCGTAATTTTATTTTTTTCAATTTTTTAGGATTTTTCAAGGTATCTTTTCTTTTGTTTTTGTATTGAAGTATTTCTTGAAAAAAAAGTGCAAAAAAAAGAAAGAAAAAAAGACAGAAAAAAGGGAAAAAAAAGAGTTGAAAAAAAAATAAATGAGTGAAAATATTTTGAGTGAGAAAGGGTGGCATGTAAAACAATGAGTGAAATCCACAAAGAGAAAAAAATTGGATTGAGAGTTGAGGGAGTTGGTGGGGGTTCGAACTCGTGCCATTTTAGGGCGACAGGATGCAACACGGGTGGTGTCTGTGGCTGCACGGTCCGTGCGCCCCTCCAGAAACTCCACGCTTGATCAGGTAAAGGAGACACGGTCCGTGCCCATGATGCACGGTCCGTGCCTCACTCGAAACCCTAAAAAAAAAATTCAGCTTGTTCTATCGAATGGCTCGGCCCGTGTCTTTCCTGCGCCTCCACTCTTCTCCTTCTACTCTCTCGCGCTATCACAGCCCCTTCTCTGCTCGCCCCTGCCTCGCCACAGCACCTCTCTGCGCCCCATTCTTCTTCTTCTCTTCTGCTCGCCCCTTCTCGTTAGCCCAGCGCCCAGCCAAACCCCCACAACCTCGCACCCAGCCACGCCCCCTCTCCTTCGCCTTTTCTCTTCTGCTAGCCGTGGTTGTTGCGCATCGCCCCCATTCTTTCTTCACTTCACAGCCACCACACTCCACTCTTAAACCCTAAACCCTAACCATTCCAAGTCTCCTCCTTTCTTCTCCATTCTCTTGTAAAAGGTTTGCTTCTTGTTTATTTTTAGTTTTTCTTTGCTTAATTTGCTAATTTTTGAGATACATTGTCTTGGTGTTTGAATTTAGGGTTTATTTATGCTTAATTGGTTTGATTTGGTGGATGCCCTATTCGATTCTTGAGGTTAATTCGAACCCTATTGCTCCTTTTGTTTCAATTGTTCAGCTTTGATTTCTCTTATCTTGGTTGAATTGTTTGGAGAGTAATTGTTATGCTTTAGGTTTGGTTTGGTTGTGTATTTGGTGTGTTGTCTCAAGAATTAGTGTGTTTACTTGGTTGGATGTATATACATTGAGTTTTGGTGGTAGTAATTTAGTCCTTGTGTATAGCTAACTTTGTTCTCGCTTTAGTTTTAATTTCGTTTAGTTGCAGTTACGAGTTGTGGTGATTTGTATATACTTTGTCATTCACCATAGTAGTGTATTTAGTCGTGTTGCTTTTGAGTGCGGTTGTTTGGTTTGGTGGGATGTGCATATTGATTTAGCCTACCTCTTTGTTCGACTTTGTCTTAGGAGTCTTGGTTAGTGTTTCTTCGTTTTGTTTTTTTGAGTCTTCGATGGTATGTACAAACTAACTTCACCATCGTTTTTGAGTCTTTTGCACTTTTGTATATAACTAACGTTGTTGTCTAATCTTGTTGTTGAAAGATGGCTAGGGGATGCGGTCAAGTTCAAGAGGAACCTTCTTCAAAGAGGAGGAAAGCTGATGCGGGCACGGGTCGGGATAAAGGCGCGCGTTCTTCTCGTCAAAGCCGAGGTAGCAATCCCTTTAATCTCGAAGGTGAAATGTATGATCATTATCTTGCTTTGAGCAAGCGTAGAGTTGTGGCCACTAGGTATATGCATGAACCATTTTTAGAATCAACTGGCATGTTAACTGATGTTGAATGGTTGTTAAATAGATGTGGCATGTTACGCTTTGCTCGAATGAGAGAACCAACTTATAGGAACCTGACCTTGGAAGTGCTTAGCACTTTTGAAGTAGATTTGGCCACTAGGGATGGTTTGATTAGTTTTAACATTGATGAAGAGACCCATTCCCTGACTTTGGCTGAATTTGCTGAGATTTTTCAACTTCCTGTTATAACTGACCGTAGGAAGAGAGAGGTGCCTAATGATGATGACTGGAACCCCAAAGCCTTTTGGCGGTTCCTTACCACACGGCCTGACTATAGGCCCCGCGACTCAAAGTGCACTGTCATCCGCAATCCGACTTTTCGGGTTACTCAGCGGATTTTATCATGTGGTATGTTTGGTCGAGGTGACAGTATGAATGTGGCTTCTAAAGCCGAATTTTATGTACTGTGGGGGATGTACTATGCCGCCTCGATGTTAATCCCACGCCTTTTTGCTCTTCATTTAGCACGACATGCTAGCCTTGGGAAAGGGGATATTGTTGTGGGGGGTTTGCTTACTGTGTTAGCGAGACATTTTGGTTGGGACCCTGTTCGCCATCAAAGAGATTTGGTTGGTGGACCTTTGCCTTTGGATGCCAAGACTTTTTGTTCTATGAAAATGTGTGCATTGGACAGGGCTGCTGTTTTGTGGCGGTACCCTAACAATGAGTTGATGCGACTTCCCAATGATAATGTGACCATCCAACATGTCCCTAACATCCTCTTTCTACCACCTTTGAACCCGAACCAGCCTGCTTTTGCGGGTCCACTTGCCATCCGCGAGGATGAAGAGGGTGGTGAAAGTAGTGACGATGAGCCGAACGATGAGGGAGTGAGTGAGCCTACCTTTGAAGAGCGGCTTAACGACCTCCAAGTCTATTGTGAGCATGAGTTTCAAGCCCTTCAAGACTCCCAGGGTAGAATTGAGCATACCCAAGTTGAAATGCTTGCCTTAATGCGGTCCATGCGTGATTGGCAGCTAAACCATACTTGTGGTCCATCCTAACCTCCTCCTCCTCCTTGATTCATCTATGTGGTTTCCTTCTCCATCCCTCCTTTGCGTCTAGTGTTATGTTTTGCATTGCGGACAATGCTAGGTTCAAGCATGGGGGGGTTTTCTTATCCATCTTTGTGTATATGTGTGTTTTGAGTCTTTTTATTTTGATTTTTACTTGTTTTGAGTCTTTTTGTTTGGATTTGGTTTGATTTTCTTTGTTTTTCTAGTTTAGTTTCTTCTTTTTCTTAGTTTGTTTTAGTTTTTTTTTCTTATTTTCTTTTTGAGTCTTGTAAAGTTTTTAAAAAAAATTGAAAAAATCTCAAAAAAAATTAGAAAATCTGAAAAAAGTTTTTAAAAAAGAAAAGTTTTGAGTAAGATTAGGCGAGATAGTTTTCTTTTGACTTGATTTAATCTTGTATAGCCCATTTGTGAAGTTCTGTGAATTGACATGAGTTGTGAAGCTAAATGTTGTGAGAATTGTGCTAGGAAAATGAGATCGGTTACCTTTGTCACTATTTTAAGAGAGAATTGTGCATATGCACATCTTTTTAAACTGGGTATTGATTGTTGAGCGTTACCCGTGAGCCCACATAAGCCTAAAAGAAAAGACTAATCATTTTTATTGGTCTTATTTCCATGAGTGACTCACCATTGTGGCATCCTCCTTCATTTGCTTTGCATCTCCTTGAAATTGCCATGCGTTGTACTTTGACAAGATGATAGAGGCATTAGGAATGAACCCGCAAGCCTTGGCCACCTGTTTATATCATAATATCCGTAGTTAGCCCCTTCTTGCCTTGACCATTGCTTTTCTTGATAACCCGCATTATAAGCCACTGGCCGATTACATAATTCCTATCCTTAAGCCATTGCTTGAAATGTTTTGAGTATGAAGTTGGGTTGATTGTGGTTACTTTTGTGGTTTGGTTTGAGGCGGGGATTTGTTTGAGTTGTAAATATTGGTTTGATTCCCCAATTGAGTTCATTGAGGTTGTTGCTAATTCGAACTTGTCCAGTGTTGTGCTTATATATGAGTTTGTTTCAATCAATGAAAGAAAAAAAAAACGAGGAAAAAAAAACAGAAAAAAAGTGTGAAAAAAAATCGGAAAATTCCGGAAAAATGGAAAAAAGAGAATAAAGTGTTTAGCATTGTGTTTCTTTTGTTTTGAGGCAAGTTTCCAATTGATTGTGGGGTTGATTTGTTGATTTGGATTGATTATAAGTGGTGAGAATGATAGTATGTTGAATTGGTGCGGAATAGTTTCAAGCTTTGGCTTTTAGCTCTACATATCCCAAATATTTTCCACTTCTTACCCTTTAACCCTAGCCCCGTTAGAACCCTTGAAAGTCCTCTTGATTGTCATTGTTGCATTGCATTTTCGCGGTGGAGAGTTGAGATTCTTAGTAAGTACGTGGTTGGTTGTTGCTTTGGTTAGAGTAATGAGAGAAACAACATCTTTATATATTCAAACACATGAGCGGAGTGTCTACCATGTGAGGTTTGCTCTCAATTGTACCTAGTTTCATGCTTAACATGTGCATTTTTTTCTCATCGGTGAATAAGGGAGATTGGTTGAAAATGATGAGTGTCATTCTTGTATAATTTGTCTTCATTTACTCGTGTAAATTGGCTTTGTCTTCATTCTTGGGCTGTACTATAGATTAGATTGGGTTGATTGAATGTTCTATCAATGCCATCCTTAGGAGTTGTAATTAAATAAATATTTTCGTTTTTATTTTTATTTTACTTTTGAGTCTTTTAATTTTTCTTTGATTTGAGTTCTTTGAGTCTTTTTGTCCCGATTTCTTTTATTTTGTTTTCTTTTCTTTCTTTTCCTTTTCTTTTGAGTCTTGACTTGCTTAGGGACAAGCAAGGACTAAGCATGGGGAATTTTGATAAGTGCTTCTTGTATATATGAGAACTTGGTTGTTTTGATGAGAATTTGGGGAATATTTGATGTGATTGTATTATTTTATGCCCGAATTTCCCATATTACGCTTGTTTTGGAGTTTGGTGAGTTTTGTAGGAAATTTGTGAAGAATCGATGTAAACCGAGCCAAAAATCAAGTGTAGATCCAAGTTGTGTGCATAAAGGACCAAGAAGTGTGAAGTTGGATCACCCAAGGCCCAAACAATGGCCCAAACAGCTCCTAGGCCCGAGTCTGCAGTGACACGGGTGGTGTCAGCAGTGGCACGGGTAGTGCCTATGACTAGAAAGTTTGGAAATTTGTGCAGTGCAGCGACACGGGTAGTGCCTAGGGAGGCACGATCCGTGTCACCCCTGGCGCGGTCCGTGTTGCCTGCGTCTTTTCGTTTCCAGCGGTTTCAAGTTGGAATTTGCCTATATTATTGTGATTTCCGGCTGTCTTTGGGAGAAATCATCATTCTACCATCTCCCATTCCATAACCTAACCCTAATCCATATCCTTCATCATCCTTAATCCATCCACCATTGAAGATTGAGAGAAGATTGAAGATCGAAGAGCAATTTCAACACACTTTGAAGTGGAGGAGCAAAAGCCCTCCATTGTTGATTCCTAGCAAGATTGTTCTTCCCTTTGGTTTATTTCTCATTCTCTCATAGATTTTATATGCTTTCTAGAATAGATTTCAATTGCTTTGTAGTTGCAAACATGAGTAGTGAGTAGTTCTTTTTAGTTTGGGGGATGAACCTTTGAAGTTGTTTGATGAATTGACTTTGTTGGATTGAATAATCATGAATTTAGTTTGTTGCAATCTATTTGGCCTTTGAATTGAATTGTTATTGCTTTTGCTTGATCACCAATTGCATGTAATTAGGTTATTGAACGAAGTACAGAAAGGAGAAGTTTGATATCCCGAAAACCTTGGTTAAACTAATTTAAAATTGTCTAGACATAGAAGTTTTTAATTAGGATTCTTGAGATAATTAGATATTTAACCTTGATTAAATCAAAATAACCACGAAAGTAGGTGATTGGTTTGTCTTGGCAATTCGCTCTAGTGGCAAAATCTTATTGCGAAGTATTCTATGCAATTATCGAACCTTGATTATGCAAACTAATGAAATGAGTGTTCAATCTATATCGTTGATTCGTTACTTAACTTAGGTTTTATCCCCTGAACGTCTTTTCTTATTGATAAATCCAAGTAAATTCTGTGAATATTTGTTTGTTTGCTTTGAGTAGTGAATAGAAATAGAGTTAGTTGCTTCAAACAAAATCCCGATCGGCTTAGCAATCAATTAGGAGGCTAGTTCAGTGCGTTGAAAGGAAAAGTCCATGTGGGAACGACCTTGATTCATGCTACAATTTCACCCGTGCACTTGCGGCCTATCACGGATGGACTGGAATTTGGGAGGGGAGGAGATTAGGAGGAGGACATAGAGTGGAGGACTGTTGGTAACCGGCTGTTACCGGTTAAAAAATTTTTGAGGGGCATTTTTTATCAAATTGGAAACTATAATGACATTAATGATCAATTTAAAAGTATAGTGGCATTTTTGTTCATTTTGAAAAGTTGAAGGACATTTTTATCCAAACACTCGTTTTTCTTTCAAGGGTTCTTTCTAATACAATACTATAAAAAGTTATTAATTTAAGAAGGACGTTAAAAATTAATATGTTTATCCTTTTTTATTTGACTTTTAAAATAAATTTTTTTTCAATAATTATCTTATAGAATTTTATGGTATTGATTTTTTCTAATATCTTTAAACCATAGATTTAAAAAAATGGAAAAAGGATAGAAGATTACGTGGATTAATACAGTACTTACATCAAACTAATAGACTCTTTAGTCTTGACTCAGTGCATATATATATTTTAAGTTGAGATGTCACCTTTTAATTATTAATTATGAGTTGTTAAGCAGTAGTACTAATTTACTAGCTCATTTAATTAATAATTAATTATCCCATCAGAACTATTGTTTAAATTTGAATTTTCTTTGCACTGTGTGTTACGTTGTATATATACATAAACTTGTTATCGTTTTTTTTTTTTTGAAGCTGGAGAAATGAGTCTTAACTCTTAAATAGGCAAGTTTATTTTTTCAACTTTTGAGATCAGTAGAGATAAACTTAGATAAGTGGAAAAAAATGATAGATAAATATGAATATACAATAACAGAATGAATAACTAATTATTATAAAATTTATACATGTGATTTATAATTGTAAAAGACCATAAACAATCTAATTTGACATTAAAAGTAGTTTAAAAATAATAAATTTACCCCACACTATAAAGATGTCAGAAGATCCAACAATTTAAAATGAATTTTAGAAAATGAATATAGAATTATAGTTTAAGCGAGCATGAAACAAGGAGAAACTTAAACATATATATTTTGTAAAATACGAGGATGTTTTAATTAAAGGTTCAAGAAAAAATTGGGCCTTATCCTTTTGAGCGTCATAAAAATTAAGTAAATAAGATTTGCTATATTTGAGTAGATTTACACAATTTATATAAAAATAAATAATAAATTATTTTAAGAATTAAAAATTTAGGTAAATTTAGTTTGAGGCTTTGAGCCAGGTACAACACATATATAACATGAGAATTGAGGTTAATATGGCCGTTGGAATAGGCTGCCAAGTCAACAATGGTGACCGTTGAATTGGATTATTTTAAACATAAATTTATATCACGTGTTTTCCCTCTTTCTTTGTGTTTTTTTGCAAAAGAAAAATGTAAAAAATGAATAGCGCACTTATGTTGTGAATTTGTGATATCAGACCATATCAGTATTCTCCCTCTTCATTTTATTTGACCATAAATTTCTAATTATTCTATACTTAAAAGTATTCTCAATATATCCATAATGAAAAATACTATTATAAAAATATAATATTGTAAATCTGTTGATATAATATTATACATAAAATTATCAGTCAAAGATAGACTTTAAAGACTATTAGATAATAAATATATGACAAATAAAGTGAAATAATATAGGAAGGATAGAAGAACTATCACAATCCATGCTACAATAAGACCCTTTTATGTTGTAGGTTAAGGTGCGGTATCACATCGCACCATACTCTTTAATTTTCCACCACACTTTACCGCAACACACCACAATTATTACTAATATACCTTTTTATTTTTTCCTCTCCTTACTTTTCTCTCTATTTTTCACATTCTCTCTCTTAACCTACCTCATCTACCACAACTTTCACCACAATTCACCATTTTTTTCAAATACCAGTGCACCGTACCATTACCACATCGTAACCAATCATATATTTTTCTTCCTTAAAACAAAAAAAAGGGAATATCAAGAATGTATTCTAGATTGGGTCCATGATTAAAAGGCACCCATTCTTCTGCATAAGAATAAAGACACAATTCCATGTAATTAATATATTACTATTTGTTTTACTGGAAAAAGGAATATACCTTTTGATTTTTTTTTTGACCTTTTGATTATTTAGTCTTTAATGGTTACCGGAATATACTAAATAATATGCCATTTTCAGGAATATACTTATTAATAATTTTGTTATAATATTGAAAATGTAGTTTTTTTTTTGGGATCAAATCACATAGACCCAATTTATTATTGTAAAGTAGTAAATCAAATAGAACAATAAGTTTGATATCATTTACCATAAATACAACGTGATAATAATTACATATTTTATTTATTATAATTTATAATATAGTTTACTGTTATTTATTTAGTTATTTTATCTCATCTACTGTTATTATTATACTCTTGAATTCCCTCATTTCTCACCCCACCAAGCACCAAGAACAAAAAGGGAAAAACATATTATGATTAAGAACACTATCTGTTAAACTTTAAATATAAATTGACAGAACAATTTTTTACGATATAATAATATTTTAAGTAAACATAAGATATTAATAATTTGATACAAATGTAATATACATTCACACAATAAACAGATATAATATTAATTAGTTTATTCTAAGAACCAACTCTAAACTCTAAAGATAAAGCCATGTATTACTGTGATGTTCTTAGAGACTATAGCATAAAGACTAAGATTACCTATTTTTTCGATTTTTTTTTTTGCCTTTTTCTTTAATACTCTTACTAACTATGATTGTTTTTCACTTGAAACATCTTCTCAACACATATTATATTGTAGGATTATTTTCTCATTATTTTTTTCGATTATTCAATACTGAAAAGGCTGATTAATACATAAACAAATTCGGCAAATAAAATAACAAACAATAAAATAACAACTTCATGAGCTCCCACCACACAAAAATAGCACTCCTAAAGCTTTCTAAACAAATTATTTGACCCACTCAAAGTTCAAGTCAGGTAATTGTCATTAAGATTAAAATATTAGTGATTTCAACACTACAAGAGTATCATTACTTAATTCAATAGATTTTAATTTTTTATGACCTCAAACCTACTACGATATCCACCAACCTCTCTTGTTTTAGACTGTTGCTTTATCATCTATCATTCCATTTAAATACGCCAAACCAAAGGTTAGATATAAATTAGTTGTCATTCATGATGTTGAAGATATTGTTGCGAATAAATTTAGAGATGATTTGCTAGAAGAAAACAAAGTAAAAGTAAATACTTAAAATTGATTTATTGTTTTTATGTTTTCTTAAGCTGATCACTTTTATCTACTTATACTGTGTATCCTGTATTGTTTCTATTATATTGTTTTAGCAGTGGTTATTTGCAAATTCTTATCCATTTTCGAACTATAAATAATCGGACAAAAAAAAAACACCATACCAAAGACCAAAAAATGAACTTGAAGATAGTTGGTAAAGTAGTGGGAACAAAATTGGAAGAGGGTAGGTGGGTGGTACCCCTCTTCAATAGTTCAATGTAATTTTGTTTCATTTTTTTAATAGTATCCAAGTTATGATTGATGAAACCCACTCTATTAATTTCAATCATCATTTCGTTTAAAGCACTAAACAAATATAGCTGCCATCAAAGATCATTTGACCAAAGTTTGGAGATGTGAATTTGGTCATTCCCTTTTGGTGGCATTGAACTATTAAAATCAAGTTAGGTAAACATCTTATGTTGACTATTTTGACTTGTAATATAATAAGCTAATCAACTTGTGAATTGGAGAATATATGCCATAGTACTTCGTTCATGAAAGAGGAAATATATCCATTCTACTATGATATTTGTAACCTAATATAAAATTGTCATACCAATGAAGAGTACAAGTAAATACATTAGATTTGATGTTAGATTTCACAAAAATGGTTGTAAGTAATATATCAAATACATTAGAATAATGTTAGCTTAGTTGTCCCTTTATATAAGAATAAGGGGAATGTTTAGTGTTACAATAATTATAGACGGATTAAATTCCTATGTCACACTGTGAACATATGGGAGGGAGTGATAGAGAGGAGATTAAGGGAGGAAGTTTAAGGTGTCTAAAAATCAATTTGGTTTAATTCTTGGGAGATCAACTACAGAAGCTAGGGAGAGGGGGAAGGACCTTCATATGATGTTAATTGATTTAGAGAAAGCCTATGATAGAGTACCTAGGAAAGTATTGTAGGAGTGTCTTGAGACAAAAGGGATACAATCTCCTTAATTATGTTCGAGTCATTGAGGATATGTATAACAATGTCAAAACCTATGTTAGGACTACGGTGGGATCTACAAGAGATTTTTCATAGATATTAGGCTTCATCAAGGGTTAGGTCTTGGTCCTTTTTTTTTTATTGTGGTGATGGATAAGCTGACTAGAGCCATTCAGGACGAGTTGTCTTAGTGTATGCTCTTTGCAGACGATATAGTTCTGATTAATGAATCGTGTCAAAGACTAAATGATACGGTGGAGATTCAGCGTGAGACCTTGGAGTCTAAGGATTTTAGATTAAGTTGGTCAAAGATTGAGTATAGGAGGTGTCATTTTAGTGGGATTGATCAAGATGACAAAGGTCAAATTGTTACCATGTGAGGAGTGGTTATTCCTAGAGTGAAGAAGTTCTGGTACTTGGTATCTATTTTTCCAAGTTATGGAGATATAAACGAGGATATAACACGTCAGATTAAAGTTGGTTGGCACAAATAGAAGGTAACTTTAGGAGTGTTGTTTGATAAGATGATTATGTTCAAGCTCAATGATTAGGTATATCGTGCGATAATCAGACCAACAATGTTATGTGGTTCGGAGTGTTTGGCTACAAAGAGATAACACTGTTAGAGAATGAATGAGGCAGAGATGAGGACGATCCAGTGGATTGCTTTATAGGTAACACTGCCAGAGGATAAATAGTCGCACGGTTGTTATCGCCAACTCCATTCGAAAATCAAAAGCCCAACTCAAACGCCCCAGCCTTCAACCCTTCTGTGATTCCATCTATCGTTTCTCATCTCACCCTTCAATCTATAATCTCCATCTCACTTCATCATTCATCTCTCATCTATATCTCTCGTCCACCTCATATTCGGTTGCAGATCGAGCAAGGAACCCTCTAGAAGCAGCGCGTCATCTCCATTTCAGGAACAATCTTCACCATTGGATACAAAGAGAAAAGTAAGGGTTGAAAATCGAAGACCGAAGGTGCGATCTGGGTATAAAAGTAAAGAGGACCACTGAAACAAGGGGGTGGATGGTGCAGGGGTGACAACCCATAGATCCCAAATTTTTCAGGATTTTCGATTTTTAGGTTAGAGTTAGATTTAGGTTTTATTCATGTCGATTTTCACCTATAATTGGAAATTTATGTCTTGAATCTTGTTATTGGAATCTTTGATTCAATTTGAAAGCTATTTTCTGGGTTTATTTTCAGTTTTCTTGATTTCGTATCTAGGTTAAGTTTAATGTATGCCCTCTTCTTCTCTTTCTCAATCTATTTATGAGATCAATTATGCGTGTTGATTTTAGTGATTAAAGTGTTCTTGGTTTGATTCGAATTTAGCTGGGTTATTTTTTTTCTCTCTAAGTAGAAACCATTCACTAAACGGTCGCTAATTTGTGACTGTTTAGATCTTGCAATCGTTCATGAAAGGTCGCTAATTTGCGACCGTTCATCAACGACGCGCATTTGGCCAAATGATCATTCAGAAGCAATTGAAGTGAATGGTCACTAATGAATGGTTGTGCGCTTCCATGTTGCAGTGACTCAAGGGGGAAGGTATGGAGTGTAACAACCTTATGCCTAACAAGAGAAGATGGTTTTTTTTTCCATGTATTTAACAGTACTACATAGAGCTCTTTGTCTAGCTAGAGATATGAGAGAATAAAAGAACCATGGAATAACATTAATCTAAGGGAGTAAGGAGGGGCATATAATTGCGGATAAGGACAAAATATAGAAATTATATAACTAATGTGAATTAATGGAGGAACATTTTGTCAAATGTTCATTACGTCTTCGACAACCCTGAATGGTCATAGCAAAAACATATAAAACGATTAACAATAAGGCTCACAGCCCACTTCGCGCCCTACTCGGACAAGACAAGCAGGCAACAATGTGCACTCCCTCAAGACCGCATCAACCCCTCAAAAGGAATAGCTTCAAGTAAATTCAACAATGCCAAGGAAAATGAGATATTTAAACTTGTTCAACCATCTCATAACTTAAAGTAGTACATGAAACACCAAGTAAAAGGTAGAGAGAAAAAATACTACTCAATTGGTTCCACTATACCAATACTACTTATGTTAGGTGTTCGTATTTATCTTTTATGTTGGAAATATTTCAAGAGTATAAGATAATTATATAGCCTAAAGAATTATATATATCAAGTATAAGGATCATATATAAGTTAAACATCAAGAATATGATCAACACGGGTGAAACTGGAATCAACACGGGTCGTGTTGGCTTCCAGAGAGCAAGGAAAACGTTCATGGGCTCAACACAGGTCGTGTTGCACCCAACACGGACCGTGTTGATCCAACACAGACCGTGTTGGAACCTAGAACAGTTTTAAATGCTAACAGCTATATGATTTCGTGTAATTAGTATTTGATATTGTAGTTAAGCACGATTATGATGATATCCCAACAGCTATATGACTTGACTTGGTCAAGGTCATATTAAGGTCATGATCCTCCATTTAAGTGCTTTGATTATCCTTTGCCTAGGGTATCCTAAGATGGTGGAAGTCTCCTATAAATAGGAGACATTCCAAGCTATTTGAGACACACCATTCTAAGCTAATCACATCTTCATTCTTGTCTAGGCTGCAGCTATACTTGAGTGAATCAAGTGAGAATCTATTTCTTGAGTGTTACAAGAGCTATGTTTTATCCCTTTGAACATTTATGGTATAGTAAATAGTTCTTAAGGAAAGTGAGTACTAGGCCACGACTCTTAGCGTTATCCAAGCGAGTTTTCATTGTTCTATATACCGTTTACTCCCTTTCCTCCAACAATCTTAAGAACTATTTAGTAAAGGCCTCGCTACGTGATATGTCTAGCAATTTCCAAAAGCTAGAGCGCTTTGAAGGAGTGGATTTCCGACGTTGGCAAAGCAAGATGCATTTCTTGCTAACAACTCTCAATGTGGCATATGTGCTTAACATTGAGATTTCTCCCAAGGCGATGTTTATGCAAGTTTATGATGGAGATAATTATGTACTTTCTAAGAATCTTGTATCCGATTATCTCCTTAGCAAGTTTGGTTTTATGCAAGTTTATGATGGAGATAATTATGTACTTTCCAAGGGTGGGACTTTTGTAGGGAAGGGATATGTTTATGGGGAGATGTTTAAATTGAATGCGAAAAGTAATAAAGATGGCATGATTTCCGCTTATATGCATGTGCCTAGTTTGAATAAATCTTTTCTATGGCATGCTAGATTAGGACATGTGAACTTTTCAAAGTTGAAAGAAATGTCTAATCTTGATTTGATTCCTAAGTTGAATGATGACATAGAAAAGTGTAAGACACGCATGCTTAATAAAATCACTAAAAGTTCATTCTCCAGTATAAAAAGAACTTCTAAATTGTTTGATTTAATTCATAGTGATTTAGGAGATTTTCATAGTACACCTTCTATAGGTGGTAAGAAGTATTATGTGACCTTCATTGATGATTATTCTAGATATTGTCAAGTTTATCTTTTGAGTTATAAAGATGAAACACTTGAAAAGTTTAAAGTTTACAAAACTAGAAGTGAACTTCAATGTGAGACCTTGATTAAGATTTTAAGATCTGATAGGGGAGGGAAATTTTATGATCCAAAGTTTTTCCAAGAAACGGGGATTGTTCATGAAACAACCGCATCGTATACACTACAACAAAATGGGGTTGCAGAAAGGAAAAATAGAACTTTAAAAGAAATGGTGAATTCTATGTTGTTTAACTCCGGTTTAAGTAATGGATTTTGGGGTGAAGTCATACTAACGGCTTGTTATATTTTGAATAGAGTTCCATTTAAAGGGAATTCTAGTACCCCATATGAATTATGGAACAAAAGAAAGCCAAGTCTAAACTATTTTAAGATTTGGGGTTGTAGGGCCATTGTAAGGGTCCCGGAACCTAAGAAAAGAAAGTTAGGTGAAAGAGGAATTGAGTGCATCTTTATAGGCTATGCTCAAGATAGCAACGCTTATAGGTTTTTGGTGGTTGAACCAAATGAGTACATATCGGTGAACACCGTTATGTAATCAATAGATGCAATTTTTAATGAGACTAGGTTCTCTTCAATTCCTAGACCTAAAGATGTAACTCAAAATATTGTTCCTCTAATTGAGCCTCAAGATGAAAATCATGAGGGTATATCCATATAGGATGATCTTTTGAGTCATGATATTACTCATGATGAAGAAGATGAAAGTATTGAATTAAGGAGTAAAAGATCAAGGAAACCAAAAGACTTTGGTTCGGACTTCTATGTTTATTTGGTAGAAGGTTCAAGGGACTCAATTGAAAGTGAGACCCTATGTATGTACAACATAGATAAGGATCCTAAAACTTTTAAAGAAGCTATGCAATCTCATGATGCTTCTTTGTGGAAAGAAGCGGTACAAGATGAGATTGATTCTATAATGGAAAACAATGTTTAGATATTGGTTGACCTTCCTCCAGGAAGTAAACCAATTACCTCTAAGTGGATTTTTAAAAGGAAAAGGAAAGTAGATGGTATCGTTGAGAGATATAAAGCCTGGTTGGTTGTAAGGGGCTTTACTTAAAAGTATGGTATTGACTACTTTGATACATATGCACTGGTGGCTAGGATAGCTTCAATACGTGTATTATTGGCTTTAGCCACTATCCATAAGCTAGTTATCCATCAAATTGATGTCAAAACGACATTCTTAAATGGAGAACAAGAAGAGGAGGTGTATATGGAACAACCTGAAGGGTTTGTTGTTGAAGGTCAAGAGAAGAAAGTTTGTAAACTTATAAGGTTCTTATATGAACTTAAGCAAGCACCTAAGCAATGGCATCAAAAGTTTGATGAAGTAGTGCTTTCAAGTGGTTATAGGATCAATGAATCGGATAAGTGCATATACTCTAACTTTGAGAATGGGAAAGGGGTGATTATATGCCTATACGTTGATGACATGTTGATCTTTGGGACCAACATGGAATAAGTTAATAAGACCAAAGAATTTCTATCCTCAAAGTTTTCTATGAAGGACATGGGTGAAGCTGATGTAATTCTTGGTATTAAGATCAATAGAAATAATGATAGAATAAGTTTATCTCAAGAGCATTACATTGAGAAAGTATTGAACAAGTTTGGAGGTGATAAGCTATATCCAACGGTAACTCCTTATGATTCAAATAAGAAACTAGAGAAAAATTTGGGTTCTCCGGTTAATCAACTTAAATATGCTAAGTTGATTGGAAGTCTCATGTATGCTATGACAAGTACAAGGCCAGATATTGCTTATGCAATTGGCATGTTAAGTAGGTTTACAAGTAATCTGAGTAATATGCATTGGTTTGCAATTCGGAGAGTATTACGATATTTAGCTGGTGCTAAAGACTATCAACTCTCCTATAAGGGAGAACCTTCGGTATTAGAAGCATACTCGGATGCGAGTTGGATTAAAAAAGGAGATTTCTCTTCTACCGGTGGTTGGGTATTCCTATTAGGAGGAGGAGCGGTTTCTTGGGGATCCAAGAAACAAGCTAATATAGCAGATTCCACTATGTCTTCAGAATTAGTAGCATTATATGCTGCTTCTAAGGAAGCGGAATGATTAAGAAACTTATTATTGGAGATACCGGTTTGGTATAAGGCAATGGCTCCTATCTCAATTCATTGTGATAGCAAGTCTACTCTTGATGTTGTATATAGTCATGTCTAAAATGGCAAGTCAAGGCACATTAGTTTAAGACATGCTTATATACATCAACTTATAAGGGATGGAGTAGTGACTTTAAGATATGTCAAATCAAAAGAAAATATAGTCGATTCTCTAACCAAAGGATTGGCTAAAGATTTGATAATAAGTACTTCAAAAGGGATGGGTTATAGCTCAAAGAACTACTAATACAACAAAGACTCAACTTTACAAATTGGAATACCACCAATTTCTAAAGTTCAAATGAGTACGGAGTTGCTTAAATTAGTAGGAAGCATCAGTTTTATTCCAAGGTCAAGTGATGCTTAGAAATCTGTAATGATAAGAGGTTGAGTATTAGTATTCTTAATGTACTTTGTGGAAAGCCTAATTACAGGGGTGGTATAATTACAAAGTCTACCTATGTAAGTGTAATGTGTGGCCGCATAAAGGAACTGTGAGCTAAAGCTCCGAAACACTTATGAAGGATAAGGACACAAGGCTGGATAAAAGTGTCTAAGGTTTTACACTCAAAGATCTAAAGATGTATGTGTGTTATGAGTATAGTTTGTCAATATAAATCCAAAGTTCAAAGATATGTCTACTTTGTGATTTAGATTCGATTTTGGTTCATATACACTAAATGAAAAGTTCAAAGAGTAATCTAATTTTCATTAGGCATATGTCTTGTGGGTTCTCTAGTGATTACAAGTTAAGGTATATCTCAAATAACGGGGGTATAAGCTCCTTAAGTTAAGTTATTTCAAGAGTTTTACATACTCTTGAAATAGCGGAGGATTGTTTGAAATATTTCAAGAGTATAAGATAATTATATAGCCTAAAGAATTATATATATCAAGTATAAGGATCATATACAAGTGAAGCATCACGAATATGATCAACACAGGTGAAACTGGAATCAACACGGGTCGTGTTGGCTTCCAGAGAGCAAGGAAAACGTTCCTGGACTCAACACGAGTCGTGTTGGAACAACACGGGTCGTGTTGCACCCAACACGGACTGTGTTGATCCAACACGGACCGTGTTGGAACCCAGAACAGTTTTAAATGCTATAGATCGACGAATCAAGCAGCTACGCACGAAAGAAGTCCCATTAGTCAAAGTGCTGTGGGCAAATCAAGATACCTCGGAGGCCACTTGGGAAACCGAGGAGAGCATGGAAAGTTGACCTGTCTAGAGGTTCACCCAAAACTACAACAGGAGCTATGTAAAGAGAGTATTGAGCTAGTCAGGCAAGGGAAAGTGACAAAGAAGTTAGCTGCATTATCCCTACAACCGTCCATTATTGAGGAAATCAAGGCAGAACAGGTGAATGATCCTGAACTCAAGAGAATCATGGATAGTCTTGTCATAAAAGGGATGCCGGGATTCCTAATTCAAGATGATAGAACTTTAAGATTTCAGAATCGGGCTATATGATTTCGTGTAATTAGTGTTTGATATTGTAATTAAGCACGATTATGATGATATCCCAACAGTTATATGACTTGACTTGGTCAAGGTCATATTAAGGTCATGATCCTCCATTTAAGTGCTTTGATTATCCTTTGACTAGGGTATCCTAAGAGGGTGGAAGTCTCCTATAAATAGGAGACATTCCAAGCTATTTGAGACACGCCATTCTAAGCTAATCACATCTTCATTCTTGTCTAGACTGCAACTATACTTGAGTGAATCAAGTGAGAATCTATTTCTTGAGTGTTACAAGAGCTAATTTTGATCCCTTTGAACATTTACGGTATAGTAAATAGTTCTTAAGGAAAGTGAGTACTAGGCCACGATTCTTAGCGTTATCCAAGCGAGTTTTCATTGTTCTATATACCGTTTACTCCCTTTCCTCCAACAATTTATACACATACACACGTACTGTACTCAACGTCTCCCAGACATTTGGGTTGACATAAGAACTCTTAGTGGACCCAATGAGTAGGGATGGCAATTGGTTGGGTTCAGGGATGGGTGGTGTCTGCGTTCACTCATATTCATTTTCGAAATCACCACTCTTACCCTTAGACATATTTAAGGGTATGAAATATGAAAACTCATACTCGATCATACCAACCAAATATTGCGAATGTGATGGGTATTATATTATTTCATGTATAATTGAAGATTGTATTATAGAACCCATTTTATACCCGTAAGTGTAAGTGAATGGTTTATTTTTTAGGTGTTGTTGATGTTATTGGGTTATTGTCTTCACTGCGAGCTTCATCGTGGCGAGTAAAAACACAATTGAATATATAAATAATTGTTGTTCAAGATGATTCATTGTCCTCCAGTTCACCATCTTAAAGTTTAGACAGCCAATCATAAGCAATGTATTTAATTAATTAGATATATGTAATATGACAATGATAATATTAATATTAATATTAACAATATTCAAGTTTTTTTTTCTATTGTTGTCGTACTTTTGAGAGTACAGTTGTCGGTCTCAGGAAGTTGTGTTCCAAGCACTCAGAGCGGACTCAAGTGTTTCAAGTTAGGTAGATAAACCGGGTGATAGTGATTGTGGTGATCACTACAAACTACGAAAGCAATAAAAGATGTACAGGAAGCAAATCAAAATTCAACAATTAATCAATTTGAACGACCTAATCTACCAATTCTAAACAAGCAATTAAGAGTGATCGGTTGCACCATTAAAGCTCACCAAAGCCATCTCTCGAGGGTCAAGGGCTAGTCTAACTATTCTAACTATCTATTCTCACGGAGTTAGTCTAATTAAAACTACAAGAATAACAACCCCAGACCTAGTTAGAATTCGACTATTCTCATGTCAAAAACCCTAACTATTTTCTCTACCACACAAGCAAATTAATCTTACCTCTCGGCATACATCAATTGCCAAAAGAAATATAGATGAACACTCTCTCGAGCATTTCATCGAACACGTGGTGGGCATGAGAAAACCTCTAACTACAAGCATGAATTTAGATAGATTAGAACTAAAACAAGATTAATTCATTGTCAAACACATCAATCACAACCCAAACAACACAAGACTAACAAGAAATTAACATAGGAGAAAATATAGAGAAAGGGATAGAAGAACATAGTCTTGAATTGAAAGCTAAATTCAATCTCCTTCTTGAATTCATAATCTAACGTAAATTCTTCAATGGAAATCTAAACCTAGAACTAGGGCTTAGGGAGAAACCTCCCTTCAAGCCTAGAGAGAAACTAGAAAACTGAAAAACAACGTAGAATGAAAATTGTCCTTCTAATTTATAAAACTGCTAAAAATAAAAGACTACAATCTGGCACACCCAGGTGTGCTGAATTGGAAATCCCAATTCCGCTTCTAATTTCCTGACTCAACTGCGGTGGCTAACTTTGCTCCTTAATTTCAATCTTTTCTCCTCCTTTGCCATCATCATTTGCACTCGAATCGCCTAAATATAAGACAATTAAATAAATTACTCTTAATTAGCAAAGATGGCAAGAATCACTATTAAACTTATACTACATAACTTAGATAAGTTCAATAAGATAATAAAGACTGAGGTAAAAAATTGTAAAATGAGGCTCAACAAATCCCCCATGCTTAACCCTTGTTTGTCCCCAAGCAAAACTAATCATAAAGTACCGAGAAGAAATAGAAAACCTCAAGAGGAGCCTCCCCCCCTTTTTGACAACGGACAAAATCTAGTAGTCAAGAGCAAAGGTATACAACAGGTCGCTTGGCAAAGCCCAAATTCAGATCAAAATAAAGTTGCAATTCATTCCAAAGATCACAAAGTCAAATGGCAAGGCATTCACTCAATCTTGTCCCCTCATGCAATTCAAGTTCATTCAAGTGATTCGCGAACTAGATGAGATTGGTAAGACCTAGCTCTAGGGTATGTGGAAACACTCCCCTCTTGTGTTTGAAGAAATTATACGGTTTCACTCAAAACTCTCCTAATGCGTGTGCACTACCATAAACTTGGCAAAGATCTCATTCTCCACCACTAGAGACAGCAAACAAGAATCACAATCATGAGGACTTTCATAAGGTTGTAACGGGACTAGGTTAGGGAACGGAGGGGAAGAATAATTTGGGAAATGTGGAGTTAATAACCAAGATTGAACAACACTTCCAACTCACATCAAGAATCAACATAACCCACCAATCCACCATAGAAAAAACATATACAACCTACAAATGGCCTAAACCAAGGGGGAAAGACATTGAGAACTACCCGCCACACACTTTATTTAGAACTACTAATTAGCTAAACTTTCTTTCTTTTTTTCTCTTTCTTTTGTTTTTTTTTATTTTTTTGTTTTGTTTTCTTTTTATGTTTCTCTTTTTTTTCTTTTTTTTTCTTTTATTTTTACACCTTACAAAGCATGGCGAGTGACATGAGTTAAAAGACAATTGTTGAATCACCCCTAGGAAGATTGCATCAAGCCCAATCGATTTTCAAGGGAGGTTCTAACATAATTCGCGTTAAGAAGCTGTTCCCTTCACAATTCACCAAAAACCAACCATCAAACCAATATATCAAAGCCATAAGATACTCTCACCCCACAAAGTGTTGTTCATATGCTTGGCAAAAGGGATAAGAAAAAGATTGAACGGCCAAGGCTAGAAATAGGTGAAGCATAATGCAGGTTAGGGCATAACATAGGCTAATAAAAAGGGATAGAAGGTTGGGTGGCTATTTAGCTTAGTGGCTACCAAAATGGGCCTCAATCATGTTGATCATCAAGCAAGTGTCAAGTGTGGCCTCAAAGAGAAAACAAGCCAAGTTCTAGAGTTTACACACATAGGAGAGTTATACACACAAGAAACGTGAGACTATAAAAATGATAGTCTATTAGGCTCAAAAAGACCACACAGGTTCATTCCTACCACAATCACTGCAACTAGTTCCTTTTATGTACCAAACACAAGAATTCACCATCAGACACAAGGGACTTTCAAAAATAAATGAGTCACACACAAGACAATGATCTCCTCAAAACAAACCTACAACTAGTTTCTCACATCATCCAAGCCAAACCAAACTTCCCATTATACACAATTACGCTAAACCAACCAAGAAATCACCCCTTGAACATTAGTAGGGGTTTTCGAAACCAACAACCAAGCCAAGAAACCAAGAATTTTCCACTTTTTTATTGAAAGCAATAAAACTAAGCTAACTAAGAAAAACATTAAACTACTAAAAGCATTAAAATGAAAGATTAATGTGAAAACGGAAATGAATACATACCATGAAAGCTTAAGAATATCCCGTTATCACCGCGTCTTCGCTTCTTGCAATGCAAACTAAATGCAATTCTAACCTTAATGCACTATCATGCTAGCAAATTTTAAAAACATCCTAAACTAACTAAGAATGCAATGTATGATATAATGATGTTTGAAAAATGAACCTAAAGTAATGCAAACTTCTTTATTGAAAACAATATTAAACTAAATGAACACCACCATGCCAATTGATTCACCTCACTATATGCATCAAGTAATTGACCAAATCAAGCACCATGTCAATTAAATCACACCTTACAACAAACTTGAAACTCCCCCCCCCCCCCCGTGCTTACGGTTTTCATTGTCCCCAATGAATGGTGTTTTTCGTATGAATTGAACGCAAGGGACCAAGAAAAATTAGCTCAGCCAAAAGTAACATCAGTTGCAATGATTCTGCCCAGCAAGAAGAGGACCAGCACAAAGAACCCGAAAATGTAGCAGAACACCACCCCCACTTTTACCACCCACAATGACAAGCAAAACATTACCCATGTTTGAGCACAATAAGCAAGATAGTCATCTGATCTATTCAAATAAGCACAAAACAGTTCTTGCTCACATTGAGGGAAGTGGGGAAGATTCATTTTTATTGGATTTTTCAATTTTTTTTATTTTTTTTGGATTTTATAGACCTAACAAGAATCCTCAAGCAACCTCGAAGCCTAGGAAGCAACAACTCCCCGGCATCGGCGCCAATTTTGTTGTCGAACTTTTGGGAGTACGGTTGTCGGTCTCAGGGAGTTGTGTTCCAAGCACTCAGAGCGGAATCAAATGTTTCAAGTTAGGTAGATAAGTCGGGTGATAGTGATTGTGGTGATCACTAAAAACTATGAAAGCAATAAAGAATGTACATGAAGCAAATCAGAATTCAACAATTAATCAATTTGAACGACCTAATCTACCAATTCTAAACAAGCAATTAAGAGTGATCGGTTGCACCATTAAAGATCACCAAAACCCTCTCTCGAGGGTCAAGGGCTAGTCTAACTATTCTAACTACCTATTCTCATGGAGTTAGTCTAATTAAACTACAAGAATAGCAACCCTAGACCTAGTTAGAATTCGACTATTCTCATGTCAAAAACCCTAACTATTTTCTCTACAACACAAGAAAATTAATCTCACCTCTCGGCATACATCAATTGCCAAAAGAAATATAGATGAACACTCTCTCGAGAATTTCATCGAACACGTGGTGGGCATGAGAAAACCTCTAACTTATAAGACAATTAAATAAATAAATTACTCTTAATTAGCAAAGATGGCAAGAATCACTATTAAACTTATACTACATAACTTAGATAAGTTCAATAAGATAATAAAGACCGAGGTAAAAAGGTGGTAAAACCGAGGCTCAACATCTACTCAGGTTAGGTACTGGTCGGGTGTAGACCAATACTCATTCTCAATCCTTGTCTGTTTTAACATCACCTTACCTAAAAATGTTTTTTTACAAAAATCCATTATCCATATCCATTTTTTGGGTCAGATTTAAGCGTGTGAATTCTTATTCAGTTTTTAGTGTCACCGCTACCAATGAGTCTTTTATTCACCGTCTTTTCCTTCCCACCAGAAATTGGCAAGTAAGCAGTCAATTTCTGAGTAACTTACTGTAGCACCTTAAAGTAGCTCATAAGATAACTTGGGATGGCTTACACTACCACTTTGATTTAGACCTCTTTCCTGACCTTTAAAAGAAGCTTCTCCTTCCACCCTTAAGTTTCTTCCACAATCTATATTTTACTATGGCAATGATGTCCATCAATCTTCCAACAATGGTTGGTGATCCCAAGAATTTAGCTAGTGTTGTAACCTAAACCATTTTCCAACAAGTTGGCCAACTTCTTACTTCTAATAGCTGGAACTCTTTTACTCAAGGAAGTACACTTCAAACTTCTCAGTGTTGATTTTTTCCTGGATCCCAAGTATTAATTTGGTGCTGCAACCTGAGCAATTCCCAACTAGTTGGCTAATTTCTGCCTTCTAGTATAGGGATGACAATTGGGCAGGGAATTCCTGTCCCCGCTTTGGGTGAAAATTAAGGATGGCAGTGGGTCATGGACCTACCCCAGACCCGCTCGGACCCGCCCTATTTAGGCAGGTCTGGGTCAAAAAAATTGGACCCATTAATCTAGTAAAAAAAATACATAAAAGTTCATTAATCTAGTAAAAAAATACATAAAAGTGTTGGACCCAATAAGGACCCGCTATGGACCCGTGGACCCACGGACCCTTCGAGTCTGAGTCTGGGTCCAAGTTTTTGGGATCCACGGGGTCTAGGGACGGGTCTAGGTCCAAAAAAATTTGGCGGGTCTGGGTCCGGGGACCCGCCTCAGACCCTGGCCATTGTCATCCCTAGTGAAAATGTTCGCACCCGATAGGAACAGGGACGAATATTAAACACCCACGTGGAGATGGGGCGGGAATGGGGCAACATTTTCCACGTCCTTTTCCCCGCGCCGTCGGGAAAAATAACCCACTCCCATACCCGCATACCCATCCCCATACCCATATAATTATTATTTTCATATTCATATATAATTTGTTGTATTTAATGACAAAGTATGCAAAAATGGTGCTAATATGTTTATTCCATGGACTTGGCTCAAAATAATCCGAAGTCGGAGGTCATTGGCTGAAAATAATTCAAACTCACTTTTTGGCTGACAATAGTCCAAACTTGTAACCAATTTACTAGGACTAAACCGAAATTTATTTCCGGCGTCGGAATGTTGACTGGGCAGCCTGAGCACATGTTTCTTTAGTTGATTTTGGTTTTGAATTTTTTTTAAAGCTTACTTAGACTCCAAGTCACTTAAACTTATAATGACGTGACAATGGATTAAAAATAAAACCACTCGGACTCAACTTTTATTATGTTAAAGTGTTTTTATTTTTAATTCATTGTCACGTCATTATAAGTTTAAGTAAGTTGGGGTCTAAGTAAGTTATAAAAAAATTCAAAACCAAAATCAATTAAAGAAACACGTGCTCAGGATGCCCAGTCAGCATTCCGACGCCGGAAATAAATTTCTGTTTAGTGCGAGTAAATAGGTTACAAATTTGATTATTTTCAGCCAAAAAGTGAGTTTGGATTATTTTCAGCCAATAACCTCCGACTTTGGCTTGTTTTTAGCCAAAAACCCTAATTTAAATCCACGTTGGATACCTGTTGGGAGTGGGGAACCCGCGGGGATGGGGACGGGACCAATTTCCCCGCCCGCAGTGAGGATGGGGACGGGGATGGGAACGGGGGATGGGGTGCGGGCCGGGTGGGCATGGGGAGTATATCCCCGTCCCCGACCTGCCTTGTTGCCATCCCTATTGTAGTAGATGAAACTCCTTTACTAAAGGACACTTCATACTCCTCGGTGTTAATTTTTTCCTAGATGATTCTTGATACACATTGATGAGGTCAACTACTTTCAAGCATTCCTACTTGGTGGCACTTACAAAAATCAAGTTGCCATTTACAAAGAATAGACGTATCGCACCTTCCTTCACTTGCTTCCTCAGAAAAACCTGATAAAGCTCCGGCTACCAACATGAACAGATAAAGTGAGATAAGGTCTCTTGGAGGGATTGAATAAAACTGTAAGTTATCCATTCACAAGCTCAACATAAGTAATGGAGGACACATACATCGCCATCCATCTACTCCTAGTTTGATCAAACCCCAATTTGCTTAGCAATTTGTCCAAAAAAACTCCATTCCACCTTGTCAGAAGTTGTTTGCATGTCCAGTTTAATAATCACTGTACCTCTATAGGAGTTGGATCTAGCCTCCATTAGGTGGTATGTTCTAAAGGCTACAAGGACATTATATGCTATAGACCGTTTTGGAATAAAAGCACTTCGATTCTGAAAAACCATTGAATGATGGATAGACTTTAGTTGATTAGCCTATGTTTTAGGCATAATTTTATAAATGACGTTGTTAGAGAAAATAGTAAGGTAACAGCGGAAGCGAAATAATAAATTGAGATGACGGAAATTACAACAAAATTCAGGAACAAAAAATAAGCGATAAGACAACACCAGGTTTACGTGGGAAACCGAAGAACTCGGAGAAAAACCCACGGACGGCGACAGCCAGAAAAACGATTCACTATGAAAAAGGAGGAGTACAACTCGATCACTATCACAGGGTGTGATGCGATCAACAACAAAGGAGATTACAACACAAATCTCTCTCACTCTCAACTCACAATCTTTCTCTCTCAGGATACACTTGGAAAAGTATTGGTGAGACCCTTTTCTCTCTCAATATTTTCTCCCTCTCTGTCACTCAGTCGTAAAATAAAGTGAAGAAAATTGAACCCTATTTATAGGGTGGCTAGGAGAAGAAATAGAGTCAGATTAAAACTCAAACAACAAGTAGTATCTGACTTGAACAGGGAATTAGAATTAGATTAAAACTGTATCTTCTGCCGATTCTTCTCTCGTTTTGGACCCCACCGAGGATCCAATGGGCCACAAAACCCAACAAACTCCACCTTGGACCATGATCCGAGTCATCAGTCCAAATAAACATATTAACTGTCGCCATCAACACGCCCTTCCATAGGGCGTAGCCCCGTAGGACTCTCAAGCAGTAAACATCATATACCGCTGCCTGGATGCCTGTTTGAGACCACCCGTGCTGTCGAACTCATCAAGGTTTGAGACTGCCTCTGCAGTTCTCGTCACTGTAGACCCCTGTAGGGTGTATAGGTTGCGCTTCTTGGCTCTCTTCATCCGAACCATAGAATCCCTGCACATTTTTAGGACACCATCTTCTGTTTTATACCTGCAACCGTTAACCTCAACACAGTTTGTGGTACCAATTTTGGTGCGGTTATCCCTACTACCCTGCTTCTGGTCTCTCATCTTTCTCCAACAGTCACTCTCTACACGACCCTTCTTGTGCACCCATTCTTCAGTATACCATGTCGGTCTCCTGATCTCCCTCGTGGGACGATCTCTTGCAATGCTCGGTTCTTCCTCCTCCTGAGGAACATCAGTCTCGATCTCAGGCTCATCAACTGGTTTGTTTGAGCATCGGCAATGACTTGCTCATCAGAGGTTCGATGGCTCCGCCAGAGCCTCAACACCTTCAACTCTGCTGCGCGTCCCATCGCTCATTGTTTCATTAGTCTTCGTGTAGGGATACTCAATCACATCTTGTATTCCGTGCTGAATCAGGACCACCTTCACTATAGTCTCCTTGTTCCATCGAATTTTGGAATCTCGCACTTCATGATTGAAGCCATCTCCACCTTGCTCTGATACCACTTGTTAGAGAAAATAGCAAAGTAACAGTGGAAGCGAAATAATAAATTGAGATTATGAAAATTACGATAAAATTCAGGAACGAAAAATAAGCGATAAGACAACACCAGCTTTACGTGGGAAACCGAAGAACTCGGAGAAAAACCCACAGACGACGACAGCCAGAAAAATGATCAACTATGAGAAAGGAGGAGTACAGCTCAAAAACCCAACAGATGTTACACGAACTAATGGGTCCGAAGTCTTTGACATTATTTCATATTTCAAGTTTTTCTAATGACGGTAATGTTTGTAAAATTAAAGGAGTTCATAGAAATGTTTTCCCCAGTGATGCTCAACCCAAAGAAATATTACCCACACCGACTATATGTCAGAATTTTTGAAAGAAAAAGCATGGAGATTATTAGGGGTGAGCGGTTCCAGATCCGGAACCTGGAACCTGACTAGAACCGATCAAATATGTAGGGTCCGGAACCTGAACTAGTTAAACGGGTAAGGGTAAAGTTTCTAAAATTTTGGAACCTGTAAAATGGGAACGGTAAGGTTCCTAAACTACTACCCTAAACCGGAACCTGAAACTTGTCAATTAGGGTTAGGTTTCGGGTATTGTCACTGAATTTGAAAATTCCAAGGAATTTTAAGCTTGTTATATGACTTAGTTATTTTTCGTGAAGTTGTAATTTATGTTGAGACTTAATATTTATCAAGTCTATTTGTAATTTTGTATCGTATGTTTCCGTAAAACCAACTTGTAAGACTATTTTAAATATTTGGTTTGTTTGTACTTTAGAGCAATGTGGGATTGGCATATGGTAGTCAATGTATAAATGTTATGGATGAAATAATGACACGTTAGACTTTATTATTCTTTTAAAAAAAATGTTTGACTTTAGCACAACATGCTTTTAAAAATAATTAAAAAAACATGTCAAAAAATATATTTAGTGTATAGTAGATGGGTACCCGGAACCGGAACCACGGGTATGGGTAAGTTTCTTAAAATTTAGGAATCAATTTAAACGGGTAAGGCTAAGGTTCTTAAAATTTAGGAACCGATCAAATGGGTAAGGGTAAGGTTCCTAATTTTAGGTGAGGGTACCTGGAACCGCTCACCTCCGGAGATTACTGTCATGCCTTGCTGGGGTGCATATGTATTAATGTATAGATCTCATACACCATTACATGTTTGGTAAGCGCAACATTTTTTTCTAGGCTAATCAGGATAGCAGCGTCAATATCATATTTTATGCCACTTTGAAATAGATTCAAATAAGTCAACTGCTTCTCCTGATCTTGAGGATTCTGCTATGGTAGTTTCAAAGGTTGGGGCTAGGAGTACGAGGAGAGGTAAGGTCGTGTTGAAATCTAAATGGAGGTTGGTTTTGGAAGCTTCCCGGAAGAATAAGTCAACTGTTTTTGAACCGCCGAGGAAGTTGATGGATCCAATTGAAGCAGTACTTGTTCGAAAGAAGACTTTGGTGAAAAAGGCATGTGGGTTAAAGGTTTTACCAACAAAGAAGAAGTGATTTGCTCTTTGGATGATTTCTTTTTGTTGGTAGTCGTTTGAAGCTGCCTTTGTTTGGTTTGCTTGTCTGTATCTTCTAGCTGTTGTTGTTTATTTTTTGTTTTGTCTCTGCTGTTTCTGTTGCTTTGCGGATGCGTTGTAGCATCCTTGATGCTTTTTACCTTTTTGGCTTTCATCTATAAAAAAAAATAGATTCAAATAATACTCGTTGATCATCTTCTCAATTTGCTCGTTATCCTTGACTTAGCTAGTGACCATTATCATTGTGTAGTCCCAAAATTCTATTTCTCAGTCTCCAATGCGATGCCTTACGGTGAAAAAACGTACTAGTAATATTCTTGCCTCCATTTTTGAGCTTTTTCGTTCTCACCTAACAAACTGAAATATGGAGTACTTCTTTTTTGCATATCCAAAATTATTATTATTATTATTATAATTATTATTGCTATTATCATCATCATCATTATTATTATTATTACATTTGTGTGTGTGTATATATAATAGATGGATAAAAATGAAGAAAGAAGTCACAAAAATTAAGTAATTAGGCCCCTTTCTTTTATATCGCTGGTTGGTTGTAGTTCCCCATTGCAGCACAATTTTCCATATTCCATCACAATCAACCACAATCTACCTTTTCAATTTAATTTATCATTTTATTAAAAGTTAAACTTTTCCCAATTCATCACAATCCACCATATTTCTTCCCCACTGCACCGCACCGCAACCAACCACAACCAGACGTATAAAAGAACGGGCCTAATCAAGGGAGTATGAAATTTGATTACATATTCAACCAAATGGTTATGATCACAACATAGCTTGGAAATGCTAAAACTTCCATGTGCTTTTCTTGGAAGTCAGAGTTAGATAATCCGAAAATAATAAAGTTATCCCTGAATCATGGATTCATAGTTTAGTAGTAGTACAGAATAAATTACTGCACTTGGATGTCATTACCCCATTAAAGTAATTTTAATATCTCAATAAACCAACATTAATTAATCATGTATTAGTAATTATTATCATGTGGTACTACGTAGTACTTGATTAATTAATTAGTATGGATGAGCTGGCTAATTAGGACCCTAACCTCGTATGGTGTATTAACCTCATTTTAAACCTAAATATCGTGTGCACCTAAATAAGTTGAACAACAGCATGAGCAACAAATATCTGATAGTTCTGAGACTGATTACTGATCAATTTGCTTGTTGGAAATTCGGCGGCTAGTGTGTTAGGATTAATTGCTAGACTACCCTCTGTTTTTATAGTTATTGCAACAGTGACAAGATGGGATAGCAATTTGAAGGATAAATCTTAATTGCTATTTTTTTTTTGTTGGTGTTTTTGTTTAGATTTGGTATCCCTTGTCTTTTTGATGCCTTGTTATTTGTATGCAACTTTTGTTGTAAAATCTTTCACCATTTTGAACTTCGAATAATCGAAAAAAAAAGTAGTTGTTAGCCACCTTTTAAAAACTTCGATAAATAATATACCAAAATATATAATATAATGATCTATAGGTTATATGAAACTATCACATTAGATATGTTGGATATGATATAGATTCCAATGACTATCATACTTTGGATATCGCTAAGAGATTTGGACGAACTCACTTTCCTTAAGAACTATTTATTATACCGTAAATGTTTAAAGAAATAAAAATTAGCACTTAACACACTATAAACTTGCTTCTCACTTGACAAACTCAAGTATAGCTATAGTCTAGGCAAGAATGATAGTATGTGACTAGAAGATGACATGCTCAAATGTCTAGAGAAAGACTTCTATTTATTCTGGTGTTAATGCAAAAGGACTTAAGTAAGGTCTTTTAATGAGTATATTGACCTTGACTAAGTCAATTGACCACATGTATAATTGTTAGGGTCTTTATTTTCTGGTGTTAATGCGAAATTACACCATAACAATTCGGATTATATAGCTACTGAAGCATCAAAAGGTAGCTGGGCTTAACACATATTGTGGCAAGGTCACCACAGTCCGTGGTGAAGCACCGCGGTTCGTGGTGCCTACACCACAACTCGTGATGAGCCCAGCAAACTTTATCTTGCTCTTTGGTTGCCGACACGACCCGTGCTAGCCTTAACTTAATCCATGTTGATGATATTGTTTAACCTATATATGATCCTTACACTCATGCCACATGACTTCTCATGTTATATAATCCACGTATACTCTTGAAATAATCTCAATAAGGGAATGGATCCGGTAGGAATAAAGACATGGTAGGAAGGTAGGAATAAGCAATTTAGATCGAGCATACAAATATGATGATTGATAATAAAATAAAACCACCTTCCTTCCCCATAAATCAGTTAATGGTTTTCGAAAAATAATAATATAAGTTAGGTAAATATAATTAGGGCTGTTCAAAAAATCCGGAACCGGCACACCGAACCGGAAACTGGGGAAAAAAATGGAAACGGGAAACACCGAACCGCTTTAAATATCCGGTGCACCGTACCGGAAAAACCGGATACTAAAGGGGGCGGTTCTGGTTCAGGATATTCACACCGGCGGGGAACCGTCACCAAACCGTTAATATATATATATATATATATGAAAAGGGCAGCTCGGTGCACAAAGCGTCTCCATGTGAAGTCCGAGGAAGGTCCCAGTAAAGGTGTAATGTCTGTGACATTACCTTGCATTTCAAGAGTATATATATATATATATATATATATATATATATATATATATATATATATATATATATATATATATAATTTGGTTTTAAAAAAATTTACCCAGAAATTTTATAATATAAAACACTGAAACAATGTAATAAACTTGTTAAAAAATAGAGAAATTATATATGGGCCTAGGGCAGTAGGGCATTGGTTTGGGATCTCTCTGCCTCTTCTGGACGAATTGGAAAAGCAGTGGGAGCTTGGGAGGGAAATTAGGGAACTAGGTTAGGTTTCTTTCATTCTCATTCATTTTCCAGTTTCCACGCTGAGTTTTTCTTTCTCGCAAACCCAGCGGCAGTAGCACCAGCAGTACTCATATTGTTAGGTTTTAGGTTATCTATTTCCTAAACAGATACAGATTAATTGGTGGAAAATTATAACAGTTATAAACAATTAATCAATAACAACTGCAGAGGCTTTAGTAATTATACCTGATCGCTAATTCCTGCTGAAGAAGAGGTTGACCTTCCAGATTCCAATGCTGAAACTCTCTATTGAAAAGTCCACGCAGCACTCCGGGAACCCGATTGCTAGATCGACCCGATCGAGACGAATCTCAATCTAAGATGTATGTGAGATTGTTTCGGGAAACAGAGAATGTTTCCTGAAACTAAAACTGCAAACTAAAAGCGAGAGGAACTCAAGAAATCACCCTAGTATCTCTCTAAGAGTCTTAGACAGTTGGTCTTTTTAATAATCTCTCTCAGAGACCTCTTTATATAGTGTTTAGAAAACCTAGGGAAAGGGTTCAAAAACCCTAAAGGGCCGAATTAAAACAACGGCGCCTTTCTGGGCCCAACACGGTCCGTGTTGGACTCCAGAAGGTTCAATTATTCGGCCCATGGACACCACGGACCGTGGTGTCTCAACACGGACCGTGTTGGGTCAACACGACCCGTGTTGGGTCAACACGACCCGTGTTGAACCCAATTCGTTCCGTGTTGGGCTGATTTCTCACAGAAATCAATTTCCAACTTTTCTAAACGTGATACAATATCATTAAGGTTACATACATTGTTTCAGGGCACTGACTTGTGTGACCCAGTAGGACCAAATAATATAGTTGTAATTAAACATATTTAATTACTAATTATAGAGGTCTCTAGCAAGACATATAATTACTATATTACTTTGGTTTAATCTCCGTGTATATCGAACATTGTCGGGACATTCCCAACAATCTCCCACTTGTCCCACAAGTGTTCGATTCCTTGAATTCCCTTGTCACTTACTGTCTCTAGTTCGGATAAGGTAAGCTAAAGTCATCCTTATGTAAGACCCGAACGTCCCTCGATCTCCGAGTTTAGACTTTGAAAAACAGGCGATCAACTATTGATTCAACTGAGCTCGGCCAAGCATTTTCAGTCCAATCTCACCGAGTGGCCAACGAGACAACTGTTCCTAATAGGGAGGACAATGTCATCTTGTTCATACACACATTCTCACATGATCCAATTGTAACCCAGACACCGCCTTTATAGTCTACTGTTACGAAAGGCGTTTGACGCGCTCCAAAGTCACAACAGACCATGTAGTCTATGTACTGAACTCAGGATTTAGGAATTTTGAGTAGTGAGAGCTCCTATGACAATTCCCAACTTAAAGAGCTCCCACTGCGGGTCAGTTTGGTAGTTGTTCTCAACAATACCCATGTGATTGATTTATGATGTCATCACATCACTATGATCACGAAACTTAATCATCACCTCAATCCTACATGCTAATTGTGTTGATATTATCACTGTTCCTACGTGATAATACAATTAGGAACCAGGTCGACGTCGACCAAGACTAGCGTTATCAAGTTCACTAATGGGGTTTCAGAAATCGGACCTCATCCAATTTCCCATTTTGAATGCGCTAACATTTTTGGACATTTGCATAATTCTAAACCACAATTGGTGTAAATTATGGAATCTTATTCTTAATGATGAATCAACAAGGTCATAATTCATGAACAATTCATGTAATTTGACTTGTTAATATTCTGGAATGTGTTTAATACCTATTGCTTATGCATGACTATCATGCTATAACTACAACAGGGGTTTAGTATATAATACTTGCAATGAACCTCGCACATATATCATTTCACTAATGACCTTTCATATAGGAAAATATTTTCGGAACACATGTTTGGATTCATAGTGAGCTTCAGTTCTTTTATTTGAGTGATGGCTCCTATAATCAAGGCTCCATTTCTCTCGCAAGGCTAGAAACATCACTCAGTTCTAAAAACGAACTTCACAATCCTAACAGTTTCTGCCACAACTTATAAAGTCGTGCCATACTTGTCTTATTTGTAGAATTAACTGCATGTCATGTTAGTAACTTCTTCCAGTTCACCTCAATACCACTCAAAACAGATCGTATATTTTTCTTTGACCTTTCAGATAATCATATTTCTCTGCATGAGTGTAGCATCAATGCAACTCTTCACACTTAGCTTTTATCAGCCACTTTAGACTTAGAACACATCCTTAGTTTTTCTTATACATATACAATGTATATGTTATGTTGGATTTTGAACATCTCATGGCATACATTAATCTCACGCCTGAAGCATGAGTTATATGTCTCATCCTTCTTAGAAATTCTGATTGTTTTGAGACAATCAAATTCCATAAGGATATGCCATGATTTATGGAAATTAATCAATTCTCGAAGTGAGTTGAACTATTCAACACCTAGTTAACTTTGATTCAAATAATCAAAATCTTTAATCTATCATTATAGATCTTGTCTCTAAGAAAATTCTTAGCCCCACCAATTCTTCACTTTGAAAATTATTTCCAAGTCAACCTCAGCAGAAGCAACATTGGAATATTCTTCTCAGTAGGCAGTATGTCAATCACATATAATATCAGAAAACGCATTGCTCCCACTGAACTTCTTGTAAACACAATATTATCTTTGGCACTTCCCAGTATGTCAAACCTTTTTGATATCCTGGTCAAGATGGTCAATGATTCCAACTCCTAGAAGCTTTTTTTAAGACCACAAATGGTCTCTTGAAGTTTACAAGTATTCCAACAAAAGACCACTCAATTGTGTCAAGTACACACATTTCTTCAAAATCTAATTTTGAAGTCAGTCTTGATGTCTATCTTAATGAACCCATGTTTTGCCTTAAAACCCTCCGATGCCTGATGGCTCACACCTTCAGAAAATCAACCGAGTTCTAAACTTGGTTGTATACATGGATTCTATTTTAGACCTTATGGAATCTTGACTTGCTAAAGCTTCTTTGTTGTAGGTAGAGTCATTACTTTCTAAAAGTAACATCTCACGCTCATCCATAGAAGATCGATATCTCTGTGGTTGACGGAGTTGTTTACCTGACCTTGCTTGGAGTAATGTTCATGACACCTCCTCCTCAACGTTTTGAGGAAATTCAACTGCCTCAACCTTGTTCTTAATTTCCCGACCAATAGGAAAATTTTGAACTAGGATCAAGTAGTGGAATTTCAGGTGATGATTATAGTGTTTTGTGTCTCTCGAACTTCGGTAAGTTCAAAACCTCTCCCACTCTTTCTTTTAGAGAATAACATATTCTCTAAGAATTAAGTATTTTGAGACACAAACACTTTCCTCTACAACAGTTTGTAGAAGTGATACTCCTTTCTTTCAGAAAGTGGTTCAAGAACCTCTTTTCTCTAGTGCTTCAGATAATCTTTATTCAGTAATTAGAGTTATGGTTAACTACGTGTATCCCCAAAAGGTAATCGACAATGTTGACCCAACCATCATTGATCGCACCATATCTAATAAGGTGTGATTCCTGCTCTTAGATACGTCATTGAGATGTCGTATTCTTAGAGGAGAGAGTCATGAAATAATTCCATATTTTCCGGAATGGTCAATGAATTCTTTGGCTCAAATACTCACCTCCTCAACCTAATTGAAGGGTTTTGATTTTCTTGCCAAGTTGGTTTTGTACTTCACTTTGAAACTCTTTGAACATTTTCAAAGGATTTGGACTTGTGGCGTATTAAGTAGATATACCCATATCTACTAAAAAATCGTCACTGAAAGTGATGAAATAGTACAGTAAACCTTCTTCTAGCACTAGTGCTCATAGGCCCACATACATCAGTATGTATGCATTCTAATAAGTCATTAGCTTGTTCACCAATTCCAATAAAAGGTGATTTTAGTCATCTTACTCATCAGACATGCTTTGCAAACATTGAACTTTTCAAAGTTTAGGTTTTCCAAAATCTTGCACTATGCAGTTTCTGAATTGTAATAACCCACCCCAAAATCATGTTTAATTATCTATTAATCACTGTAATTATTCAAATCGCGTTATAAATTTTTCGCGTTTACCTTTATTTACCGATTTATTTATTTATTGATATCGGTTTCAAGTCTCGCGCAGGAGATGGCTAAGGTGCCGAACTATCGGCTTAAAAGTTTACTTTATACATTTATTCAATGAGTTAAAGTATTTCAGGTTATATGTTTTACGTTATAAATTTATTTACCGAGAAACGGTTAATATTTATCCGCCCCGATTTCTATATATAGTTTACCATTCCAATTTTAATTTATTTAATTTCATTCCCTTTTTATTGTTTCAAGTGGTAATTTTACTCATTTTATCCTATTTTAATCCAAGTCCTAATTTATTTTACCCAAAGTGTTACCAATTAATTTTCTTGAGTACAAATTAATTATTTTTAGTCTAGTACATTTACAATTACTTTATTTTAATTAAAGTTTCAGGTTTTAATTAGGCTCTAATTGTCCTAAGTTTAATTTAGTTAATATATATTAGTAGTAAGGGGGGGAAGAGTCTTTTATTTCATTCTTCCAATTTTCAAACATTGCTCCACACTCCCTCACTTCTCCCTTCCCCTAGCTGCTGCCGCCAGCCCTTTCCCCTCTGCCTTGATTCCACCGCGCCGGTCACCACCGCCGGAAAAAGGTGGCCGGCCCTCCATCTTCCCTCTTGTGTTTTCATCCAATTTCAACTCCAAGGGTAATCTCTCAAACCCCAATTTCAATTTCTTTAAACCCTAATCTGAAAATACATGTTGTATATATGTTTCTTTTATAAATTCTGTCTCTTTTACTCTCTAAATTCATGAATTCAAGTGTATAATTGTATTGGTTAAGTTAGGGTTTGAGTTTGAGTTTGGAGTATGTGCATGTGTATTTGGATGAGTTCTTGAGGTTTTCTTGTTAAATTCTTGATGGATGTTGTTATAATCTTGATGCATGTGAATTTCTTGATAAGTTTCTGAGTATTAAGGGCTGGTTATATATGTTAAGATTATTAGTTAAGTGTTGTCATGTTTAATTTGGGTGAATTGGTGAGATTTTGGTGCAAGAGTTCAAGAACAAGTCCTTTATGTTGAGTTTATGTTTAATCCATGGTTGCATGTGGGATTTAAGCTCTTTGATGAGTTAACTTTCAAGGTTTAATTCTGGAAATATAGTGGATTATAGCCAAAGTGAAGTTTGGTTGAGAATTAGTATGAATTAAGGGCTAAAAATATCATTAGAGCTGAAATTAAGAACAAATTAGGCTCTGTTTCAATTCTGGAAATTTACAGTATTATAAAAGTGGGATTTTTGCCCAGATTTTTACTCCATTTGATAGCTTAAGGTGTTAGCAAACCATAGGCTTTGGAATTTCTAATTTCCGACATGTATAGCCCGAGTTATGACCGAAACCGTGAAGGTACAATTTTGTACGAATTTTTGAGTCAGTGTTTTGAGGGCTGTTTTTCGTCAGTGTTTTGAGGGCTGTTTTTCGTCCCTTTGGAGACCTCTTTGGTTTTTATGGTAAACATGAAAGTTTTAGGCCTCTTTGCAAGCTTTCCGGAAAGGTATGGTTTGTAGTTATACGATGTCGGGAGTGTGAGATATGAGCCCGGGAAGAAGGGCTGTCTACTTGAGGTTTCTGCCCAGTTTACCCTTTATAAAAATTCCATCGTTAAGGCCCTAAACCAAGTCAATAGGGGACTTTAAGCATTGATAAGTTATGGTTATATGCTATAATCTTAGGTTAAAGTCTTAAGGGGGAAAAGTATGGTTTTGGAAGCCTAAAGTATGTCCTAAGGTCTTTTAGCCAAGAGTGGTGATTTAAACACAAATTATATATATCTCCCAATGAGTGTTAGTTTAAGGATTCAATATCTTTGAGTTGGTCAAGGTTTTATCTAGCTAGTGACTTCCAAGTTCTAAATAACTCTCAAGTTAAGTCCCTCTAAGTTCTCAACTCAAAGTTTATTCTTCAAACTCCATTATTCATTCTCCTTTCATCAATCGTATCATCGACATCGTTTTTCTCTAAATAAGTCTAGAGGAACCCTTTTAATCTCATTTTCACCTTCAATCTTTGGTTCTTATACTTCGTTTATCTAAGCTATCTTTCCAAGGTTCAAGTGCCCTTCTTTGATTTCACCTTTCTACATCAATTTCCCTATGTAATTTCATTCCGGAATTCCTAATTTATTCTACTCTAGCTTCTGTCCGGGCCCACTTTGGAGCCCTTCCACTCGTTTTTAGCCTCTGGTTCTGTTGACAAAGTTGTAGATTATGTTTTTCCCTATTCCGGGATGTACTCTTTCACTTCGTTTCGATTTTCCTAACTCAAGTTATGCTATAAACTTTATTTTTATATAACCTAAAATTTTCTTCCTAAGTTATTTCATTTATATTTTACTAATTTTCTAAACTTGTAAATCTAATTTAGAATCTTATTCGGTTCTTCATTTCTACTTATTCTTATCCTAGATGACAAGTTTCAAAAGCCATCTCCAAGCCGAGCAGCGCCGCCAAGGTTTCTAGCGTCTCAAGGTACGTGAATTGTCCAGCTTTTACGATCTAAATTATAGTCGTATTTCATTCAATTTATGCCATGTCAAGTTTTATGGGTTACAATGACTTTATATTTAACAGTGGACCCGCATTCTATGCTTATTCTTACATTCATGTTTTAGCACTCCTGATCAGAGTGCCTTGACCTGGCCAGTGTCGACTGCTTGACAGTCACTTATTCCAAGTTTAGATCAACTTGGGCATACGCGTGTGTGAGGTGCTTGCACCGATCGTAAGGGTTCCACCTACTTTCTATCTTTATTGATTTATGTTATGCATATGTTTATGTTCAGGTCATGCAAGTCCTATTTTACTACCCTTCCCGTATTTTCAAAATGAATTTAAATGCCGGCACCAAAACCGTTTTCGAACGGTTTACGTGCTGGAGGTTTGCGTACTGAGTGTTTCCCCACTCACCATTTTGCAATGTTTTAATGTTTTGTTTTAGGAGGTTCGAGCTCCCGGGGCAAGGACAAGTCGGTTGCAAAGTAATTCAAGGTCCTTGAGGTAGTTCTCTAAGGTTTTCATCGGTCAGCAAGGACGAGCTGGAATTTTGGAAGTTGTTCTAGTTTTTAAGTTATGTTTAAGTTATATACTTTATCCAGGGGTTGTATAAGTTTTATTTGTGAAGGTTCTCAAGTTAGTAAGTTATCTTGTGGTTTTGGAAGTATCTTTTGTGTGTTGTTGCCTGTCTCTTTTGGGAGACGGCGGTAATGCCTCGACCTAAGGTGTTTCGCTGCGCTAATCGCAGGTTTGGGTTTCTAAGTGTAGTCTTAACCTTGTGATTAAGGTTGGGGTGTTACAGTTGTGGTATCAGAGCTCAAGTTTGCTTAAGTATTTGGAGATTATAGAATTTCTTAAGTCATGGATCCTAGTTTAAGGAGAAAGTTAGGCATGTGAGTATAAGCCTCTCTATGATGATTAGTATAAGTATGATAAGTGATATGTTGGGAATTGTTGATGAGCATGAAGCTTTAAATATTGGTCTAGTATGTAAATTGTTCTTCTTTGCAGGTTTTCAAGACTATGTAAATTTGGGAATAGCTCTAATTATAGGGAAGTCTTTTAGAAATTCTCCTGAATTTTAAGAAAGTTCTGGTCAAAATCTTTAAGGGGAATCTAGGTGGATTGAGTTAAGCCTAGTAATTTATGCAAGTGAAGTTAATGAATATAATGGAAACTTGTGAAGTTTGTCAAAGCACCTCCTTGGAAGTTCTTGAAAGTTAACGAGAAGTTTATGATGAAATAAGTTTTAAATGTTAATATGGATTAAAAGTTTTCAAGAAAGCCCGAAAAATGGAATAAATTATGAGGTCTAGAATTGTTAAATCGCTCATAAGAGGTTAGCTTGGTTGAGTCTCGAACCTCGTCACAAATTTGTTTCTTTTATTGCAAATAGCTCGTTTATTTTGGCCATGATAAGTTTTTAAAATCTTGCATTGTACTTTGTGTATGGTATAGATGGACAACGACGGTAATCCCCCCTCAAATCCGTTCGCGATGTTCATGGACCCCTCCACCAACGTTCAAGCCCATCTTAAGGCTTTACAAGATGCCCTCGACGCACATTGCGCTGCAAATCCCAAATCCGAATATCATGACGACATTTGCCGAGCCCGATGCCTTCTAGCGACTCTTCCCCACGAGAGCCCGTGGGATGATATCCGGGACAGGTACCGTCAACTGCTTATACGTGGAGAACCCGGACGCCACGCATGGTGCCTCAACTATGTGGGGGCTTGGAATCAGATCACGATGGAGGTAATGATCACTCAAGCTGCACAATCTTTAGGTCTTCACGTCAGTAAGTTAGGACCCCATCTTCATGAGGTGCTAGGATTACTGGCACCTCCCAATGCGGGAAAAGCACCGGCTCACGTGTTCGCACTCCAGAGGAAATCCGTCTACACTTCTCACCGCACTCACAGACGCCCAATTGTTCGAACCTATCGCCTCACGGGAGTCTACGCCTCGCCCAAATAGCCGGAAAAGAAGAAGAAGATCCTAGCATGGATCTAGACCAAGACGCAGTGCGCCGAGCCCAAACAAATCAACGAGTGCGAGGCAGGGACGTCTACACCTGTCGCCCCGGTGGAGAACGACTTTGACTGGACCGCTTTGGGGCCCAGGATTCGGTACACCAAACGCAAGAGCGTTGGTCCTCTACGACTTCGACGCGTGGAAGAGGATAGGGATCAAGAACAAGAAGGGTCTAACTCTCATGTTTAGCAAAGAGTCGTCGATTTTGACTTTCGGTGTTTAGCAAGGGGTTGACCATAAGTGTAGGCTAGATGACTACAAGTACATCTCGGGTGACTAGGTTTTTGCTTTTGGGTCACCAATGTAATTAGCCAGACTATGCTTGTTTTTGTAACCTCCCTTATGATTATTTTGTGGAAGGGAGTGTGGGTTTGTAATTTGGAGAACATGATGTTTTGGTTTTTCTCATGCATTGGGATTAAAAACGGATGAATGTTATGAAAATTGTGGTTTTATAATTATATGTATTGTGGATTCTGCAAATTACAATATATTGGGATTGTGAAAATTCTTTTGAGATTTTAATTATGTATAAATATATGTATGTGAATGATACCTAAGACTTGATCAAGGAATCAAGGTTTTATGCGGGAGCATTTGACTAAAATTTGAGTTTTACGAAAAAGGGGCTATAAAATGAGGGAATAATGTTAAGCTATGTGGATAATAATATATTTTGTTGTAATATTGTAGTATGTCGCAAAATTCAAGAAGCACACCATCGCAAGAAGAACCTGGAAATGGGACATCCGAGGGAAATCTACTAGAACTGCAAGGACCTCAGCTTAACCCAGGGATGGTTAATCCTCCTGAGTCTTCTTTAGGATCTGTTCCTTTTGATCCACCTCAATACCCTGACCCCTTTGGGATGCTAGTGCAAGAATTGCTTAGGCGTATACCCCTTCCATCTACGGGTCAAGTAAGTCAGTCAAAGGAGGGAAATTTCGCAGATAGAGTGGCCCGAAGGAACCCAACCTTTTACAAAGGGGGCTACGACCCCGTGGTGCTAGAGGATTGGATTCGTGAAATAGAGAAAATATTTGAGGTGGTCGAGGTACCAGAAGATAAGAAATTAACCATAGGCACCTACTATTTGAAGGGAGAGGCGGATATTTGGTGGAGGACCATCAAGGACAAATATCAAGGGACCGCAAAGTCTTGGAATGACTTCCTAAGTGATTTACGAGCTCAGTTTTACCCTACCTCCTTGGCGCGAGAAGAGAAAGAGTTTTTAGAGTGGAGTATGCTCAACAAAGATATTTCAGTTGTACAATACACCGCCAAGTTTAATGAGTTGTCTCGTTTCGCCCCAGAGTATGTTGCATCGGAGAGGCTGAAGTTAACCCGATATGAGGGAGGCCTAGCGCCGTATATCCGTAGTCAGTTATCATCCCATGACTTCCGAACAATGCAAGAAATGTATGAGAGGGCTGCAGAGGTAGAGCGAGTAAAGAAGGAGCTAAAAGCTCTAAACCCCGGAAACCAGGGGACTACCAAGAGGAAGTGGAACGACAAAGGAATGACAAGTACCCCAAATGTGGGGAATAGTCCAGCCAAGAGGCCAGTACCTTCAGCCCCAAGGAATCAAGCAACTCCTGTCAATGTCAAGGAACCCTGCAGGAAATGTGGCAGGACCAACCACCCTACCTCCCAATGTCGGGTAGGTACGGGGAATTGTTTGTGGTGTGGAGCCCCGGATCATAAAGCTGCAGAATGCCCAAGGAGAGCCCGAAGATCAGAACCAGGCACCACACGTCCAGCACCGCCAACGAAGGCACCGCAACAAGGCTCAGTGGGTCAAGCATACGTCATGAGCAGCAGAGGCAAAGAAAATCGTATAGTTATTCTCGCACGCTTTATATATATGCAACCTTTGACTGCTTTATTTGATTCTGGAGCGACGCACTCTTTTATTTCAACCAAAGTTGCCTCAAAGTTAAAGTTCCAAAATGTAGCCAGAAAAGTAAATTATTCTATCAGTTTACCTAATGGTCAAACCATGCCTTGCACAACTAGTTTTGTGGGTGTCCCACTCATGTTAAAATCAGAGATATTTCCCGCTAACCTTATCCAGTTAGACCTAAAAGAGTTTGATATCATTCTGGGTATGGATTGGTTAACTTCAACGCAAGCCCAAATCAAGTGTGATAAGGGGATAGTCATTCTTAAGAACGCCTCAGGCACAGAAGTCCACTTCGTTGGGGACTTAGGAGCTGACCCGTGCCCCATCATAACTTATGTAAAGGCTCGAAGGATGCTTAATCATGGGTGCGAGGGTTATCTATGTTTGGTAAGTGAAGATTTGAAGACTCCGCTCAAGATAGAGGAAATCCCTGTAGTATGTAATTTTCTAGATGTCTTCCCAGAAGAAATTATGGAGTTACCCCCGAGGAGGGAAATTGATTTTGAGATTGAGCTAATTCCGGGAACAAGACCTATATCTAAGGCACCATATAGAATGGCGCCTGCAGAGCTTAAGGAGTTAAAAGAGCAATTGGATGATCTATTGGTTAAAGGATTCATCAGACCTAGCACATCACCCTGGGGAGCTCCAGTGTTGTTTGTGAGGAAGAAGGACGGTAGCTTAAGGCTATGTATTGATTACCGCGAGCTGAACAAAGTTACCATCAAGAACAAGTATCCTCTACCAAGGATTGATGACCTGTTTGACCAGCTTCAAGGAGCTGGGATGTTTTCTAAGATAGATTTGAGATCAGGATACCACCAGCTCAGAGTTAGAGCTGAGGATATACCCAAGACCGCTTTCAGGACAAGATATGGGCATTATGAGTTTACAGTGATGCCATTTGGGCTTACCAATGCACCGGCGGTATTTATGGATCTGATGAACAGGGTATTCAAACCCTATTTGGATAAGTTTGTAGTAGTATTTATAGATGATATTCTGGTCTATTCAAAAAGTCAAGAGGAGCATGAGAACCATTTGAGGATTGTCCTTCAGACTCTAAGAGAGCGACAATTGCTCGCCAAGTTTTCTAAATGTGAGTTTTGGTTGAAAGAAGTAGCATTTTGGGTCACATAATCACGATAAAGGGATCCGGTGGATCCTAGCAAAGTTCTGCCGCTCAAAGTCGGCAAGACCTTCTACGATTAGTGAAGTGCGAAGTTTCTTAGGCATGGCAGGATATTATAGGAGATTCGTACCGAATTTCTCTAAGTTAGCTCTACCATTGACCAACCTTCTCAAGAAATCGACTCGTTTCGAATGGTCTGACGAGTGTGAAGAAGCCTTCCAAGTGCTCAAGGAGAAGTTAACGACCGCACCGGTGTTATCCCTTCCCGAGGAAGGAAGAGAATATGTGGTATATAGTGATGCGTCCCATCAAGGATTAGGATGTGTCGATGCAGATGATAAGGTGATCGCATATGCATCACGCAGATTAAAGCCTTACGAGAAAAATTACCCCACTCATGACCTAGAGCTCGCGGCAGTGGTGTTTGCCTTGAAGATTTGGAGGCACTACCTATATGGAGTTCGTACGACTGTCTTTACGGATCATAAAAGTCTCAAGTACATATTCACTCAAAAGGAGTTAAATTTAAGGCAGCGAAGATGGCTAGAACTTATCAAGGATTATGATTTAGATATCCAATATCATCCCGGCAAAGCAAATGTAGTGGCCGATGCCCTAAGTAGGAAGATTCGGCATGGAAAGTCGACCTGTCTAGAGGTTCGCCCAAAGCTGCAACAAGAGCTATGGAAAGAAAACATTGAGCTAGTTAAGCAAGGAGAAGTGACAAGGAAGTTAGCCACCTTATCGCTACAGCCATCTATTATTGAGGAAATCAAGGCAGAACAGGTGAATGATCCTGAACTCAAGAGAGTCATGGATAATCTTGTCATAAAAGGGATGTCGGGATTCCTAATTCAAGATGATGGAACCTTAAGATTTCAGAATAGGTTGTGTGTGCCTAACAGAGGAGATTTAAGGCTGAAGCTTATGGAAGAAAGCCACAACTCATTATATTCAGTGCACCCTGGAGGGACCAAAATGTATAGGGATTTGAAGAAAAATTTTTGGTGGCCAAACATGAAAAAGGACATAGCCAATTATGTGAATAGGTGCCTAACCTGTCAAAGGATCAAGGCTGAACATCAACGACCATCAGGAGAACTCCGACCTTTGGAAATTCCCACGTGGAAATGGGAATCAATTTCTATGGACTTCATCATGAGTTTACCCCTCACCATGTCCAGGAAGAATGTCATTTGGGTGATTGTGGACCGCTTGACCAAGTCGGCACATTTTGTCCCTATCCACGAAGGGTGGAAGGTAGATAAGCTAGCAAATATATACATTCAAGAAGTTGTCCGTTTGCACGGAATTCCGAAAGAAATAATATCCGACCGGGATACCAGGTTCCAGTCGAGATTTTGGAGTGCGCTGCAGAAAGCTTGCGGTACACGACTCAATTTTAGTAGCTCATACCATCCGGAGAGCGATGGTCAAACCGAAAGGGTTAATCAGATTGTAGAAGATATGTTGCGTGCATGTGTTCTGGATTTTCAAGGGAATTGGGATGAGTTCCTCCCACTCGTAGAATTTTCATATAATAATAGCTACCAGGCCACTATTAAAATGGCCCCGTTTGAAGCACTTTATGGCAGGAAATGTCGTACCCCGTTGTGCTGGGGAGAATTAGATGAAGCATTAGTCATAGGTCCGGAGCTAATCCAAGAGACGACCGACAAGATCCGAGTCATCCAGCAGCACATCAAGACTGCTCAAAGTCGGCAAAAGAGTTATGCAGATAGGAGGCGAAAACCTCTCGAATTTCAAGTGGGTGATCAAGTTTTTCTTAAGATTTCTCCAACCAAAGGAGTTCGAAGATTTAACATCAAAGGAAAATTAAGTCCACGTTTTATTGGGCCATATCTGGTGATAGAAAAGATCAACCCGGTAGCATACCGAATAGAGTTACCTTCTAGCTTAGGAAGGATCCACGACGTTTTTCACGTGTCGCAGCTCCGAAAGTATGTGCCGGACCCGAAGCATGTTCTAGTGGAGGAGCCGCCGCTTTTGGCCGAAGATCTAACCTTCGAGCAGCAACCGATTCGAATTTTGGATCGACGAATCAAGCAGCTACGCACGAAAGAAGTCCCATTAGTCAAAGTGCTGTGGGCAAATCAAGATACCTCGGAGGCCACTTGGGAAACCGAGGAGAGCATGAAAGAACGATACCCTCATCTCTTTTGAGGTAACCAATCACGTTTTAACCACCATCAAGTTTCGGGGACGAAACTTCTTTTTAGGGGGGGAGGATGTAATAACCCACCCCAAAATCATGTTTAATTATCTATTAATCACTGTAATTATTCAAATCACGTTATAAATTTTTCGCGTTTACCTTTATTTACCTATTTATTTATTTATTGATATCGGTGTCAAGTCTCACGCAGGAGATGGCTAAGGTGCCAAACTATCGGCTTAAAAGTTTACTTTATACATTTATTCAATGAGTTAAAGTATTTCAGGTTATATGTTTTACGTTATAAATTTATTTACCGAGAAACGGTTAATATTTATCCGCCCCGATTTCTATATATAGTTTACCATTCCAATTTTAATTTATTTAATTTCATTCCCTTTTTATTGTTTCAAGTGGTAATTTTACTCATTTTATCCTATTTTAATCCAAGTCCTAATTTATTTTACCCAAAGTGTTACCAATTAATTTTCTTGAGTACAAATTAATTATTTTTAGTCTAGTACATTTACAATTACTTTATTTTAATTAAAGTTTCAGGTTTTAATTAGGCTCTAATTGTCCTAAGTTTAATTTAGTTAATATATATTAGTAGTAAGGGGGGGAAGAGTCTTTTATTTGATTCTTCCAATTTTCAAACAGTGCTCCACACTCCCTCACTTCTCCCTTCCCCTAGCTGCTGCCGCCAGCCCTTTCCCCTCTGCCGCCCAGTTCCGGCCACCGGCGCCGGTCACCACCGCCGGAAAAAGGTGGCCGCCGGCCCTCCATCTTCCCTCTTGTGTTTTCATCCAATTTCAACTCCAAGGGTAATCTCTCAAACCCCAATTTCAATTTCTTTAAACCCTAATCTGAAAATACATGTTGTATATATGTTTCTTTTATAAATTCTGTCTCTTTTACTCTCTAAATTCATGAATTCAAGTGTATAATTGTATTGGTTAAGTTAGGGTTTGAGTTTGAGTTTGGAGTATGTGCATGTGTATTTGGATGAGTTCTTGAGGTTTTCTTGTTAAATTCTTGATGGATGTTGTTATAATCTTGATGCATGTGAATTTCTTGATAAGTTTCTGAGTATTAAGGGCTGGTTATATATGTTAAGATTATTAGTTAAGTGTTGTCATGTTTAATTTGGGTGAATTGGTGAGATTTTGGTGCAAGAGTTCAAGAACAAGTCCTTTATGTTGAGTTTATGTTTAATCCATGGTTGCATGTGGGATTTAAGCTCTTTGATGAGTTAACTTTCAAGGTTTAATTCTGGAAATATAGTGGATTATAGCCAAAGTGAAGTTTGGTTGAGAATTAGTATGAATTAAGGGCTAAAAATATCATTAGAGCTGAAATTAAGAACAAATTAGGCTCTGTTTCAATTCTGGAAATTTACAGTATTATAAAAGTGGGATTTTTGCCCAGATTTTTACTCCATTTGATAGCTTAAGGTGTTAGCAAACCATAGGCTTTGGAATTTCTAATTTCCGACATGTATAGCCCGAGTTATGACCGAAACCGTGAAGGTACAATTTTGTATACGAATTTTTGAGTCAGTGTTTTGAGGGCTGTTTTTCGTCCCTTTGGAGACCTCTTTGGTTTTTATGGTAAACATGAAAGTTTTAGGCCTCTTTGCAAGCTTTCCGGAAAGGTATGGTTTGTAGTTATACGATGTCGGGAGTGTGAGATATGAGCCCGGGAAGAAGGGCTGTCTACTTGAGGTTTCTGCCCAGTTTACCCTTTATAAAAATTCCATCTTTAAGGCCCTAAACCAAGTCAGTAGGGGACTTTAAGCATTGATAAGTTATGGTTATATGCTATAATCTTAGGTTAAAGTCTTAAGGGGGAAAAGTATGGTTTTGGAAGCCTAAAGTATGTCCTAAGGTCTTTTAGCCAAGAGTGGTGATTTAAACACAAATTATATATATCTCCCAATGAGTGTTAGTTTAAGGATTCAATATCTTTGAGTTGGTCAAGGTTTTATCTAGCTAGTGACTTCCAAGTTCTAAATAACTCTCAAGTTAAGTCCCTCTAAGTTCTCAACTCAAAGTTTATTCTTCAAACTCCATTATTCATTCTCCTTTCATCAATCGTATCATCGACGCTTTTTCTCTAAATAAGTCTAGAGGAACCCTTTTAATCTCATTTTCACCTTCAATCTTTGGTTCTTATACTTCGTTTATCTAAGCTATCTTTCCAAGGTTCAAGTGCCCTTCTTTGATTTCACCTTTCTACATCAATTTCCCTATGTAATTTCATTCCGGAATTCCTAATTTATTCTACTCTAGCTTCTTCCCGGGCCCACTTTGGAGCCCTTCCACTCGTTTTTAGCCTCTGGTTCTGTTGACAAAGTTGTAGATTATGTTTTTCCCTATTCCGGGATGTACTCTTTCACTTCGTTTCGATTTTTCTAACTCAAGTTATGTTATAAACTTTATTTTTATATAACCTAAAATTTTCTTCCTAAGTTATTTCATTTATATTTTACTAATTTTCTAAACTTGTAAATCTAATTTAGAATCTTATTCGGTTCTTCATTTCTACTTATTCTTATCCTAGTTGACAAGTTTCAAAAGCCATCTCCAAGCCGAGCTGCGCCGCCAAGGTCTCTAGCGTCTCAAGGTACGTGAATTGTCCAGCTTTTACGATCTAAATTATAGTCGTAATTCATTCAATTTATGCCATGTCAAGTTTTATGGGTTACAATGACTTTATATTTAACAGTGGACCCGCATTCTATGCTTATTCTTACATTCATGTTTTAGCACTCGATCAGTGCCTTGACACGCTTGATGTCGATCGCTTGTGATCACTTATTCCAAGTTTAGATCAACTTGGGCATACGCGTGTGTGAGGTGCTTGCACCGATCGTAAGGGTTCCACCTACTTTCTATCTTTATTGATTTATGTTATGCATATGTTTATGTTCAGGTCATGCAAGTCCTATTTTACTACCCTTCCCGTATTTTCAAAATGAATTTAAATGCTGGCACCAAAACCGTTTTCGAACGGTTTACGTGCTGGAGGTTTGCGTACTGAGTGTTTCCCCACTCACCTTTTTGCAATGTTTTAATGTTTTGTTTTAGGAGGTTCGAGCTCCCAGGGCAAGGACAAGTCGGTTGCAAAGTAATTCAAGGTCCTTGAGGTAGTTCTCTAAGGTTTTCATCGGTCAGCAAGGACGAGCTGGAATTTTGGAAGTTGTTCTAGTTTTTAAGTTATGTTTAAGTTATATACTTTATCCAGGGGTTGTATAAGTTTTATTTGTGAAGGTTCTCAAGTTAGTAAGTTATCTTGTGGTTTTGGAAGTATCTTTTGTGTGTTGTTGCCTTGTCTCTTTTGGGAGACGGCGGTAATGCCTCGACCTAAGGTGTTCCGCTGCGCTAATCGCAGGTTTGGGTTTCTAAGTGTAGTCTTAACCTTGTGATTAAGGTTGGGGTGTTACATGAATGCATTTCTGATTAATATGACTTAAGCTTATAGTGCCAGAATTATGTTTCAATTGAGTCATTTGTTCAAACTCTTGGCTCAACCATTAGCATCCTTTCGATCTTATCTAGGTGCTCTTCATTGTTTTGCCAAGACTACTTCATTTTGGAAATCTTTAAACTATTTTAACATTCCAACTTCAGATGAATCTCACAGACATGAATCACCATGTGTTATTTTATTCATCTTTGAAGATTTGAAGTAATCCATCTCTTGTACTTGTGCTCAATTGGACTACATACATCCATATGCATGAGTGTTTGTTGGCACGTTCACCCTTTCTTGTAAAAGGTACAGTCATGCTTTGCAGACATCACATGTTTCAAAGTCTTGTCATTCAAAAGTCTATCACTGTGACGTTTCTAAATGCGCTCTCATTTGCATGACTTAATAGATAGTTACAGGTTTTATGTTTGAACATGAGTTATTCCTTTTAAACCTTTTGGTTTCGATGTATTGGGTGTGTTTATCTGAGATCCTCTTTCCCTCTTTCTAATTGAGAGTAAGAAATACTTATAATGAGAACATAGTATCACATATAAATTTCTCTCATAAGTCTTGAGGAAATGAATAAACAACCAACTCTTCATAAGGAACTACAACTAATTGCATATTCTTATTTGTAGGCTGACTCTCATCCTTCAAAGCACATCTATTTTGCTGTAGATACTGCACATTTGCATAAATGCGAGTTTCACAGCTAGTATCTTATACTCAAAGTGGGTTTAATAAGGGTAGTGTGTATCATATACGCATTTTCCTAGAATTGAAATCATATCTCAAGTCTTTCTTATAGTTATTCACGCTCCCAGTGTCATACATGATCCGGTTGTTAACCGGTTGCTGTCATTGGTTGGGTATGTACAACTGTTTGTCCTTACCTTTCCTTTGACTTCTTGTCTTTGATAGATTTCTTAAATTTTATTTTCCCTTTCACTAAAAGACTATCTTTGGTCGCCAACCTTTTGACTAAAGGGGGTTCTGAGGTTTCTCATGTTTCCAAATAGTCAAATTATTTCAGAACATGAGCGCCAACAATTGGCTCTTATATAGCTCAATCGAGACTATCTGGCTATTGGTTTCATATTTATCTACTCTAACTAGTTCGATGAACTTGGTTTTGAGTTGGTAATATTGAAATCCTTCCTCTAGTCTTCAAACATTTTGAAGTTAAAATTGTATGAATTCTATGACATTACATGTATTCATTTGGCTTGATTGACCTCTCAATATTGATGTCTAGCTCAATGTTATATCAAAGACATGTTTCTTTTAATCGCCTTCAAGACAATCTTGCGATGGCAATGCCAATTAAGGAATCGGTGTTAATTGTTTTTCTCCTTCTCAAGGAGAAAACAATATTTTATTAGTGGTGGATGATTGAGTGAAAAGACATAAATAATTCTACGAGACAAGTTGGTTCATTTTAGTTATTATTCATCAAAAGAAATTAAACTAATTTAATTTCAAATCAAAACACTTTATTAACTCTCACTTAGTGTTTTAATTTAACCAAGACCCACAAGACCCATGGGCTCAAGTGGACTTTGGCCCAACAAAACTCGAGCCCATGTTATCTTTGGTGGATCATCTTATGATCGATCATTCAAAATGACTCTTGGCAAGAAATTTGTATCGAATACAATAAGCCCAAATCTATTTTGATAGCCACTTTGAATTGACCTAACTCTCACCCTACTTATTAATGATGGACAAATAATTCGCTTTGGCTTTCTTTATTTATCCATCTAAGTGGTGTTTCGATAGGTTGAGCAATAATTCAATTTTGAGAGTATGTTTTATTATCCTAAGCATGCAATTCTAGGTGAATTCTTTCGAAAAGCATAAAAGGCATAATAAAATATGCAATAACAAAACTAAAGCATAAATAAAACCCCTAGTATGGCCACCTAGACTTAATCAACTAATTTAACTAAGCCTTGACAGTCTTCAAGAAAATCATCTTAGGTCTTGCAACTTCATTGGATGAGCTCCCACTCAACTTGATGTCTCCAATTACAACCAATTTACAATTTTGGACTTCACAATTGAGTCCATACATGAATTAGAATAAACTTCACTGAAATTTAAATTTAAAATTTAACTCAAAGACAGTACGAAGACCGTGTTTCACCCAACCCGGTACGTAGACCGGTAAAACCGACTATCTATGACCATACTAGAAGCACATGCAAACATGTAATATTGCAATAATTATATCAAATATAACACATGCTTAAATAACAAATTATAAAGGCATATATATAATTGCAATATAACACATAAGGAAATAAATACTAAATAAAATTTCCTAAAAGGTTTGCATGATTAATATAATAAACAAAATCCAAATTTTATCTTAGTTACCTAAACAGATTTAGGATTTTATACCTATACATACAAAATACTTGACTTTCCTAAAATCAAGGAGTCCAAAAGATACTATATCTTTCAAAGATATTGTAAGTTTCCTAAACTATACAAAATAATAGATTTTATGCCCATTATCTGATTTAGTAGTAATAGGATTTAATAATTAATTTCTAAAATTAATTACAAACCCTAAAACACACGAATTCACCAAAACTGCTGGCAACACGGTCCGTGTTGGATCAACACGGTCCCTGTTGGATCAACACGATCCGTGTTGCTTCCCAGTTTCGGTTAATTTCGTGAATAAAAAACTTAAATAAAATTATCATAACTTATCGAATTTAATGATTTCATATCACAGTGTTATCTAATAACCCAATATGAATATTTTCCAGAATTTTAACAATTTTCAAAATATTGTAAAATTTTAGGGAATTAAACATTTTAATTCTCCGTTTAAGAGGAAAATAAATAATAATAGTCCGATAAGTTTAAAAATCAAATTTATAATTTTCCCATACAGTAAGTTCATCCAATATGCTACTGTAAAAATTTCAGGTTTTTTGTCAAATTTCGAAAATTAGAATAAAATTCAAAAAAGTAAACAATTATATTTTTCTGTTAATCTGAAAATTAAAGGAAAAATAGTAAACGATTTCGAAAATTCACGAAAAATTTATCCAAAACAGAATGGTTACCCAGTAACCTACTGTAAGATTTTCAAAAAAATTGCAAATTTCTATAAATATACAAAATTTAGAGAAGCAACAAATTTATTTCTCTGAGATCTGAAAATCTAAATTAAAAAATATAATTTGACCGAATAAATTAACGAAAAAAAAATTTACCTAAAAGTATGGTTACCCAGTAACCTATTGTAAAAATTTCAGAAGTTTTACAAATTTCTACAAATTTATAAAATTCAGAGAATTAAACGAATTTTAATTCACTTCAGATCTGAAAACTCAATTAAAAATCCATTTAATTGGGAAAAATATACAAAAATTATGGAAAGTCCAGAACACTTACAGACACCTCTAGTAAAAATTTCATAAATGTTCGAGTTCGTTTGATATTTTATTTCAATTTTTCATATTTACCGTAAATAAACTAAATCAGAAAATTAATTCTACAAAACCCTATTTTGCGAATTTAGACATATTTCATGTATTGTCTACTGACAATATTAAACATGATTATTTCTAAAACATTCAAAATTAAATCGAATTCATGATATATTTAACAATGAAACAAACATAAAATCGATTAATTAAAGGCAATAAGAAACAAATAATAACAAAGCATGAAATTTTACAATAAAATCTCAGATTTATTATCATGAACATTAAAGATTAAAACTTTCATAAAGATTCAAAATTTTAGGCATAAATCTACTCTAGCATATTCATAATATAATTCAACTATTGATAAAATTAATTATGAATACAAGTACAATACTTTAGTATGCAATTGGTGGCTCTGATATCACTGTTAGGTTTTAGGTTATCTATTTCCTAAACAAATACAGATTAATTGGCGGAAAATTATAACAGTTATAAACAATTAATCAATAACAACTGCAGAGGCTTTAGTAATTATACCTGATCGCTAATTCTTGCTGAAGAAGAGGTTGATCTTCCAGATTCCAATGCTGAAACCCTTTACTGAAAAGTCCACGCAGCACTCCAGGAACCCGATTGCTAGATCGACCCGATCGAGATGAATCTCAATCTAAGATGTATGTGAGATTGTTTCGGGAAACAGATAATGTTTCCTGAAACTAGAACTGCAAACTAAAAGAGAGAGGAACTCAAGAAATCACCCTGGTATCTCTCTAAGAGTCTTAGGCAGTTGGTGTTTTTAATAATCTCTCTCAGAGACCCCTTTATATAGTGTTTAGAAAACCTAGGGAAAGGGTTCAAAAACCCTAAAGGGCCGAATTAAAACAACGACGCCTTTCTGGGCCCAACACGGTCCGTGTTGAAACAACACGGTCCGTGTTGAACTCCAGAAGGTTCAATTATTCGGCCCATGGACACCACGGACCGTGATGTCTCAACACGGACCGTGTTGGGATGATTTCTCACAGAAATCAATTTCCAACTTTTCTAAACGTGATACAATATTATTTAAGTTACATACATTATTCCAAGGCACTGACTTGTGTGACCTAGTATGACCAAATAATATAGTTGTAATTAAACATATTTAATTACTAATTATAGAGGTCTCTAGCAAGACATATAATTACTATATTACTTTGGTTTAATCTCCGTATATATCGAACATTGTCGGGACATTCCCAACACATATAACCTAGTTTTTTTTTTAATTTTATTGAATAAAGACTTTTTGATGTTGAAAGAAACTAATGCGATTCCGGTTCACAGGCGAAACCGCACCGTTAAATCCGGTGCACCGATTTTTAAAACCGGGTGATTCCGTTCCGGTTCCGATTTATGACTTTGGCGCACCGTTTCATCCGGTGCACCGCTTCGAGACACCGAAACCGCATCGCACCGCACCGTGAACACCGCTAGATATAATTGGTGAGAATCACACACAGAATGTGTGTGTGTGTGTGTTTGTGTGTGTGTGTGTGAGAGAGAGAGAGAGACAGAGAGAAAGAGATATATATATATATATATATATATATATATATATATATATATATATATATATATATATATATATATATATATATTTCCCCTCATGTATCATTGTACATGGAAGGGAGGTTGTCTACGTCTAGATCCCCTTAGAGCCCATGTTAACGAGATTATATTCGAGTGTGTTGTTGTAAAAAGTGAATTTCATTTTGAAATTATGTATAGTTCTACGACGAGCTTCAAAACTCTGAAACTTACAAAGAATACCATTGCGGAGAATGACAATAAAATGTGTTATGCAAAGAATAATATTGTCAATGATGAGAATGAAATGCAAATGAAGCCATTGGAACGAATTCCAACAATCACACTTGTTCTATAGAGTTAAAAAAAATGTAATTTAACAGGGAAGCAAATGGAGGAGTGAGATGAAGGCACACAATACAAGATATACTCACCCGGTCAACCCCTCCTTAATATTCATATCAACCTTCCTCTCATCTGTGTCAGTGATGGTGGTGCTGATGCATGTGCTAGTGATGGTGCCGGTGCTCATAGAAATTAGAACAGTCTTTATCAACCTTCCTAATGCCCTAGTTAGTTGTACAATTGTGTTTTACTCTTGTGAGGGTTTTCAGAGAAAAATAACTAGCGATTGCAGTTATAGCAAAAGCAAACGAGATGACGGAGATTATGAAAAAATTTAGGAACACTTGATTTACGTGGGTAACTGAAGAGCTCAGAGAAAAACCCACGGCTGACGACAGTCAGAAATAATCCACTATGAGAATAGGAGTACAAAGTTGATCGCAATCACGGATTGTGATTCGATCTACAATGGAGATTACAATATAATCTCTCAATAATCTAGGATTACAATTGGTGGAACTCACTCTTTTCTCTCTAGAAAAGTAGTAGTGTTTCCTCTTAATATTATTTGATACACTTGACGACATAACTTATGGCTAGGAGAATAATTAGGTTAAAATAGTAATAACCTACATCGCACGAGGGAAAACAGACGCGGACGTGCAAAACCAACCGAGGCGCAGGTAGCGTCGAGCTCTAGAGTAGCTAGCGCCTATGAGATGCTGGTTGTATCTCTTCGGAGCAGGTGGCACCTCCGAGGCGCAACTAGCGCCTCTTGCGTCTATTCTTGCTCCAGCATCTATTTGAGGCATAGGTTGTGCCTCTTGGGACGCGGCCTGCGCCTCCTCCCTTCCTACCCAATTTTGGGCCCTAGGAGGATCCAATGGGCCCAAAAACCCCAAGAACCTCCACCTTGGATCATGATCCCACTCATCGGTCTGAATAAGCACCTCGACTGTCGCCATCAACGTCCCTCTACAAGGCTCTTACACACTCAAAACTCCAATGGAAGTCTAAGAAATGCTCGAACTTAGCTGTAGATTATCGAGGTCCTTTCAAAATTGAAAATCTCTGCACCTTCAGTCTTAGAACATAAGATTAGGAAAGCCATTTTCAATTTGGAGTATGTCACCATATACTAGACCAAATAGGACAACCATGCTGCCACTGAATTTCTTGCAACTTCAAGAATATCTGGATTCTTCAGAAGATCAAACTCTTTTGATCACTTGATCAACCGTTGATCTTTAACTCCATGCCCTTGCTGACGATCACAACTGACCGTTATCGGCTTACGGACCTTTCCCAACATGTTTGGGAACCTCAAAACTTCTGGGACATGTCTCATACACTCCCGGTTTCAGGAATTAACTCCATAAAAGGAAGTTTTAATGTCCTTTTGCCAAAAGTCATAGTCATACTATGTGGTTATGTCTAGGAGCATCCTAATGGACCTGTGGGTTATGGGTCCACTACTGGTTAAAGGTCTACTTCACAGTCACCACTAAAAAGATAGATCACTAACAACCAGTATAACCTCATAATCACCCAATTATCCATCCATGTTGATTCATTACCATAATGATCCACTTGGTCTCCTGATGTCTCTCACGCAACCAAGAAAGACCCCCAAGTTTAAAACTTGGTTGTGTTACATGGTGTCTATTTCAGAATTTTATGACTCTAAGTCAATCGAAAGAATCCTGACTTTCAAAGCTTGTCAATAAAGGAATTCTTCCACTCATTAAGTTGTTATATACTTAATCGTCCTTCAACCCATTGAGTTCGGTCCTCAACCTCTTGAACCCCATCCAACTAATCCATGACTACTTAAGTCCAGGGGCGGAGCCAGAATATTTTGTTAGGGTGGGCCATAATATGAAAAATTTTATATTAATTGTCACTTGATACGATTACTATTAACTTATCAATGAGATGTCGATACAAACAAATTATTGTTGTTATAATCATTATAGGACTAGTTCATACAATTGACATTATTATTAAAAGAGCATTATTACTTAATTAATAGATAAGAGAAAGTTTATAATTAAATTACATAGTTTTCTAACAAAACATGTGGAAAAATTGAAATTTTTTTGAAGAATAACTAAAATCTAGATTTTAATTACTCTCTTATTTTAATTATTCATTAAAAAAGTTTCTAGTTTCCCCCGTGTTTTATTAAAAGAAATGTAATTCATAAAAATTAGTAAATATATATCAACAGAAAATAGAAGTACTAAAAAAAATTGTTATTAAAAAAAATTATTTGAAAATGTATAAACGATGAAAACTAGAAACAAACATAAAAAAAAAGGATGCATAGAGAGTGAGCCAGATGTGGCCTTAAATAAAATGAGATAGTTTTGCTTCTCATGGAAATCGAACACGCGACTGGGGAGACATAAATGAATATTGCACTTGTAATCATCCAAGCCATTGAGCTACAGATACACATACTTTTACAAATATTTAATAGATATTGTAATCATAGACTGGGCCATGGCCCACCCTAGCCTCCTCTTGGATCCGCCCCTGCTTAAGTCCCATCCTTTACTTTGTGACAATCAGAAAGAAAAAAGGGTGAGAGTAGTGGGATATAATAGATAGGGAAGTAGTTTGTGGCTCATGAACTTCACCAAGTTCATAAAATCTCTCACACTCTTTCTCTTAGAGATAAGCACGATCTCTAAGGAGAAAGCAATTTGAGTCATAAACATGTAACCTCAAAACGAGTAAAGAAAGTGCATCTTTTAGTTCTTTTTGGACAATCCACAAAGAAACATCTTTTGATGTGAGTGCAAGACAGGCAATAGGCCAAACCTATTGATGATTCTCGCAACCCTAAATCAAAACAACTAGACAAGGAACAATTCCTCTCCATATCCCATATGGTGTCTTTCTAACAGCTTTGAAGATAGAAAAGGTCAGAACGGATAGGCATTTATCAAGAACGTGCCCTCAAAAGCAAACATAAGACTTTTGACTCAAGAATCATAAATCATACCTTAACCAGTAGGGTATGATTCCTTTCTTTTTCAGACTTACCATCAACCATTGTCTTCTTGAAGGAATGAGATCTCTGAAACGATTTCATGATCTCTTCGATGAAAAAAGTGAACTCTTGGCTCAAAAGCTCAGCACCTTGACTCTCTAGAAGGGCTTTAATTCTTTCTTGCCAAGCAGTTCTCATACTTCATTTAGGAAATCTTTAAACTCTTTAAAGGATTCCAAATCATGACACATTAAGTGGCATAACCATGTCCACTAGAATTGTCATACAAGGCAAATGAAGTATTCTCGCACATTTTTGGTACTAGTCTCTGGTATAGCCAAATACATCTCATATGTACCAGCCTTAAACCTTTTACTAGCCCGCTCACCGATTCAAGTGAAAATATGATGAAGCCATTTACCCTATCAGATATACTATAAAAACACCTAGTATTTCAAAGTCCAGCCAATCCAAAATGGTTGCTCGAAGCAACATATGGATGCCTGTTCTGATTAAAATGGCTTTAAGCGGAACACCAAAATTGTGATGGTTTAAGTCATATAATCAACTTATTTTGCATTCAATGTGATGAATATGTTTATCTTAATCCAAAATATACTAGTCATTCAACAAATGCTAGTATCATAATAGATTCATTTCTTAGAAATTAAAGGATCACCTTTATAATCGACGGCACGCAAGCCGTATTTCACCCAACCCGACACGCAGGCCGGTAAAACCATACTAGCAAACGTCATACTAAGAGTGCATGCGATCAAGCAATTTATTTTGGCAACATTGCAGTACGACATATCAATATATGTCCAAACCAGCTTCAATAACAATTATAGAAGACATCCAACTTGCAACATATCAACCAAAATTCAAGGAATAAGGCCAAAACAATTTTGCACCAAACAAATCTCAAACAAAAGCAAGTAATAACGCATGCAAACTCAACAAAATTCAATTTTATTAAGTTTATATCTACAAACAAAAAAATTTTAAGCGAGATAGGAAACCCCTTTCCTTCAATTCTTGAAATTCCAAATTTCAAGGCTAGACACATACTGATTTTGCTCAATTTCTAAAATTGAGCAAATTTACTTAGCAAAATCCAAATCCATGCTGAGGATCATTTTGTAGAGGTCCAAACGGAATCACCTAGCTATCAACTCTACAAAACAATATGTGTTATGCCCAACTGATCAATTGATATATGATTTCCAAAATCAACTCTTCCCACAAGTACTTTGAATGGAATCACCCAGTTCAATATTGCAGGTTAAATCTAACTTAACCGGGAAGTTATAGAAAATGAGATTTCAAATCTAAACACATTTTAGACCTATAACTCGAATTCTTTAGGTTTGATGTTTGAAGAAAACATGCAGTGACACTAGTTTTGAGTGTGACATCACATGTCACACACATTCAAACTATGCCCAACCTCATGAAAACCAATACCATCACGAGAGTCGTCGCGAGTACGGCGTCAAACGCAACAATTACTCAAGAGTCTCAAAATGAGAGAGGAAAGGCTATGAGTTTCACCAAAATTTCGAGTAAGATACCTAGTGTCGTGCTCGAGATCCTTGTTAAACAAGGGGTAAAGCTCAAAAGCGCAGTTATGGTTATGGCAACAATTTCCACGACTAAAGCTTTCCCCATCTCATACTGAAAACCCACATGTGATCGTAAAGGAGAAAACAAAACAAACATTCAAAACCAATATCCAATCAATTAAAGCCAAGGTTCAACCATAACAAGATCATTACATCTAATAATCAAGGTTAACCAACATAACATGCCAAAGTAACAATCAATCTAGCATGCATGCATCCTAAAAGATCATATCTACCAAGATTATAGCATAAAAGGCATAAACATGTAATCTAGCAAGGTTATCTAAACATGATTCAACATTGGAAACATATAAGAGAGATAGACAAAACATAAGCATGCTATTGAGACTCTGATACCAGTGATGGGTTAGGGCAATCTAGACCTATCTAGGATACAAGACGAGGTAGGCCCGATCTAATCGGGACCACCCCAATCAGGGGCGGAATAGGAATCCTAACTATTAGGATTCCCACCTAATCTAAACTAATCTAACCCAAAAATAAACAACAAAATTGAAATAGTAGGGGCTCAGTATTACCTCGAGTCTTTCAATAGTCTATAGTAATGCCTCGGCCAACTTTCCACTCTTGAACTCTCCGGACTCCAAAGGGACTGGGTAGAAGATTCTAAGATAGGAATCCTCCACAAAAGGTCCATGTAGCACCTTTCAGCACGGCTACTAGACCGTTTCAACCCCTATCAAACCGAGGTCAAAAGAGTATGTTTGACCGTATCTATAACGGTCCGTCCTTTCTTCCTTAGGGCAATTTCCCGGGAATCACCCTGAGACCCCTTAAACTGGAAACTTTCAAAGGAAAACTTTTCCCGGTATCCCTTGAATCTCAAGATTAGAGACTAACCTTATAAATGGCCACTTGGGATGGAAAGACAAATTTTCTATCCACAGGGACCCGTTTATATAGGGAAGAGGGAGGGGAAATTAAGGTTTCTTTTCCGATGTGGGGCGCGCCTCCTGGACATCATCAGGGACCGTGATGAGGTGCATATTCATAATCTGCTTCCTGGGAGAACACCACGGACTGTGGCAGGGCACAACAGACAGTGGTGGCCCTTGCCACCCTTCGTGGTGCTTCCTTTCTACCCCCTAGGGGTTTTTCGGCCTCCCTAGTTCAAACTTTATTGATCCAACCCTCTTTCCAACATACTCTTGCCTTAGGGTATTGGCTTGTATGACCTTGTGGGACCAACTGGCACGACTGTGATTGAATTATTATATCGCTGGTTAAGAGATCTTCTAGCAAAGACATCCACCACTGGGCCACGTTGGCTTAAATACTTGGTTGTATTTGAACATTGTAGGGCATTCCCAACACAGATAACATAACAATTTCATTAAAGGTTACATCTCTAGACTTTATGACCTTCTTCAAGTCCGGACACCACATTCTGTTTCTCTTGGACTAAGACCCATAACCTAGAAACATGAATTTAACAACCTTGGGGGACAACTTCCCTTCATTCACATGGCCATAAACAGGACATCCAAAAATTCTCAAATTAGAATAATTAATTGGGTTACCTGTCTATACTTCCTCTGGAATTTGGAACTCAACAGAGGCATGAGGTGATCTGTTCAACTTATATAACATGCAGTAGCAATGATCTCTGCCCAAAACGAAATGCTCAAATGCACCATTTTGCTGGGTTTTACCCACCAGTGTTCGATGCCTTGCAATCCCACGCTCCTCACAGAACTGAGTAAACTCAGAATCAACAAATTCCAACTCATTGTCTGTCTTTAGTTTCTTAATCTTTATGCCTGTCTTGTTCTCCACTAAAGCTTTGAACTTTTTGAAGTATGAGAATGTCTCATTCTTGTGGCGTAGGAAGTAAACCCATGTCTTCCTTGAGAAGTCATCCAGAAATGTCAACATGTAGCGGTTGCCACCCAAAGATGGCACCTTAGCAGGACCTCACAAATCCGAGTGAATGTAATCAAGGATCCCTGCAATTCTATGCATAGCCTTAGCAAAGCTTACCCTCTTCTGTTTCCCATACACACAGTGGTCACAAAACTCCAACATTCCCGTCTGTACGCCCCCAAAATATCCTTTCTTGCTTAGTATTGACATTCTCTTCATTCCCAAGTGGCCCAACCTCATATGCCACAATTTTGTGCTATTAGCCTTAGCGAAGCTTACCCTGATGTTACCTCAGGACCTTGATAGAGGTTTGTCATATTTTAAACATGGCTCACAAATCCGTGAATGTAATCAAGGATCCCTGCAGTTTTATGCATAGCCTTAGCGAAGCTTACCCTCTTCTGTTTCCCATATACACAGTGGTCACAAAACTTCAACATTCCCGTCTGTATGCTCCCAAAATATCCTTTCTTGCTTAGTATTGACATTCTCTTCATTCCCAAGTGGCCCAACCTCATATGCCACAATTTTGTGATATTAGCCTCATCAAGTTTAGGAACTGCTGCTACAGTTTTTGTTACTGGAGACCCCTACTTCCTGATTCCCTTCATCACAACCATGGAGCCTTTGCACACCTTCAGAAAACCATTTCCTCCTTTCTACCTACAATTGTTACCTTTAAGAGTAACCAAAGAAACCAAACTGTGAGCCATGTTTAAAATATGACAAACCTCTATCAAGGTCCTTACAATACCATCATGGGTTCTAATCCTGATGTTACCAATTTCTGCAACCATGTAGGCTATGTCGTTAACCATGACCACAACGCCAGTATCAACACTCTCATAAGGCTCAAACCAGTCCTTATAAGGACACATGTGGTAGGTACACCTAGTATCAAGAACCCACTCATATCTAGTTATCCTACTCGATGTAGTAGCCAAAGTATCATCCATAATAATAAACCACTCTGCATCTAACTCAGACTCAACACAATTTGAGGTACCAGGTTTGGTGCGGTTATCTTTACTACCCTGCTTCTAGTCTTTTTCTTTCGCCCAATACTCACTCTCTATGTGACCCTTTGTAATTCCCCGGCCCCTCCCGGGCCGCGGACATTACCAATAACTACTTCAAGGATCGCTGACTGGCCTCACAAATCACCATGAGTCTTTCCAGCGTGCTTCGTCCTCGCTCACACGCTGCCTGGGAAAACTTCCCAGGAGGTCACCCATCCTTTTGACTACTCCCAGCCAAGCACGCTTAACTGAGGAGTTCCCAACGGATGAACTACCATAAAAGAAGGTGCACCTTGGTGATATGAGTAGTCGTTTCAATCCTTTTAAGCCACACTTTAACCACATATCCGGGGTGTTACACCCTTCTTGCCACATCAATTGTACTTCTCATTTTTGTGAGGATTTCTAGACTTTGAACGGTGTTTAGACTTCCCAGTAGACTCGTTTCCTTTGCGACCATTGCCCCTTTCCCTTACATTCAAGGCCTTACTAGCCTGTTCATCACCCTCATTATCAAACTTCTCCTTAGACAACAAACTAGCTTTCACTTCAATAAGGTTAAGGACACCACGGTTCCCATACAATATGATCTGCTTAAATTGTTTGTGTGATGCAGGTAGGGACAAAATCAAATGTAAAGTCTTATTCTCATCAGCGTGTTTCACATCCATTGATTCTAACTCAGTAATAATAGAATCAAATTCACTAAGATGTGCTTGCATAGAAGTATCTATAACATTCGAAGCTTGTACAGTTTCTCCTTCATTCGGTATTTGTTGGCGAGACTCTTCGACATGTACAACTCTTCCAGTTTGGCCCAAAGCTTCCGAGGCTCCTCAATATGCTCTCTCTGAATGTGCTCTACCAAAGATAGTTGAATCCCGGCCAGAGTCTTATCCTCCAACTTCTTCCACTCTATTGCACTCAAGCTACCTTTGATTTCATCTTGGAGTCTTTGAAGTCTTCATCGCTCATTGTTTCATGAGTCTTCGTGTCAAGATACTTGTTCACATCTCATAACCCGTGCTGAATAAGGACCGCCTTCATCTGCAGTCTCCACATCATGAAACTCCTCGTTCCATCGAATTCTGGAATCTCGCACTTCATGATTGAAGTCATCTCCACCAAGCTCTGATACTAATTGTGAGGGTTTTTAGAGAAAGGTAACTACAGATTACAGTTACAGCGGAAGCAAAAGAGATGATGGAGATTATTAAAAAATTCAAGAACAAAAATTTAGCGATAAAACGAACACTAAATTTACGTGGAAAATCGAAGAACTCATAGAAAAACTCACGGACAGCGACAACCATAAATAATCCACTATGAGAATAAGAGTACAAAGTTAATCACAATCATAGCGTGTAATTTTTCCTCGATCGGTAATGGAGATTACAATTAAATCTCTCAATTCACAATCTCTCAATAGTCTAGGATTACAATTGGTGGAACTCACTCTTTTCTCTCTAGAAAAGTAGTAATTTTTCCTCTCAATATTATCTGATACACTCGACGGTTTAACTAATAGCTAGGAGAGTAATTAGGTTAAAGTAATAATAACCCACATCGCATAAAGGAAAACTAGCACAGACATGCAAAATCACCTGAGGAGGCATAGGTGGCGTTGAGCTCCGAAGCAGTTAGAGCTGATGAGACGCTGGTTGCATCTCTTTGGAGCAGGTGACACCTCCGAGGTGCAACCTGCACCTCCTCCCTTCCTTATCGATTTTTGACCCTAGGAAGTTCCCATGTGCCACAAAAACCCAACAACTCTATTGTATTTTACCATATAGTAGTCCTTATCAACTTTACTATTGTTTTTTTTTAGAGGAAAAGACCTTGTAGCTTAAACCCTCAATAATAACCGCTAAAGAACAAAAACCCAGAAAAGTCCTGGAAGAAGAAAGAAAGATACTATAGCAAATGACAAAAATACCCTTAGATAACCAAGTCTCAAATCTCAACTACCACCATTCCGAAAGAGGGGCTCCCCTTCTCCTCCTGCCTAACAAAACCCAAGTTACAGAGCATGCCAGCATCAACATGTATTGTTTTTGCCAACAACCCCCCCGATTTCTTATAAAACCCTCTTCTTTTGCTCTCCCTCTCTCTCCAGGCAACCCTTCTCTCTCTCTCTCTCTCTCTCTCTCTCTCTCTCTCTCTCTCTCTCTCTCTACCCCCATTCTCTCCCCTCTTCTCTTTTCAATCCAGGGTTGCACAGAACACAAACCATGGCTCTGTCTAGCAATGCACTCCTCCCCACCAAATCCCTCCAACCCCAACAACCTTCCTTCCTCTCTTCCAAACCCTCCCACCAACCCACTCTCACCCCTCACCCCAACCCCACCAAATTCCGGCCCATCTCCGCCGTCCACTCCGCCGACAAGAAGCCCTCCGCCGCCTCAACCTCCACCGCATCCACGGCGGCGATGCCCACGAAGTCGACCCCATGGAGCCTGGAGAGCTGGAAGACCAAAAAGGCCCTCCAGTTGCCGGAATACCCAGATCAGAATGCCCTCGACGCCGTCCTCAAGACCATCGAGGATTTCCCTCCGATCGTCTTCGCCGGAGAGGCCCGGATTCTCGAGGAGCGCCTCGCCGAAGCAGCCCTCGGCAACGCATTCGTCCTCCAGGGAGGTGACTGCGCCGAGAGCTTCAAGGAGTTCAATGCCAACAACATCAGGGACACTTTCAGGGTCCTCCTTCAGATGGGCGCTGTCTTGACTTATGGCGGTCAGATGCCCGTTGTCAAGGTAAAAACGCGATTCAATCTTACCGTTTCTCTGTGTTTGTTTGCGATGAATTGAAATGATTGGGTTTTGTGGTTGGGTTTAGGTGGGGAGAATGGCGGGTCAGTTTGCGAAGCCGAGATCGGACAACTACGAGGAGAGAAATGGTGTGAAGCTTCCGAGTTACAGAGGTGACAATGTCAACGGCGATGCTTTCGATGAGAAGTCGAGAATTCCTGACCCACAGAGGATGATCAGAGCGTACACACAATCTGCCGCCACTTTGAATCTGTTGAGGGCATTCGCAACAGGAGGTTATGCAGCGATGCAGAGGGTTACTCAGTGGAACTTGGATTTCACCCAGCACAGCGAACAAGGAGACAGGTATGATATGATATGATACTATTGGTTTCCAAATCTTCGCTTTTTTTACTTGGATATTTACTTGAATGGTTTTAGTATTTGTGGGTGGTGGTCAATTGTGGTTGTTTTTTATGGTATCACATCGTTGAATACCTGTTGATTAGGATAGCAAATGAATTGATTGGCTCTGGTAAAATCTCTGCTTGATTGGGTTTTTGGCTTTCTGGGTGATTCTTTATTTGTATAATTGATGGGGATCTAGGAGATCACTCCCTTTTTGTCTATCCTGATTTGTCATATTAGCTGGATTTTGATTGTTGGGTAGAATCAGTGTATATTGTTATACTGAATGACCTCAGATTTGCTCAGAACAATTATCCTGAATGAGCTCGTGTACTATTTGCTTTGTTTTGTTCATCTTATCCGCGTTAATTGGATGTATGTGGTAGCACTCTCATGAGATATATTGTTCTAAAGATGTGGTTTTTGGGGTATCTGTCTTTTATGCTAGTTGTGCCCCTCTTGACTATTATGGCAAAAAAGAATCTGGAAAAGTTGTGAAAATGGAACCACTTTTGAGATTTTAATGTGGGAAAATCATTGTTGGGTGACTGAACAGGTATGAAGAATTGGCTCACCGGGTCGATGAGGCTCTAGGGTTTATGGCTGCTGCAGGGCTTACCCTTGACCACCCTTTGATGCAAACCACTGAATTCTGGACATCCCATGAGTGCTTGCTTTTGCCTTATGAGCAAGCTCTTACTAGGAAAGATTCAACCTCTGGACTCTACTATGATTGTTCCGCACACATGCTTTGGGTCGGCGAGCGCACGAGGCAGCTTGATGGTGCTCATGTTGAGTTCCTCAGAGGAATTGCTAACCCTCTTGGAATAAAGGTAATTGAATGTACTAGTTTTCATTTTTATGGTTTATTAAATCATATTATAATAAGAGATGATGTTCTTTATGTTAGTAAGGTAAGGTCGGGTAGTATTCTGTAAAAAGTTGTGACAATTGGTCAAATGATGTAAGAATTGGTAAAGTTACGTGGAGTTTGGAAAGTCTAAGAGTATTAACAAGGGAAAAAACATTCCCATAATCTATAAGATTTTCCATTGGGAAAAGTAAGATGGTACCTTTGCATTTATTGACATTGTGGTGCCACACTATTATCCTTTGAAAAAAGTGTTATTCATGATTGCATTCTACTAGTGGTTGCTAAATTTTTGGAGATGAAATTATAGATTTGCTAAACACAAAAAGCATATGGATTGATTTCCCTATTGTTGTTTTTAGTTGCGTTCATTTTTAACTAATGAACAGCAGGGTTAGGTCTAAATAATTGAATGGTACTTGGTGTTGCAGGTTAGTGACAAGATGGACCCAACCCAACTCATCAAACTTATTGAAATTCTGAACCCCGACAACAAGCCAGGAAGGATCACCATAATCACAAGAATGGGAGCCGAGAACATGAGAGTGAAGCTTCCTCATTTGATCAGGGCTGTACGTAGGGCCGGTCAAATTGTCACCTGGGTCAGCGATCCTATGCATGGAAACACCATCAAAGCTCCCAGTGGTCTAAAGACCAGGCCTTTTGATGCTATCCTGGTATGTCATTGTTTTTACATCTTCAAAGCTCGCATTTCGTACTTAGGAAGGGTGTTTTACTGAGTTTTTCAATCATGCTGACTGACAATTCCTAACATCAATATTCAAAACAATTGCAAATTGCAAATATGGAATGAATGTGTTACTTGATCTGGTAACTTCCAAGGATTTTCCCCCTTGATTGGTATGAAAGCATAAAAGTCGATGTAAGTTGGATTTTAACCAGGGTGTGTAATCCTATAACATTCAATTACTCGGCATCCGCCTTTAGCAAGAATACTACTTGTCATATGAAAATCTCTTTTCTTTCCCCCAATGCTAACTACCACCGCGGGGCCCACGGCACACCCGGGCCTCCTCACCTTCCTCAAATAAATGATGAGGTGATTGGGTTGGTAGGGCATTGTAAGCAGGTACAGTGGACCCAATGCAATTTATAGGTCACTTGTGTTTCTGTAACGTTCTCATCAGGTGGATATTTTCCCCAGGGACAAAGATTATTTCTCTGACCAGTTCAACGTGCATGTTTTCGTCCCATTCTTTCTCTCAACATGACAAACGAATGTATTCTTCGTCGTGTTTTTGCAGGCGGAAGTGAGGGCATTCTTCGACGTGCACGAGCAAGAAGGCAGCCATCCAGGAGGCGTGCACCTCGAGATGACAGGCCAGAACGTGACGGAGTGCATCGGTGGGGCCCAGACCGTGACATTTGACGACCTCAGCTTGCGGTACCACACACACTGTGACCCAAGGCTGAATGCATCACAGTCGCTGGAGCTGGCCTTCATCATCGCAGACCGACTGAGGAAGAGGAGGATGAAGTCCCAGCCGTCTCTCACTTCCAACTCATCCTAAATGATGGGAAACTTGCGTCTGTTTGTCCTTTTTATTTATTTTTTTTGTCTGGTTCGTTAAACTGCGGTTAGAGACTGTACCAGTATGACGACTAATAGTGCCCGTTTACATATGTGCCGGATTCTTTTGGTGTTTAACCTTGTGCTCTGTTTGCGTATCTGTATGTGTATACTGGGGGAAGAATCGAGTTCTCTGGTTTGCTTGAGGTGACAAAGAAATAAACAAATTTTCGGAATTTATTCCTTGACAGGTTTTCGTTTCTATTTTCTTGTGGTAATGGGTGATGAATCTTGAATCTATTCTTACCCTTCTCTTTTTTTATTTTTCTTTTCAAAATTGGAAAATTAAGAATAGTAAATGCTGGATGCCTAATAATAGTGCCGTGATATTCTATATAGGCCAAATCTGGACCATCTTTAGCATAATTTTTGAACATTGAACAGACGAACTAACTGATGTTATTGATTGACGGGGCTTACAGTGTGTCAAGTTGGTTGAGAAAAGAAAGTGATAAATGTAGGTGGGCATGACTGCTTGACTTGTGACTTGTAAGTAGTGTAACATTTCTCGGCCGCAGATATTATCAATAACTGTTTTAAAGATTGCCGACTACTCTCAATTAATTACGCTTAATTGAAAAGTTATCAACATATGAGTTAAAAAGGGTGCATTTTGGTAATTTAAGTAACCATTTCAATTTCTTCACATTTAATCGTATATTTGGTGTGTTACAATTTGAGCAATAATAAGGATTGAATAAAAAGAAAAGGAAAAGAGGTGGTTCCAACGTTTGAAGGTCAAATTTGGCGCTGAGTGAGGATGAGGTGGGGTTGGTTGGTGGAATTATGAATTAGTTGGCCTGCTCTGCTCCACCGGCAACAACAACCAACTCTCCCTCTGCAGGACCCTCTTGACTCTTGTGGGGTAAAGAAAGGGGCTGCTAACTGCTCATGTTGGCATCAATCAATTGTACATTTGTACTAGTACGAGTTATATAAAGATATTTTAATCATTTATCATGTTTAACATTTCATGATAGTAGTACAAGTCATCGTTTGACTTGTCATCCTTAAAAAATAAAAAAATAATAAATGATTTATCAAATCACTTATTATAAAAGTTGGCTTATTTGGGTATCAAATACGTTGTTTATATATTTGGTAAACAACTTATTTGGTTAGTTGTTTTGCCCTAATCAGCCAGTTTTTAATAAACTGATTAGAACATTCTGTTGAGAATAACTTATTGTGAAAAAGACATTTTAGTCTACAAGTTATCTAAAATTACACAGATATCATCTTAAAAGTATTGTTTGTAAATGGTATAAATGGAATTTCAACAAATATTTTCTCAGAAACAACTGACTTTACCAAACACGCATTTTCCAAACAACTAAGGCACTGTTCTTTTATTCGGTGGAATTGCGGTGCGATAAGTTGCGGTGGAAAATAATAAACGGGTGTTGATATTAGTGAAAAGGTAAATAGTAGATTGCAGTGAATTGCGGTAGATTGCGGTAAATTGCAGTGCGGTAAGTTGCGGTACCACATAAAAGAATGGTGCTTAATACAAACAGTCAAGAGTAAATAACCAATGTAAACAGCTAACAACCAACAATTGTTTACCAAACAAGGCTATTATAACTTTGAATATTGTAAACTGGATAAATATATAAACGTAAATTTTCAAAAAATTACTCGAAGGTACCCCAATATTTGGGGAAACTATTTTTCGGTACCCCAACTTTTCAAAACTAATTTTGAGGTACCCCACTTTTTGGGTTAGTAATTATTTGGTGCTTTTCCGGCCATTACATTTTATTAAGTGACCAAAATACCTCATTCTTCTTCTTCAAGGGTATTTCTTCAATAAGGAAAGAATAAGGGCATTTTGGTCATTTAATAAAATTAATTGCTGGAAAAACACAAAATAATTACTAACCCAAAAAGTAAAGGTACCTCAAAATTAATTTTGAAAAGTTAGAGTACCCAAAAAATATTTCACCAAAAGTCAGGGCAGCTCATGGTAGTTTTTTGGTAAATTGGATGGATTAGTGGTAGTTTAATATTTAGACTCCATAAGTTGGAATTTATACCAAGAGTTTTTATTATATTAGTAGCTCAATAGCAGTTCAACTTTTGCGGGAGGGGCCTCTAAGAGAGTTGCATTCTTTGATTGGAGTCAACTTGATTCCTGACCATTTGCTTTACTTCTGTGCTCTCATACTTCTATTTCAATCTATTGTGAATGAAGAATATATTCAAATGGCCAATTGTGGATGGAATTTGACCAAAATTGTAAATTGTCCAATAAAATGGTGTCATTATATTATTCATGTTACACAAGATAAACAAATTTAAAAGCAAACTAGAATTAGATTCTGATAATATAACTAGGACATCTTCGCTGAAATTGAAAGTTTTCTTAGGATTTATAAGGTTCCATAATCATTTTTTAAGCTAGAAAATATAAACATATAATCACCTATCAATAATAGGATCATAAATATATTATTTTAAAGCAATATTAATCTTCTAAATTCTGCTTACCTGAAGTCACAAGCTACTTTAAGGGTGTTATTTCATTGTTGGTATAATTCTTATTTGTAAGCAGTGCAGGTAAAGGTTTAAAGACCCTGTTTTTAAGATTGTAGCAGGCAGGATAGTTGAAGAATGGGCAACTTGGTAAGGTGGAAAAGGTTGTACAATATATTTTACATAGGACCAACTTACGTTAAAATAACGTAAGATGGGGTGTCACGTTAAACTGGGAAAAAAAATGAAAACACTCTCTTGATTCGCGTTTGTGGTACTCTCTTTATATATATAGTCTTTTATTTCTCTTTCCTGTTGTTGTCAAACCCTAACAATCTATGCAAATTAGATACCGCCTCCTAGTGCTGGCAAAAATTTGTCCGACCCGAATTAAACTGGGTTTGATCATCAATTTTTTGTCCAATTTTAAATTCGAACAATTTGATCATGTCCGATTCAAAAAATGGGTCGGGTTTGGGTTTGGGGGAAGAAATTCGGACGCCCGAGTTTTGGTGTCAAATTCGTGTTCAGACAAATTCGGACGTATTCGGACAGTGTCCGAATAGTAGAATCCGGACAAAATATTGAAATTATGTATATATTTAATGTAAATTTGGGTTTGGTTATATTCAGACAAATTCTATTTCAATTTATTGTGAATGAAGAATATATTCAAATGGTCAATTGTGGATGGAATTTGACCAAAATTGTAAATTCTCCAATAAAATGGTGTCGTTATATTATTCATGTTACACAAGATAAACAAATTTAAAAGCAAACTAAAATTAGATTCTGATAATATAATTGGGACATGTTTGCTGAGATTGAAAGTTTTCTTAGAATTTATAAGGTTCCATAATCATTTTTTAAGTTAGAAAATATAAACATATAATCACCTATCAATAATAGGATAAGATATATATTATTTTAAAGCAATATTAATCTTCTAAATTCTCCTTACCTGAAGTCACAAGCTACTTTAAGGGTGTTATTTCATTATTGGTATAATTCTTATTTGTAAGCAGCGTGCAGGTAAGGCTTAAAGGCCCTGTTTTCTTAGATTGTAGCAGGAAGGATAGTTGAAGAATGGGCAACTTGGTAAGGTGGAAAAGGTTGTACAATATATCTTATATAGGACCATCACACGCTAAAATAACGTAAGATGGGGTGTCACATCAAACAAGGAAAAAAAAAGGAAAACACTCTCCTGATTCACGTTTGTAGTACACTCTCTCTCTCTATATATATATGTAGTCTTTTATTTCCCTCTCCTGTTGTTGTCAAACCCTAACAATCTGTGCAAATTAGATACCGCCTGCGCGCGAAGATCGTCAACCGACCTCCGATAATGTCGTTGTCTCGAGTAAGCAAGTCTTGCTATGTATATTCGATTATGGATGTCGGAATTATATGTCAGTGTTGAATGTGTGAATATTTGAATTAGTGACTATTCTTCGAACTTTTGAAATTTCAAACAATGGAGGAATTTTCGAACGGGCAAGATGTTCAATATTCGAACAAGGGTGCAACTTCCTTGAATACTCTTCGAATTTTTGAATTTTTTGCTTCTGATTTGTACTTGTTTGATATAGCGTGGGATAATTTTTTTAAGCAATCCTTGAATACTCGATTTGGTGAAAGTACTCTTTGTCGAGATTGATATATATGATTGTATGGTTGAATAATTGTGTTTATGGGTCAATGAATGTGTCGTTCTAATTGAGTCCTCAAGTCGGTGTTAAAGAATGTGTCGTTATAAACACTATTATTTTGTTCAAAGTAAATTTAAAAGTTTTGCGTTCAAAAATTCAATTTGTATTATAATATATGTGACTAGTATTCAATATATGGGTGACTAATATATAATATATATTTATATATACTTGACTAGTATTCAATCTACAGGTGACTAATAACATGTTATCTCCATTTTTTGATATCTCGCTTTTTTGCGTCCACTAATTTAATTGGATTATAGGTGACTAATAAACGTTGAAAAGTTGACCAATAATATCTATACTATCTACTAAAGCATTGTAGTGTTGACTGGAACAAGAGCATTTTGTGGAGCAATATAGCATCTACATCGTCCATTTTCTCCATGGAAAAATCACTGCCCTTAATAACAATTAAACTCTCTTAATTTAAACACCCCACTTTCCACTTTTCCCTTTGAGCAACTGCCACGTGACCATGCATGCTCCATTTTATCAACTTCCATTTGGTTCAATTGTGTCCCCAATCCCCAATACCTCCCTAATCCTTTAATTATTTACACAACAGTAGTTATGATCAACTGTCATCCAACTCTTCAATCTTCATCACTTGCCTAACCTTCATTGGAATTTGATTCTTCATTTTCTACTGCAATTTATTAGGTGCTCCCGAAGCACGTACTCCAGATTGTATGATTGTTCACCCACATATATTAGATTGTTCACTATAGATATTAGATTGTTCACTCTTATTACAATGATTATTCACTTATAAATATCTGGAGCACATGCTCCGGGTGCATGCAATATATATTGATTTTCTACTCCACGTATAAGTCTTCCGTTAATATTCCTTTATGCTTCAGCCATTAATTGCATGTTAATACACAGAGGACGTTGTTTGAAACATTTAATGGCTGTAGCATAAAGGAATATTAACATAAGACTTATATGTGGAGTAGAAAATGAAGAATCAAATCAAATTCCAATGAAGGTTAGGCAGGTGATGAAGATTGAAGAGGTGTATGACAGTTGATCATAACTACTGTTGTGTAAATAATTAAAGGATTAGGGAGGCAGTGGGGATTGGGGACACAATTGAACCAAATGGAAGTTGATAAAATGGAGCATGCATGGTCATGTGGCAGTTGGTCAAAGGGAAAAGTGGGAAGTGAGGTGGTTAAATTAAGAGAGTTCAATTATTATTAAGGGGAGTGGTTTTTTTCATGGAGAAAATGGACGATGTAGATGTTATATATATTGCTCCGCAAGATGCTCTTGTTTCGGTAAACACTACAATGCTTTAATAGATAGTATAGATTATTGATTATGATGAATTACTGATGATGAAATCAGTGGTAGAGTCACTATGTGAAATATGAGATTCATGGATCCCAATAGAAAAATAAATTTATTATATATATATATATATATATATATATATATAATTATTAGATATAAATATATATTATGTTAATTTGACCCCATAAAATTAGTTTTGATACTCAGACACTGTAAATTAAATATTCTTAGACTTTATCTATTTTTATCCAATGATTTAAAATTTAATAATAAATACATAGATATTATAATCATTATACATTAAACTTATCATTATCCCACTAATTATGAGTTTTATCATGAATGACTTATACTCCATTTACTACTTTTGAATTTATGTTTGAAATGTCATTTTCATTCTTTGCCTTTTTTTGTTGCTTACTTATTACAATCTTCAAGAGCTACACTGAGCAAATGCATATATTTTTACATTTTTGTGACACCTGTATATTTCAACTTTCAATCTTACTTTATTTAGTAAGATTTTCCTATTTCAAATATGTTGTTTGGTGTTTTAGCATTACTACAACTTAAATAACATATATTATTAGTGATTGCAGGCATGATATCAAGCTTTTAAAAGGTACGACAATTCGTGGAATTTCTCCTCTCGACCCAAGATTCACCATTTTTGTTCAAGTTATGAGAAAATTAAGTATTCACGATTACGACAATCATAGAATTTGGATGGTTGTCTTTATGGATGCACAAGATTTGAACAAATATATATGAAGAGGGATGAGGTTATTATATTTTTTAGTTGTACATTTTATATATTGAACAAATTTATATGAGGAAGGATGGGGTTATTTGATCCATTATATATGTTGGTTCAATCATTTAAATATTTTGGATATGTATCTCACTTTATATCGAATGAATGTATATTTTCTACATAATGAATTTGTATAAAAGAATCGATACATTTAAAACATTTTTATGTCAATTTTTTACGCGATGAATTTGTAAAAAATCGATAAATTTTAAAAATATCGAACAATTTTGCAATATTGTGAATGTTGAGCTCCAACCAACTCAATTGTTAACAAGTTTGTTTTTCATTTCCTAAATCCAATCATTTTTCTATTTGAGCTTTTTTCACCTTAACGTTGCATTCTTATGTTTTAGATTTTACTTCAAAATAGATATCATGGACAACACAAAAATTGACGCGAACATTCACTGTTCTTCGATATCTTGCGACAATTCTTCTACAAATGTCTAATGAAGACTTGACTTTGGTTGCTTAATTCTATGATAAATTTAGTACTACAATTTCATTTCATTTACTTGACCATGTCTATGTTTGAAATAATTAGCATGTCTATCTTCTATCCCATATAACACAAAGCAGTATGTACCTTATGCGCTATATTGTTCGAGCACTTACAATAATCATGGGTTTTTGTCATTAAACCTCCTTTTAATGGTCAATATGAACCCTTGATTGAGTTGATCACATTAGCTTATGGGAAGAAGAAGTTTATATGTGAAGGCATCTCAAGTGTCATTAGTACAATCGGTAAACTCTACGATGACATCCACTTAATTCCACATGTTGATATGTCATAATCTTATTGTCATTTTCCTGTATTTTCACCAAAGATGACTGAAAAATTGTCATGCAATCATTTAACTTCTCATTTACAATATTTCATTTTATTTACCGCTTGTTTTTCTGCTCATTCATATCTTAACTATTATTGAACTTATGTTTTCAATGTAGTTTTGTTCCATTTGAACAAACAATTGTTTTTCTCTAGTTAAGTCTTTTGAATGTCACTTGATGTATGATCATATTCAAACTTAAGCAACATTCTGATGTTTTTTAATTGAAAACACATGAGTATTTATATATGAACGCTTGGATATTTATTTTTTTGTCCGTGACAACACCCGGGTATTGGCAAAGGCCAGAAACGACAAGTCGAATGGACAAGGCCCATAAAAGTAAAGGTTATTGACTATAAAGGACGGCCCATAAGACCATTTGATAGAGAAGGACTCAATTGACAATGAAGTTCCAATTTATAATAAAAGGTGGGATCCAATGTTGCTAAGTTGGCAATAAATTTTTCAGTCTTTGCCTAAAAGAAGAGGATTTTTATAAAGATAAAGATGAAGAAGAAGAAGAAAGAGAACAAAGCAGAGGAAAATCGCGGAGTCGCCGGACCAGGACATCCGGGGCCTGGCGTTCCTGGTCCCCTTCATTCTGGAGGTGGGATGGGCCCTGGTCAACATCCTGGGCCCGCACTGGTAAGCTTTTTCGGCACTTTCTCTCTACTTGAATTCACTCGAGTCGATCAAAAACTCTGATTACACGAATCTATTCTCCGGCACGAAGTCGAACGAGATTCTGCTCTCTCTCAACCCTAACCAGACCGTCTCTGATCGAGGTGATTTTCGATGATGTGAATCGCTCGTTCGTGTTAAAGATCTGAAAGCGTGACAAGCGTCGTGTACTACGTCCCTATCTCCACCACATCCATGCAATCTCCGATGAAATCGATAAGAGGAATCGAGAGATTCGGCTATATACTAACGTCGTCGGCTCGTCACCGCGTCGCCGGAGACATCGGTGGAGGTTGGTGTCGTTCACTCATCCAATAAGGATCGACACCATCTCCATGGACGCAGAGCTGAAGAACAAGACCAAGTCCGGAGGATGAGGATTCTTGGTCCCCATCATTCAAGTAGAGAGAAATTCTAGGGTTCGGCCTTGGCGGCTTGGCTACTGCGGCGACGATTGGCTCTCCGCCGGTTGCTGCTGCGACGGAGATAGCGGTTAGTTCGGGGGGGGTGACAGGCTCTATTTGGCGGGGTTTGTGGCTGCTACTGCGTTTTTGGAGGTGTTGTTTCTGTCTTCTATGCTTAAGGAGTTCGAATATGGGGAGAAGAGGGTTACTAAGTGAGTTTCCATTGGAGTTTCCCGTGTAGCAATTATATGTTTGGAGAGATGAAGATTTGTATGTAATTATGTAAATATATGGTGTACTAATCCAACTTGATTGGATGTAACTACATAACTCTCTCTCATCCCCTGTTTTTCATCGTCTTTTTCCTCTGCTTTGTTCTCTTTCTTCTTCTTCTTATGTTGTTGCTGCTGCCAACTTAGCAACATTGGACCCCACCTTTTGTTATAAATTGGGATTTCATTGTCCCTTGGGTCCTTCTCTGTCAAATGGTATTATGGGTCGTCCTTTATAGTTAATACCCTAAAAGGGTTATTGACTGCCAAGGACGGCCCAACAGCCACATTTACTTAAAGGGATGAGGGGGGGGACTTCAGGGTCAAATTAACAAATATTAGTGGGGCCTACATGCTGACTACTCACCAGCCACCACCCTCATTCCCTCCTCATTCTCTCTCTACAAAAAACAGGGGAAGGGCATGGCTAGCGGCGAGGGCGGCACGACAGACAGATCGAAGCTCATGTCAGGGCTGGAGCGAAGGACCACCGCATCAAAGGTGGCTGTTATGGTGGAGTTGTTCGCGGAAACAGAGGAGAGAGAAAAAGGGATACAAAGACACCCCATTTTTAGCCCCTGTATTTGCCCCAGTTGAATTTCGCAGTGCTCTGTTTCCATGCAAATTCAAACTCAACTCATGCAAATTTAAACTACTAGATGCCAACCCTTCAACTAAATCCCCACTCGTTTTCTTCCTTCCTGAACTCAACCGATTCTCATGGCGGCCACCATTGGTAATGTCGTCGTCTCCATTTCCAACCTCTGAAGAACCCTAATCACTCCCCAAAAACCCTAGCAAAACCCTACAAATCTCCGAAACAATTCTCCATTTCTGAGAGTTTCATTCATTCATGGCAGTGATTTCGAGTCCTGGTGGAGTGCCCTTCGTTGGGATATCAATGACGGACTTCATATTCGAGCCCGAAGACATCCAATTCGTGACGTTTTACTGGTTCGTTTACGCAGGAATTTCGTGCTTGATTGTGCTTTTTGCGTGGATTATGTCCGGGTTGACTCTCGGGTTAATGTCTTTGGGCCTTATGGAGCTTGAAATTCTGCAGCGAAGTGGATCGTCTACTGAGAAGAAACAAGTAGGTTAGGTTTGATTTTGAGTTTCTTTGGGGAATTTTGAGTTTATGGGTTGATTGATTGATGTGTTTGCTCATATGAGTTGAGTTTGAATTTGCATGCCTGTTTTGGTAGAGAGAGAGGATGAGGGAGATGAAGGGCTCTGTCTTCCCCTGTTTTGGTAGAGACTAGAGAGAGAAGAGGAGGGAGATGAAGGGAGATGGGAAGATGAGTCAGATTTGCATAGCCCCACATTTTAAGCAAATTAAGACTTCCCAGTCCAGGAACTACCAAACTGACAAAATGCAATATGGGTCGTCCTTCTTGGTCATTAACCCAACCCTAAAATTAAACCAAGCCCAATCCCCTAATCCAACCCGAAGGATGCCCCAAAGTCCAAAACAACGAGATGAAAACGCGTTGATTACAAGTGCGAATACAACGCGTAGAAGAAAAGCACGAATTTCGCGCCACGTAGATTCTACGCGACTCGAGCATTGCAATGGGGGCATCCAATTCGAACAAAACAACGTCAGCGCCTTGTTTCTCTCTCTCTGTCTTTGTCTGTCTGTGTGACTTTTGCCCCATTCCTATCTCTCTTCTCCGAATCTTCGCGGTAACAATTCGATTCCCAACGAACAAATTCAATTTCGTATATAATTCAAAACCCTAGATTGCATTCCCTGATTTTGAATTCCTACCTTCTGTTGCTTAATTCATCCTTCAATCTTGATACTGTATAGAGATGGAAAACAATGGGCAAACAATGGAGCAAATGACGGTGAAAGATCGAAGGCCAGGTGCCCTTGGAGATTTCAGTGTTCTTCCTGATGAAGTGATTGGTGGAATCTTGAGTCTGCTCTCACCTAAAGATGTTGCTCGCCTCTCTTGTGTCAGCAGGTACTCTAATTTGCACTTTTGATTGCTCAGCTTGATCAAGTTCGGTGATTAGATTGTGCTGTTCGTTGGATTAAATTGAGGGTTGTTGTTTGTTTGTGAATTCAATTTGAGAACTTATGGTAGAAGGCGTGATCTTGTTGCATCGATGTGAGTTGATGTGTGGATATCTGGATATGGTTTCATTTTCAGTGCTATGATTGCCTGATTGAATTTGATGAGCTTGAAAATCTTCTTTTATTAATATTAGGGAAGGAAACATACTAAATTTATCTGTGGACTATGATTATAGCTGCATTGATCCTACGGCAATCCTTAGAATTTGCTTTAGTTTTCCCCCAGCTGCTGAGGCAAAGAATTTCAGGATTTTTTTTGGGTACAAAGGAAAGTTAGATTTACTTATTGTGACTTTGGTAGTTGGAAATTAGGTCCTCCTTGTTCCATGGCATTCGGGAATTCTAAAATGGGATGCTTACAGGGATGAGAACTTATTTAAACTCCATCTGACCAAAGCTGGATTGAAATTGTGAACAAAGGTGGGTTTGTGAACCAGAGGAAAGGATCAGTGTTCCTTTTGATTTCATTGTTGAAACTTGTCATTACAAGCTTCCTTTTCTCCGGTCACAGGCTGGAATTCTTGAAAAGATGCGAAAGGGGCAATGATCAGAGTGGAACTCTATGTTGTTTAGATAGAAGATGGTTTTATAAAATAGTGGAAAGTATTGTGCTTAAACGTTCCTTTCGATTTCTTCATTCAAACTTAACTTTGAGAGGAAAAAACTTCCTTTTTTTTTGGTACTTGTGTGTGTGTGTGGGTGGGTGTTGGAGTGTGGGGGGGGGGGGGGTTTGGTTCAGAGTAGGATGGAAGAGGATAAGCAGCTATGTTGGATGGTTGGTTGGATCATTTGGTCTGCATCTGCAAATTTTCTTAATCTTTTCTTCTTATGGAAATGGTGTTCTTTCTTTTCCTTATTGATCTGCAGTGTGATGTACATATTCTGCAATGAAGAGCCACTTTGGATGAGTCTATGCCTCAAAAGTGCAAAAGGTCTACTTGAATACAAAGGGTCTTGGAAGAAAACGGCCCTAATACTGTATGTTCTGAAAGTCCTCTTTTTCTTTTTTGGTTCTGATGTATGTTTTACTCTACACCTTGGTTACTTCTACTTTGTCGTTCATGTTAAAGGTGTCTTTTTGGATGACTGTAGGGAAAATGCAATAAATGGGGACGTAGATCCAAAGAAGAAACCATTGCATTTTGATGGTACTGTGTTTTTATGCTGGTTTCATGTGTTGGCCAATGAGATTGTTGTAATTTTGTTGAGAAAGCTCGGTTGATGAACAACTGCTGCTGTATTCAAGTCAGTTAAAGCAATTATGTGTCTGTGTGCAGGATTCTACTCCTTATTCTTGTACAGAAGACTGTATAGGTGTTATACCACATTGGAAGGGTTCTCTGTGGATAATGGAAATGTAGAAAAGAAATCCAACATATCTTTAGAGGAGTTTCACAACAAATATGATGGGAAGAAGCCGGTATGTTTCACTTATTTGTCAAAGATATGAGGATAACATATTAACATGACACTACACATTGTGAAAGAATCTCGAATTTGTTCTAAGGACATTGCTTTTTCCCCCATGCTACTTTTTTCTTAGGCTTGGTGTATTTATTTTCTTTGGGCACCAAATTCTCATCCTCAACTCTCAGCAAATAACACAAAAGTTTTTTTTATCTTTTTCCTTGTTAAACTTCACTAAATCTTATTGTTTTGTTACTATAATTGTCTTATTTGGATTCGATGACTAAAGGAATCTTGCTGTTGACCTCTCTACCAGGTTTTGATTTCTGGTTTGGCTGATACATGGCCGGCAAAGAATACTTGGACCTTCGATCAGCTATTGCTTAAGTATGGGGATACACCTTTCAAAATTTCCCAGCGAAGTGCCAACAAAATGAAGATGAAATTGAAAGATTATGTCTCATATATGAAGATTCAACATGATGAAGATCCCCTTTATATTTTTGATCCAAAGGTAAAGTTTGATATTCACCTGTAAAGTTATTCCTATTGGCTAGATTAACTTACATGAGTCTGCTGCAGTTTGGGGAAGTGGCCCCAGATTTACTGAAGGATTATGAAGTACCTCATCTATTTCAAGAAGATCTTTTTGATATTTTGAGCTATGATTCTCGTCCTCCATTTAGATGGCTCATCATAGGCCCAGAAAGGTCTGGAGCTTCCTGGCATGTTGATCCAGCCCTTACCAGTGCCTGGAACACCCTTCTATGTGGTCGTAAAAGGTAAAACTCATATTTCATTTGGTGTGCTATTGACAGTATTTCTGGTTAAGAAACAAATGTTTGTGCTATCAAAATTTTGACTTTCTTGGATGGAATCACAATGTTGGGAGTGATTGCCCAGCAATCAAACTATCAGCAGAATCCTAGAGAGCTATGATTTTATGAATTATCATTCATTCCCATGACCATCTACCATTTAGTATCAGGGATGTCAAATTATTAATTTTTAGTTAATTATTGTCTAACCCTCTAGCAATGCGTGATGACCCAATGTTGCGCATTCCTTCTAAAACTGTTAGAAAATGCTCACGGATTTCGGTAATTGTTTGCGAAAGATAATGCTTATTGTGTTAGACATGTTGGTGCTCATCACCTTAATTTTTCTTTCATAACAGGTGGGCATTGTATCCTCCTGGTAAAGTGCCTTTAGGGGTTACTGTACATGTAGATGATGAGGATGGTGACGTGGATGTAGACACCCCGTCATCTTTACAGGTATGCAACATACATGTTACAAAAATTAAAGGGTTTTTTGACAATAATACACTGTACTTCGGGGGCGTTGGACAATAATGTTGAACTTTTTTCTTGGACAATAATATTTTGTACTTTGGGCGTGTTGGACAATAATGCATCTAAAGAGATTCTTGCGGTGGCTAATTCGGTGGCAGTCATGTGTGGCAGATAGAATAGAAAAAAAAAATCAAAATCTTTACTAAATTAATGCATGTAAGTAAGTCCAAATAAGCAAAGATTAATTCTATTTTTATTTTTATGTTTTTGCAAACAAAAAACATCGTTTATGTTAGCAAAAATGTGGAGTAATGAGGTATTATTTGAAAAAAATAATTAAATTTCATTGCACTTGCTGACAATGCCTGATATGACATTAATTTAGTAAAGATTTTAATTTTTCTTTTGCTGCTCCACCCACCACATGAGATCGTCGCCGAGTTAGCCACCGCCGGAATCGTTTCAGGTGCATTATTGTCCAACATCCCCCAAATACAGTGTATAAGTGTATTAGCGCCCAAAATCCCATTTATAAGTCCTGTTTTGCTTCTCTAGGTTTCTGTTCACTTGTATATTCATTTAACTTATTTCTTTCTCTTAATAGTGGTGGCTTGAATATTATCCACTCCTCCCTGGCAAAGATAAGCCAATAGAGTGTATTCAAATGCCCGGTGAGACTATATTTGTTCCTAGTGGATGGTGGCATTGTGTGCTGAACTTGGAGAACACTATTGCTGTTACGCAAAATTTCGCAAATCGTACAAATTTTGAGTTTGTATGTTTGGATATGGCACCTGGTTACCGTCACAAAGGAGTTTGTCGTGCTGGATGGCTTGCGCTCGAGGATGAGAATCATGAGGATCTGGATGAGATCATGTCCTGTGCGAGAAATTGTTCAGATTCCACGGAGGTGCCAAGGAAAGAAAAAAAGATGAAGACACAAAACACATGCGATGAAGCTCCTAATGGTCATCATGGTGATTGCTGTGGTGCATGGAAGCAAGACATTCCTTATGAAATAGATTTCTTATCAAAATTTTTGGAGGAGGATAGAGATCATTATAACTTTTTGTGGAGTTCCTCCAATTGCATTGGACAGAGAGAGATGAGAGCATGGTTGTGGAAGTTGTGGACTGCTAAACCAGATATGAGGGACCTGATATGGAAGGTATATATTTATATTACAGCCTAGCTCCATTAATCTTAATTATATGCGTATTTTCTTGATGTTGATTTGAGCGTACTAGTGTTCTACTGGAGTCAGAAATGTTACCGAGAAAAAGGGGTGGGGGGGGGGGGGGGGAGGGGTTGCGCATTTGAAGAATCATGCTTATAATAAGTGTAACTGAGAAGACTTTGCTAATCTATCTCTTAAAGTATGTTTCCAAGTTCGGTACTCCGTAGATCATAGGTTGCATTTTGTTTCTTTTAGCTAAATTACATACAAATTGGTGAATTTGGTTTTGCATTATCTGAGTTGATATGCTTTGCTTTTCTATGTCCAGGGAGCATGCATAGCTCTCAATGCAGGAAAATGGTTTGAGTGTGTTGGCCAGATCTGCAAGTTCCATGGTTTGCCTTCTCCAGGAGACAATGAGAGGTTGCCTGTTGGTACAGGCAGCAATCCTGTAAGTTCATCGTCCTGTTGACTTATGTTAACAAATTATGATAGAACCAGAACTTAATCACTGTATCCAAAAATCTGGTAAACATGTTTTGTGGGAAGACATCATATAGGCAGTGTACCTTACCCCCCCCCCCCCCCTTCTTTTTCTTCTCCCTTCAGTGGAACACTTTCATATGCATGAAGAAAGTTTTAATGTTTTGTATTAGGTTAACTTTAAAAACTAAGAAGCTTGTGTAACCCTGGTTCTGTTCTGCTCATCTAATCCTCATTACTCGTTGGATTTTGATTGGCTAGTCTAAATTCTTAAGTTTAGAGCTGATGTCACGAAACTAAAACTAGATAGCTTAACTCTCACCTCTTTCCTTCTCTGTTTCTTCTTTCGGGACAGGTTTATCTAACGGCAGAAAATGTTATCAAAATCTATGTTGAAGGAGGCCTTGAGTCTGCACTTTATTGTTTGGGCACAGAGGTATAGTTCCAAGTTCTCCACAATCCAGATAGATCTCTTGCAATTAAACTTAAGTTCTCATGGAAATAATTAACTAGCCATTTGAAATAATCTGCAGCTGGAGTTCTACAGTCTAGTGTGTAGAGTAAAATCCCAGCTGAAGGACCACATGCCTGATATTTTAGCAAGTGGGTTGATTTACTTTGATGACGGATCTTATACCGTTGTACCTTGGGATGGTAAAGGAGTGCCGGAAGTGATAACTGACTCCTGTATCGCTATTGAAAAGTGCAAGAGTTACAGCACTCCTTTTGGTTTATGGGGTAAAACATTGTTTGAATGTCAAAAACGGAGTCCATCAACTTCCAAGCCAACCAATTTATCTGGAAACAAGAGAATCTGGCCTTACATTGTTACTAAACGGTGCAAAGGGAAAATTTTCGATGATGTGTAAGTATGCCTTGGTGGATAATTTTTCATCCTGCTCCTTACAGTACACCCCCCCCCCCCCCCCCCCCAAACAAAAAAAAATTTAAAAACACAAAAAATCCCATTATGTGTGCTTGGTTTCCTGACTACATTCAGATATTGTTTTTTGCAGGAGGGAATTAATGTCATTTGCAGATACCCTTAATTTGGCTTCGTTTATAGGGAAGCAGTTGCATAACCTTCATGTATTGCCCCTTCCAGAACTAAGTAACCCAGTACTAGCAGACATCAAAGGGGAACTTGGGTGTTCTCAGAGTGGTGATCATATGGAAATTGACTCTGGTCTTAGTCCAAATACCACACACTGGGAGCTATTTCTGCACACCCTCGCCATTAGAAAGAAGGATGTTGTAAGCCGCTTGACTACATGGTACGTGACATGCCCTCATTCTTTGTCATGTTCCGACTCCTGAGAGAACATGAAAAATAAAACCCCCAAAAGTACCCTTGGAAGATAGGGTGTCAGAAGTCTGATGTAGCTTTCTTACAGAAAATCAGACAGATGATTCTGATTCTCCCAAGATTTTAAAATCGGTCTCTACTTGCATCTTTGTGAAAAAGAAATACAAGGGGTTTGGAGGGACATTTTCCTCTAATTCATTACAAATTTACAGTCTAAGCTGGAACAAAATAAACCCTGTGAAAATATATTGCTACCAAATGAAGAGTGGTAGTTTTAGTGGCAAATATTAAGTGATAATCGATGGTTGATTATCAATTTGCATACTCTTTAAAATGGCCTCAAACTTGGTGTGAAATGCGAAACAACTTTCAGCTTGCACCTTTCTTGATCAATTTCCACCTGATGATTGGGTATCTCCACTTGACCAGGTTACTGAATCTAGCCCTTGCGCCTTTGTTACATTGATCTTTGATTCAGGCAGCCAGTGGTAAAGACAGTATCACTAGAAGGGGTATTGAGTGGTCAAAACTTGTTTCCGAGTGATTTGGCTGTTATGATTTTGCAAATACAATGATTTTGCAAACTTCTAAAACCCCCATATTGCACCCCTGCTTTCCTGTTCTTGCTTTGGATTACATGTTGCTATAACATAGCTAGTTGCAGTGCTCACTTCTTACAAAATGTGTGTTATTCTCAGGGGGGAGCCCATCCCAAAGACCCTCATTGACAAAGTTAATGAATACCTCCCCGATGATATTGGGAAGTTAATTTCCGTGTTTGAGGTACTATGGTAACTCCTACATTATTAGTTCAAATGGCCTCAAAAGAGTGATCCTTCTCTAATATCATGCTGTTATGTTTCAGGATGAAACTTGTTCCTGGATACATTCAGATATAATGGATGACAATATTCATCTGGAGCCTTTGAGTAGCACCACCACCACCATAAGTGATCATTCAGATCACAATTCTGCCAATGGCAATATGAAGAATGGTCAATCCCAATCGTGGCGTCCTTCTTACATTCTTGACTTTAGTGATATGTCCAGTGGTCGGTGGTCTTATCCAGTTCACTCTCGTTTATACACTCCACTGCGATACTGTCTATGGTCTAATTTGTTTATTCAATCTCCAGGAGATCGTATCCTTGACTTGATCCCAATACATCTGGATATCTTCAAGGGAGACACACGTTTTCTTAAAGAGATGTTGTCGGTTTATAAGCTGCCCTTGGTGAAAGGGAGTTCGAAAAATGACCTGACAGACAACGCAATGAAGTTTAAACGAGCCTCATACCGCGCCATGTGAGTAATCTCTTTGTCTTTCCTCACTTGGATTTTCCAGTTTGTTTCATAATGAAAGACCTCACCAAAGTAACAGATTAGTTCATATCTCAAATATGAAAGAATGTTGATGAATTTGAATACAATCCAATATATGAAGATGCCATCTAAGATTTCATCTCTGTTCTTAGTTGTGTTCGCCATCAAGCTGGGTTTTTCTTTTCAGGAGATGCGATGATTTCTGATGTGTGCGTGTTTTGGATGTGTGATAACAGGTGTTATTGTATACTGCATGAAGAAAATGTATTGGGTGCTATTTTCAACAGATGGGAGGATTTGAGGATGGCAAATTCTTGGGAACAAGTAGAGGAAAAAATATGGGGCATCCTCAATGACTACTAACTTGTCTTAGTTTTTTCCTATTTATTGTCTCGTGTTTTTCCATATTACTTGTCGATGTGATCATTCTTTGCCAACTTTTTGCCAATTGAAATCTCTTTCTTTTTCTTTTCAAATTTCTTTGGTTTTGTTGGGAATAAGATTGTGTAAAAGCTGCCCAGTTCAACATACTTACTGTTATACACAATTCCAGGAATATGATTGCAGGGCTTTGTATTTGTACTAACCATGCAGACAATTGAATTTTGAAGCATTACAATACAGGTTGAAACAATTCAGTTCACAGTAATTTCAGTGTTAACTTTCATCGACTCTCTTTTGAGAGAATTGTAGTTTTAAGTTTATCTATGCTCATTGGCTTTCAAAAATTAGTTTGACAATTAAAAAGGGGTAAGAGTAAAAAAGGTAGTAAATTGCCGAAAATGGCACTATTGGAGTCTGTGAAATGTTATCAAAAAATTAAAAAAAAAATATGTAATTTATTTATTAGGAGGTATAATGGAAATTGTAAAATACACAAACAAAAAGAGATGGTAAAGTTACACTCCCTCTGTTCCATTTCATGTCACCTTGGAAATTGTGGTATCAAACTTTAAAAATTGACCATAAATTTTTTAACATATAAACAATCGTAACAAAAAAATATTTATCTTAAAAGTATCATATTACAATTATTAATAAAATATTATATAAGAGACTATCAATTAAAGAATTACATTATAAATTATAACTTAACGATAGCCTTATACAATATATCATTGATAATATTTAAAAGCCAGTACTCAACCGGCACTCTATATATTTGGAAGTCTGATGTCAATTGGCACAAAATTCAAGCGATAGTTCGAAATGGAAGGAGTAACTACTAGTTTAGAGATCAATAGTGAGGCTTTAGAGTTACCTGTGGATACACCTCAAATAGGTTAGATGACAAGGCTCGAAGAGCAGTAAATGTTGGATGTAAATTGGATATCATTTGTGATGACGAATAAATTGCAGCAATAATGTTGAGTGACATTGTGCTGAGTTAAAAAAGGAAATTGGATTCTAATAATACGAACTTTTGACCATATAAGACTTAATAATACGAACTTTCGATTCAATGATGAATAATACGAACTTTGACCCCTTGTTGTCCCCAGTAACACGCCACAGAGTAAAGATAAACTTAACTCGGTGGTGGGATGACGTGGCGGCGGAGCCATGTCCCAGCCAGCTTTATTTTGTCCACATCAGCCTCTCTCTCTCTCCTCTCTTTCTCTCTCTTCCACTCCGTCATTCCCAGAATCCCAGACACCTTTCTCCCTCCTCCTCCTTCTTCTTCCTTCTCTCATCACCATTAACCCAGAATCTGAAACAACACACTCCCAATTACAGATGAGAAGGACTTGAGAATTGTTCGTTCCCTCTCACACTTCAACTCTGAGCTTAGCACTCCACAATCGAACACGCCACTGGGCAAAGTGGGATAAAATGTGGAGGACTCCACAACCACCACCTCCACCACCTCCTCCTCCTCATCCGCTCTTTTGCACTCTCGTTCGTTGTACACAGTCCTCAAATTCGGCGACCAATTCATCGTCAAATCCTCCCTCACGAACTCCCCCTTTTGGAGCTTTTCACTGTGAATTTTCCACTTCAATTTTAAACCCTTTTACTCATTTCAAGCTTCTTCTTCAATCTTCATCTGGGTTTTTCTGGGTTTCATCTTTTACCCAATTCTCCTCCATTGTCTGTGTTCTGATATCTGGGTTTGCAAATTTAGGGCCAGAAATTTGGTGGGTATTAGTCATCCCTATGAATATTGATTGAGGTAATAGCTTCTTGTTCTTCGTTTCTTCATCTTCAACCCCCCCTTCAAAGTTTCTATTTTTTTTTTCTTTGCTTGAAGATGCCCACCAAATAATACAATTCAACAATGATTGTTGGTTTTGGTGATAGCCAGAAGACCTAGATCGTCTTTGGGTCTGAGAGCCAAGCAATGGCCGATTAAATTTGACCCATGTTTGATTTGGGAAGGAATTCAATGTTTTAATGGGTCAGTTGTTGGTATCAAACATTTCATGTGTTTTTGCTTACCCAGAAGACTCAGATCATCTTTGTGTTTTTGCTTACCCAAAAGATTTACTGAAGAGGAAGAGGAGGAAGAAGAAGATAGGGGTGTTTGAGGAAAGAGAAAAGAAAAGGAAAATATTAAAAGGGAAGAATCGAAAAAAAAAAAGGGAAATAGATTTTTAGAGAGGGTGAATGCTGACTGGACAAGTCAAAGTTGACTAAGCTCATCCCAGTCACACATCTCCGCTGCCAGCTAGGATCGCGCCACCGAGTTAAGTTCATCTTAACTCGGTGGCGTGTTATTGGGGGTAACAGGGGGTCAAAGTTCATATTATTCATCACTGAATCGAAAGTTCGTATTATTAAGTCTTATATGGCCAAAAGTTCGTATTATTAAAATCCAATTTCCCAAAAAAGAAAGCAAACTTGAAGATCTAAACCTGTTTTGCGGTGTTTTTGCCTTGTGGTTAGATTGTTTTGCCTTGTTCTGCAGTAGACTGTTTGCTTTGAGCTGTTATTTTGTTCTATTCAGGCTTTGATGTGGTGAACTCTTGCCCATTTTGGGGCTATAAACAATCCGGAAAAAGAGGACTAACTACTGGTACTTGCCATATTAAATCCATACAAGCTACACTATGCAATTACTAGCTTCATTATTCATTGTTAACATTTAATTTTTATTTTTCAACAATCATATAGACTCCCATATACTTTAGGGTCCGTTTGGACCTTGGAAAACAGCATGGAAAAAAAATTATTTTGGAAAATGAAAATTTTTCCTTTGTTTGGATTGAAAAAAAAGGAATGGAAAAAATAATTGGAAAATTGCATGGAAAATTTGGAGTAACAATGAATAAAAAAAAATTCCCTTCAAAATTGAAAGGAAAGTTGGGAGAAAAATTTTTTGGATCAAAACCAACCTTTCTTTTCATCCTCTCTTTAACTCGTCTCTCTCTCTCTCTCTCTCTCTCTCTGTCTCTAACTCTCCTCTCTCTCTCTCTCTCTCTCTAAGTCTCTTCTCTCTCTCTCTAACTCTCTTCTCTATCTCTCTCTCTTCTCTCTCTCTCTCTCTCTCTCTAACTTTCTTCTCTCTTTCTCTCTCTCTCGCTCTCTTTCTTCTCTCTTCTCTCTTTCTCTCTCTCTAAGCATCTTCTCTCTCTCTCTCTCTCTCTCTAACTCTCTTCCCTCTTTCTCTCGCACACTCTCTCTTCTTTCTCTCTAAGTCTCTTCTCTTTCTTCTCTCTCTCTCTCTCTCGCTCTCTCTAACTCTCTTCTCTCTCTCTCTCTCTCTCTCTCAATATCTTCTTTGTCTCTCTCTAACACTCTTCTCTCTCTCTCTCTCTCTCTCTCTCTCTCTCTCTCTAACTCTCTTTTCTCTCTCTCTCTCTCTCTCTCTCTCTAACTCTCTTCTCTCTCTCTCTCTAACTCTCTTTTCTCTCTCTCTCTCTCTAACTCTCTTTTCTCTCTCTCTCTCTAATTCTCTTCTCTCTCTCTCTCTCTCTCTCTCTCTCTCTCTCTCTCTCTTTCTCCCAAATCACATCATATGATCTAAAAAAATGAAACTTGATATTTAAAAGCTTTCTTGCAAATTTTATTTTTCCATGTATTTTTCCTCAAACCAAACAAGCAAAAGAAAATTGAATAGAAAATCAATTTTTTCCTTCAAGATTTACTTAAACCAAACAAGAGAAAGAAATTTACTTTACCCCAAAAAAATTTTCCTACTAATTCTTTTTCCATGAGATTTTTTTTCCATCCTGCTTTCCTAGGTCCAAACGGACCCTTAGTGACTTCACCAGAATTAGTCTGCCCTGCCGGTAGAGTACATTTTCGTAGCACAGTTTCACATAGAATGCAATGTACATATTCATAGCAATGAGTCTACTCACTTTGGTTAGTCTGCCAACTTCACTGAACTCGCTGAATCGTTCATCAACCATCTAAAAGTTCAGAGAAAAAATATATTAACTTAGACACGCAACATTCACAACAATCAAGTTGAGAGTTAACCATTGAAAACATGAGCACTATCGCCTCTTTGGAGAGCTGCAGAATGGAGATCTAAAGATCATCAGGGCGTTATTCCCATTTGAAAGACATAACAGGAAATAAAATCACATAAAACAGCAATAATACGATCACAAAAAAGAAGAGAGCAAATTAAACAAAGCAACCGGTGTATTTAGAATTTGAACAATAAAACTTCAACATTAATGTAAGTCCTAATCCAAAAAAGGGGTGGTACTAGATATCAAGGTCTCTATCTTAAACAGCCACTGAACCACACAAAATCATCTCATGACAAAACTCTCACCGACTTTTAAACCAAAACTTTCAAACTTAAGCAGTGGCCTCAGACGGGCGCTTGGTGGCTGCAGAAAGCTTGGACCTCCTCTTGGCCAAACTCTCACTGCGCCTCTCCCTCTGCTCCTTGAGCCTGGAGGCGAGGAGCTTCTGGTACTCTGCGGCATCAGACTTGGCCTTGGCGATCCTCTTCTTCTTCAATGCAATTCTTCTGCGCTTCCTTTGGAGGGTCAATGGTGTCACCAATCTCTGGATCTTAGGAGCCTTGCTCACCTTTTTACCTGTCACAAAACATCCATCACAGAAAACATGTTAATGTTAAAAGGAAACCCGAGTTCATGCAAAAACTGAAGGGTTGTTGTGTTTGGTACCATTCTTAGTGGTGAATGTTCGCCTGTATGTGTTGACGTACTTCCTAACATCATCTTCCTTGGAGAGGTTGAACAGCTTCCTGATCTTGGATGCCCTCTTGGGACCCCTCATCCTTGGCTTTTCAGTGTCGGTCAGACCAGGGAGGTCATTCTCTCCCTTCTTCACAATCACCAGATTCAACACTGACAGGTCATGGCTGACGATGCAACCACGGACAGACTTTCTGCGACGCTCTCCATTACGCCTTCCATACCCACGGAAACAGCTGGTTCCTGATCATTATGCAAGGATGAGAAAAGTAGCCACAACTAACTGAAGCTTTACTTGAAAGATCAATTTTAGGATATGTTCATTTCAGGCATATGGGAAGATTGGGTAAAATAAACAAGTATTACTAAGTTGAGCATCGGAACTACTGAAAGATGGGAAAATTTGGGATGGGTTAGTTGTGAAAAGAAGAGACCCCTAGTTATGGTGCATAACATTATAATCAACGGGAAGAAGGTGCCAACCTCTGTGGAGCAGCAGACGGACTCTGCCGGGGGTCAACACACCCTGCTTCATGGGGAAACCTTGTTTGTCACATCCTCCCATAATCTTGAAAACGTAGCCCTTGAATTCCTGCATTAGGAAATAAGAATGTCAGTGAATTCATTCTCTGCAACGGACCCAAGTTTCAAACTTGGTACAGTTAAAAAAATAAGCATACCTCTCCAAGAGCATCACCATTGACCTCCTGTGAGATCCTCTTGTCATAGAAAGCTCGGCTGTACAACAGCAAATAAAACACAGTTCAGTACATTCTCCAAACCGGAGAGAGACCAGATTAGTTTTCAAAGACTCTCATAAATCAACCTTGCAAAGTCCAAAATGACACAGAATAACAAGTTAGCAACACAATTGCAAGCAACACTAACTGCCTTTATAGTGAATACAGCACCATCCATAACTAAGCAAGTTATAGAGGAATAAAATATACGAGCACCTGAGTGCACCAAGCCGTGGAAGAACAGCATCAATGCAAGCATTGGTTAACTCGGATCAGTATCGGCAACGCAAAGGGCTGAATGCACTATTGAGTACAAGAGCCAAGCGCTTCAGTGACGCATACTAATTGCCTTAGTTACTCGTACAGCATATAATAATCATTTTCACGCCTAAGAGACTATCTAGTCATTCACATTCTAAACAGATAGGCAAAAGCAAACCCCTTACATTTAATTACAGTTTTCAACATTTGATAAGTGAAGAATGAAGATTGTTGATGATAATCCACTTAATTAAACTACAACAAAATGTAAAAGTATTACAAACTTATACATCAATCAATTAATCTAACCCCTTTTCCCCAACAGTGAGGTCAGAAATCTCAAAGAGCAACAACATAAATCCAAACAAAGCACAACAATTTATCTACCCAATAATGACCAAACAATTAGTTTCAGCAGCGAAAAGTGTAAAAGCACTCCAACCCAGAATCATAATCTCATGAAAACAAGACAACGTAGCAGATCGAAACAAAAACAGTAAAAGGCTCAATCTTTTCAAACTTAAAACGAAATCAAGAGCAATGTAGGAATTGCAAAAAAAACTATCAGAAAAGGGTATAAGAAGAACTGACAGTTTCTGATCGTCATCGATCTCGAGCTTCTTCTGGCACCCTGTGGTAGGGTTGGCGATGTTGAACTGAAAAAATCCAAGACAGAGACATTAGAATACGCAGAAGAAGCGAGTGCAGCCATGAATTAGGAGATAGAGAAGGAGAATGAGAGAGAAACCTTCATGGTTGCGAAGGAGAAGGCGGCTCAAGCACAATGCGAGCTCAAAGGAAACTGCGCTCCTTGTTGTGGATTCTGCCTTCACTCTCGTTAGGGTTTTTCTCGCTCCCTCTTCTTTCCCTATTTATTGCTCACACTTTAGACCTCATACTCCTGCGGAACAGGCCCAAATACCACAGCCCAATTCCAAATCCTAGCAGGCTACCACTCGGGTTTTGTTTTCATTTTTCTTTACCTGGTTGGATGATGTAATTTTTATTTATTCATTTTATTACTCCTTTTTTTTTTGACAGGGTATTTTATTACTGCCGCAGTTTTTTTTTATCTGTCATCTGCGGTTTTCAGTATCCATCTTTAATCAACACTCCCTCTGTCCCAAATTAATTGACATTTTGACTAAATTTTGACAGTTAATTATTTATAAATTACAATGAGTTACAATATTACACTACCTCTATTGTAATTTTTAGTAAAGTGTCTTTCTAATGACGATAATTTCATATAGTAACTCATTATAATTTGTACGTAATTAACAGTCAAAATTTAGGCAAAATGTCAATTAATCTGGGACGGAGGGAGTAATTTCTAATATAAAACTTTTATAAAAAAAATATATAATATTATACTCCCTCCATTCTTTTTTATCTGTCATTTATGATTTACAGTGTCAAACTTTAATCAATAAATTATAATATAAAATTTTTATAAAAGATTATAATATTATACTTTTTTAATAGTATTTGTTATTACGAATCTAATGACATCAATTTTATATAATGAATCATTATACAAATTAAGATATTAACGGTCAAAATTTTTAACACAATTTCCAAGGCGACAGATAAAAAAAGGAGGTAATACTTTTCTAATAGTGTTTTTTTATTCCGAAGCTAATGACATTAATTTTGTATGATGAATCATTACACAAATTAAAATATTAACGATTAAAGTTTTTAATACAATTTTCAAGTCGATAGATAAAAAAAAAAACAAAGGTAGTACTCTTTATTTTGGGTCATAATTTTTTAGTGTTGGGATAAAAATGTCATCCACCTTTCCCATTTAGTCAAAATTACCACTATTTTTTTCAAAGAGTCAAAAATATCATTACATTATCCAATTAAGTTAAAGAATATCACCTTCTTCAATTTTACTTGATATCGCAGGTTCCACTGAGCTACCTACTGTTCATCATCATCATCATCATCATCATCATCATCATCATCATCATCATCATCACTGATCAGCATTTGATTGAAGCTATACAATGAGATGTCCTACAAAACACTCAAGTCCACAACACTCTCCGACATTGAAGCTCAGGGTATACCTTTAAAATCTGCTGAACAAATTCACCAGAAACTTACCCAGATCATCGAAAATCATGGGTCTTCTTCCCCGCAAACATGGCGATGCATCATCAAACAAATTCTCAGTCCTGAACTTCCTTTTTCGCTTCATCAGATGTTCTACTATGGCTACTACTTCATCCCAATTCCCACTTTTCTCGTTCTCCCGGCCAAAAATCACTGCCGCCAAGCTTCCTCTATCACTCACCCGTCGCTTCATCTCCTTCAATCTTCTTCACTCTTCACTCTTCACTCTTCTCCATCTTCATCTTCTTTTGGTCCAACTTTTTCTTCTTCTCCTTTGTATTCTTTTTTTGGTCCTGCGACTTTTCTTCTGCAGTTTCTTTCTTCTTCTTCACCCTGTCAAAATCACTATGCACTATGTCTATCTTCTTCGTCCTTTTCTGCAGGTGAAGAATCTGGAAAATGAAAGGAAAAAGATGGAGGTTTTGGAGGGGGAAGTAAATGGATTGAAGGTGGAGGAGAAGAAATTTTCAAAAAAAAAAAAAGTTTGCAATTACCGGCAATGATCTGGAGTAGCCGGTGAGAGTGGCATTTTTTAACTTAATTGGATATTGTAGCGACATTTTTTGACAATTTGAAAAGAATAGTGATAAATTTGACTAAATGGGAAAGTTTGATGGTATTTTATCCTAGCACTTCATAATTTTTTTCCACTAAGGCATATCAAATATCTTTATTATCTATTAAATATATTAAAACAAAACCAACCCATTTAAGATGATGTCACCTCAACATGAAATACATACAATTTATTCTTTTTTTTTAAAAACCAGTCATGAACCATCACAAAAGCACACGAAGAGCTTAGAGCATATGCAATGCAAAATTCCATCCATGAAATTTTGATCCCCTCTCTCCTAGTTGACACACCTTGTCTCATCCTTTTTCTTCATTCCTTTGAGTTCTGGAACTCTGCAGCATTCCAGAACTCAGAGAATTGAAAGAAATGGAGGAGAGAGGGTATGCCAAATAGGAGAGAGAGTGTAAGAATTCCATGAGTTTCATTCCGCATTGCTAATGCTCTTAGTGCCACTGTTCAAAATCGGAGGTCATCGGCTGAAAATAATCCAAACTCACTAATTTTTGGCTGAAAATAATCCAAACTTGTAACTTATTTACTCGGACTAAGGCTCTATTCTTTTATGCGGCTGACAATTTGCGGTGCCACAACCCAACACATTTTGCCACAACCCACCACAACATACCATTCCACCATAACTTACCACAACCCACCACAAATTACTTTGTCAAATTTATTATAGGATAATTGGATTCTAATAATCCCTACTTTCACCAATTGGACAATGGTGGACCGTACTTTCACTTTGTATTCTGGTGGTCCAAAAAAAAATAAAATTGGATTCTAGTGGGATATTTTCAAGGGAATTATAGATTTTGTGTTGCATCTGATTCAAAACTTAGTATAACACTTTACAATAATTTTTAATGAATTTACAGCGTTTCTCCCAATTTTTTTCCATTTTTTTACTATTTTTTACGATTTTTTCACTTTTATTATTTTTAAAAAATCATAATAATTATTCGGAGTCTCAAAAAATTATCTAAAAAATGTTTTAGAAACTACAATTCATTAACTTTTTAGGGGAAGGAACGAAAAAAACAAAAACAATATAGTGTAGGAATGAAAAAAATAAGAAGAATGTGGAAGTGGATTTGATACCACTACAATCCAATTTTATTTTTTTTTTATCACCAAAATACAAAGTGAAAGTACGGTCCACCATTGTCCAATTGGTGAAAGTAGGGATTATTAGAATCCAATACTCCTTTATTATATATCTTTAATATAAATTTTCAATCAATACTTTATCAACTCACTTTTTCCAATACAATACTTTTTCAACCATTTTTTTAATCATCCAAAAACAATATAATATTTCAACTCATTTTTTCCAATTACCTTTTCACATTTACCAATACAATATTAATATATACATATATATATATATATACATACATATATATATATATATATATATATATATATATGATCATATGAGCATGGTAATAAGGTAAGCACGTAAGCACTACCAATAAGGACCATTGGGTCTTAGATCAATGGATGGGAAAAAAGGAGGACTTTAGAGTTTTTTTTTTCAGCCCTTTTTGCACCAGATCACATGAGGCTTTAGTAAAAAAAAAAAAGGAAAAGTAAGGGTGTCTTAATTACATCAGGCGCATGATCATCAGTTTCTAAAACTGATATTTCTGTTTTCAAAAATCCCTCATTCACAGTGAACGTTCATCTCCCATATCATTTACAGCCATACTTGACGACGACGGAGGACCGAGGAGATAGTTTGGACGGCGACTGAAGACCGGAGGAGAAAGATTTGATGACGAAAATCATAGTCCGACGACAACAACCTAGAATTTCAACCTTGCTCTATAGGTATGCGAATTAGGGTTTGTAATCATCCATCATATTTTTGTTTCATCCATATGCGAATTAGGGTTTATTTCATCCATATGCGAATTAAGGTTTATTTCATCTGTATGCGATTGTAACCCAGAATTTTAACCCATAATTTCAGTACAAAAATATCCAAAGGTTCAAACTTTCCAGTCCAGAATTTCAAGATTGCCTTGACATCTTCAGAAACTTGAAATTTGAGGCAAATGGTTGTTGAAAGAAGCTCCATGGATGTATGTGAGGGAGAAGGATGTAAAAGGTTGGTGTTTAATCCTGGATGAATACGACTTTTTGGTTGTTTGTGGTTTGTTGCGTGGTACATTTGAAAATTTGAAATTCAATTGGGAATGATATCCACATTGGTAATATTAGATGTCCACTGTTGGGAGACGGCTGTGTTATATAATTATGTTGACAGGCATTAAAGGTGTGGTCCACAGTGTGATTGATGAATGTCCACAATGTGATTAACGAATGTCCACAGTGTGATGTATGGCGTGATGATTGATCATAGGTGATTATACATATATGTGGTGATCGAGGTTCACAGACATTAAAAGTGTGGTCCATAGTGTGATTAATGAATGTCCACATTGTGATTCATGAATGTTCACAGTTGATTTTTTATGCCGTGCTGATTGGTCATGATTGATAATAGTTATATATATATGTGGTGATCGATGTTCACATACAATAAAGGTATGATCCACAGTGTGATTGATGAATGTCCACAGTATGATTCATGAATGTCCACAGTGTGTTTTATGGCGCGATGATTGATCATTATTGGTTGTAGACATGCATATAACAAATGGAGTAATTGTGGTTCTTGCTTTTTCTTGATTTTTATGGCGTGATGAGTTATTATGATTGATTATAGTTATACATGTATGTGGTGATTGATGTTCACAGATAGTAAAGGTGTGGTTCAGAGACAAGAAGAAGCGCATGACGAACGATGCTTGGACAACTTTCTACAAGTGCATGGACGTGGCGGACGGTGATGTACCAAAACTACAGTTGGTAGTTGACCAAACAATAAGCTTGATTAAGAAACTGGAGGAGTTGAGTGTTGGCAAGCCTTCATCTAGCATATCGTCCGACTTCGAGACGTATTTTGGCACTCCAGTGCCTAAGGAGGCTACTATTCACCCGTCGGAGGCATCAACGACTAAAGAGAGAGGCAAGAGAATAAAGACGCCCATGGAGGTTACCACAGTGAAAAAAGCAAGTGCACACGACGCTGTAACTGGTGTGACAAAGTTGCAACGCACGACAACAGAAACTGCCCTGATCATTTAAGATGACATATTAGTACTCAATTACATATTCTTAAGTATGAACATTTATGGTATTTGAAATTTAGTTTTTGGGATTATGGACATATCGTATTATGCAATCTAAGTATGAACATTTATGGTATTTGGACTGTGGACATACAGTATCCTGTAAAAGAACAAGGCGCATATTGAATGTGGACATTATATACCTGCATATATATTTTTCTAAAATCATATTCAGTGGCATGCACCTGATCTATGTTAACTAATTCCTCAAAAGTGATGGCATGTATAATGTGTGCCTTTTTTTAGGATTCATTATGGATGTGTGGTTGGCACCCCATGGTATAAGTAATATAATTGCAATGGAAACCAATGGTGGCAGGGTACGCAATTTAATTGACTTTTTTTAAATTATTTGTAAGATGTGGACATCTATTTGTGACACCATGGACATTACGTATTCATGGTGTGGACATGCATTCATTATGGATGTGTGATTCGCATGGGGTTTAATTGTCATAGCAGAAGAAAACATTAATATGAATGTGACTCATTAGTTTGGTGTGTGTGATTACCATGTAACTTTATTGTCACCACTTATGTTATTGGTAGTTCTGTCAAGAAGGACGATATATGCATATGTTGCGGACATCTATTTGTGACATGACATTATGCATTTAGAGTGTGGACATTCATTCATCATGCGTGTATATTTTTATAAAATCATATTCAGCGGCATGCACTTGATATATGTCAATTAATTCCTCAGAAGTGATGGCATGTATAATGTGTGCCTTTTTTTAGGATTCATTATGGATGTGTTGTTGGCACCACCATGGTATAAGTAATAAAATTGCAATGGAAATCAATGGTGGTAGGGTACGAAATTTAATTGACCTTTTTAAGATTATTTGTAAGTTGTGGACATCTGTTTGTGACACCAAGGACATTATGTATTCATAGGGTGGACATGCATTCATTATGGGGTTTAATTGTCATAACAGAAGAAAACATTAATATGGTAAGGGTACAATGGTAAGTAAAATGTGATTCATTAGTTTGGTGTGTGTGATTGCAATGTAACTTTATTGTCATCACTTATGTTATTGGTAGTTATGCCAAGAAGAACAATATAAGCATATGTTGTGGACATCTGCTTGTGACATCGTAGGCATTACGCATTTAGAGTGTGGACATTCGTAATGAGCCTAATTAATGATATTGGCAGTTTCATCATGGACTTTATATGACATATTTTAAAATTATCAAAAAGGATGACAGAAGTATAAGTTGTGGACATCTACCTGTGACACTGTGAACATGACGCAGTTAGAGTGTGGACATGCATACATTATGGATGTGCGATTGGCATGTGTTTTAATTGCCGTAGCAGATGAAGCATTAAAATGGTTATGGTAGAACGTGATTCATTAATTTGGTATGTTTGATTGTCATAGAAGACGAAAGCATTAAAATTGTCATAGAGGGTAATTTTATTGTCAACACTCATTTTATTGGCAGTTCTATCAAGTAGGACGATATAAGTATATGTGTGGACATTTATTTGTGACACCGTGTACATTAGGTGTTTAGACTGTGGACATGCATTCATTATGAGATATGTGATTGTCATGGGGTTTAATTTTATTGCATAATTTCATTGTCACCACTCATGTTATTGGCAGTTCTATATGACATTTGTTAGAGTTTTCTAGAAGGACGATATAGGTCTATATTGTGGACATCTATTCGTGACACTGTGGACAATACGCATTTAGAGCGTGGACATGCATACATTCCTAATGGAAACAGTGAGAGTTTACATGTTTATATATTGTGCACATTTCCACTAATGTTGTTGTGCACAAATTCAACTAATATTGCAGACATCATCCATTATTAATGTGTCAAGTATTAACATAGTATCATACATCGCTAATGGTGGTTCCTGAAATACAAAGTGCAAGAAAAAGCCCTCGACACCAATCAAACTTTTGTTCATTACAATCATAAGTCAACCATCCTTGAAGTTCATGGTACACAAACTACTACGTAATTCACCTCTGACACTTAACCATCCACAAGTGCTTTGGTTTCATTCCAATGGGATGCTTTGCTGAACACTTGGTCTTTCAACTAGTTATCTGCATGCATAATTATGTCGTGACAGTAGCGTTTCCTCAATGCCTCCAATCGGTCCGCCTACAATGATAGTGGAAAAAAATAAGAAAACATATAAGAACTTTTATAAAGGAACAATTTATCATTATTTGAACAAACACCATTTACATTTTATAAAAAACATACAATGTCAGTGTGGACATCACATTTTTTCACAGCGGACATCAATTAATACTAATGAGGACGTCGCCATTTTCGTTGAGTACACACACAACAATGACTGTGGACACCATACTTTATAAAATTCGTACATTCAAATCAACTGACCAACAACGTGGACCACATTGTGCCCAATACGTACATAATACCCCACTATCATACCGTGTAATCCACACCGACAAACCCACCCATATTGAAATATATTGTAGACCCAAACTTTTCATTTGTGGACATCAAGTAATGTCACTGTGCACAATTTAATCATTATTTGAACAACCACCAGCTAAATAATGTCAGTGTGGACAACACCATTTTTCATAGTGAACATTAATCAATGCCAGTGTGGACACCACTTGCATTTTATTCAATATAAGCAAAACAATAATTGTGAACATCAAACTTTTCATCTATGAACATTAAACAATATCGCTGTCAACTATTGATCATTAATTTAACGAACACCACAATTACTCCATTTGTTATATGCATGTCTACAACCAATAATGATCAATCATCGCGCCATAAAATACACTGTGGACATTCATGAATCATACTGTGGACATTCATGAATCATACTGTGGACATTCATCAATCACACTGTGGATCACTCCTTTATTGTCTATGAACATCGATCACCACATATATGTATAACTATTATCAATCATGACCAATCAGCACGACATAACAAATCAACCGTGAACATTCATGAATCACAATGTGGACATTCATCAATCACACTGTGGACCACACTTTTAATGTCTGTGAACATCGATTACCACGTATATGTATAATCACCTATGATCAATCATCACGCCGTACATCACACTGTGGATATTCATTAATCAGACTGTGGACATTCATCAATCACACTGTGGACCACACCTTTAATGTTTGTCAACATAAATATATAACACAACCGTCTCCCAACAGTGGACATCTAATATTACCAATGTGGATATCATTCCCAATTGAATTTCAAATTTTCAAATGTACCACGTAACAAACCACATACAACCAAAAAATCGTATTCATCCAGGATTAAACACCAACTTTTTACATCCTTCTCCCTCACATACATACATGGAGCTTCTTTCGTCAGCCATTTGCCTCGAAATTTCAAGTTTCTGAAGATTTCAAGGCAATCTTGAAATTCTGGACTGGAAAGTTTGAACCTTTAGATATTTTTGTACTGAAATTATGGGTTACAATTCTGGGTTACAGTCGCATACAGATGAAAACCCTAATTCGCATATGGATGAAATAAACCCTAATTCGCATATGGATGAAACAAAAATATGGTGGAGGATTACAAAACCTAATTCGCATACCTATAGAGCAAGGTTGAAATTCTAGGTTGTCGTCGTCGGACAATGATTTTCGTCGCCAAATCTTTTTCCTCGGGTCCTCATTCGCCGTCCAAACTATCTCCTTGGTCCTCCGTCGCCGTCGAGTATAGTTGTAAATGAAATGGGAGATAAACGTTCACTGTGAATGAGAGATTTTTGAAAACTGAAATATCAGTTTTAGAAACTGATGATCATGCGCCTGATGTAATTAAGACACCCTTGCTTTTCCTTTTTTTTTTATTAAAGCCTCACGTGATCTGGTGCAAAAAGGGCTGAAAAAAAAATTCTAAAGTCCTCCTTTTTTCCCATCCATTGATATAAGATCCAATGGTCCTTATTGGTAGTGCTCACATGCTCACCTTATTACCATGCTCATATGATCATATCCCACATATATATATATATATATATATATATATATATATATATATATATATATATATATATATATAAACCCGCCACAACTTACCAATAACCCACCACAGTTCCAACATACCCGCCATAATTTCACCACACTATACCGCGTAATACTGCAACACACCGCATAAAAGAACATGACCTAAACCGAAATCAACTTTCGGCGTCGGAATACTGACTAGGCAGCCTGAACACGTGTTTCTTTAATCGATTTTGGTTTTGAATTTTGTTTTTAAGCTTATATAGACCTAACTCACTTAAACTTATAATGACATGGCAATGGATTAAAAATAAAAACACTTTTAACATAATAAAAGTTGAGTCCAAGTGTTTTTATTTTTAATCCATTGTCATGTCATTATATGTTTAAGTGAGTTGGGGTCTAAATAAGTTTAAAAACAAAATTCAAAACCAAATTAATTAAAGAAACACGCGCTCAGGTTGTCCAGTCAGCATTTCGACGCCAAAAATAGATTTCGATTTAGTCTGAGTAACTAGGTTACAAGTTTGGATTATTTTCAACCAAAAAGTGAGTTTGGATTATTTTCAGTCGATGACCTCCGACTTTGGATTAATTTGAGCCAAAAGATTCCCAAAAAAAAAATAGGCATCAGTTACTCCAATTTAATTGATGGGGGTGTTTGGGAACCAACTGTTAGTTTTTTTTTTGCTGTTGGCTGTTTTGTTAGCTGTTTGACTTTTGACTGTTTTGTTAGCTGTTTTTGTTGGTTATTTGTGTAAAAAGTATTTGGTAGAGTTAGTTGTTTGTAGTATGACTTTTTTGTTTGATTTCCAATTATACTCTTAGTTTTATCTTTGGTATTTTGTTTAACATTATGATTTTTTAATTCATTTTTAGGTTTTTTCCTCCATATTACTAGTATTTTTTTTATTGATAGTCTTTTTTCCGTCGTATTTGTGTGTTCAATAAATAATCACCAAAAATTGGAATTTGCATTGATAGGCTAATTATAACTAAATTGTTCATTGATTGCCAAATTTTCTTGAGTAAAACCAAATTTTTTTTTATCCCAATTGACTTTTACAATTGTTGTTGATATTTTATAATTTTTTATCCCAAAGTTACTTTTGAAATTTTTATTAACTGCAAAGATATTTTTTAGTTGTACATCTTAGATACCAACATGGTAATCTACGCTATAAACAACCAAAATAATTTGAATGGTAGTTTTGGTGGAAGATGGAAGAAAATTAAAAGAAACATCTTTAAATAATTTAGATGATAGTTTTTGTAATTTTTATGAAGTGTGTGGTCAATATGGTAATTTACATCCCAAAAACCAAAAGTCATTTACAAAGCATTTGGTGCCCGACTTTTTGGACGACTTTTTGGAGAAAATGACTTTTTGGAGGGTTTTTGGCTGTTTGACTAGTCAATATGCCAATTTGGGGTTTTTGGTAGGTTGGCGGATTCAACTATCTTTTTGCCCCCAAAAATTCAATTTGTAAAAAGCTACTATGAGTAGCTTTTTGTAAATAGTTGTTGGCTTTTTATATATTAAATTACCATATTGACCAACAAATTTACAAAAATTACAAAAATTGCTATCAAAATAATTTAGGTTTAGTTCTTTTAATTGTTCTCTTATATCTCACTTCACGACACACAATAGAAACTCTTCTGCCACCTGTCTTCTCCAAGCACAATAGCTATTGGCTTTTTATATTTTAAACCTAAAAATGAATTTAAAAATCATAATATTAAAAAATACTAAAAATAAAGCCAAGGGTATAATTGGAAATTAGGAAAAAAAGTCATCCTACAAACATCTAACTCTACCAAACACTCTTTTATATAAGCAACCGACAAAAACAACTAACAAAACAACCAAAAGTCAAACAGCTCAGAAAACTGCAAACAACTAAAAACAACCAACAACCAACAACTGGGCACCAAACGCCCTCAAAAAGCTATTCTTTGTAGCTTTTTACAAAATGACCTTTTGGATAAAAAGTCATTTCAATCCGCCAACCCACCAACCTACCAAACAGCCAAATATCTCCCAAAAAGCTATTTTCTTCAAAAAGTCATTAAAAAGCTAGACACCAAACACCATGATGTTCAGAAAAGCATAAGCACATTTGATACTAATCTGAAAACTGAGAGTTAAAAACTACCCTAGAAAGATAACTCCCACGTTTCTGAATACAGATGATAGATCGTCTTTCATGCCAGATACGATGTTCAAAAGATACTAATCAAATACGTTACGCCAGGCGCCAGCAGCCAAATTACAAGCGAAATTGACAGATTAAATGAACTGAAAAATCAAAGAGAGAACTACAAAAGGACGTGGGGTAAGAGGCAGTTTTATTGGTATGGGAATAAATGACATGATAGTGATACATATACTACTAACCAGTAACCATGCATGGATCGTCCAGAAAAAGCATTTACAAAGAGTCAGTCGCCATGTATGCAGCCTTGATAAACAAAGACTGTTTCTACAAACCTTGATTTGATACAAAAACGTACACTCTTTCATTTTCTGTACACAACTGACGCCCATCGGCAAAATAGTTCCTGGATTATGATGCATATGTTTCGTATGGTTCCTTGATATCTTTTCCCTTCTTTTTCATTTTTTTTTACGAATCACACGGGGCATACAAATTCACCGCTACTTCCTATATCATCCATATCGACATCAGCATCCAAGTCGTCGAAATCCAAACTGCCACCTAGATAGAGGCCACCTGGATTACCGAGCTCGTGTGTCTGTCTGGCCTCTTGGATGATCGATAATATCTCCTCGACGTTTTGAGATGGGTGATTTATGTCATTACTTTGCCAGCTCCCGCCCTCCGTCAGTTCCATTGGTAAGTTCTTCAAGAACCACGGGTGAGTTTTGATTTCTGGAATTGTTATTCTCTGTTCAAATACACACAAATCCATACAAATTAACTTCCTTACCAGTTCAGACAGCTCAAGGAGCTGAAACAAAGCAGTCTGAATTCAGGAGATAAATAGATAGTCAACTGAATCATTGTGTTTCACCACAAAACAACAATGTTCATGTCCGGTTAAATGGACTCGTAGAAGTTGAGGCGAATGTCCGGTTAAAATGAAACAGTAAAAGGCAAAGTCTGAAAATTTACCTTCTCAGGGTTGGCAACAAATATCCGAGATATCAAATGCCTGCACTCCATGGAAATTGGAATGTTTTCTGGGATCGTGTATTGAGCACTAAGAATCCGCTGTCATAATCCAGATTAAAACAGAATTAACCAAAGAGGGCAATTCTTGACCCAACAAACATGAGTTTACGTATTGACTTCTTCGCAATCTATTCTGATGTTGTTTTTCAACAGACAATTTCTCATATAATATATTACAGAATATTACAACATTATATAGTTATGATGATATTTTCGTTACGAGTCCAATGATAGTAGTTTCATGCAATAGATAATTGTATATGTGGTTAAATACATAGGCAAATCAGGGTGACAAATAAAATTAATGGGAAGGAGGGAGTATTTACTTACTGAGAGTGACTTTTTAAAGTTTTTAGGGTCAGCGGGGTCCTCAAAGGGATAAGCTCCAAATAACATCACATATAAGGTGACACCACAGGACCACACATCCGCAATCTGCATTTTTAACGGAATTTCGCTATAAGACCACACGAATAGCACTAATTAAGAGGCTAACAAATGCACAACAATAATTTGATATGTCGATACCACGTACCTTCCCATCATACTCTCTCTTGGACAATACTTCAGGTGCGATATAGGCTGGTGTTCCCACCGCAGATTTGGGTTGGGAATGTAACACGGAAGACTGCAAATGAAGGCCCAGAGAGCGATAGTATCAGAATATTCCATTTTAACTAATTAACATCAGCAGATACAACCATGTTTATATATTGACAAAAAGGGAATGTACTGTATGATGCTACATTTTTCTTACCTTAGAGTAACCGAAATCGCATATTTTGACTCGAGGAGCAGGACTGCCATCCAAAAGGGTGTTTTCTAGCTTGAGATCTCTATGACATACTTCCTGAAATGAAGACAGAGCTTCAGCAATATTGATTTCTTACTTCAAAAAGTGTACGTCAAGTAAATTTGATAGTAAGTGACTAAGTGAAACAAAAATTGCCAGTATGCTGTACCATTGAATGACAGTAACTGACTCCTGATATAAGTTGTTGAAAGAAAAACCTTGCCTGATGCAAACAACAAAGAAAACGAACAAAGTTAGCTATCGTGACCATTTCCTGACCATTGGCTGAAGAGAACTCGTGAGACAAAATGCATATGCAAATATAAAGCTTAGAATTGAATGCGTCCCGAACCCAATCTTCATTATGACCGCGGAATATTACCAGGTCTAATTAAGTCCTCTCGAACAATATGCTAATTGTTTTTTCTTTTTCTAGCACTCGCGAATGTAGTACGATTCTTTTGAAAAAATTGAAAAAGTAAAGTATATTAAGCTTAGGTGTAATAGTTCCTCTTCACAATGAATTGTTACATCACATGAGCCAACAAAGCATAGGATAGAATGAAAATAAATGTGAAGAGCATTACTCCAGTTTTCTAGTATATTTCTCAAGTTAGATAAAGTTCTTATGGTGTAAATTTAAGTATGAGAACTAATCCCTGAACTAAGAAATTACAGTAACTGAGAAAATTTATTTACCTCATCCTCCCTGAATCTGCCAGCATTACATATCCGCTCAAAGAGTTCCCCGCCAGCAGCATACTCCATGACTATAGCAAGATGTGTCGGAGTCAACAAAACCTGCCACAATCCATCATCCAGTATAAGCAATCGTAATGCAGATCGAACCTTATTTTCTGAAAATGTCTTGGCAAATTTCTCTATTTCTAGCCCTTACTGTTTTATTCACCAACTTTGATATAAGTTTTTCATAATGATGGTATATCAATCAATTTGTAAACTCTATGCATCTACCTTCACTATCTTACCCCCCCCCCCAAAACACCAACACATACAACACACCAACTTTTTTTAAAGGTCATATAATTCGTATCGGCATAATTAATCTTAAGGAGCATTATGGGCAAAAATCATGTCGCAACGACAATGGTGTGACTATCATATGGTTGCTTGGTCATCCCGCACCTTCGTCATATTTCATCCACATAAGTTTTCTGGTTGCTTGTACACTATGCTTTCTTTTTATTTATACCTTATGTTTGACATATAATAGTAGCTGATCTACTCGGTGTGCACTCCTTTTTTGTTTGTTTTTTTTTTGGATTAAAGGCCATAATCCTCAATACCAACTATAATATTCCTAAAACCCACCAAACTCTAGTTCTCACATAAATATCCACACCCTCCATCCCCATCCCAAAGAAAAAGGAGAGAAAAAAAAAAGATAAGGAAAGGGAAGCATACAAATAAAATACATCCAACTGGATTGATGACCATATTAAACTAGAATAGTTAGCTCTTCCTAATCCTAGCTAGCTATTGAAAACGAACGGTTTTCTTTCTTCATATGGTGCGTATCGTAGTTTTCCGGGAAAAATTTTCCCGGGAAAGACTTTCCCTAGGGCCTTTCCTCATCTATTTGTTAGAATCAAATATGGAAAAGTTTGTCCACTTAGAAAAATTCATTGACTTTCCCAGAAAAGTGTGGGAACAAAAAGCACCCAAATAGATATTTCTAGATATATTCTATTTTTTAAATGGAAGTTATATTGTTCTTGCATACATATTTAAAATTTCATATGATTGTGTTGCAATTACATCACAAGGCAACATATAGGTGCATAAGCTACATTTTTATCTATCTACTTCAGTCCTGCCTACATTTCTAAACAAGATGCATATTCATTATTCAGCATATTTTGCAATTGAAAGGATCAAGAAACTAACATAACATCACATCACATCACATCAAAAAATTAAATTCAATACATGCCATATTTCCTCATACACATTGATGTGAACAGAGAATTAAAGGGAGACAAAAGGTGATTTGAAAAAGTGTACCTCCTTGAATCTGATGATATTGGGATGCTTCAAAGAGCTGTGATTCATTATCTCCCTCTGCACATGCTCATCAATCTACACCAAACCACAAAAACACACACACATATCTTCATCAAAAACAAGCACCCACCAAAAAATTCCACCAAACCCAGATCATCAAACTTCAGATTAACCATCAAGATATCAACTTTTAACAAATTAATCCAAAAACAAACTAGAACCCATCAAAGAGCAACAATGAATACAGATTATAATCCTGTTTGATTCCATTTAAACCCAATCTTATGTAGTAATTAGACAGTAAAAAATCAAAGGTAGGTAGCTAATTACCTTGTGACCCCTTTCGATGAACTTAACCGCAAAGAATTCATGGGTCCACTTATCCCTAACAAGCTTAGCAGTCCCAAAATTACCCGACCCAATATCTTTCACTATCTCATACCTCTCCATAATGAATAATAATCCCCAATCGATGATACTAATAACTACCCTTTTTCCAGAAAACCCAAATCGAATTTATATGGGAGGGGCTGAGGTTTATGCGTATTTGAGGGGTTTATCAGAAAAAAAGGGATGAGAGGGAAAAGGTGATAGCTTTAATTTATACAAAAATGGAGGAAATGATTTGGAGAGAGGGAGGATGGAAACGTGGCTTAAGATCAAGGGCGTGCTGTTATATATAAAACCCCAAAAGGGAAAAAAATGGTTGAGAGAGTGACAGGGAGGAATTGCGTTTAGTAGTTCAAGGATGAAGGAAGGATATGATATGACCAGATGAAGGACAAGGGAGTGAATGAGAGAAAGATAGGAGGAAGGGTTGATGAGTATATGATGGGATTAGGATACATACATAAAGAGAGGATTAGTTGATTTTTTTTTTAATTATTGAAGGCTAAAAGAGGTGAAAGAGACGACACCGACGCTGCAAAAATTGTAAAAAAAATAGGAACTAATTAGGTTTTTACTCATTAAGATTTTATGAAGGTAGGATTTTAGCCCCAAGGTTTTAAAAATTAGTTTTATCATACTTTAAGTTTGAATCAACTAATAATTAACTCACATAATCTTTGTATTAAATATTAAATACAACCTTTTCAGATCAAATTATTAATAAAATTAATATTAATGGACAAAATTGTCCTTAACATAAAATTTCTACAACAGGGGAAACATAACTTAAACATGAAGGAGGCGGCAACACACAGTAAAATTAATTGATTAATTTTTTGGAGGAGTAAAGTTGTCTTTTCATTTTTTAATTAGGGTTATTTTAGACTTTCATTAGGGATGGGTATGGATCGGCTAACCGATCCAATCATAAATTCGGATCGGTTAACCGTATATTCGGATAGTTAAAATCATGATCTGTATCTGATCCGAAAGTTTAGGTTAATCGAATTGTCGGATAATAAAATTTGCAATATGTATCCGATCCGAAAGTTTCGGTTAATCGAATTTTGGATCGGATAACCGTATATTCACGGATTATAAAGCACTCGTACAATAATAATCATTGTCCTTCTTACCTTAATGGGATCAAAATGGTAAACTTTATGTATTGTGTTACGTTTCTAGTTTTCTACGCTAATGATTACTAATTTACCACAAAAAATAACATTTGATGGTTAAAAGTTGAAATTAATTATTTTCGGATTTTTGGATAACCGATAGATTGTCCGAATTTTTCAACTCTCGATCCGTATCTGATCTGTGATCATTCAACTTAAAAAATTATCCGCTAATTATCCATTTTTTCGGATCGGATAATCGGATTTTTGGATTACATCACAAATTACGGATTTTTTGCCCACTCCTACTTTTCATACCACCTTACAAGGATAAAATTGTCATTCGCCACAAAAGGAGTAAAATAATAAAATATTCAAACTTCAAATAGGATAAACTTAATTTCCTAAACCTTGGAGGTAAATCTCCAATTTCATTAAACTTCAATGGGTAAAATCCTAATTTGCTCAAAAAATAATAAAAGACAACAACCAACAATGAAACACCACTGCTAAAACAACACACAAAAACAGTACAGCTAAAATACTAAAATAAACAAAAAAAATTTCACCATTTCTTCTTAAACCACTTTCCAATCGGTCTTCAATATCTTTGAATGAAATCAGAAGCACAACCAAACAGAAAAGATTAGTTGATATGATATGATGTGATGCAAAAATTCTATGAACCAGTTTTACAATTGACAAAACAGGAGGAAGGATTTGTGGGATTCTTTTTTTCTTCTTTTTTTTGAGAGAAAACAAACACTGCTTATTATTGCTTTTGGGCCCTACTTTTCGCTATATTACAAACCTTGCCCATCCCCCTTGCCACACAGTCGCCACCTCTTTTTCCTTTTTTCCCTTTTCCTTTCTTTTTAAAAAAGGTTTTCCATGTTTATTGTTATGGGAACACAAAATAATATGGAATATCCGTAATAAGGAGTTTGAGTTTGCTTTATTGGATGAGGTGAAATTTGTGGATATTTATTAAAAGAGTTAAAATTTTTATCACTTTATTTAGTTAGCTTTTCAATTATGAGCAATTGAGCATAAGTTTGACTCATATTAATTAAAAAGCAAATGAATCATACTTAAATATAATTAGGGTTTTTGGATGCTAATATATTGAATTTTTGGGGTATTGGACAATAATGCACCGAACTTTGACATTGAACAATAATACACTATACTTTGGGGGGTGTTGAACAATAATGTACTTCATATGATTTTGGCAATGGCTAACTTAGTCGCAATCCTATGTAGCGGGTGGAGGAAATGAATTGGTCCAAAAATATTTGTCTTCTCGGTCTGTCACGTAAGATTGTCACCAAGTTCGTCACCGTCGAAATTGTCTCGAGTACATTATTGTCCAACATCCCCCAAAGTTCAGTGCATTATTGTCCAATACCCCCAAAGTTCAATTTATTAGCGTCCAAAATTCCATATAATTAATGTGGTTATATTGATAAAAACGAAGTGGGAGAGGAAAGAGAAAAAATATAATTAAAATATTAATGTGTTAAACTCGCTTTCAAACTCGTCTCGTGAGTCTGACGACGAAAGTCTCGCGAGACGAGTCTCATTCTCACCACTGAAATATATATTATACAACCTCATTTCGCTCTCATTCCATGCAATGTCAGCAGTAAGTCAAATTTAAACTTATCATTGGAGATAGTCTTACACAAAAAAGTTAAAAATTAAAGGAACGAAACAAAAATATTCCCCTTTCAAGCCCCAAAATATTTGTTGAGCTTCATATATGGAGCGTTACCGTCGTGGTGGGACGATGAGATTAGCTTGAGTGTATGATGGAGATCAACAATCAACAAGAACAATAGCCTTGAACACCAAAGGAATGGATATGACCTTAAGCAAGGAGAGTCCACAACTCTAGGCCTAATATCTCACCATGATTATTAAAGGTAATCCACTAAATAATCACTAACGGAATGACTTGAATCACCACCAAACTTGATTGGATAAAGATAACAAGGTTTGAGAGAAATCAAGGGAGGAACCCTAACAATGCTTAGCATTACATTCAAAACTCAAAAACTACAAATAATACCAAGGGAGGGGTATATATAGGAAAGGGGGAAAAAACATAGCCCGTTGAGAATGGCACGATCGTGCTATTCCACGGCACGATCGTGCAACTCAAAATAGCCCCAAAAAAATGGCCGTCGTTCGAAAATGGCATGATCGTGCAATCGTATGGCACGATCGTGCAACGCCTTCTAGAAGAACGGCACGATCGTGCAGTCAGACGGCGCGATCGTGCTGTTGGCAGTTTTTCCTGCTGACTTCAAATGTGCATAACTTCTTCATCCGGACTCCGTTTTAGGCTCGTAATGGAAAGCTCTAGGTGTTTACTTTAAGCTCCCAAAATTTGAGAGCCATCAGAGTTATATTGAAGGAGTTATGGCCCAAAGCGTGAAGGCGTGTCCATTCCGACAACCCACGTTGACCCTTTTCCGCATATTCTTTACGAATGACTCCGAACCCTTTTAAAGGCCCGAAGTAGGCCCCGATGAGGACCCGTAGCTCCACTCCTATGATCCAAAAGTAACCCAGACCCGTCAAGGCATTGTTCACCATCTCGGGACGGTACGTCCTCAGGCCTCCGTGGGTCGGGGCACAAGCGACCTCCTTAGAAGGTCTCGGTTCCCATCCAATGGATGGCCGAGACTACCCTTGTGTTTCCGAGCTTCACCGAGAATTGCACTTCGAGATTCACTGAGGTTGAGGCGGCTCGCTTGGCAAATGTTACGAGGGACGAGAACGGAACCCGGGACTCTTCATCCTCCCCTTCTTGAAGAGGATTTGCCCTCAAATCCGCATCGGGTTCAACATCCTCGATGTAGGGTAAAAGGTCGCCAATGTTGAACGTGGAGGAGACTCCCATATCGCCAGGAAGATCGAGTTTGTAGGCGTTATCGTTTATTTTCTCCAACACCTTGAACGGTCCCTCACTTCTTGGCATGAGCTTGCTTTTCTTTCGCGAAGGAAACCGTTCCTTTCTCAAGTGGAGCCAAACCAAGTCCCCGGGTTTGAAAGTGATGTTCCGGCGGTGTTTGTTGACTCGGGACTTGTAGAGCTCATTAGTTCTCTCAATGTTCTCCCGGATCTGGCGGTGAAGCTTTTGAATCTTGGCGGCCTTCACGCTTGCCTCAAAACTCGCCCTTGTCTCTAAAGGTAGAGGAAGGAGGTCAATGGGAGTGATAGGATTCACCCCGTAGCAAGTTTCAAAAGGTGAGCGACCCGTAGCGAATGAAGGAGCCCGGTTGTACACGAACTCGGCATGACAAAGCTTAGTATCCCAATCTTGTAGACTCTTGCTCACAGGACCCCGAAGCAAGGTAGTGAGGGTCTTGTTTGTGACCTCGGTTTGACCATCCGTTTGAGGGTGGTGTGACGTGCTGAATAGGAGATTTGTCCCAAGGAGTTTCCATAGAGATCTCCAAAAATGACTCATGAACTTCGTATCACGATCGAAAACAATGGTCCTTGGAACACCGTGCAACCTCACTATCTCCCGGAAGAAGAGATTAGCGACGTGAGTGGCGTCGTCGGTTTTCTCACAAGCGACAAAATGCGCCATCTTGGAGAAACGGTCAACGATGACGAGGACGGAGTCCTTGCCACGCACGGTTCGGGGAAGAGCAACGATGAAGTCCATGCTCAAATCTTCCCACGGGCCATTCGGAACGGGAAGACGGGTATATAGCCCTTGGTGAAATTGGCTTTTGGCATGTTGGCACGTAACACATGTGGAGACCACATCGTGTATGTTCCCTCCCATTCTGGGCCAATAAAAATGCTCCTTTAGCATGTCAAGGGTCTTGTTGATGCCGAAATGACCGGCTAGACCACCTCCGTGAACTTCTCGCACCAATAGTTTCCTCAACGGACACTTGGGGACACACAATTTGTTCCCCTTGAGAAGGAACCCGTCTTGGAGTACATAGGAACCACTGCCACCATCGAGGTGTGCTTGGAAGTCCTCATCTTCCTTGTAAAACTCCTGCATGTGTTGGAACCCAAGAACCCTCGCTTCAACTACCGAAAGAAGGGAATGCCTCCTAGAAAGTGCATCGGCAACCTAATTGACACTCCCCTTCTTGTGTTTAGCCACGAAGTTAAAAACTTTGTAGATACTCCACCCACTTCGCATGACGCGTGTTGAGCTTGTGTTGACCGTTTAGGTACTTGAGAGCCTCATGGTCGGAATGAAGCACGAATTGGTTAGGCCTCAAGTAGTGGGACCAATGGCCAAGGGCACGAACAAGGGCATAGAACTCCTTGTCGTAAGTAGAGTAGTTCTTCCGTGACCCACTGAGCTTCTCGCTAAAGTAAGCGATGGGGCGCTGATTTTGCATGAGGACGGCCCTAATGCCCACTCCGCTCGCGTCACAATCCACCTCGAAGACTTGTGTAAAGTCCGAGAGAGCAAGTACCGGAGCTTCACAAAGTCGAGCCTTAAGCTTCTCAAAGGCCCCTTGGGCCGCTCGGGTCCACTCAAAGGTGCCCTTCTTCATACACTCGGTGATTGGGGCGGTGAGGGTGCTAAACCCTTTGATGAATCGGCGGTAGAACGAAGCAAGGCCGTGGAAGCTTCTCACTTCTGTGATAGTAGAGGGAGAAGGCCATGAGCGTATAGCTTCCACTTTCGAAGGATCCACGGAAATACCCCGATCAGAGACGATGTACCCAAGAAATGTGACTTGGGGAGTGCAAAATTCGCACTTCTCGAGCTTGCCAAATAGCTTTTGCTGTCGTAGAACCCGGAAAACAGATTCCAAATGCGAGAGGTGCTCCGATTCGTTCTTGGAATACACGAGGATGTCATCGAAATAAACAACCACGAATTTGCCAATGAATGGCCTCAAGACCTCGTTCATGAGTCGCATGAACGTGCTAGGAGCGTTAGAGAGACCAAACGACATGACAAGCCACTCGTACAAGCCTCCCTTGGTCTTGAACGCCGTCTTCCATTCGTCCCCTTCTCGCATGCGAATCTGATGGTAACTGCTGCGGAGGTCGATCTTGGAGAAGATACAAGATCCGTGCAACTCGTCGAGCATGTCATCGAGCCTCGGTATGGGGTACCGGTACTTGATAGTGATGTAGTTGATGGCTCGACTTTCGACACACCTCCGATAGGTGCCATCCTTCTTGGGAACCAGGAGGGTCGGGACGGAACAAGGGCTCATGCTTTCCCTAACGAAGCCCCTCGAAACGAGTTCGTCCACTTGGCGTTGTAGCTCCTTGGTTTCCTGCGGGTTGCATCGATAAGCCGCTCTGTTGGGAAGTGGTGCTCCAGGTATGAGGTCGATCTGGTGCTCGATTCCCCGAATAGGTGGAAGACCCGGTGGTAGATCATCAGGAAAGACGTCTCCGAACTTGGTAACGAGGGGGGCAACAAGAGGGTGCAAGGATTTTTCTACCTCACTTTTGTTTGCTTCTAAGAGGAGTAAGGCGAAAACAACCTTCCCCTTGCTTAGAGCTCGCTCAACCCGTGTTTCGCTAATGTGTTTGGGCTCCTCACTTCCCACCCCGGGTTTTGGAGAGATAATTTCGTGTGGAGCTAACGGGAGTAGCTTAACCCTCTTGTCCCTATGAGTAAAAGTGTAGGTATTTTTCGACCCGTTGTGCACCGTTTGCTTGTCGAATTGCCAAGGGGGTCCCAACAATATGTGGCAAGCACTCATAGGAATAACATCACAAATAACAGAATCATCGTAGTTAGTACCAAAAGACAAATTCACCAGGACTTGTTTAGTTACCTTGATGCCATCTTGGTCGTTGAGCCACTTGAGAGAGTAAGGTCGAGGGTGAGGTAATAGCGGCAATCCAAGCTTCTCGACCATATACGTTGAAGCGACGTTGGTGCAACTCCCTCCATCAATAATAAGGTTGCACACCTTCCCTCCCACGAAGCACCGAGATTGAAAGATCATCTCCCGTTGGGCCTTGTCGAGACGGGCTTTCTGAGTGTGTGAAACCCGCCTCAAGACTAGGGCGTCACCATGTACGTGGGGTGTGGGGGCGGCATCATCATCACTAGTGACCGCATCCTTAATGATCACTTCGGACTCATCCCAGGCTGCTTGCGATTCCTCATCAATGTCCTGAACCTCCTTGAGTGTCAAGGTCCGTCGGTTCGGACAATTCGCCTGGTAGTGACCATAGCCGTGGCATTTAAAGCATTTTCTTCCCTCCATCCGGCGAGAGGGGTCCGTTGAAGACGCTACAACAAGTCCCTTTCCCTTATCCATGCGAGGTGTCGAAGGGAACTTGGGTGTCTCATTGGGTTTTGGGGTACCCGAATATGGAGGAGGTCGACTGGGCAGTGGAAAGAAGGCTCTTGGTGCCGGTTTGGAAGTAGCCTTTTCTTTCTTTCGACGCTCAACCCGAAGGGCCAAGCTGCACAAGTCATCCATGGAGTAGTATGGTTGAACCTCACTTTCTTGGCAACCGAGGAGTCCAATCCATTCAAGAAACGCATCATGGTTTGCGCCTCGGGTTCTTGAAGATCGCTTTTGATGCGGAGTTGCTCGAACTCTTGAATGTAGTCACTCACGGATCGCTTGCCCTGGGTTAGGGCGTAGACCTTCTTCAATACATCCTGTTGGTAGGTAGCGGGCAAGAAACGACGGTTCATCAACTGTTTAAGCCGTGTCCAAGTGGTGATCCTCGTTCGACCTTCCTGTGCCCTTTGTGCTTTCACATTCTCAAACCAAAGCGATGCGGCTTTGGTGAGTTTTAGACTAGCGATCTTATAGGCCTTCTCATCATTGTATTCTTTGGTCTCAAAGATCCTATCCATCATTTGGATCCACTCAAGGTACTCGTCAGGATCACTGGAACCATTGAATTTGGGAATGTCGATTTTGACGTCCTGGAAGTCATCACGAGGGGGTCTATCATGTACTTGCCCATGTGGACGGCGACGTGGGGAACCTCTATCATCTTCACTCGACTCGAACGTAGGAGGAGGACGAATAGGGCTTGGGCCACGCCTTTGACGTTCATCTCGGGGTGGACCTAGACGTTCTTGGGTGAGGTGGTCCAACCGCGCCATAATGGCATTAAGGTTGCGATCGATGGTGGAGAACCATTCGTCATGGGTGGCGAGTCGGCTCTCGATAGCTTGAATTTGAGGGCTACCCCGGTGGCTCGATTCCTCTCGTTCGTGGTGAGCTCCGTCGGCCATACGGGGAAAAAGGCGAGGGATGGTTAGTATTTGGGGTATTTTGTGGAGTTTGAAGGTTCTTTTGTAGTTGGCAAGTGTTTGGCTAAGGGTTCTTTGTGTTTTTTTCACTCAGACATTTCATCGAACACCTTGCGTGCACTATTTTCCAACTTCGTTTCAATGCACCAAATAGCTACAATTCCAACAAATACAACCACAATACAATAATTCCCAACACACTTGGGTAGCAATGGGGTTGGGGAACACCAATATTTGCATACAATTCACAAAACCCACTACTAGAAATAACACTAGCAAGAACAATGAAGAACAACTCAAGCAATTGAAAAACCAAAGCTCTGATACCAGATGGAGCGTTACCGTCGTGGTGGGACGATGAGATTAGCTTGAGTGTATGATGGAGATCAACAATCAACAAGAACAATAGCCTTGAACACCAAAGGAATGGATATGACCTTGAGCAAGGAGAGTCCACAACTCTAGGCCTAACATCCCACTATGATTATTAAAGGTAATCCACTAAATAATCACTAAAGGAATTACTTGAATCACCACCAAACTTGATTGGATAAAGATAACAAGGTTTGAGAGAAAGCAAGGGAGGAGCCCTAACAATGCTTAGCATTACATTCAACACTCAAAAACTACAAATAATACCAAGGGAGGAGTATATATAGGAAAGGGGGAAAAAACATAGCCCGTCGAGAATGGCACGATCGTGCTATTCCACGGCACGATCGTGCAACTCAAAATAGCCCCAAAAAAATGGCCGTCGTTCGAAAATGGCACGATCGTGCAATCGTATGGCACGATCGTGCAACGCCTTCTGGAAGAACGGCACGATCGTGCAGTCAGACGGCACGATCGTGCAGTCAGACGGCACGATCGTGCAGTCAGACGGCGCGATCGTGCTGTTGGCAGTTTTTCCTGCTGACTTCAAATGTGCATAACTTCTTCATCCGGACTCCGTTTTAGGCTCGTAAGATATCGATGGAAAGATTAAGGTGTGTAATTTAAGCTCCCAAAATTTGAGACTCATCGGAGTTATATTGAAGGAGTTATGCCCCAAAGCGTGAAGGCGTATCCATTCCGACAACCCACGTTGACCCTTTTTCTGCATATTCTTTACGAATGACTCCGAACCCTTTTAAAGGCCCGAAGTAGGCCCCGATGAGGACCCGTAGCTCCACTCCTATGATCCAAAAGTAACCCAGACCCGTTAAGGCATTGTTCACCATCTCGGGACGGTACGACCTCGGGCACAAGCGGCCTCCTTAGAAGGTCCAGGTTCCCATCCAATGGATTGCTGAGGCTACCCTTGCGTTTCCGGGCTTCACCGGGAATTGCACTTCCAGATTCACTGAGGTTGAGGCGGCTCGCTTGGCAAATGTTACGAGGGACGAGAACGGAACCCGGGACTCTTCAATATATAAGTCCGTATTCTGTATTTTTACAATCTCCAATTTAATATCTTGATCGTCATATTTTAAGAATAGTGATCTTAAATGTTACTATCTTCATCCCTATATAAGTGTCAATTTAACTAAATTTTAACCGTTGATAACTCACAAATTACAATGAGTTACAATATGAAACTTCCACCCTTACAAAGATGGGTCTAATTAGGGAGGATGAAGTATTAGATTAGCTTTTATAAAAACTAGTTTTGCAGCCCATCCTATGGGCATGTTAAAGTCAAATTCTTTTGTAATGTATGATAAATTCATCTTACCTATTACATTTTAATTACTTTATTCCACCATTTTTTTTACAACGATCAAAACTTAGTCAAACTGACACTTAATTAGGATGGATAAAGTATTAGATTAACTTTTATAAAAACTAGTTTTGCAGCCCATCCCATGGACATGATAAAGTCAAATTCTTTTGTAATGTATGATAAATTCATCTTACCTATTACATTTTTAGTTACTTTATTCCACCTTATACATTATTAATACTCCCTCTATTTTTTATTTATCATTTACGCTTTTCAAGGTCAATGTTTAATCAATAATTTCTCATATAAGATTTTCATAAAAAAATATAATATTATACTTTTTTTTATGTAATTTTTATTACGAATCTAACGACATCAATTTTGTTTGATGAATCATTATATAAATTAAGATATTCACGGTCAAAATTTTTGGCACAATTTCCTAAGTGAAACATAAATAAAAATGGAGGGTACTTCCTTACTTACTTTAGATAATATATATTTAAATATTCATATATTTAATAAATAATGTGGTTGATGTGACATCATTACATGACTTACAAAATCTTAGTAAAAATTATAAACTATATAGTTAGCAGTTCATATAGTTAAATGACGTGACTTAGATTTCCAATCACTATCATATCCCGCCACTTTGTCCCACATTTTCATCGTCCAACTATCTTACACTCTAAATGTAACGCCCTGAAAACTCAATTATGGAAACGTTAGAGTCAAACTAACGTTGACAAGAAATCAGCGGAAGACTCTACTTTCATTCGGGCGTCACTGCCGTATCCCCGGAGGAATACAAGGCAAGAAGAAAAACTACAACTGTTTAGCAATGGAAACGCAAAATTGAACAGCCTTATAATTTGGTTCAAAGAATAAAAACTAACGAGCCGAGCCTCACTGCTAGTTCCCATCCCCAGCATATAGATCCTCACCTGAAAAACAAAACATTTACAAACGTGAGGGGGAAAAACCTCAATAATGTCTACCCCTAACAGTTAAAACATTATAAAATTCATTTCAATACATTTTAAGGGAAAGGGAAACAAGTCAAACATTTCCAAATAACTTATACCAGACAACCTTACCATTTTCATATTTTAAAGCGGGCGGGGCTTCCGTATTGCCCCTCGGAGTCAAAAAGACTCGCCAAAATATTCACAATACTTTCCAATCTCAATCAATCTCACAGATGGCCATCGCAATCATTTTTTTCTCATCATCATTACAATCACATCCCGGATGGCCATCGCAACATCATTTCAAACTACCAGGCGTAACCTGGTATCTTGACAGTCTCACTCACAGGTATTCGACCTGGTCTTGGCAAGACTGCCCGAACCCGCGTTTTTCTCATAGCCTTTAATTAGTCAGGTTTCATATCTCATATCATTTCATTATCAACCAACATTTCCAAATTCAACATTTCCAAATCAATACTGCTAAACCACAATTTCCAATCAACACACTTTCAACACAAAACCAAGGAATGTCCAATCTTTATCAAACAAGATCAATTACTTTCTCAATCAAAAAGACAGTCTAGTTTCATTTAAATGTCCCCGTCGGGATGCAAGTTTCAAGACAACAGTAATATCAACAAACAGTTCAAGGGTATCCAAAGAGTGTTAGCGTATAGACATTACCTGAACTCCCTTTGCCTCACGTCACACAGTCACAGGAGCTACTAACGCGCAATCTCGCTTGGTCCTAAGATTAGAATATAAATTTCTAAAATTAATACTCTCTACGACAATTAATTACGCACGAATCCTACCCTACCTCCAACCTTATAATAATAACATGAAACTCTAAAATATTTATATGAACCACCATGCACTAATAATATGAAAAGAATATGAGACTTTAAAAATATTTAAACTCATAGAACTAATAATGGTAAAACATGAAACTTTAATATAATAAAATAATCATGTACAAAAAAAATAGTACGACGCTTATAATAATACGAATGTGATAATAATAACATGAACTTTAAAATACGTACAAAAATATCATGAAATTAATATGAAAATTTTTCATAAAATTTTTATAATAATATGGAAACCAAATAAGGTCATGGAAAGGAAATAACTTAATAATAATACTAAGACTTGATAATAATAATAACATAAAACTTAATAATGATTTAGAACTCAATAATAATAATAATAATAATAATAATAATGTGAAACTTTAAAATAATTTGCTACTTAATAATAACTTACGAAAACTTCATAATAATACTACGAAACTTAATACATAGTAATAAGAACCTTAGTAATTTATGAAACTGAATATTAAATTTACGAAACTAAATAATAAATCTGCGAGCTTAATAATAATTTATAATATGAACTTAATAATACTAACATGAAAATCAGGACATTTAAACATCATTTAATTATATTAAATTCTAACAAACCCATTAACACACCCACTATTTCACCACCCTTCACTACTACACACACCCACACATTCGAACTTACGCACACACACATCCACCCACAATAGTCGAACCCCTGACCTAAACCCCACACCCATGCATGCATACGTACGTACACAGTGAACCCTAACCCACACAACATACACAGCCTAACTAAGCACGAGGAAGAGAGATAGAGAGAGAGAGAGTTTTACTAAGAGGAGGGTGGAAGACAAGCGTCGTTGACGGTGACCCGGCGTCGGCGGTGGTGGTCGATGGCAGTGGGGTGGTGTTCTGGCTTGAGCAAATGGGTCGAGGTGTTGTGTAGGTGGCGGTCGAGTGTTCTGGGTAGGCCTGAAAATAGGGCAAGGAGGGGTTGTTTGGACGAGTTTTTGCGGTGTTCGGGGCAACGATACGGTGGGGTAGTGGCTGGGAATGGTGGCTGGAGTTGAGGGAGGAGGGGTGAGGTTGGTGGTGGTGTGTCGGGGTGCTGCTAGGGTGAGCTACGATGAGAGGGGAGGGGAGTATATATAGAGTTGAGGGGGGTATGTTGCATGGATTATGGGGGTTTGGTTGTTGGCTGCCAGCAGGGAGAAAAAGAATAAGATAAAGAGGGGGAAAGAAGGGGGAAAAAGAAAAGAAGAGAGAAAGAGAGAATCCGAGAGAGAAAAAGGAAAAAGAGAATGAGAAATTCGAGATAGTGCGGTGCTGGGTTCAAGGGAGGGGATCCTAGGGGAGAAAATCTGATCGAATAAATCTCAAACTGGTCCCAAATAAATTTAGCCGATACCCAAAAAATTTTCTAACTGATATTATTCAGTCACTAAAAATTCCCAACACCTCTCATAAAAATTTTCTCCTAAAAATAACATTGTTTCTTCTAAAATGGATCCCACAACTGATCCCAATAAAATCAATTGATAGCCGAAACTTTCTTAACTAAAAATTTTCAGACTCTAAAAATTTCAACGAACTCAGTCGCGGTCCTAAAAGCTCCACGTGTTAATAATATATAATTAAACGGAAAAAAATAACACACGTCAGGAAATTTAACGGTAGACTTTAATAGAAATTTTCAGGGTTTTACATCATTATCTCCTTAAAAGAAGTTTCGTCCTTGAAACTTTAAACTCATACTTAACGACTTTTCGGACGGAAACCAACGGTAGCTGTAACCAAAAAAACTCGGGGTTTTATATCATTACCCACTTAAAGAAGTTTCGTCCTCGAAACTTAGACTCACCTAGCTGCTGAACAAGTGAGGATATTTGGTGCGCATCTCTTCTTCTGTCTCCCAGGTGGCCTCGGTCGTGGTATGATTTGCCCATAATACCTTGACTAGAGGAACAGTCTTCGTGCGCAATTGCTTCTCCCTACGATCCAAGATCTCGACCGGTTGTTCCTCGTAGGTTAGATCTTCCCTTAGTTGTAACGGTTCTGGTTCAATCACATGTGAGGGATCTGCAACATATTTTCTCAACTGAGAAACATGGAAAACATTGTGTATTCGAGTTAGATCTCCGGGCAACTCTAATTTATAAGCCACCTGTCCTATGCGCTCCAAAATAGGATACGGTCCAATGTATCTTGGAGTCAATTTTCCCGTTAGACCAAATCTCATGACCCCTTTTGTAGGCGATACGCGCAGAAACATAAAATCTCCCACTTCAAACTCCAAAGGTCTTCGCCTTCAGTCGGCGTAACTTTTCTGACGACTTTGGGCCGTCCTCATTCTATCTTGTATGACTCTTACTTTTTGGGTTGTGTGTTGGATTAACTGTGGGCCAATAGTGAGGGCTTCATCGATATCTTTCCAACACAAAGGAGTCCTACATCTTTTCCCATATAATGCCTCGAACGGCGACATCCCAATGCTAGCATGAAAACTATTATTGTAGGAGAACTCAATCAAAGTTAGTTTGTTGTCCCATGATTCTTTAAAATCCAAAGCACATGCTCTCAACATGTCCTCTAGAGTCTGAATCGTCCTTTCTGTTTGCCCATCCGTAGCTGGGTGGAAAGCGGTGCTGAAATTGAGCTTGGTACCGAAGGCCTTTTGTAACTTTTTCCAGAATCCCGACTGAAATCTCGTGTCTCTATCCGACACTATTGAACTAGGGACTCCATGAAGTCGCACTATTTCACTCACATAAGCATGGGCCAACTGGTCCAAGGTCAAGGTATTAGCCATGGCGAGGAAATGTGCAGACTTGGTTAATCGATCCACAATCACCCAAATGACGTTGTTCTTCCTTCTGGTCCTAGGAAGACCCATTACAAAATCCATAGCGATTGAATCCCACTTCCATTCTGGAATTTCCAATGGATGTAATAGACCTGCTCGTCTTTGATGTTCAGCCTTGACTCGCTGACAAGTCAGGCATCGAGACACATAATTAGCCACTTCTTGTTTCATATTACTCCACCAGAAGGTTTGCTTGAGGTCCTTGTACAGCTTATTTCCACTTGGATGTACTGAATAGGGAGTGTTATGCCCTTCATCCAAGATTCTTCGTTTTAATTCATCCATATTTGGTACACATATCCGATTGTGGAATCTCAATATTCCATCCTCGTGTATCACGAAACCTGGTGCTTTCCCTTGTGTTACCTCTTCCCTTATCTTTACCAGCTGTAAATCCAACTCCTGAGAATTCCTAATCTCCTCCAGAAGAGTCGGTTGGATATCCATAGCGTTCAACATAACACCTTTTCTTGGAGTCATTATATTGAGCTCCAATCTTCTGAATTCTTCGCATAGCTGCTGTGGCAAAGTCACCAAGTGATTCACTGTAGGATAAGGTCTTCGACTCAAAGCATCTGCTACTACATTAGCCTTCCCTGGATGATATTGAAAATTGACATCATAGTCTTTTAGGAATTCTAACCATCTGGTTTGACGAAGATTCAGCTCCTTTTGAGTGAAGAGGTACTTCAGGCTTTGATGATCAGTAAACACTTCGCAATGCACACCATAAAGGTAATGCCTCCAGATTTTGAGAGCAAAGACCACCGCTGCTAACTCCAGATCATGGGTAGGATAATTTTTCTCATGCGTCTTCAGCTGTCTTGAAGCATAAGCTATTACCTTCCCATTTTGCATAAGAACACATCCTAAGTCACCATGTGAGGCATCATTATAGATAACAAAGCCTTCGTTTCCTTGAGGCAGAGTAAGAATAGGTGCCGAGGTAAGTCTCTGCTTTAACTCTTGAAAAGTCTTCTCACATTTGTCTGACCATGTAAACTTCACTGCTTTTCTAGTCAGATTGGTGAGAGGCGTTGCGATTTTTGAAAAGTCCTGAACGAACTTTCGATAATACCCGGCCAACCCTAGAAAACTTCTCACTTCCGTGGCATTCTTTGGGGTAGGCCATTTGCTAACAGATTCCACTTTCTGTTGGTCCACTGCTACTCCATCCTTAGAAACAATATGCCCAAGGAAAGCCACTTTTTCTAACCAAAACTCCCACTTGGAAAACTTCGCATATAATTCATTAATTCGCAAAGTCTCCAACACCTTTCGCAAGTGTTGTGTGTGGTCCTCCCGTGTTTTTGAATAGATCAAAATATCATCAATAAAGACCACAACAAACTTATCTAAGAAGGGCTTGAATACTCGATTCATTAAGTCCATAAAAGCGGCTGGAGCATTGGTCAGGCCAAAGGGCATAACAACGAACTCGTAATGACCATATCGGGTTCGAAAAGCAGTCTTGGAAATATCTTCTTCTCGGATTCTTAGTTGATGGTATCCCGATCTCAGGTCTACTTTGCTGAAGACTACAGCTCCCTTTAGCTGATCAAAGAGGTCATCGATGCGTGGTAATGGGTAACGGTTCTTAACCGTAATTTTATTCAGCTCTCGGTAGTCGATGCACAATCTTAGACTAGCGTCCTTCTTTTTCACAAAAAGAACTGGTGCGCCCCATGGAGAAGTGCTTGGCCGTATATATCCCTTCTCCAACAACTCATCTAGTTGTTTCTTTAGTTCCTTGAGTTCAGCCGGGCCCATTCTGTATGTAGCCTTGGATATTGGAGCAGCTCTAGGTTCTAAGTCAATGCAGAAATCTACTTCTCGTTGTGGTGGCATCCCTGGAATTTCCTCAGGAAATACGTCTGGATACTCTTGCACCACGGGAATGGTTCCAAGAGATACGTTTTCAGCTTTAGTGTCAATGATATTGCATAAAAATCCTTCACATCCTTGTTCCATCAATCTTTGGGCTTTTAAGGCAGAAATGATTTTCATTCCTCGAAGATGTCGATCGTTGTAGTGGACCACTTTTCTCCCATTTGGACCAACTAAGGTCACTTCCTGCTTGCGACAGTCGATTTGAGCTTGATATTTAGCCAACCAATCCATCCCCAAACTAACATCAAACTCCATTAATTCAAACTGATACAAATTGGCATCAAACTCCTGATCGCCTATGATTATAGGGCCCCTCTTGTACAATTTTCCACATTGAACTGACACCCCCGTAGGCAAGGTTACGGACATGGATTCACTATCCTTGAGGGGTATTAACTTAGTCTTTTCTACAACGTCAGGAGATATAAAAGAATAACTAGCACCAGAATCGAATAACACATAAACTTGATAGGAATAAAGAAGGAAGGTACCAGTGACAACGTCCGCCTCATTTTCTGCTTCTTCCTTCTTCATCACATAGATTCTTCCTCCGGTATTTTGTGGTGCCTGCTGCTGACGGGGTGGTGGCGGCGGAAGTGCCCTGACTGGATTATTCCGGTTTCCATTAAAGCCTCCTGGGTACGGGCGGGGTTTCCCCTGATTCCCAGGATATTCAATCCTGCGCTGGTTGTTGGGTGGTAGGGCCCCACGGTTTGTACCTCCTGTGTTGCTCGATACTCCTTCAGCTGAATGAGGGCAGTTCTTTATAATGTGGTGAGGACTACCACACCGATAACAGACCACCCTAGTAGGGTTTCTGCATTCACGAGAAAAATGTCCAGGCCTTCCACAGGCTCTGCATGTAACTCTGTGCTGTTGTGGATGTCCTTGCCAAGCGTCGGGCAGAAACCTCTTAAAAGGAGGTGGTGGCTGAGGGTTAAAGCGAGGAGGTTCTCTCCTTTTGTCATTCTGTTTCACCAATTGTGTCGTTCGATTCTTTAACACCCGCTCCACATTCACAGCCACTTCGAGCATGTCCTGGTACGAGGTGAAGGAGCACACCGACATCTTTTCTTGAATATTTTGATTCAACCCGTCCTCAAAGCGATTCATTTTCAGCTTTTCATCAGCAATGTACACAGGTGCAAATCTTGACAGTTCCATGAATTTGGAGGCGTATTGTAGCACCGTGTCTCCTCCTTGCTGTAACTCTAAAAATTCCTTTTTCTTAGCCTTCTGATGGGCCATAGGGTAGAATCTATTTTTCAACATTTCCTTTAACTGGTTCCAGTTGAACCCCGGTTCATTTTGTCGTTCCTTCACGCTCACCCACCACATATCAGCTTCTCCTTTGAGGTAGTAAGTGGCGAAGTTCACCTTGCGATCCTCTGGGCATTGGATGACATCGAATATCTTCTCCACATCTCTTACCCATTCCTCAAAAGCTTTAGGGTCCGCCACTCCTGTATAGGAAGGAGGGTTGAGACTGTTGAATTCTTGGAAATGAGAGGATCGTCCTTCTTTCTTCTAGTCTGTCATCCATTGGAATTGTTCCGACTGGCGAGCCATAAGCTCCATCATTATGAGCTGGTTCAGATCCGGTTCGGATGTTGGAGTACCTCCCTCTTGAGACGAGGAGGTCGCCCCGTGCACCGACCGTGCAAATGCCTCGTATAAGTGTGCGTATCTTTGCCTTAGTTCAGCCATAGTGGGAATTGGTGGGGCAGTAAAATCTTGAGGCACTTCTCCGTTTTCTTGGGTCATGTTGTTCTATCAAAACACAAGCGTAACTTATTATTCTCTACCCACACCTCTAGTAGACATATTAATGGCGAGATTTAAGCCACATAATTCACCAACTAATATCATATTCACATAAGGGAAGAAGTATTGGAAAATCAAAGTTACAAAGTTCCATTGTCGCATCACATAATTAAAAGACAGTTACAATTATCATGTGATTGTCATGATTTCCATCACACACTCCTTCCATTCTCGATATTCAACCATATAACAACATAATACTCATCACCAGGAACAATTTCAAGCATGGGTCTCCCCAATAACGCATATAGATAACAACATAATTTCATAATTTTTATTCAAAACATGCGAGCGTTATAGCCTGTATATACAGCTTCCAAACTCATGCTTATTGATAAAACATAGAAAGACTTTTAGAGTTATATTCGAATCAAGGGGAAAGTTCAGTAGCCTATCATTACTCATCGCGACTTTCTCTGGTTCCCTTTGTTTCCATGATCAACTTCTGGGCCTTCTTCAGGATCCTCCTCGGAATCCCCTTCTGGATTTTCTTCTGGGTCTTCTTTTGGTTCGATGCCCTCCTCGAGGCTCGATCCCATACCCTCCTCGGGGTTTTAAATTTTTCTAGAGAAGTCGGAAACGTCGTTCGTGGCAAAGGTGGCAATACGACATCTACTAGATGTCTCCAAGCAAATAAGCAGGAGCTTGGAACCCAAAAGGACCAAGGAAACTAACAGCATTTATCTCATTCCAAATTTAGAACACAGGTAGGTTAATAAATGCGAATATATAAACATAACCAGTTTTCAAACAAGTTCCCAATCCCACCTACACTCACACTCCGATTTAGCTACCTAAGGTTTGCTAGTACCTAAAACTTTAGGATCTACTAGGTCAAACCTAGAGCTCTGATACCATTCTGTAACGCCCTGAAAACTCAATTATGGAAACGTTAGAGTCAAACTAACGTTGACAAGAAATCAGCGGAAGACTCTACTTTCATTCGGGCGTCACTACCGTATCCCCGGAGGAATACAAGGCAAGAAGAAAAACTACAACTGTTTAGCAATGGAAACGCAAAATTGAACAGCCTTATAATTTGGTTCAAAGAATAAAAACTAACGAGCCGAGCCTCACTGCTAGTTCCCATCCCCAGCATATAGATCCTCACCTGAAAAACAAAACATTTACAAACGTGAGGGGGAAAAACCTCAATAATGTCTACCCCTAACAGTTAAAACATTATAAAATTCATTTCAATACATTTTAAGGGAAAGGGAAACAAGTCAAACATTTCCAAATAACTTATACCAGACAACCTTACCATTTTCATATTTTAAAGCGGGCGGGGCTTCCGTATTGCCCCTCGGAGTCAAAAAGACTCGCCAAAATATTCACAATACTTTCCAATCTCAATCAATCTCACAGATGGCCATCGCAATCATTCTTTTCTCATCATCATTACAATCACATCCCGGATGGCCATCGCAACATCATTTCAAACTACCAGGCGTAACCTGGTATCTTGACAGTCTCACTCACAGGTATTCGACCTGGTCTTGGCAAGACTGCCCGAACCCGCGTTTTTCTCATAGCCTTTAATTAGTCAGGTTTCATATCTCATATCATTTCAGTATCAACCAACATTTCCAAATTCAACATTTCCAAATCAATACTGCTAAACCACAATTTCCAATCAACACACTTTCAACACAAAACCAAGGAATGTCCAATCTTTATCAAACAAGATCAATTACTTTCTCAATCAAAAAGACAGTCTAGTTTCATTTAAATGTCCCCGTCGGGATGCAAGTTTCAAGACAATAGTAATATCAACAAACAGCTCAAGGGTATCCAAAGAGTGTTAGGGTATAGACATTACCTGAACTCGCTTTGCCTCACATCACACAGTCACATGAGCTACTAACGCGCAATCTCGCTTGGTCCTAAGATTCGAATATAAATTTCTAAAATTAATACTCTCTACGACAATTAATTACGCACGAATCCTACTCTACCTCCAACCTTATAATAATAACATGAAACTCTAAAATATTTATATGAACCACCATGCACTAATAATATGAAAAGAATATGAGACTTTAAAAATATTTAAACTCATAGAACTAATAATGGTAAAACATGAAAATTTAATATAATAAAATAATCATGTACAAAAAAAATAGTACGACGCTTATAATAATACGAATGTGATAATAATAACATGAACTTTAAAATACGTGCAAAAATAGCATGAAATTAATATGAAAATTTTTCATAAAATTTTTATAATAATATGGAAACCAAATAAGGTCATGGAAAGGAAATAACTTAATAATAATACTAAGACTTGATAATAATAATAACATAAAACTTAATAATGATTTAGAACTCAATAATAATAATAATAATAATAATAATAATGTGAAACTTTAAAATAATTTGCTACTTAATAATAACTTACGAAAACTTCATAATAATACTACGAAACTTAATACATAGTAATACGAACCTTAGTAATTTATGAAACTGAATATTAAATTTACGAAACTAAATAATAAATCTGCGAGCTTAATAATAACTTATAATATGAACTTAATAATACTAACATGAAAATCAGGACATTTAAACATCATTTAATTATATTAAATTCTAACAAACCCATTAACACACCCACTATTTCACCACCCTTCACTACTACACACACCCACACATTCGAACTTACGCACACACACATCCACCCACAATAGTCGAACCCCTGACCTAAACCCCACACCCATGCATGCATACGTACACAGTGAACCCTAACCCACACAACATACACAGCCTAACTAAGCACGAGGAAGAGAGATAGAGAGAGAGAGAGAGAGAGAGAGAGAGTTTTACTAAGAGGGAGGGTGGAAGACAAGCGTGCGTTGGACGGTGACCCGGGCGTCGGCAGTGGTGGTCAGTGACAGGTGGGGTGGTGTTCTGGGCGGCTGAGCAGTCGGCGGCGTGTCGAGGTGTTGTGTAGGTGGCGGTCGAGTGTTCTGGGTAGGCCTGAAAATAGGGCAAGGAGGGGTTGTTTGGACGAGTTTTTGCGGTGTTCGGGGCAGCGATACGGTGGGGTAGTGGCTGGGAATGGTGGCTGGAGTTGAGGGAGGAGGGGTGAGGTTGGTGGTGGTGTGTCGGGGTGCTGCTAGGGTGAGCTACGATGAGAGGGGAGGGGAGTATATATAGAGTTGAGGGGGGTATGTTGCATGGATTATGGGGGTTTGGTTGTTGGCTGCCAGTAGGGAGAAAAAGAATAAGATAAAGAGGGGGAAAGAAGGGGGAGAAAGAAAAGAAGAGAGAAAGAGAGAATCCGAGAGAGAAAAAGGAAAAAGAGAATGAGAAATTCGAGATAGTGTGGTGCTGGGTTCAAGGGAGGGGATCCTAGGGGAGAAAATCTGACCGAATAAATCTCAAACTGGTCCCAAATAAATTTAGCCGATAACCAAAAGTTTTCTAACTGATATTATTCAGTCACTAAAAATTCCCAACACCTCTCATAAAAATTTTCTCCTAAAAATAACATTGTTTCTTCTAAAATGGATCTCACAACTGATCCCAATAAAATCAATTGATAGCCGAAACTTTCTTAACTAAAAATTTTCAGACTCTAAAAATTTCAACGAACTCAGTCGCGGTCCTAAAAGCTCCACGTGTTAATAATATATAATTAAACGAAAAAAAATAACACACGTCAGGAAATTTAACGGTAGACTTTAATAGAAATTTTCGGGGTTTTACACTAAAAGAAATAGAATAAGGCCTAAGTTTTTGAACTATTAAATTTATCCGTGTTTATCTGAATCTATGTACACTCGACTTGTATTTTGTCAAATAGCCCGAGCTCGAAATACACATGACTTATATGGGTCATAACCAGATATACACATAGTCTTTATTTAACCCGTCCATCTGAACTGATAAGTCTAATAACATTTTCAATTGATGTTAGATTCCTTAGTTATTATATTCGATGACAAAATAATAAATTCAAGTGTGAATGTAAACTACAAAGTAAACCGATTGTTATATTATATTGTATTCGATGACAAAATGATAAATTTGAGTGTGAACATAAGTTACAAGGAAAATTGTTTATTATTATATTATGTTAAGGGCTCGTCCTATACATAGGTTAAGGGCCATTCTTTTGTGATATATGTATGTTAAATTTATCTTACCTATCACATTCTTAGTTACTTTATCTCACTTTTTTTAAAAAAATTTCCAATCACTATTCTATTCATCCACTCTATCCCACAACCCACCCTCCAACTATCTTACACTTTAAAAGAACAGGACCCATGTTTTAAAACTATCCACCCGACTCCTATATTTAATGTTAAGATTGCTTGAACTCGGAATACACATGATCTGTATTGACCTTAATAAGATAAACACACATTCAACATGTTTGTATGGATTGATAGGTGTAATAATATAATGTTAAGATTGCTTAAATATGACGATACTTAGTTGATGAAATTAAATGGATGTTGTTAGTTTTCTTCTGAAGTTAATTTAACTTTGAAAGTTCATATGGTTCTACCATGACAGTCATTCTCTCCAAAGTTATAAATTATATTGATGTTATAAATTTTTTCTTGTTAGCTTTCATTGTAAATTTTGTATGACTTTTCATTAATGATTAATGAATATTTCTTCTTTTATAAAAAAAAATATACTAAATGAACATAAAATTATATTAGCTTGACAATATATGTACAAATACTGAAAACCAATTTGAAATACCAAGAAGTTAAGAAGTTTTTAGAAGTACAGAACGCATACATGTGTGTTCCATATGCTTGAGGAAGAGCTCAATGCACCTGCACACCACGATCAAACAGAATACACATAACAAAAAACCCAAATTAAAGGCACATTACCCTACCAGCAACCTTACCCCACTATCTTAATACTAGCCCTCCAAGTGCTCCTATATAGTGTCATGTCTTCTTTTAAACCTAAGTACTTCATGTCTGCTTTAATCACCTTTTTCATGAATTTTTTATATTTCCCACGCCTCCGACATTCAAAGGGGTTCTTAATTCCTTCATACCTTCTAATAGGGGCATCCTCACTCCTTATAAAGACACGCGAAAACCATCTCAGTCTAGTGTCTCTCAACTTATCATCCATTGGCGCTACTTTTAGTTTTGCCCCACAAACACATAATCTTATCCAACTAATTAGTATAACCACAAATCTATCAAATCGTTCTCATCTCCGTTACTTTTAACTTTTAATAATGTATTTTCTTAATTGCCCTACAGTCAATGTCATATAGCATCGGCAGTCTAATTATCATACCGTATACATAGTACTACCATATAAAAATTAATATAATAAATATATATTTGGCCACCAATGGCGCCTTATCCCTTCTTCTTTACTGAACTGTTGTTTTTTGCTTTGAGGGCAGTGTTTGGGAAAAGACTTTAGAGGGTGATGCTGTTGAAACATCTTTATCCACCGTCCATTGAGGGTGGTTTTACTTTTGAAGCACATGGTATTGGTGGCCTAAATTCGTAGTATAACCATTCAAATATACACTAGGATATTCATATATTAGTACCTTTCTTGATAAAAATCTCCCCTAAACATGATGTATGTCATATCATTGTCGTTAGACAATAATTACATCAAGTTTCTTAATAGGGATGACATTGGGCTGACATTGGGGTTGGGAATCCTCGTACCCACCAAAGCTCCACTTCGTTTTGGGGAAAAATCCCCGCTCCCAATGGATATGGGGTGAAGAATTAAATCTCTGCGTAGGGATGATGGGGACAAAAATTTTCTCCTGCCCCCATTTCACCGCTCAAGAAAATTACCCACCACATATTCCCCATCTCCGTTCTCAATTTCTTTTAAAGTACATAAATAACCTTCCGACATTAAATTTATATGTATAATTTCAGACAATTTATAATTTTAATTAATCAAAAACTCTAAATATATAAATAATTTATTCACTTTGACCACAATTTTTCGTTCTCACCCATATTTGTTTTAGCATTTATTTTAAACTCATCCCCGCTAGGTTTGAGTACCCGCTAGGGATGGGGGAAGATTTTCCCCCCACAACGGGTAATGGGGCGGGGATGGGGGTGGGGACGGGGAATATACTCCCCGCACCCGCCCCGCCTCGTTGTCATCCCTATTTCTTATGATTTTTTTGGCTCAAAATAGAGGTGAATGGTTAAAAATAATCCAAACTGACTTTTTGGTTGAGAATGTGTCAAGCTTTTAACCTATTTACTTTCACTAAGCCAGAATTGAATTCCGACGTCGCAAAGCTGACTTGACGTCCTTGAAAAGTTCGGACTTGATTGAAAATAATAGAAATGGACTGAACCAGATATTAACCCACTGCTTCTTTGAATTATTTTAAGAGTGTCAAGTCAGTTTTACGACGTAGAAATTCAATTTTGGTTTAGTCAGAGTAAATAGATAAAAAGTTTGACACATTCTCAGCCAAAAAGTCCGTTTAGATTATTTTCAACCACTCACATATGACTTTTGATTAGTTTGAACCAAAAACCCATATACATAATTACAAAGGTATTAGGGCCATAAATTTTAAGATTCACATTAGATTCAAGTTGAATTAATCTAATATTATTTAAATGTAATAACCTAATCCTAACTTAGTATAATTAATCCAATTAGCGAATTTAATTAATAAAATTATGTATTTAAATTTAGTTAATTGTTTATGGTTTTGCATAACTCGAGTATTACAACGACAGTATGATTTGTGAACACCAAAACTATTCATAATAATTTCAACATTTTTTGGTTACCTTTGCAGTTAAATTTTGACAAAATTGAGCGATTTATAGTTATCATCATCATTGTTATTATTATTATTATTATTATTATTATTTATATTATTATTATTATTATTATTATTATTATTTCTTGATTAATCTATATACATTAAAATCAAACCACCTAAAGGAAATCCATAACTAGAAGGTTAAATTTGAGAGGTTTAGTTTCTCCTAACCTACTTCCAAACCTAAAAAATTATTGTCAATTAATAAAAAAATATTTTGCTTCTATCAATACTTAAATCATGGCAGAGAGCATAGAACATGAGGGTAATTATCACTATACTACCACTTCTTTTCAATTACTATTGTTACACATACACAAATAATATTATATCAATCATTTCAAAGTGGAGTTATTGTGAGATTATATATATATATATATATATATATATATATATATATATATATATATATATATATATATATATATATATATATATATATATATATATATTCCAACTTTGCAATGGCTACACATTCGAAAATAATGAAAGGTCCATGTGAAAGAATAGGACACTTTGAAAGTTCACTAAAGTCCCCTTAGGAAAAGTTTTACGTACATTTTATTAAAAAAATTATTTCTTTGAAAGGCGAACATTTCTTGTGTGCAAAATTATTCAAGAAACATTAAAATTTCCCAAATGGTTTAATATTACTCGGAAATTTTTTGTTTTTCGCGTGATTTTGCACAAAAAAAGTTGTTTTAGATAGCAATGAATAAAGTTTGGCTATTTACCTAAGTGATCACCCTGAATCCTTATATATCTTTATACTCCCATTATTTGATAACCCCTTTAAATTTTCCTATCTTGATCTCATCGCACTATAAGCCCATTGCCATATTTTGTAATCTCTTTCTATACTATTTTTCTAGGTCGTTTTCTTATTAAATTTTCATGTGAAAATTTTATCTTTATTATTTTCAAATTGTTTTTGTTTACTTTTCCAATATCTAAATTAATTATGCTCTTTTTGTTCGCCATAATATATATACATTTAATATAATATAATTTAATAAGTGATGTTAAATCGAGTTAATTACATTTACCCTATCTGACATATGCGGTAATAATTTTTGTACACCCGACATTTGGGAAATAATTTTCACCCTACCTGACATTTAGTGAAAGTGATTTTTAGTGTTAGAATCCGGTAACTTGTCATCAGAAATGAAAAAATACAATAATACCCTTATATCACTATGTGAAATTACGATGCTGCCCTTTAATTTGAGAAGGAAAAGACTATGTTGGAGAGTAGAAGACAGACATGGTGGTTTGGGAGAGGTTAGGTTTTCATTTCCCGTATGGGAGGGGGGACCGGGGAGAGGAACCAGTGGAGTGGTTGGGTTTTAAAATGCCATAACAATTGATACTAAGGGTACAAAAGTCATTTCACATTTAATTGAAAGTCAAAAGAAATAATAACAAGGGTATAAAAGTCACTTCATATTTATTTTTTTATAGTTCACCGGAAAAGTCAATCAAAAATCAATTATAACATACCTGAGGGGCTTTAAATTTATGAGCACTTAAATGTCAGGTAGGGTGAAAATTATTTCTCAAATGTCGGGTGTGCAAAAATTATTACCACATAAGTTAGGTAGGGTAAATATAATTAACTCTGTTAAATCTATAATTGATCTAACATTATATTAGTGTTTCTAAAATCAAAGATGCATAATCAAAAACAAATTGAAATTGACGGATACCTAATTTTTCTTTGGTTTGAAACTTAGGTCCTGTTTGACAAACAACCGTCAAACAATTTATTGTAAAACTTGACTTATTTGAGTGTCAAATAGGTTATTTATGTATTTGGTTATTTGATTGGTTGTTTTGCCCCAATCAACCTATTTCCAATAGAATAATTAGAGTAGCTTAAGAATCACTTATTGTAAAAAGGATATTTTAATCCAAAAATTACAAAAAAACCACGGTTGTCAACTTAAAAATATTATTTATAAAAGATATAAATGAAATTTTAACGATACGTTTTTAGAATCAACTTTGCCGAACAATTAATAGTATACTGTGGATGCAAACAATTGTTTATTAAACGGGGCCTGGAAGTCGATGTCTATATTAGAGAGGGAGTAGTCAATTGCAGCAAAGTGGGCAGTTTAGCATGTAGTGCCTGATTCAATTATTGAATGGGCCCAGCCCAATTGCGGCCTTCGTGTCTTTCAACAGTAGAAAATGAAGTATGCTTTGGGATTTGTGCGGCTATTGCTAGGGACCATTTATTCATTTCTGTTTTGTGTCAATCCTAGCTGACGTTGGCAAAAATTCGGGTCAAACCAGGCCGGACAATTCGGACGAAACTAAAATCGGGTTCGGACAATAGAAAAAGGAGAAATTTTATGTCCAAATATTCGGTCTATATTAAAATTTGGACGAAAAATCTATGTCCAGACCTAATTTTTTGGGCCAAACAATTTGGGTCGGAGAAAATTTTGTCAGTTCTAAATTCCTAGCCCATAGAGCATTACGATTAATGATACATATTTTGCCAATTTCAGCTCTCAGCTTGTTGAGTTGTTGGGTTTAAGAAACTGGATCCGGGAGATTTTCCATTTGATGATGAATCACATCATGGCCATTCGCAAGTTGTTGCGATCCTCGTTGCGGGTTTGGATGGGATTGGGGAGTAGAAAAGTAAGGGGTTTCTCGATCTCCATTTCACTTGACGACGTAGTTATTTTGTGGAGCTAGGTCGATGAAGTCGCAGTTTCTGGTCGACCAAAAGCCCTCCACTTGCACCTCGAAAACCTTTCAATTGGGCATTCAATTGATAGATCTTAGGTTTCCCATCTGTGAAAATTAAATTGGTCATGTTTACTGATCTAGATCGCAATACTAGCCAATCTAGGTCACTTTCGATCTTCGATTGGGATCACCCATCTGGGAAGGGGGAACGAAGGGGGCTTGACCAATTTAAGTTATGTATCGTACTAATCAGTAAATCTAAAGCAAGCGTCCGCCACTTCAAACCTTACACAATTTCCCAAAAAAGTTCTCTCTAAAAACACAATCCAATCTTACACAATTCCCCAAAAAAAATTTCTCTCTAAAAACACAATTCTCCAAAAAAAGTATCATAACTTATCCAATCTAATCCAATCCAATCCAATCCAATCTAATCCAACCAATCCATCTAAACTTTATTTTATCCAATCCAAAGAACAGGCTAATATATACGAAGAACATTATGCACCAGAGAATATAATCACAAAACTAGGATATTCAAACTATTTTATATTTTATGTTGTATTTTGCATCTAAAAAGTACAAATAATATATTGGTACATGGCCCAATCTCTATTTCACTATCATTTTCAGTGAGAATCTCACAAGGACTAGCAGAGATATGAAACCCAGAAAGTTTAGGCAATTCCTAAACATGGTAAGTAAATCCAAAACAAGGAAAACTTGCTGCTCCAAAGCAGTTGGGTCAGTTTTTACCTAGTTTTCCTAAGCACCCCTGTATCGATTCACCGCTTTAACAGCATCATCAACAGCCATAGCAAGTTCTGAAGCTGCTCCAATGTATGAATGTGGGGTCATGTTCAAAAGATTAGACTTGGCCTCAGTAGGCAAATCCAATCCTTGAATGAATTCCCTCATTCTTTCCTCTGTAACTGCTCTTCCCCTCGTCAACTCCTTCAACTTTTCATATGGCTCAGGAACACCATATCTTCGCATTACCTTGATACAACAATAAACAAGTTCAAAGCTTGGATGGAGAGAAAAGCACAGAGGAAGGAAACAAATCTGAAAATGACCAGCAAATCCAAACTCCCAAGTCAAATGGTGTCCTTGAGAACAAACAGCTGTTGGTTTAAAGGAATCTACCTATTCTTTTGTATGTATGGTTGGTATGGTGCGAAAATGGTGCAGTAAGGTGTGGAATCTTATGATACAATTTGTAGAAAGTGTGATTGATATGATAGGTGAGGACAGAGAATGTGGTAAAGTGTGGTGTGGTATGGTATGGTAACATGAGGAAGAATATTTAGTATGGTGAGTTGTGGTACCACACCGTACAGAAGAACAAGGCCGCCAATGTTTCAAGGCAAAAAGGGTGTCAAGCTAATCCCAATGTTAACGGGGAAATGTTAAAGGGTTACTCTCATATCACTGCTCAATTCAGGGGCCATTCTAAGAAGAAAATTAGCGTTTTACTGAAGCAAAGCAATGAAATTATTTAAAGAAGAGTAATACATACTGTTTGTATTGGTTCTGCAAGGACTTCCCATGATTGGTTCAAGTCTTCCTCCAACCTAGCCTGGTTTACCTGTATTCTTGTACATAAACAAACTCAGATGCAATAGATTGAGAACAATTATATACCTAGCGAAAGTTTAGTGGAACATCACAGAAGTAATAACATATACATCCTCCAAATTTTTGTAAAATGAGGATTATACCCTCCATATTTGAGAAATGACAATTACCCATCCTAATAAATAATAAGTATAATAAATATCATACCTAATCTTTGTTTATATCATTTTTTTCTACTTTTTCAGATTTAGTTAGTCGACAAAATTAATGAAAGTTCTAATTTACCCTTTATTTAAAATTTTCCCATACCCTAATTATTTTTTCTGCCCAACCCAGACCCCTTACCCCCTTTTTTCGACTAAATTGTTCCCTGTTTGCCGATGAAATGCAGGCCCCAATTACTCTTCTATTCTCCTGTTCTTTAGATGGTCTTCTCCCTGTTTTTCAATTTTCAAGGAGCAAGTCAAGTTCTTCATCCTTCTTCGTTATTTCTTGGCTGCTACTCACTCTTCTTCAGTTTGGGAACCCGTAGCAATTTCTTCATATTTGTTCATCATTTAAAAGGTGAATACCTTAAAACCCTAGCAATTTGTGCTTTTTTGTTCGTTGTTGAGTTGCAACAGCAGCAGTAGCATAATGCAGCACAAATGAAAAACATGCACTTAAATCTGGCATGGTCAGTTTAAATTCACTTAAATTTGATTGAACTAAATTGTAATGTAATTAGCAATTTTTGGATGAAAAATTGTGTTCTGACTCTCTTTATGGTCGCATTGACAGAGCATGAGTTCCTCTTTGAATTCCATTGATGACAGTTGCCGGAAAAGGTTCAAGTTTTGTCCAAAATGCATACATTGGCCATGTCACTTGGTACAGAATTTGTCCAGAACCCAAAAAACATTGGCTAAGGGAATGGGTTGATGGCTAGCCATTAGCTGGTTCAGTAAGCTAGTAAAGAAAATAAATGAGTGTAGGCAAGGATTCTTCAGATTGCTTCTATGTTGGTTAAGCAAATAAAGGTTCATATAATATGTTGCCTCATTTCTAGCTATGATTAGTTCCAGTATTGGGTCGTTGAGGTCCAATTGTACAGGTAATATTTGCAAGGTTCACTAATAGAAACAAGTCTTGTACTTGTCCTCTTGAATGCTTTCATTCTGTCAGGAGGGTTGAAGGCACATACTTCCCAATTACTGCTAAATACCTTTTTGCTCATGATAAATGCTATGTAGTGAGTCCACAAGGGGGAAATCAAACAACGTCAAGCAACGCTCTCCATAGAATGCAACAAGCGAGATTTGGTGCCTCAAAGAGTAGACAAATGCCTGAAACAAAGAGAATAGGTGACATTTTCAGTTCAAAATAACAAGCCGAAACTTAACCAATATTACTCCATATATATCCTCCAATATTAATCAATATTACTCCTACTATTCATTACAAAGATCCATTTAAATGCATATTCTGGATTTGTGTTTAAAATCCATCAGAGAACTCTGTAGCGAAGTGAGAGAATTAAATTACAGAAGCATTAGCCACTTGTTATCAACAGTACTAAATTACAGAAGAATTAAATTACAAGCAACATGGGAGAACTAATTTTGCGGTAAAATGCTGATAGACCTGCATAGAATTACCCTTCACACACCATCATCGCAACTTGGTTTGAACTGTGAAACATATTAAGATTAAATTGGGCAGAACTTCACACATAAAACTTCTGCTGAGAGGAAATGTCACTCTTGGAAATTAAATTGACAACCTAATGTTTGCTGGGACCCAAAATAACATGAGCAATTTCCAAAAAAATAAAGCCTTACGGAAGCTAATGTATATCAAAAATGGCATTGGCAACCTAATGTCTTGATTCAATCCTTGCCAAGCTAAGCTAACATAAATACACAGTTTATGTCCAAGAAACCCTAAAAAACCTTCACAAAAATAGCATTGATTGATCACATTGTTCAAAGTGGAGTCTTCTCCTTTTCCTTCCATGAACCGTGTCATCCATAGATAAGGGAGATCCCACGTTTCTAGCCTTTGGTGGTTGTGTTCCAGATGGTGTCCCAACTGGCCTATCCCCGGAAGGAAGTGGCTGAGAGCTCAAATAAAGGAGTGGGTTGCTTGCCTTGGTAGGTGTTGGTTTCTTCCTAGTAATTAGTGGCAAGACAATGTCGACATAATTTTCAATCGTGAAACAGAACCAAAGTACAATTGGCAACAATGATTACCGCAACTTTACTTGTGCTCGCTTTAGCTGCTTCCTTTTTCTTCCCCTTCTTCTTGGAGTTTCTATTGGGATCTTCAGGACAAGTCCTTCTGTTGTGCCCTACATTGTTGCAAATCTTGCACTTCACTACGGTGAACCTCTTTCTCTTCTTCCTACCCTCTTCAACACCCCTCCTTCTATCTTTAGGTGGTCTCCCTCTTCTCTTGATTAGAGGTGGTGGTCCAAGGGTTGGTTTGTTGTTCAATCGGGGCCAGAAAATAGGGTCTTGGATAGGTCGTATGTCCCTTGCATAAGTTGCCCTAAACTTAGCTACTGAGTAGCATTCATCAACCCAATCCTCTAGCTTCTCATTCATTTGTAATAGACACCTCACAATATGTTTGCAGGGTATACCACTGATTTGCCAAGCTTGACAGTCACATGACTTCTCATTCAAATTGACTACAAACTTAGTTTTACCTTCAAGTACCTCAAACATTCCCTCACTGGAGAATTTAACCCTCAACAAAAAGCTATCCTTCACTAAAGTTTTTAGCTCACTCTTTACAGCAGGCACAATTTTTCCCTTCCATTTTCTCCCCATCTTCCTTCTATCTTTGATCCATTCTTGCCATTTGTCTTTGATAAACTCACATAATGCATAGACAGGTCTATCTCTATAGAAATTGACAACATTGTTGAAAGACTCAACAAAGTTGGTGGTATTGTCTGGGCATTTTGTTGTTTTGTCAAACGTGTATCTGTCAAACACGTATCTGTCAAATTAATCGTACTATCAAAACTTTAAAAAAGGAGGAGAAAAGAAAAAATATACCTGCACCAGTATTTCTTAGGCTCTTGAAGTAGCCACTGGACAGCATCAGGGTCTTCCTTTTCAATATCCTCCATTGCCTTCGTATGGACAAATTCATTAAATGCGTAAGCAGCACTAGTGGCCTTCTTCTTCATCCTTTTACCAGGAAAGTATCTCTCAAAGTTCCTAATACAGATTCATGAACTTGATTAGCAACAAATACTCAACATATTAGCAACAACTACTCAAGCATCTTACCTAATGTAATGAACAACACATATCCTCCTTTTTGATGATGGGAAAACACTCCTAAGTGCAGCAATTACCCCCTAAATATGCAATAACTTTGAGTCAAATAAATAATAAATGTGGAATATATTCAACATAGAAGGTTGATGTTTACGTTAAACTTACCCGGCCTCGATCAGCTATAAATGTATACTCACCCCTCTGATCATCACCAATAATACTTCTCAAACAGTTTAAGAAGTACTGTCAGTTCTCTTTGCTCTCCGTATCTACTATGGCATATGCAATGGGAAAAGCATGGTTGTTGCCATCTAGGCTGAACGCGGTGAGAAAAATGTAACCATATGGACCCTTTAGATGACATCCATCTATCCCGATGAACTTCCTGCAACCTTCCAAGAACCCATTTTTACATGCTTCGAAACACACAAACATTCTCAGGAATACAGGAGGGCCACCATCATCGAGGGGGTTTGTCCACCTACGGTAACAAATACTCCCAGGATTGGACCTTCTAATCATTTCCACATACCTAGCCAATTCTGAGAACCCTTCAGAATGCTTGCCCGCAATCATTTCAGTCATTTTATTCCTCGTAGATGAGGACATGCTTAGGACGTGCCACCCCATACCTTTCCATAAGTATGTTTGCTATGCCATTTAAATCCATAGCAGGGTTTGCTTTAAGGTCACTTAATAGCTTTTCCGCAATCCAAGGAGCAGGCGTGGGTTGTTCAAGCCAACCACATTGATGTTCACCTCTTATAACCTTGATCCAAATGTTACATCATCGTAAATTCTTGAGGCGAATTCTCCAATGCGGTGTTTTCCGGTGCAAAATGCAGTCAACTTTAATAGATCATTCTTCACTTGCTTCAAATACCATCCTTGCACTTGAAATTCCCTTACCACTGAAGGACGTGAGTTTTGTCCTCAAACATGTCTCCTTCCCTCAAAACTATTGACCCATCTGCTTCTTCTTCCCACCATTGTCCATTATCATACATCCTCATGAAAACAGGTTCAACGTCATCCTCACTACCTTCAAACTGCTCATCTGAATCAACCATAGATGGGTTTGACCCATCTGACTGTACCTCATCACATTCACCTGAAAGTGTAACGTCCGGATCATCTGGATCTGTAAGATCTTGTGTTGATGTCTCTCCTCTTACTGACTCCTCCATTTTTGATCCGTTCATGTGAGACTCACCTTTCCTTACCATATTCATTTGACTTTGATCCATAAACCCTGGGCCTTTAAACCCTACATCATCATCACTGTCAGAATCCTCATTGTCGCCATCTTCTTCTAGCAAAATGCCTTTACCTTTGTCAAGAGGGTCAATTGCTGGAAGCTTAGATTTTACTGTGGGCGATGGTCTCTCATCAATAACAATCCCCTTAGTCTTTCCCCTAGGTGACTTTCGTATCACTTGCAGTTTAGGTGGTCTGTCATAAATATGAGATATGTCAACAGGGCTTATAGGTGAATCCCCTTTCATTTGGCTAAGTGCATCATCAATTGATGAAATGATGTTATCCCACATTTCATTATCAACTCCACCATCTTCTTTATAACCATCAAGTTTTCGACTAGTGGCATCATCATATTCTTCAGCAAGTTGGTCCTCATAGTACGTTTCATCAATACTATCAAGCATTTCTCCAGCATAGTTGTACTCCAACGTATGTATCTCTCCACCCTCATGGGAATCATACATCTTACTGATCTCAGTTGGTTTGGACCTCTCAACCACATTAATCTCTATGTAAAAGTTCTTCTCAAGCCACACGTTGGCAAGATTGGTGATATCAGAATCACAAAAAATCGGAAACCTTTTACTATTAATACGTGAATGGTTGCACATAACCCAAAATATTTAGGCACTCCACGACATTTGGTATAGCAAGGAAAGTCCTAACATCCTTAAGTAAGTCCTCAAGCCCATAACATGCAAAATCCTATTCCTATGGTAGCCATCCATCTTTTGTACGAGACAACAACAACGATTTTAGTTGACTTTCTCATCCTACATGCATAACAACAACGTTACAAACATCAATCATGTATCACTCATCGAATTCAAACATATTACACATGCTAAAGTCATCACCAAAATCAAATTTCACCAATAATAATCAAAAGTCATCACGAATATTACCAACAATTAGTTGGTTCTATGCTAATTGACCCACTATAATTAAACCCACCAAATTAAATCAAAATATTGCCAAAAAAAATCATTTTTAGGGATTTCAATTATGATGACAATTACAATATTCCAACAGCACATTCAACGCAACATATTCATTGAATACAAACAAATTGCGTTTTAGGTATACATTATCGCACTTTAAACATAGCACATTCACCCACTATGATCCCACCAAATCAAATCACAGAAGCATGAGGTTCAGAACATATAATTGGGAAAATTGGATGACTGGGTTTTCGGCCAAAGACTTATATTTGAAGTTTGACTTGGAATTTGAACATATAATTGGGACTAATTTATCTAGAACAAATCCTCAACATACTCGTTAATTGTATAAATCTTGACCATACTCATGCACTACGACAACTAGACCATAGAGCAAATTACACAGATTAATTGCACCACTGTTGGAACTTGTAAATTATATTGCTTAATTGCACTACAACAACCACTGTTCAGCAAACCAAAAACTAAATCCAATTCTTTGTTTCTTGTTCAACATTGTTCAGCAGGCCAAAAATAAATTCAGACCACTGTTCAACAGGCCCAATACTCTGTTCAATTTAACAACAGGCATCATACTCTGTAATTGAACATGCTTGTTTGACACTTAATTCTTTGATTCTTGTTCAGCAAAAATCGAAATCCAAGTATCTAAACCCTAAGAATAACATTACAAGACATTTTCGCATAAAGAAATTCAAACTTTCTAACTGAAATTCAACAAAATTGGAAGAATCACTCACAGGGTCAGTTGGTTCTTGTCCAGTAATTGGAAGATCGAAATAATCTTCAGACACCACCCAATTTCGATCGAATTTACAGTATAGCCGTTGTTCGTCCTGACCGTCTACCCACACTTTCTGGCAAAACCCTAGTTTGTCGAACAGTTTCTCGTTTTGGATGGCTTGTTTGATTTACACTAGTAGCAGGGGATGAAGGACATAATAGCAACTGGCGCTCAAACTAAACGTTTAATGAATTAAGTAATAATAAGGGTAATTTGGTATTTTCAATTAAAATTTTAAGGGTATTTTGGTCAAACTAGATAAAATTACAGGGACAATTATGTCCAGATAATTGACTAATCGGAAAAAGTACACATTTTATATAAACAATAAAGATTAGGTTGCGTAATTGAGATTTTTCAAATATGGGCGGTAAAATCCTCATTTTACAAAAGTTCGGGGGATGTATATATTATTACTTCGAACATCACATGATTGTTTTGTGATTTAACCTCTCGAAAAGCAGGTAAGCAAAATAATGTTCTTTACACTTTACACCACAAGACGACTAACCGTAACCACTTACCTGAAGTTTTCCAATACCCTGCAGTGTACTTCTATAAGCCAAGATAGAATGCCCTAAGCCTTCACCCATATTCCTCAAAACCGTTGAATCAGTTAAGTCCCGCTGTAATGAACAAAATTCAAAGTGCAGAGCTATCAGTTGATTACTGAAGAATTCACTCAGTGTTCAAAATGGAAGAACATGCACATCAAGAAAATTCTGCCAAGCTTAGGCATGACTAGATGAAAGTGGTATCAGCTTAGCGATAATTACAGCAGGAAGAAACACTAGCAATCCTTCTAGAAAATGTGCTGTGAAGTTTTGGGAAGAATTTTCTTTTTCTTTCACTAACTGCAACTCAATGTCTCTTCAGACTAAATTTTTCTTTCCCCAACGGGTTTACCCACTGGTTTATCAAGTCTTTATGAATATAATGTAGCAACAAACAGATTAGCCATCTCATTGTCATTTCTTTATTTGTTTAACCATTCTGAATGCCACAGACATAATAATTACAACAGAGTTTTTAAAAGGATAAGGCAAAGAAAAAGATGAAAAATAACGTCAGTAAAGTGGAGACAGATTCATATAATGACAGTTGAGCAATCACAAAGACCATTGTGATCAAGCTACTACAAATTGAATAGGAAGCAAAATCATGCACAACCAAACCATTTTTCTGTCCGAATTACATGACGCTTTTACACCACATGGGTAAGATCTCGACCAGTAAGTGTGCCCTCAACATAAAATTCCCCCCCCCCCCCCCCACACCACACACACACACACAAAAAAAAAATGCACATCTATGCCAAAGAATGAACCATGGGAACTCAGAAAATACAAGCATATTGAAGCTATCATCAAAGAAAAGACATGGTGCAACCAATAGTACCTGCCAGCGTGAGATAGGCAACTTCATGCTTAAAAAGGATAGACCAGCATTTGCTTTACCCAGGTTACCTTCACTGTTTTCAAAGTCAATGGGGTTCACTTTGTGCGGCATTGTAGAGGATCCTATTTCACCAGCCTTGGTTATCTGTAGAAGCAAAAATTATAAAGACACGAACAATGCACAATGCACTGCAAACTCTGACATAACTAAAACCATCGATTAGACCTTGCAAATACTGCTGAGTTCCATCACTAAAGTTTGGCACTTCAGCAACTTCTGGAATTTCCGACAACATCAACAACCATTTGATCTGAAATTTGATTTGACACAAGCTAATGAACCCTTTTTCCTCACAAATACATCAAATATCATTGCAAGTATTCACATTATAGACAAATAATCACATCCAAACTGGAACACTACACATTCATTTCACCTTATTTCCCCAACTTTTTTAAGCTTCACCTATGTTACTCCGACTCTTCATTTTCCCTGCCGTACCCATGTCGGACCCTTGATACCCGGACAAGGGTATGACACTCCATACTTCAAATTACAATGAAAATGTATAAAATTTCTTTGAAATAGCCGAGTCAGACACCCCTATCCGTGTCAAATGTTGACATGTGTACCCGAGTCCAAGTAACATAGAGCTTCACTACCAAGGTATTGACAATCATAGTTGGTTCACCATGGGTTTAGCACAACCACAAAGACCGCATTGTTGAATAATCATTATGATATTAGTACAGCAAATGGAATAACTAATAACATTGCACAACAGCCATTGTTGATTCTACAACATTTATGACAAAAATAGGACTCAACACTAATATTTACAAGGTTGGCAACTAAACTAACCTCGACCAGAACTCTGTATCGGATTAAACCATACTCACTCATGAATGGAGCCAAATCCTTTACTTTACTCCAGTACCGGCCATCCAAAGGAGACAAAGCTGTCAAGCTTGACAGCTCAAACACACTACCATCTTCATCGTTACTGCTCTTCATCTGTCATTAAACTAAACTAGTCTTAACTCTAAAAACAAACAATTCATCAACCCTTTTGAGAATGAGTAGCAAAGATGTGGAATTCCAATAAAAATCAAAGAAAGAAAGGGGAAAGATGATACATTGAGAGTAGAAACAGAGTCCTTATTGGTGCTAAGAGCAGCTTTGCAGGAGGAGGGATTTCTGAGAGACAATGCCGCAGAAGAAGAATAAAAAGTAGAAAATGAAACAGCTTTGTTGGCAAAAACACCCGTCTTCCATGGCTTGTTATTGCTTAAAACCCCAGAAGTGGAGGTAGTAGTTACTGCTGCTACCTCCATGGATTCTCAGAAGAACAGAAACAGAGACAAAACAAAATTTGGTCGCTCTCTCGACAATGAATTGAAGATGCTTCAGTGCTTCACCCCAAGTCTTGTTCGCTTCGACAATGAATTGAAGATTCGACGATGAATTGAAGATGCTTCCCAGTCTTGTTCGCTTGTACGGTAAAAGTTAAGATTTTAGGGCATGCGTGGCAACGGTGCGGTGCGGTGCGGTTTCGGTTTGCCGAAGCGGTGCACCGGATGAAACGGTCCGCGAAAACCATAAACCGGAATCGGAATCGAATCACCCGGTTTTAAAAATTGGTGCACCGGTTTTAACGGTACGGTTTCACCGGTGAACCGGAACCGCATATATTTCTATCAAACATAAAAAAAATCTCTATTTAATAAAAAAAAATTCTTTATTTAATAAAAAAAAAAGTGAGAACCAAATTTACTAGCCTTGTAGCCCATAAGCCCAACCCAATAACACACTAACACCTGATGTTTTTTTTTAACTAGTTAATTTATATTATTTTTGTATTAATTTTTGGGTAGAATTTTTTTTTAACCAAAATTTATATATACATGTATTTAATTATATTAACGGTGCGGTGCCGGTTCCCCGTTGGTGTGAATATCCCAAACCGGAACCGCCCCGTTTAGTATCTGGTTTTTCCGGTGCGGTGCACCGGATTTTTAAACCGGTTCGGTGTTGCCCGTTCCCGGTTTTTTTAATGCGGTTTCCGGTCGGTGTGCCGGTTCCGGATTTTTCTTCCACCCCTAGTGGGGAGGGTCAAGCTGCAGGGTATATTTGGAAATTGCCCCGCTGATAGCTAATATAAATAGTTATCTTACGTTATCTTAGAGGGTTTTTGGATGATAATATATCAACTTTTGGGGGTGTTGGATTGTAATATACCAACTTTTACTATTGAACAGCAATATCCCTGACCCCTTCATAACTGGGTGACATTATTATACCAACAGTAACTAAAGGGGTGGTGAACCGGTCTCCATGCGCGCTAATATAGTTGGCGAAGGAAAAAAAATTGTCCGAAACCAATAACTTCATTAACCCCTTAGTTTTTCTCACTAGCCCACATTACAAGACATTGGTTGGTTGTGTTTCACGTCAGTATGAAGATCGATTCACCACCCTATTAATCACTGTGTTAGAGCTGGTTTTTTTTTAACGTAGGTTAGTGAGAAAAACGGAGCGGTTAACGGGGTTATTGGGCGATGACCGATCATTTTTCCTCTGCCTGTCACGTCATAATCGAGACCAATTAACCAGTCACCACTTCCTTAGTCACGTTTGGTATAATAATCTCACCTAAGTATAAAGGTCAGTGATATTGTTGTCCAATAGTAAAGGTCGATGCATTCTGATCCAAATCACATCCAATATCCCTATTTTAGATGTATAAAATTTATAAAGTACATCAAGATATAGTATATAGGGCTCATATATATGCAAAACATATATTAAAATATTCTCATATTTTGTAATCTACGTTGTTTTGTAATAAAATGACTATTTTGGCCAAAAAAAAAAAGAAAGACGGCCCAGCTTGCAATTTGAAATGAAAGCATCAGGCGGACTGTTAAAACAGTCCCCATGTGTAATTAAAAGTGAGGTTCAGAACGCTGACTTGGCCCTTATTCTCTTTTTTATTTTATTTTGTTTCAATTATAAATTGGTCATTTCTCTCTCTTTAATTCAGCATAACAGCAGATGGGGCTGAGGAAGAAGTGGTCGACAGTTTGGCGAGGCGCTACCAGAAGACGTGGACTTGGTCTACAACGGCGAAGTTCGCCGACAGCCGAGGTGGTCGACCTCACAAACTGTATAAACGGACATGGGAATTAAATCAGAAAACCACCATCTTTCATCTTCTTCTTCTTCCTTTCGACCCACCACCACAGACCATCCCTTGAACCACCACCCATCATCTAGTCATCCAGCACCTCAGCCGCCATAGACACCACCATTTTCGACCACCTAAACGCCATCATAACCACCATACCTTCAAACTATCTCACAACCGCCACAGGCACCATCGGAGACCACCATCTTCGACCACCCAAACGCCACCATAACCACCGTACCTTCAGCCCAAATCACAACCCATCTCCCAGTCGCCACAGACCCCACCGAACACCACCATTTCGACCACCCAAACACCACCATAAGTCCATAACCACCGTACCTTCAACCCAAATTACAACCAATCTCACAACTGCCACAGACACCACCGTACACCACCATTTTCGACCACCCAAACACCACCGAACACCACCATACCTTCAACCCAAAATCACAACCCATCTCAAAATTGTCTCAGACCCAAACCCAATCCTCATTACAGTTACAACCACCATTATCAACACCAAAAAACAACAAAATAGCATTCACACTTACCGTTTTCAATCGATAAAACTGCAAGAAAACACCTTGGTTACCATAATTAAATCAAGGGCGTTGTTGATTTAATGAATCGTGCTTGATAATGTTTGCTTTGAGGAGCATTGACCTCACATCCTGGATTCCCGGTCAAATTCACTGTCCGTCTGCAGCATCGACCCCCTCGGCTACCGACAAACTTCGCCGCTGTCGACCAAGCCAACGTCCCTTTGGCAGCGCCACGCCAAATCGCCGACCACTTCTTCCTCAGTCTCATCTGTTCCCTCCCTGGTATGCTGAATGAAAGAGAGATAAAGGACCAATTTAATTGAAATAAAATCAATAAAAGAATTAAAGAGAAAGAGAGAAAGGGCCAAGTCAGTGTCCTGGCCCCCCTTTTAATTACAAATTGGGACTTCGCAGTCCACCTGATCCTTTTGTGTCAAATTGCAAGCTGGGTCATCCCTCACGGTCATTAACCCATTTGGAAATTAGCTAGGTTAATCGTGGTTTAGTCCTTTAGATTGTTTTAGGCCAACAAGTTCTTGCCGACCCATTTTTTGTTATTTTTACTTCAATTTATGGTGTATGCTATTAGTTATGAAATTTTCTGAAACCATCTGAAATATCTCGGAGTGTTCTAGAAACATCCGGAATACTCCGTATTTTTCATGAGATCTCTAGAAATCTTTAAATTGTTCTAGAATTTCCTAGAATATTCTAGAGTACTCTACACTTGTATAAATTGTTAGATACTTGTATAGAAGGATCTAGTGATACAATATGGGCCGTTGGATCAAATTAATCTCCACCATCCATTGAGGAGGTGGAAGTGTATAAACACCTCCTTGAGATCTCATTTGTAACCATCCAACAATAGGAAACAATATTCAATACATTCTCCCAAACATACTCTTGTCTCTCTACATTGTCTTCAAAGTTTTCTTAGTCTCTCATAGTATAAGTTAAGCTTAAAGTTTGCTAGCGCCGCACGAGTATTGTACAAATTAAAGTCATTCCGTGACATTTAGTATCAGAGCCTCAGTTTTGAGAAATTCGTGTCTAAGAGAAGTCATGTCGAGTACGGCCGAGCAAAGTTCCAAGAAGGGCATGGGGAATGAGGAGAGCATGGAAAATTCGGAACTTGTCACTCTTAATAAAAGAGTGGCCGAGGTGGAGGACATTGTGTCCCGCCCAGTGAAGGTTGTCGAGGCCTTGATGGGAAAGGTCGAATACACGGGGGAATTCGCTTCTAAGGATGATATGAAAGAATTCCAAGATTATGTGCAAAATGCCTGTGATTCTCTCAAGTCGGAGCTTGTTCATAAGGTTGATGCTCTCAAAAAGGAGTTGAAGGATTCCAACAAAGCCCTTAGGAAGGAGCTGACTGTCAAGTTTGACAGCTCAAACACACTACCATCTTCATTGCTATTCATCTGTCATCAAACAAAATCAGTCTTAATTCTAAAACAACAATTCTCAACATCATACAAAAATCAACAACACTAAACTTGCATTACTAAGTGGAAGTTAGCAAACGCAAAATAAGTGATTTCACTTTCAAATACCCTTTTAAGAATGAGTAGCAAGCATTTAAGACTGTGTAGCAAAGATGTGGAATTCCAATAAAAATCAAAGAAAGAAACGGGAAAGACGATACCTTGGGAGTAGAAACAAAGTCCTTGTTGGTGCTAAGAGTAGCTTTGTAGGAAGAGGGATTTATGAGAGACAAGGCCTTTGAAGATGAAGAAGAAGAAGAAGTAGAAAATGAAACAGCTTTGTTGGCAAAAAGACTGGTCTTCCATGGCTTGTTATTGCTTAAAACCCGAGAAGTGGAGATAGTAGTTACTGTTTCTACCTCCATGGATTCTCATAAGAACAGAAGCAGTGACAAAAGAAAGTTGGTCGCTCTCTCAACAATGAAGATGATTCAAGTTAATTGCTTATGTCAATAAAGTTAGTTTTACAAATAAATAGATGAAACAAAGAGAATAGGTAGAAAACAAACAAATAAAAAATTGATTGTTCACTTGACATGTCACGTCAACACTGTTGGGTCCGTTTCTCTCTCATAAATTAGAAACTTATGATCCTCATATCCTCCAGGGTCAATTTATATTTTTGGCCATCCTTCACGGTCAATAACTCATAATTGGAAATTAGCTAGGTAGTGTGTATGATGTTGAATGTAGTGAGTTGTTATATGAATGATTAGTTTAGTGCTATGAAATAATTATTTTGAGTTTATTTTCAAAATGTAAATTAGATCCTAGTTCATTGTACTTTAGGGGTTTGAATTATGGTGCACTGCAACACTGTACTTTAAATCTACACACACACACACTATAATAACCCGAAGAAAATCTCTCCCTTAATACGTATTAATTAGTTTAATTGATCAAAGTTAATAATAAATCATGAATAATTAAAGCGCGTGTTCCATTTTACTAACCCAGTGTATGTTTTGCAGGACTTGAACAGTGCAACGATCGTCAACAAATTAATTTAATTTTCTTTCCTTGAGAATTCTCTTCCGATATTTTTTTTATATAGTGATTCTGATCGATTATGAATTCTTTTTTCGAGACCGATATACCGGGTCCCTCTTTTATTCATGGCAATTTAGAATTATAATTATGAGGAATTTTATGGAGGTGTTGGGTATATTTATTTAGGTTTCCGATAATATTTTTTTACGGTTTAAGGGATTTCGGTAATTTGGAAAATTTGGGAGATATGAATATTAGAGAGAGGGATTAAAATTGATAATTTTTGGGTTAGCTTGGCCATGTTGGCTGGCCATCAAGGAGAGGAAGAGAGAAAAGGACCTCTTTTGGGCCTAGTTTTATAGTAGTGAATATATATGTAGTAGAGGGAGTTAATATATTTGAAAGATATCACAACTTTTTTCCTTACTTCACTCTTGCTCTCTTTCTCCCTCTTGTGTCCCTTGGGTTCCCAAAGCCTCACCACGCACCACCACTACTGCCGCCGACCAGCCCTCGCCGGAGCCGTTTACTTCTCCGGCCACCGCCGGCCACCACCATCATCATCATCTCATCTTCCTTGCTTTTCTTCCATTTCAAGTGGTATATCACTCCATTATTCTTCCTCTCCCTTTTAAGGATGAATCAAGTAAAATTTTAAGTTTTCCTCTTGTTATTATCATGTTTTTCCAGAAATAAATCAAGAATCTTAAGGTCTTCAAGTGGAGATTTCTAGGAGCTAAGGAAATCAAGAAGAATTTGGTCCCTTCAAGAGATCGTTGTGCTACTGTTCAAGTCTCTGCCGGTCCAGTTTGTGTTCTTAAGTTTTCAGGTACGTATATCGCCTGATGTTTATGCATAACTGTATGATTTATTCTTTTTATGCCAAGTTTTATATGATTGTTTCATCGTTCATGCTTACATGAAATTTCTTATAAGTTGTGTTCAAAGTTTACGCAAGTTTTATGAATTTTAAATATCACGGTTAAATTATCAAGTTATTTTATGATTTACTTTAAGGTCCTATACTACGCATCGCTTATGCTAAAACAACTTACATTGAGTCAGTACTTTTATATTATGGATAATTCATGAATTATGCTCCGTTACAAGAGTGATTTACATCCAAGAGATTTTAGGGTTTGTTTTTTTTTTTTCAAAGTCAAGATAAGATTGGCTAAGGGTCTAATGGAATCAAAATTTTTTATGGTTTAAGTTCCAAGTTTCTAAAATATTAATAAAGGCCCCGCCCATGCATAATCGTGCCGAAGAGCACCCAATGCTTGATCGTGCCTTGCGCACACCAAGGAAAATATGACTATGGTGCCTAAAGTGCACCCCATGTAAATCATGTGTGTGCGTTAGTGCACCCAAGGGTTTATAGTTAGTGCCTTAGATGCACGCCATGAAAATCTGGCCAGTAGGATATTTATCCACCATCCGGATCTCCCGATCGGTCCGTGTATGCGCATACGGAGGCTCAGCCAATGATCGCAAGTAGGGGACCTTCACGATAATAACGGGATAACCAAGTTTAAGTTTCTTAAATTACTCAAGTCTTTTGAACCAAAGTAAAGTTTTACGACGTACATGCCAACATTTGTATAAGTCTTGGCTTGTAAGGGTTAAAGTCAAGTTTGTGTCATGGCTTTGTGTGTTTTATGTAAGTTATGTATGATTTAAGTTCTTTTGAAATTATGTTATATTATTTTTAGTAATACATTATTTCTAAGGTTATGGTTATGTATGCTACTTTTACAAGGAGGAACTCAAAATTATGTTTCATTTAAGTTGTGATTTAAGTATAGGTTAAGTTATATTTCCCCATGTTCAGATTAAATATGGGCAGGCTATGTAAGTTATGTTACCTTTTATTATTTGTTTGTTATTTATATTGTTTTTTTTAATGTTTTGGAACCGCGTTAAAACACTAAAACGAGTTATGAAAAGATTCTTACGTTATTAGGGGTATACGTACTGAGTTAAACTCACTCTTTGAAATTTTATGTTTTCGTTTTAGGTATCTCGGCAAAGAAGAATGGAAAAGCCCCGGAAGGACGAAACCCTAGAGCTTCTTAAGAAGATTGAAGGTGGTTAAAGACTCTTTATGAAAAATTTAAGAGAAAGTTGGGAAAGTTTGGCTTGTATAAGTTTTATTGGGTTGTGTTATGTTGTCTTGAGGTGGTTCCAGTTAAGTTATGTCTTGGTGATAAAGTTTGAAGTGGTTTATGTTTTGGTTGTTTTGTTGGGTTGTAGTCTTACCCTTGTCCACCTTCGTGGACGGCAGTAATTCTCCCAGGTGTTTATCCGCTGCTAATCATTGGGTTAGGTGTATCTTTAGCTTAATCTGGTGGTTAGTAACCTGCGGGCGTTACACACACACACACACACACATATATATATATATATTATTTTTTGTTTTTCGGATGATTTTGCACTCAAAATGTTGTTTTAGATGGCAATGAATAAAATTGGCTATTTATTGAGTGATCACACTAAATCTTTTGAATATTTTTGACTTCGATTTCCCGACAATTTTTTTAAAATATGAATGTAAATGAGTTTAGATGACGGTAGGTAAGACCAATTGGGCAAACGTGCTAAAGAATATGCCTTTAGATTTTCCCATTGTTTGATAATCCATTTAGATTTTCCCATCTTGATCTCATCGTAGCGTAAGCTCATTACCATATTTTGTAATCTCTTTCTATACTATTTTCCAAGCTTTTTTTCCGTATTATATTTTCATGTGAGTTTTATCTTTATTATTTTCATATTGTTTTTTTACTTTTCCAATACCTAAATACTTAAATTAATTATACTCTTTTTATTCGCCGTAACATATACATTTAATATAATATGATGAATTTTTAGATGTCAATAATACCAATTCTGAGGGTATTGAATACTAATAATACAAACTATTTTCTTGAACACCGCTAGTATCAACTATCGATCTATTTTCCCCCAACAGCATACCACCGAGTTGTTATGGTTTTAACTCATCGGAAGGTTGACATGGCTTCATAATGTGTGATGTGGAAGACATATTAGTGTCCACGACAACATTTTCTACACAAACTTCGCCTTCCACGTCACGCATTGAAGTCACGTCATCTTTCCATGAGTCAAAACTATATCAATTTGGTGGTGTAATGTTGGTGGAAAATAGGTCAATAGTTGGTACTGTTAGTGACCAAGAAAATAATCTATATTATTAGTGTTCAACACCCCCAAAATCGATACTATTGACGTCCAAAAATCCTAATATAATCTAATAAGTAATGTTAAATCTATATTTGATCTAACGTTATATTAGTGTTACTACAATCAAAGATGCATTATCAAGAACAAATTGAAATTGACGTCTACCTAACTAATATTTCTTTGGTTTGAAACTTAGGCCTTGTTTAGCAAATATTCTATCAAACAGCTTATGGTAAAAGTTGAATTATTTGTAAATAGGTTATTTATGTATTTGATACACAATTTATTTGGATGGTTGTTTTGCCCCAATCAACCAATTTTCAATAGCATGATTAGAATATCTTATTGAGAATAACTTATTGTGAAAAAGACAATATTTTAACCGAAAAATTGTCAAAAATTACTCAATTGTCAACCTAAAAATATTATTTATAAAGGATATAAATGAATTTTTTAATAATATTTTTTAGAAACAATTAATTTTACCAAACAATTAATAATACAATATCGATGCAAACAACTAACACTACCAACAACTGTTTATCAAATGGGGACAAAGTCGATATCTACGAGAGGGAGGAGTCAATTGCAGGAAGTGGGCAGTTTAGCATGTAGTGCCTGATTCAATTATTGAATGGGCCCAGCCCAATTGCGGCCTTCGTGTCTTTCAACAATGGAAAATGAAGTATGCTTTGGGACTTGTGAGGCTTGCTATTGCTATTTGCTAGGGACCATTTATTTCATGGGTTAATGACCATAAAGGATGACTCAAGAAGCAAGTTTACTTAAAAGTCTGGGCTGGATAATAAAGGAGTGTTGGGGTAAAATTGTCATCGAAATTTTTCAATTAGTCAAAATTGTCATTAATTTCTTCAAATTGTGAAAAATGTCATTATTGTTTCCAAAAATTTCAAAACTGTCACTCTCTTCATGTGTTACCTGCTATTGCAGGTTAATGTCTAAAGCCTTCTTTTTCTGTGTTTTACTCTTCTGGGTTCTTCTTCTTCTTCTTCTTCTTCTTCTTCTTCTTTTCAAGCTTTCTTCTTCTCCTTCATCAATTGCATCTAATAAAGCTAAAGAAGTTTTTCTGGGTGCATTTGCCAAGCATTAATCTCATATGTGTCTTCATTTTCTGGTTCTAAATCCTCACCCTTGCTGAATTTTCAGAATACTTTGCTTTAGTTGTTTGCTGTTCATATGTTTTGGTTGTTTACTTAGCAAAAACAGAAGAACTTTAAACTTGCTAGGTTTTCTGGGTGGTCAGATTGGGTTGAATTTGGTACAAAATCCTTGGTGTTTACACTCTTTTGCCCCTCTTTTGATGACATATGAGGATTAGGGTTCTTAGGTTGTGGGGTTTAGTTTATGTAATTTGATGAGGGTTAGGGAGGTGGGTGATAAATGGGATACGATTGGAGGTGAGATGCTCAAGAATGTGCATAATCCAGATTATTTGATAGCAATAGAGTATAAGGGTCCCCTAAAGCCTTCTTCTCCTCCTTCATTTTCTTATTCTTCTCCTTCGTTTTATTCTTCTCGGTTTTTCTTCTTCTTCTGTGTCTTCATCTTCTTCTCCCTGTTCACTTCAATCTCTAACTTCCCCTTCCATTTTTAATTTCAAAAATTTTCAAAAAAAAAATGGAATAATTGGCAGTAACCTGGAGTAACAGGTAACAATGGCAATTTTGAATTTTTTGGAAATTGTAATGACATTTTTGACAATTTAGAAAAATCAATGGCAATTTTGACTAATTGGGAAATTTCAATGACAATTTTATCCCAGCACTCGATAATAAAGTCCCAATTTGCAATTAGAAGTGGGATGGACAGGGCTGGCTCACGGTGACGGACAACAGCAGGGCGGCGAGGGGCTCGGGTAGCGGAGTTTGGGAAGGCGACGACCGGAGTATCGGTGGTGGTGTTGGGGAAGTCGCTGGCGCGCAGATAAAGGTCCAAACATGGGACCCGAAACAGAGGTGTTTGTGGTTGTTTCGGGGTGGATTTTGGGCGCCTGTATTGGTGTTTTCCGATGGGTTTTGTTTGAAAAAGATTGCATTGAAAGATATAAATGAAGATGAAAATAACCTAACCAAACATATCCAAACTTATTCAAACTTATTCATCCAAATCTGAAAATAATCTAACCAAAGAACATGACCTAAATTGATCCTACCTCAGAGAAGAACTAAGGCAAAAATTGCATTGTAATATACTAATATTGTATATCTTATTTTGTAGCAGCACCTATCAGTCACCCTATGCCTCATTTAAATTTTCTATCTTATTCACTTCCTAAAATGATCATTGTTAGATTATAGTTTTATGTCAACTAGAGAAGGAAGATGGGATACTTGACTAAAATAAGGTTCACATATTTTTCTTGCAATTTGAAAATGTGGTGAAATTTGATTATTTGAATGATTTAATTAACTTGGTCTCCCTTGAATAACATTGTTATATCTATTGGTTTTCAATGACTCTAAATAGGCAGTATTCAAATTAAATTTTTTTTAAAAAAAAAACAAAATAATATTTTGTACTATCGCCTTTTCAATAATAGCATTGTTATAAAATCCACGTCGCTATGTTATACATTGTGATACTTTTGAGTTATACCCTTGTAATAATAATAAAATGATAATGATGTACACATTATACTATACCGAGTTTTTTACATTTTGGATCCTGAACTTTAGGGGTATTTATTTTCTGAACACTTGGTTTTCAACTTTGATTTTTTGGACCCAAAAGTTTGTAAGCTGATATTAAAGTTTGTGGGCTTAAAGAAAAGTTTGTTTCCCATTTTTCTTGTTGTTTCCATGTTTGAATTTCTTTCCCGACTGCTGTCAAACTTCAAGACTAAGGTTAAAACTGATATTAAAGTTATAATAAACCTCTCTTATTCATGTTGGAGTTACTTAAACCCCTGTACTCAGGGGCCTAAGTAGCCACCACATGAATAAGAGAGGTGTATTATAGTTCCAATATCAGTTTTAATCATAGTCCTAAAATTTGACGTCAATTAGGAGATAAATTCAAACATGGGAGGAAAACAACGAACAAGACAGATGCCTTTTCTTAAGCCTACAAACTTTAAGGTTCTTTTTTATTCAGCCTACAAACTTTAGGGTTTAAAAAATTAATATTGAAAACTAAGGGTTCAGAAAATAAATACCCCTAAAGTTCATGGTCCAAAATGCAAAAAAAAAAAAAAACTCATACTAACTACTAACAAAAGATCATGTACTAAATTTGGGTCAAAGTCAGCTTGAATTTATCATTATTTAAATTTAAATACATTAATGTATGTTAGATACCTATTTTTTGGGTTGAAAAAACCTAGCGAGCATGATTGAGGCCAAAATTGAAATCGGATGATAGAATTAGAAAAACATTATGTTTGAACTTGATTAGGAAAACTATTATCAAAAGTTCATGAGATTTTCAAATGGAATAAATTTGTATTTTTGACTCCAACACTATCACTACGATGCAATCCAAGTATGCAAGCGAACCTTGGGGGACTTCAGTTTTGATGTGAATTATTACTTCCGTTCCAAAATATCCATCATTTGACAAAATTTTGACAATTGATTACTCACAAATTACAATGAGTTACAATGTGAAATTACCGCCGATAGAAAGATGCATTAGTAAAAAATTGCGATGGTGGTAATTTCATATCGTAATTCATTATAATTTGTAAATAATCAAACGGTCAAAATTTAATCAAAGGACAAACATTTTGGGACGGGATAATATTTTTGAAAAGTTAGGGATAGGGATCACTATCATGTCTTTAACTCTACGTTCTAACACCAAGGAGAAAAGGAAAGTAAGGTCGGCTGTAGTAAACTTTAGTAGTCTCACATCCCCATTCATTCAACACAAAGAGTGAAGGACAAACATCGATCGTTTTCACAATGGAAGCACTTAGCCACAAATACTTTCTATCTTTATACGAATGCAATACTCATCTTGACCCAAGTGGCACCATCTTAGCTCTTGGCTTGGGTTCTCACGTAACCACCCAACAACACAACATAACTCTGCTGGGACGACCAAGATTTTTCTCCTTTCATTTCCCAAATCCCAACCAATGGTGAACCTCCCGATAAAGAACAACCTTTGCAAAGTGAAATATCCAAAGAGATTATCACCCTGTTCTTTGATTAGGTTATTTTCGAGTTTAAACTGATAAGTTATGATAAGTTAGGATAAATTACTATACTTTCTGGGGAATTACGTTTTTTGGGTGGATGCTTTTTTGGAGAATTGTGTTAAGTTTTGATAAATTTGGATAAGTTGGGAAAGTTATATCCAACCTAACCAAAGAACAAGGCCTATATCTATTAATTCAGACGATATGAGTTGAATACAACAAGGCTGTGTTTTGATTTCAGAGTTGAGTGTATTTTGAGTTGGTAAATATTGGCCGAATCTTATTTATTTTCAAGTAGTCTAGCTTGATTTGATTTATAGGTCATGATCGTGATTCTATTTTGTTCAACGTACACTAAAGATATCGTTATTTTTAGAGATTCTTCTTTCGAGATATCTACCTAGACAATTAGCATGTATTACATCAACGAGATCATGTGAAGGGGGGAATAGAATACAAAGTGTGATCATACAAATTAAAAGAAAGACCCCACTCAGCCAGCGAGTTGGTTGATTGCCTTCTCTTTATATGTATTGAATGTGATGATACAAAGTGTGATGATCTTTTGGGTTTGATTTATTTCAACCTAGATAATTATGTTCAATATCAAAATTTTTAGGGGTTTGGATCAGGTTTCTAAATTTGTTTTCGTTTTGCTAGATTTTCTTGGAATTTATATCTTTCATAAGATTTTTTTTAAATGCATTATATTGTTTGTGTTACGTTGTTCTTATCACGATTTCTAGTTTAGTTTGTCCCATAAAATTGTCATATTTAACTATTTAATTTGAATGATCAAATGTTTAAGACAAATTTACCCTTCTGATGTTCATTTTCCAAGAAATTTATATCAAAAAGTACTAAATCCCGATGGTAACTTATTAGGGTTAAGGTTAAAGATTGTATCCACATCAACCAATTATGCTAATAAATATAAGGGTTTTTGAATGATAATATACCAATTTTTGGGGGTGTTGGATTGTAATATACCAACCTTTACTATTGGACAACAATATCCCTGACCTTTATACATGAATGACATTATTATATCAACAGTAACTAAGGAGGTGGTGAACCGGTTTCCATGCATGCTAACGTGGTGTAAAACCCTGAAAAATCCAAAAATGTTGACCGTGACGTCGTTAGTAAATTAGGTTTGACTTCGTTATTTATTATTATTTGTTTGTGTTTTATTTTGCTAACACTTGAGCTCGTAGGATCGTGAGAGACTAACAAGGGTATATCGGTAATTTCATGGGTTTAGTATTATTAGTTTACTCTTTTTATTATTAGTATTACTAATTATATTATTGAGTTATGTGATTAATTACGTGAATATTATTACTATGTGATTACTATTACTATTACGTGACTATTATTATTATTATTATTAAGTGATTATTATTAGGAAAATTGGAATCTAATAAACCAAACTTTATGTCCATTTTGACCTAACAAACCAAACTTAACTTTTTGTTAATGGCAAACTGTACTTAACATAATATTTTTCTTAGTGAACCTCCACCAATTTCCAGTTATCGGAAAAATGACATGTAGGTTTTTTTGCTTATTGAAATGAACCTAATTAAAATGAACAATGTGTTGGAAGAAAGGTTCGAGCAGTGGTTGTCATTTTCCGGTAACCGGAAATTGGTGGAGGTTCACTAGGAAAAATATTATGTTAAGTACAGTTTGTCATTAACAAAAAGTTAAGTTTGGTTTGTTAGATCAAAATGGACATAAAGTTTGATTTATTAGATTCCAATTTTCCTTATTATTATGTGACTACTATTAATATTATGTCTTTAGTATTATTATAATTGTTATTATCTTTTAATATTATTATGGGTGGTATTAATATTATTAATAATAGTATTGTTATTAGTATTAATTATTATTATTAGTTAGTAGTTTTAGTAGCTGTAATCTTCACCAGTATTAGAGTTTGTTATGGGATGGTTTTCATACGGTTAGAAGGGGTTGTTAGAGTTGGGTTAGGATTAAGATTAGGTTAATAGGGAGATTAGGAGTAATAAACTAGCTTAATACTTTTCTTAAACAAAAGAAACATAGGTACACTCCTTCCTACCTCCCCTCTTCTCTCTGTCGTTCCCCTCAGCCACCGCCGCCGTCGGACCCTTGTCGGCTGCCACCCCGGACCCCAACAACCACCACGAACCACCACAGCCTTCCTTACTTCCCCTCTGCTCTCACTTTCGTCCTTCTCCCTCTCTCTTCGTTCGGTTCTTGCTCCGTCGCACCGCTAGCCACCACTGGGACCACTGCTGTCGCTGCTCCGACGTCGGAAGTCGGCGCACAGACCAGAGGCCGTCGCCCATTCTCCCGAGCCGAAACAGTAAGCGTGTGATGTTGTTGCTGCCGTGCATCGAGGTTGATGATCGAGCGACCGAGCCGCGTAACAAAGCTCGTTTCTTGCTGCTATTGGGACGTTCATCGCACCACCGTCGTGCACCCCACCACCTTGTTGCCGTCGGAGCCGCCGCCCGCTGCCCATTTCGAGAAGACGTTGCTGCTGCTGTTGTTGCTTGTCGTGGCTGCTGTGTTCGACTCCGACCACGACCACGATCCCACCAACGTTGCGACGACTCCGGCCACCGTCCGACAACCACCCCAACGCACCCTCCGCCAACGACGTCACGGGCCGGCCCGCCCGATTACGCGCTGCGGTTCCAGTTGACGTAAACCCTATAAACCCTTCTACTTGTTTGGCTTCTTTTTACTATTTCAATATTGTTATTATTCTGATGTTATGATTAGGATTGAAGTTTTTGATAGTCAGAGTGTTGTGTTCTATTAGCTCTATGGTCATGTTTAGTTTTAGTATTATTAGTATGATTATGTTTGGTATACGTATAAGTGGAGTGGTGTGTTTCATTAGTTTTGTCATCAGGTTTAGGTCTAAGATTAGTGCTATTGTGATGCTATGCTTAGTAGTAGTATTACTTTGCTTGACGTATTAATTCTACTGTGTGTTTGATCAGAGTGTGTGAAAGTTGTGTGCTTGACCCTTAGTTTATATTTGTTATCATATTATACCTCTTTAAAAGGGTTTCCTTCGAATCTTTCTTTTGGTTACAAATCTACATTACATTATATTTAGTAAAGTTTTGATCCTTGACGTATTAATCGTATTATTTTGGGTTATTATCATTTGTGGTTTTCTTAATATGAGTTTAACCATTTTCTTTATTTAAAAGTACTTCAAAATTTGGTTTCGACCGAAAGTTTAGTATATCGGATGTGTGTTATTTAATTTATAAAGTTTCGATGTTGAAAAATTTAAGTTTTATGTCGACCTTTACGTTATGTTTTAAATAAAACATTTACTTTGCAAATTTAATTGTTTATGTGAGAATTTGGTGTTAGTTTGAGTATAGTTTGACCTTGGTTGTGTTAGGGGGTGAAGGGGAAGGTATTTAATCTTAAGTGGACTGTTTGGAGGCCTAAGTCAGAGTCTCGGAGTCGTTTGATTAGAATTAGAATCGAAAAAAAACCCAAATAGAAACCCGGTTAGTTTGGACAGATTTTATGATATCGATCACCATTTATTGTGTAGTTAATATTTAGCCCTACCGTTTGGTATGAAAAGACCTTAGGGTGTTACCTTTCATAGAAATTTTACGGATCGAACGTTCGTTTTGTATAGCCCGAGTTATAACCGTTTTACCAGAACCTGTCAGAACTGGACCAATTGGGAAGATGGGTATTTTTAGAGTCCTTCGGGACTGATTTGGGCTTAACCATCAACATAGAAGTTTTAGTAGACATCCCGAGGTTTCCGAAAAGTCCAGAACCAGGCCCGTAGGATGTCGGGAAGTCAAGTTGTGACCCGTTTTATGTGAACGTTATAACCTGTCCTCTGCTTGCTTTTAGTTATAAAGAATTGTTGAGTGAAAATAATATGTGATCTTGTTATGTGTTTTCTTGGAGGTGTTAAGTGTAATTTCATAAATTATAGGAACCTAAGTGTTCCTAGGGGATGGGTTAGGTAGTTAAAAGTTAGTACTAACTTCGTTAGAACGCGTTTTGATTAGATAATTATTCTTATTCTAGGGCCGAGTTAGTGCGTGACGATAGTGAGCTCAAGTGTGTTCTCCTTATTGCTGTACTGTGACGTTATTCAGGTAATTTTCTATGCTCTAATCCCCACCGGGATGCTCTTTAAATGTGTTTTAATGTTTTCTAATCTGTTTTGATAATTGCATCCGAAAGGGGACTTTTGTGGAATTATGACCGTCTGTTTTGGATAACTGTTTGTAATTGTTGTACCTTGTTTTATGAGTGGAGAAATTGAGATGGTCTTTTATAAGTGGTTTTATTATTGATTTTGATAATCTGGGTTGGGTTTGACTTGAGAGTGTGAGATGAGTTTGATTAATGAATTAATAATTCAAAGTGGAAACATTAAGCGGGTTGTTGATTTGATGCCTTTGACAGGCTAATGTTTCATGGGTGATAACCACGAGACCAGATTCGATGCTGTATGGGTTATGTGCAGAGATCGGGTTTCATCCACGATATAGGATAGATGTTATGAAGCCTTTGGTGGCGATCGTTTGATGCCTTTGAGAGGCTAATGTTTATGCGGTGATAACCACGAGACCAGATTCGATGCTGTATGGGTTATGTGCGGGAGATTAGGGTTTCATCCCTGATATAGGATAGTTGTTTGATGCCTTTGGTAGGCGATGTTCTTTATGGGATTTGATATCCCGCCCGCAACTTAAAATATGGATTGGATGGGTTGAGGAAACAGTATGGGATTAAAGGTTTGTAAAACGTTTGATTTGATCCCTCTCCCCAAAATGAATTGAAATGAACTTAAACTGTTTTAAACGTTAGGGGTAGACATTATTGAGATTTCCCCCTCATTTTTGAAATGTTTCGTTTTTAGGTGAAGATCTAAATGCTGGGGACGGGAATTAGAAGTGAAGACGACGAGTCTAGAAGTCCTTGAATCTTTTTATATTGTTTTCGTTATGATGTCTTAAAGTTTTGTTTTGAGATGTTAGTAATTACCGTTAGCAGACAGTTGTGTTTTCCTTTCTCGCCTTGTGTTCCTTCGGGGATACGGCAGTGACGCCCAAACTAAACTTGAAGTCTTCCGCTAAGTTTTGTCTGTTAACGTTAGTTAGTTTGACTTTGACTTTTCTATAATTGAATTTCCGGGGCGTTACAGAATGGTATCAGAGCTCTGGGTTGCGACCTGGTAGCTCCTAAGTGTCCCTTAGGTTTAGTTAGACCTTAGAATGCTACGTTTGGAGTGATTAGTGTAGGATGGGGGTATGGAATGTTTGTCTGTTTCTTGGATTTCTTATATGTTGTAAGTGCGTGCTTAATTATTTTATTTTTCATACGTGGGTTGTATACCGTCGTCGTTGCTATGAGTACCTGACCCAAGCTTCTGCTAAAGACTTAAAAAACCCGAGGTGGGTACGGAATATAGCCCCGAGGAGGGCCTGAAACCAGAAGACCTCCGATGAGAATTCGGAGGCTAAGTGGACCAGACCTACAGGGAACAGCCGCAGGAGATTCTAGATTGCTGAGAGAAGTTGATTCACAGACGTCCTTCCAGTGAAATGGTACATATCACAACTGAAACCATCTATGAAGCCGTGGAGGATAAAGGATCGAGGCATCCACACCTTTTCGACACATAAGGTGCGTCGAGTTTCGAGGACGAAACTCTTTTAAAGAGGGTAATGATGTAAAACCCCAATTTTTTTTTTTTTTTTGGTTAGCACCAGTGTTAGTTCCGTTTGGCAGATCGTTGCTGTTGAGTTTAAGTTTCGAGGACGAAACTTCTTTTAAGGAGGTAATGATGTAAAACCTCGAGTTTTAGGGAGAACGGAATCATTAGAATTATTGCTGAACCTTTATTTCTAAGTTTAAGTTTCGAGGACGAAACTTCTTTTAAGAAGGTAATGATGTAAAACCCTGAAAAAATCCAAAGATGTTGACCGTGACGTCGTTAGTAAATTAGGTTTGACTTCGTTATTTATTATTATTCGTTTGTGTTTTATTTTGCTAACACTTGAGCTCGTAGGATCGTGAGAGACTAACAAGGGTATATCGGTAATTTCATGGGTTTAGTATTATTAGTTTATTCTTTTTATTATTAGTATTACTAATTATATTATTGAGTTATGTGATTAATTACGTGAATATTATTACTATGTGATTACTATTACTATTACGTGACTATTATTATTATTATTATTAAGTGATTATTATTATGTGACTACTATTAATATTATGTCTTTAGTATTATTATAATTGTTATTATCTTTTAATATTATTATGGGTGGTATTAATATTATTAACAATAGTATTGTTATTAGTATTAATTATTATTATTAGTTAGTAGTTTTAGTAGCTGTAATCTTCACCAGTATTAGAGTTTGTTATGGGATGGTTTTCATACGGTTAGAAGGGGTTGTTAGAGTTGGGTTAGGATTAAGATTAGGTTAATAGGGAGATTAGGAGTAATAAACTAGCTTAATACTTTTCTTAAACAAAAGAAACATACGTACACTCCTTCCTACCTCCCCTCTTCTCTCTGTCATTCCCCTCAGCCACCGCCGCCGTCGGACCCTTGTCGGCCGCCACCCCGGACCCCAACAACCACCACGAACCACCACAGCCTTCCTTACTTCCCCTCTGCTCTCACTTTCGTCCTTCCCCCATTCTCTTCGTACGGTTCTTGCTCGTCACCGCTAGCCACTGCCGCTGGCGCCGCCTGCACCGGACCATCGCTGCCATCGCTCGGCGTCGGAAGTCGGCGCACAGACCAGAGGCCATCGCCCATTCTCCCGAGCCGAAACAGTAGGCGTGTGATGTTGTTGCTGCCGTGCATCGAGGTTGATGATCGAGCAACCGAGCCGCGTAACAAAGCTCGTTTCTTGTTGCTATTGGGACGTTCATCGCACCACCGTCGTGCACCCCACGAAGTGGCAGGGAATTTCAAACGGAAACCAAACGGTTTAACCGATTCTCACATTGTCACCATCGCCTCTATGCCACCGCAGACATCGCCACTCTGGTCATCGAATAACGACGACTCCTTGGTACCTCTAGACGACAAATATTGAAGAAAGGAGGAAGTATTGCATTCAAATCTTAAAATAATAAATACAATAAAATAAAAAGATAAAAGTCAAATGACATAATTAGGAACAAAGACAACAACAGAAAAAATATTTTTAAAATTTCATGATAATCTAAATTAGTGTATAATTAATTAATTATTATCATATAAAATTATAAAATTCTAATAATAAGATCAAATGTTATCTTCATCCTAGTTGTGCGGCTTGTGCCAACTACACCAAGTGACACGTCAAATCAATTAGATTCATCATTCATCAAAGACATATTCCTCCGTAAAGACAATGGGCAAAATATATAAATTAAGTCAAAAAAATAATAAACTAAAGAGCTGTAACACCGTATTGCTTTATCAAATGACATATCATGTATTGGGGGTGTTTGACGGCGAGCATTTTGGCATAGTTTTTAGTTTTTTAGATATTATTAGCCTTTTGATTAATGTGAAAAAATGGTGATGTTTAATAATAAATCTTTCATATTAATTTTTTAGATTCAATAAATTAGTTTTTAAAAATTTACTCAATGAAGCGTTTTGATATACCTTTTCACAAAAAGCTACTTTGTTAAACACTTTTCTCCCAGTCAGTTAATCCAAACAGCTAAAGTCAAACCGTTATCAGCTACCAGCTAAAAGCTATCAGCTAACTGCCAACAACTACCAACTAGTTGTCAAACATGACCATTGTTCTAGTTGAAGATTAACTTCATTAAAAATAAAGAGAATGGAGTCTCTCCATCCTCATTACTGCACCAAGCAAAAATATAAGAAAATTAATAGAATGAGTTAATTCAATATTATATTATATGAAAATATAAAATTTCAAAATTAAATTATTCAAATATCTTTTTTCTCTTACTTTTTTTTTATTTGTGTCTATATCATTAAAAACATTACATTAAAATTACAAAAGGAAAAATATTTTGGAAAAAAAATTAATACAATTGACAATTATTATAAGATGGGATACTTGGTTTTGGAGAGTCATGATAATTATTAATAAAAAGTACTTCATCCATTCTTTAACGAGTGTCAATTTTCCTCATTACATTGTTCTTTTTTATTTGTCAATTTTATATTTTTAATAATTAAAATACTCATATTACCTTTTATTTATGAATGCGATTTTTATTTGACCTTTAAAATTCTTCTTCATTCCTCTCAAACCCTTAACTAGGAAAATACTTGTCCATACATAATTTTTTAATCTATTGCCAACACACATTGATTTTGTAAAATTAGATTTTTTTTACACTTAAAAAGTGACGGAGGGAGTAAGAAAGAAGCACCCTAAATTCTACTCCCTCCTTTCCATATCATTTTTTATTCTTTTGTTGATTGTCACGGTTTTCAATATCATTTTTTGATTGATAATTTTTTATATGATATTTTAGTAGCAATTGCAATAATATACTTTTATGATACAATTTTTCATTAAAAATTTAATGATAGTAATTTTATTTAACAAATCATTATATATTTCGAGAAATTTATAGTCAAAATTTTACAGATTTAATTATGCAATTTCCAAAAAAATAAACAATATGGAACAAGTTAGTAAAAGAAAAGGCTAGGAGAGGGAGGAGGCAATTGGGCAGGGAGTAGGGAGTAGGGACACAAGGCATCCAAGAAACAAAGTGGGTGTTACTTTCACTCTTTCTTTCCCTATATATGTGTCCTTATTTATTGTTACTACTACAACCCAACCCCACTTTCTCACTTTACTATGCAATCTTTGACCGTAATCTTAACTCCATCCAATTATTGCCATCTCCATGGAGCCTCACGGAGGACCTTTCCATCATTAATCCACCATCAAAAGAAAATCCATCTCTTTTTTTCTTAAAAAAAAAAAAAACTTATTACTAGAAGTTTCAGAAAATCAAAAGCAAATACTACTACCTTATTGATGACACATCAACATAGCTACTTGAACTAAGGATAATCCAATACAATACTCCCTCATTTTTATATTAATTGTTTGTTAATATTACTATTTTTTCAACCTATACAATATTCTAATATACGAAAATATTATCATTAAATTAATTACGAAAAATATTATTATATGAATACTACAATATTGTAATTTTTTGATAAAATATGTTGTGAGAAATTCTTAGTGAAAGAAGGACATTTGGACAATTAATATGATACTCCCTCCGTCCCTTAATAAGTGTCAATTTTCCTAACTACCTTGTCCCTTTTTATTTGTCAATTTTATAATTTCTATAATTAAAATACTCAAATTATCCTTAATTAATAAATTTGAGTTTTATTTACCTTTTAAAATTCTCCTTTATTATCCTCTTTACATTAAAATTAGTGGAAGAATATATTTGTCCATGCACAAATTTTTTACTGTAATTCAAATGAGCATTAATTTTGCAAAATTCGATATTTTGTCACTTAAAAAGGGACCGATGGTGGGAGTACTAGGGAAGTATTAGGCAAGGGGAACATGAATCTCAACATACGTAGACATTCTCAATCTTTAAGCCAAAACCTCGTCAAGAAAGAAAGGGGAGTGCTATCAATGGAGGGAATTTAAACAAGTGTAATTTCCAGTATCCACATGGATGACAAAAAACAAGTAGGAAAAAATACCAATTCAAGTCGAAAGCTTATAAATAAACATGATCTATTACACTAGTTGCTCTCAAAGCACTACAAACTCAAAAGACAAAGAAAAAATCTCCTCACAAGCTTACAAGAAAGATGATGCATTTAAAGCCTATCAGCAGCTCTCAGCTCAATATGATAATGTAATCAAATTCTTACACAGCTAGCAACTGACCAATATACAATGAAAATGCCACTGGACATAAAATGAAAGGAAAAAGGGCATTATAATAACAAATAGTTGTCTGTTAGTTCATCCAAGAAGTTCAATTACCATGGGAGCACCTTGGATTTCCAAACAAAACATACTAATTACATGTTTAGCATGATCCCAACTCATTCTACTGCAAATGAACAATTTGATAAACACTGCTCAAAACATATGTAATAACAATTGAATCAAGCTCAGTACATTCAATATGGTTTAATTAAGATAAAAAGACACTATCTTAAATCACTATAATTAGTTCCTTTTTCTAAGCAACCTCCTTCAATCCCAGCATATACATCACACACCCAGATATGAACAATTGAACATCCCTAATTCTGGACAATCAACTCACAAATCTAGAACTATATATCATCATCATCATCATCCCATTTCCAATTTTCACTCTACTTCTGGAAATGATCATCCAACAATCTCTACATTAGCCTTTACTTTAAAAATCAATGAAGAATTTGAAAATTCTCAAGTACCTCTGACCATCTTAATCAATGGGAAAACGGTTCCTTCATTTGGGGCTCGGAACGCCACCGGGCACGGTCGGCGACACGGGGAGTTGCGGAAACCCTAGCAGCCCAGCCCCCGTCGTCGGCGAGAACAGAAGATTCGGAGACAGAAGCGGACATGGCGATTTCGGCGACAGCAGACACCCGAACGCCGGCAGCGGCGACGACGGCGGCGGCGGAAGGAGGGATTCCGAGAGTGGGTTCGTCGGATTTGTCTGCATCTGCGGCGGCGCCGGCGGGGGAAACATCGGATTGCCGAATTTCTGATCAGAGGCGGAGCTATGGAGGAATCTCATGTAGGCGGAGATAGGACTCTCCGCCGCCGCGTGGCACGACGGCAGCGGCGGAAGAGGCGACAGCGGGGCCCCCGGAGGAGGAGGTCTCATGAACCCTCCGGCGACGTTGAGCAGAGGAGGTGGGCGGTTGGTGAGCTGGGCCAAGGGCGGAGGACGGATGCGCTGGAGCCGGGAGCTCGCCGGCTTGGGTGCTTGAATCGGCGGCGCCGGAGCTTGAGGGCGGTCGTGCGCCGGCGAGCCGGTGAGTTTCTGCACGACGTCGCGGAAGTCGCTCTTGCTGATGTTGTAGACGGGAGGCTGCTGCTGGAGCGGCGGCATCGGAGGCGGGGGGCGGTGGTGCTGCGGCGGCTCCGGCATAGGACGGCGGATGAAGGGGGCGGAGGAGATGGTGGGTTTGGAGATTTTGTGGGAGAGCTTGTTGAGATGCCGGAGGAACTGATCCCGACTGGCGGCGGTGGTGGCGGTGGAAGAGGGATCAGCGGCGGAAGCGGCGGCGGCGGTGGTGGTGAGAGAAGAAGCAGAGGAATCCCCAGAAGAGTAAGAGATTCTGTGATGATTATTATTACTATTATCCATTTGAATACTCTGTTATTTTTCTGTGGGTGTAATTGTGTGAAGATTAAGAATGAAGGGGGTCTGGAATTGGAAATGGAACTGGAAGAGCAACGATGTGTGAAGATGTTTCTGGGCGAGGAAGAAGAAGAAGAAGAAGAAGAAGAAGAAGATGTGGGTGGGATTTATTAGGAAGACTGATCATTTGAAGCAGATAGATTAAAGAGAAAATGGTAATTGTTATTGTTGTTGTTGTTGTTGTTGCTGTTGTGTCATGTTGTGGGAGGATTTCGGAGGGGTCGGTGACGTGGGGACAACACACAGAACAACTATCTTCAATGCTGCTAAACGCTTCTCTCTATTTTATATAGCCTACCTTTTTTCATTAATTTCATTTTATTTTTCTACTTCCTCCGTCCAGCCATTATTCCTCTATTCCTCTTTCATTTTAGCACCTCGCTTCCCCATTCTACTTGCTGGTTACAAGCTTACCGTTATGTTCAAGACTAGTCATGTTCTTTTCTGCGGTATTTTATGGTATGGTGTGATAAAATTGTGTCGGGTTGTGGTGTAATTGTGACGGGTTATTGGTATGTGTGGTAGGTGAGGAGAGAGAATGTAAAAAATAGAAGAGAAGTGAGGAGAGAGAAAAATAATGATTTGTGGTAAAGTGTGGTGGGTTGTGGCAAATTGCGGTATGTTGTGGCACCGCAGTTTACCAACCGTAGAAAAGAATAGGGCCTCATGGTTGGTTGCTAAAAAATTATGAAAATTTTGTCCAACTCTTTCGAGTTGATCAATTTCTTTTTCTATGTTCAATTGTCATTCATTACTGAAAAATATTTTAAGTGAGGTTCATAATTTTACAATGATTATTTGAGAAAATAATTTACGGTTGCAAATAAGATATAAAATGTAAAAATTTTCAAAATACCGCTATATGAAACAATATCAAACAATTATAGATACGGATAGTTTGAACATTTCCAACATTTTTCAATGAAATTTATGACTTTAACCAAATATTATAAAATATGTTTTTCTAAGAAAATTTTCCTATAACATATTTCCCAAAATAATTTTTTCAAGGGAAAGTTTCACTAAATAAATCACTATAAATTTCCTAAACCACCTGTTTTCCCAAACAATTTGCTATTGTACATTACACTTAGGCCTCGTTCTTTTATACGGTTGGTTGCGGTGCGGTGTGGTGGAAATTTGAAAATTATGATGGGTGCGGAAAGTTGTGGTGGAATGTGGAAGATTGTGTTGGATTGTGGAATGTTGTGCTATAAATAATTATGGTGGACTATAGTGGATTGTGGTGGGTTGTAATGGAATATGGAAAGTTGTAGTGTGGTGGAAAACCAGAACCAACCAGACACATAAAAGAACGAGTTACGAGAATTTGGGGATTTTTTTTTTAATTTGAAAAAAGTTGCCTATTCTTATGGGAAAAAAAAACTTGGAACAAAATAATGGTTCTCAAATTTTGGCCAATTTTATGTGTCTTGCGACTAGGGATGGCAACGGGGGGATCGGGGATGGGGGAGTATACCCCCGTCCCCGCTCCCAAAACTCATCCACATCCCCGCTTCGGGGAATGATTCTTGCCCCATCCCCATCCCCACGGATTCCCCATCCTCAACGGGGATTTTTTTAAAAATATCCTAAATTTAACTAAATTTTAATCAGATCCAGTTTTTAATCGAACCCGGTTTTTAACATGTTCAAAATACAGCGTATTTAACTTGCTCAAGTAATAATAAATCAAAATCAAACAATAATACATCAACAAGTGAGAATAAATTGGAAAATTACTACTTTGTCATTCCCATTAATATATATATATATATTAAATTTGAATAAAGGTTATTTAGTAATTTTAACATTTTCGGGGATGGGGATTCGGGGATGGGGACGGGGAATTCACCCCGGCGGGGAAAATGGGGACAGGGATGGGGAAAATTTTGTCCCCATCCCCGCCCCGTCCCCGAGCGGATTTTGGAAAATCGTCCCCGTTCCCGTCCCCATCCCTAATGGGAGCGGGGATTTTTCCCTAGAGCGGGGCGGGGCCCCGACGGGTTCGGGGGTTCCCCGCCCCATTGCCATTTCTACTTGCGACCAATTGTGTTTTACATATTTTTTTTTGTCCAGAATTCAATGTCTTTTAGGCTTAAAGACTTTTTCTAGATCTATAATCTTTTTCTATTTATTAAAGAAATTCTTGATGTATGACATAACTTTCATAGTTGTGGGAATACTTTAATTTAATTTAGGCCCTGTTCTTTTATGCGGTTGGCAAACTGTGGTGCCACAGCCTACCGCAATTTGTCACATCCCATCACAAAATACCATTCTACCACAATTCACCACAACCCATCACAAATTACTTTTTCACAATGACCAATACAATTTACTATCTTTTTTACTATAATAATAGCAAAATGGCTTTGACCTGAAGGGGAGTAAATTTAGGAGCATTGACTCATGACAACCGTTGGATCAAATATAGCAAAATCGCAACATTTAAAAAAAGAATAATAAAAAATAAAAACTAATTATACAAGCAGTTAAACAAACGAAAAAAAAAACTGCTCAAATGAGAATGTCACTTTAGCTATCAATTGGGAGGAAAAGGGATAAATTAAATAATTTTTTTTGAAAGCGTAAATTAAATAATTAATTGTACATAAGTTAATTGATTGACAATAAAATCTTATCTAATGTGTGTAACATGTATCTATATAGAATAAGTATATTAGGGATAGACATGATAGCTTTCCTCCCAAATAAATTAATAAAACTTTCACATGATTTGGGATAAAATTATGGATTTTTATGTTTTTGAAATCTACCTATAATAGTAGGGGAATCACCTTGACTCTCATATCCATAATTGTAGGGTTTTGACTTTTAAATATATACATGTATTTTTTTTTTTTTGGAAAAACTACTCCTCTTCCTGTTTGGAATTCCCTTATCGCTTATATCTTTTTTTCCTTCATGAAATTTTTGATTTTATTTTTCTTTTTATTTCAAATTAGGTAGTTAGCGGTCATACTCATACTCATACTCATACATTACATATAATTATAACTTTTTCATTTCTTAATCACTCAATTAGCTATTTTTTTTAATTACCAATACAATACAATTAATTCCCCTATTTTTATTTATCTGATACATATACTTTTGTGTTAAAATTTTTAATTGTTTATATCTTATTTTATATAATAATTCATAATATAAAATTGATGTCATCAGGATCATAACAAAAAATATTATTAAAAAAATATAATAATGTATTAGCGCTGGCAAAAATTCAGGTTCAATTAAATTCGGGTCGGTCAAATTCAGTCAATGTCAAAATTCATATGAGGAATTCATGTGCAGACCCGGTTTTTGTCCGACAATTCGGAGAAGATTCGGGTCAGAATCGGATTCGGACAATAGAAAAAAACGAGAAAAAGTAAGTCGGAATATTGGGTCAATTCGGTCAATACTACAATTATGACGACAAATCTATGTATTGACCTGATTTTTTTAGGGTCATAAATTCAGATTTTTCATGTCGAGAACAAAACTTTTCCAACTCTACAATGTATTTAGAAAAAAAAAATTATTTGAGAAACTATTGATTATAGATGTATCTACAAATGTTAAAAAATAAGTAAAAAAAATAGAGCAAGTACATATGTTGCAAAAATTTGGGTCCGATTAAACTCGGGTTGGTCAAATTTAGTCAATGTCAAAATTCGAACGAGAAATTGATGTGCAAACCCCGTTTTTGTCGGACAATTCGGACGAAATTTCGGATCAAAATCGGATTATGACAATAGAAAAAAGAGGAAAATTATGTCCGAATATTTAGTCAATTAAGTCAATATCAAAATTCGGACAACAAATCTATGTATGGACCCAGTTTTTTTTTTTTTGGTCATACAATTTAGATTTTTGGGGTCAAAAATAAAATCCAACTCTATAATGTATTTTTTAAAACATATTATTTGAGAAACTATTGATTATATATAGATGTATCTAAACAAGTTAAATGACAAATAAAAAGATAGAGCAAGTATATATGTTCCCTTAAAAAAATATAACATATATATGATTTAATTGGTTTCTTTATTATGCCATTAACACTATTTTTTGTAATTATCAATGATGACCACTTGATCTATGAATAAAATTGTAACGCCCCGGAAATTCAATTATCGAAAAGTCAAAGTCAAACTAACGTTAACAGACAAAATTAGCGGAAGACTCAAAACTCTTATTGGGCGTCACTGCCGTATCCCCGAAGGAATACAAGGCGAGAAGGAAACTACAACTGTCTGATAACGGTAAACCAACTAACAAACTCAAACTGAGAAAAACAACTTAACAACCCTAACTTCAAGTCTTTCAAAAAGAAGCATAATAAAATTAACAACTTCTAGACATGTCGTCTTCACTTCTAATTCCCATCCCCAGCATATTGATCATCACCTGGAAACAAAACATTTCAAAAATGAGGGGGAAATCTCAATAATGTCTACCCCTAACGTTAAAAACAAGTTAAGTTCATTTCAATTCATTTGAGGAAGAGGGAACAAGTCAAACCATTTCACAAACCTTTAACCCCAGAACTGTTTTCCTCAAACCAACCGATTCATATTTTATTGTGCGGGCGGGATACCACATCCCTTAGAGTAACATCGCCTACCACAGGCATCAAGAGTTCGCCTACCACAGGTATCAAAGAGTTCGCCTACCACAGGCATCATAGTTCGCCTACCACAGGCATTAAAAATTCGCCTACCACAGGCATTAAAAGTTCACCTACCACAGGCATAAAAAATTCAACTATCCTATATCAGGGAAGAAGCCCTGATCTCCTGGTCTATAACCCGGCAGGATTCCAAATCCTGAACAACGAGTTATGCCCCGAAACCCGCTTAATGTTTCACTTTGAATTATTAATATCTTATGCAAAACTCAACTCACAACTCTCAAGTCAAACCCAAACCAGTAAGAAAACCACTAATAAAAGACCATCTAAATTTCTCAACTCAATAAAGCAAAGTATAATAATTACAAACAATTATCCAAAACAAATGGTCACATTTCCACAGAAAGTCCCCTTTCGGGATGCAATCCTCAAAACAGATTAGAAAACATTAAAACACATTTAAAGAGCATCCCAGTGGGGATTAGAGCATAGACATTACCTGGTTAACTTCACTTCACAGCAAAACGAACACACTTGAGCTCACTAACGACGCGAATTAGCTCGGGCCTAAAATAGAATAATTATTCTAATCAAAACGCGCCCTTCGAAGTTAGTATTAACTACCTTCTAACTAACCCTCCCCTAGGAACCCTATAGGTTCCTATCAATCATGAATTTACACTTTAAAAAATTTAATACATTCCAAATAATCACATAACCAGCTCACAACATCACTTTCACACCACAACACTTTTATTAATAACAAACATTAACAAAACAGATTACAACATCCACATAAAAAGGGTCGAAACTTGACTTCCCGACATCCTATGGGTCTGGTTTTGGACTTTTCGGAAACCTCGGGATGTCTACTAAAACTCTTAAGTTGAACTCGAGACCCAACACATGCTTTAAGATCCTCTAAAACCGTCATCTTCCCAACCTGTCCAGAACTGACCTAGGTCTGGTAATCGGGGTATAACTCGACTTATAAAATTCTAAAGTCCGGTCCGCAAAGTTTCTATGAAAGCTAACTTCTAAGGGAAACTCCAGTCCAAAGGGTTCGATCAAAAGACAACTATACTAACCGTGGTGACCCGATCTTTAGACACTAACGAAACTGTCCCGGTCTCGATTCTTATTTAAAATTATAAATTCAGTTCTAACTTTCACCATTCGGTCCCGGGGTTCTAGTTTGGGCCTAAAACAGTAGCTAGGGTCCAAGGTAATTAGTTTAAACCATTTAAGGTCCAAACATCAAATTCCCTATCACTAATACCAAAATATAACACATGAAACATTAACAACATTATCTTACACATGAAATCTAAAACATACTACTTCAAGACCCTTTAATTACAACATGAATAATTTATAAAGTACGAATTTCTTAATCAAGAATCAAGAAAGGTCTTAAAGAACATGTGAATAAATTATAAAGAACATATAAACATTCAACCTACCATTCAAGAATCCTAACAACTAATTTCTTTTTTTTTTGCAAGATTCAATCAAGAATCATAAATTAGTAAACAAGAATCGAACTTTAGTAATTCAAACAACCTAACTTATTTAACAAGATTTAAACATGAAATTAAACATGAATGAACCCTACGAGAATTAAAGAACATATGAATATTTAACTAACACTTCAAGAATTAATCTAGGTACTTAAACTTTACGGATTCATGCATACATTAATAGCGTTATCTAAAACTCTATCATGCTTCACAAGAAATTAAAGGATATTGTGCAATCGAACATTAACAATTTCACTACAATTATTACACACCCTACTACACCAAATTAGAACATAAAATTACACGTAATAATTTATAAAAAATTACAAGTAATAATACAATAAAAGAACAATTAATTACAAATAACAACTTAGTAAAATTACACCCTAATTACCCAAATTACAAGATTTAAATCAAGAAACAACAATAATAACAATAACAATAATAATAATAATAATAATAATAATACTAATACTAATAATACTATTATTAATAGAATCACATAGCAAATAATATTCACGTAATTATTCATATAACACAAAAATATTAATAATAATACTAAAATAGAGTAAAACCAATAATACTAAATCCATGAAATTACCGATATACCCTTGTTAGTCTCTCACGATCCTACGAGCTCAAGTGTTAGCAAAAATAAACACAAACGAATAATAATAAAGTATCGAAGTCTAACCTAATTTACTAACGACGTCACGATCAACATCTTTGGATTTTTCAGGGTTTTACAAAAATATTTCTTGATTCAATAGAAAATAATAATATTTCTTGAATATTTTAAAATTTGATTCTTTTAAAGAAAATTCATTTCTAAATAATATGTATTTCCTACATCTATATTGCATGCACCTGGAGCATGTGTTCCAAAATATTATGAGTGAACAATCATAACAATAAAACTGAACAATCATAGCAACAAAAGTACAATTGTAATATTTGAAGCACACGCTCCTGGTGCACCTAATAAATTGCAGTATTTTCCTATTATAAATTGGGTGTTGTTAAGTAACATATGTGTAGTCAAAATAAATTTTGATTCCAATCGCAATGACATACATCTTTACTTTACATCTTATTGGTTTGAGTTTGATTGAGGAGTTGACCATTGTTTATGTTTAAGAACATTGATAACCACACATTAAGAGAGTCAAATTACACTGCAGTTACATTATAGGCATTAAAGTATATAGATACTACAAATGTAAAAAATTTTGACTATACTAATTGTTGTATTTGGAGATTGTATAGTCAAATTCTTAATTTTTGAAAATAAATTTTTCAATATATATAATGATATTTTATATACAATTAATATCATTAAGTTTGTAACCATAAATATTATCCAAAAAGTATAGTATTACAATTTTTAACAAAATATTATATAAAATTTATCAATTACATAATGACATTAAAGCCCATAACATTCAGTTAATTGACAATCAATATAGAACAGAGGGAATATATTTCATGCAATACACCCTCCATTCCATATTATTTGTCCTTTTATTGACTATGAAGGTCTCCAGTAATATTATCATTTTTCAAACAAAAGACTTTCCATAGTTTTATGGTTATTATACTTATGGGATGCAGGGGGTGAGGTAGGGGTTGGCGAGATTGGGATCTCGGTAATTGGAGGTCCCCGTCCCAGTTGTGATCGTGAGAAAAATTTTGCTCTTGGTCCCAGTCCCAGTCTCAGTCTCGGTCCCAATTCACTGTAGGCGGGAAATGAACCGGAAAATTTTTAGTCCCGGTTTCATAATTTTTGATACCTATTATTTGATTTATTTCCATAAACAACTAACACAAATAATACAAATTTTCTCAAATTTTACAAATGTCGACGCTGGTTTGTTTACATAGCCACTATTTCCCAAATTAAAATTACACAATGTCTAATACATAACAACTTTTTCCGGAGTGATTTAGGTTGCTTCTATGATGAATTTTGTATTATAATTTCCTCATGTTTAATCGACCATGTCTATGTATGAAATAATTAGCATCCCTACCTTCCATCCCATATTGCAAGAAGCACTATGTACATTATGTGTCATATTACCTGAGTACTTATAACAATCATGGATTTTTGTCCGTAAATTTCATTTGAATGATCAATATAACCCTTGACTGAGTTAATCACATTAGTTAATTGGAAAGAATAAATTATATGTCGAAGCATCAGAATTGTCATTAGTGCTATAAATTCTATGACGACGTCCATTTAATTTCACATGTTCATATTTCATAATCTTATTGTGATTTTCCCGCATTTTTACAGCATGTAACTATCCTCCACTCATTTGCCATCTCATTTATAATATTCTCTTTTATCTCAATGATTTTTTTTATTCATCCACTTCTTAACTATTATTGAACTTATATTTTTATTTGTAGTTTTGTTTTCCTTGATCAAACAATTGCATCTCCCTGGTTAAACCTTTTGAATTTCATCTTAATGTATCATCATATTCATATCAAACAACGCTCCAATATTTCTTTAATGTATTTATATATGAACTCTCGGGTATTTTTTTTATTCGGGGCAACGCCCGGATATTTGCTAGTATTTATATATATACAAAAAACCCACCACAACATACCAATAACCCGCCACAATTACACCACAATCCGCCACAATTTCACCACAACATACCGTAGAATACCGCATAAAACAACATGGCCTCAATATTCTAAGTTATCTGGCATTCATTCAAACAACGTTTAGGATGTATTTGGTATGGTGAAAATATTTTTTTGTAAATAATTTTCCTATTTTTCCATGTTTGGTGATCGAAAAATGAAGAAAATCATTTTCTCTCATTTCTTTGTAAATTATTCTCTCCGTTCCATATTAATTGTTGTCTTTGAAAATTGTGCAATCAAATTTTAAAATTTTGACCATAACTTCCTTAATATGTACAATTGATTTATTATATAAAATTACTTTCATTAGATTCGTAATCAAGTATTTTCTTAACTCCAACATCATTAAAAACATCACCCCCACCCGTTCTCTATTTTCTCTCTCTCTCCACCACTCTTATTCATCGATTTAAATCTCTCTCTCTTTCTCTCTCTCTCTCTCTCTCTCTCTCTCTCTCTCTCGTCTTTTTCTCTCTCCACAAGTGTCTCTCATAACCCTGTTTTAATATTTCTTCCTCTCTTTCTCTCCACTTCTCTCTCATGCACCCGTTTTAATATTTATCCTCTCTCTCTCTCTCTCTCTCTCTCTCTCTCTCTCTCATGCAAAACTTAAATTTTTAGTACCAGAAAATAAGGGAAGAAAATAAGAGAAAAGAAAATGTCTATCAACTTCCATCATCTGCATTCAGATTCTAAGGCCCTTTTTATAGGCAAATAAAAGTAGAGACTCATAAAAATGACACTCACAATCTGCACTATGTGCACTACACCACTAACTCCTAAAGAACAGAAACACAACACTTCACTAATCCCTGAAAAATAACTAAACTAGCTAGTATTGACTATAACTAACATAGACCAAGTCAAATACATAAAAAAAAACATCAGATTAATTTCTAACAGTCCCCCCTTTAAACTGAAAGCTTACCAGCTTCAGTTTACACACATCTACAAGTCCTCCACAGTGTAAATGCCCAATAACCTCCTCAGCCTCTGGAAAGGGAGAAGTTTGACAGGCTTTGTGAAAATATCAGCAAGTTGATCTTCACTTCTACGATACTTTAGCTCAATCATTCCACTTTTGCAAAGATTCTTAGGAAAAATTTCTTCGCATCTATATGCTTGCACTTCCATGAAATACGGGGTTTTTTGAGAGCTTGATGGCATGATTATTTGTTAGGAATTAATGTTAATTAATGTTAGTTATTTCAGTTTAGTTAGTTAGCTGAATTGTCATCTTGTTTCTTTATTTCTTTTCTGTTTTTTCTTGCTTTACTGGGTGTATATATAGCCTTGGGTTTGCTCGGCTATATTCATCAATCATAATACAAATCACATCATTCACCCTTCGTCTATCTCTTCCTTTCCTCCCTCTCATTTCTTTCTTTATGACTTAATTGTCTTTGATCCAGCTATTAAATTTGGATCTTTTCATGGTATCAGAACTAGGAGGCTACTGATACTGCTTGGCCATCCAATTTCCTGCCATCCTTTCCTTCTCCTTATCATTCATAGCAACCATGTCAGAGGAAACACCCAAGAAACCAACAAGAAGTCTCCCCATAACAGATCCTTGCGATCCTTTATTCATCCACCCATCAGAGCAGCCTGGAATGTCCCTTGTATCAGAACCCTTTTCTGGTGAAGACTTTGACACATGGAAAAGGTCAGCCATAATCTCACTCAATGCAAAATTCAAGGTGGGATTTATTGATGGTTCTCTTGAAGTTCCTGCTGAGAGTGATCCCCTCTTTTCATATTGGAAAAGAGGGAATGACATGGTACTATCATGGATCTTGAACTCCCTTCATAAAGACATTCATGAGAGTGTTTTCTATTCAACCAATGTTGAAAGCCTTTGGAAAGAACTCACAGAAAGATTTGGTCAGTCCAACAAGGCCAAACTGTATTCTGTTCAGCAGGAGATCTCCAAGTTGTCCCAAGGTTCTTTAGACATAGCCAGCTATTAAACCAAATCAAAGAAGCCGTGGGACGAAACAGATTTTGTCACAAACTTTCCAAGATGCACTTGTGGAAAGTGCAACTGCCTGCCCCAAAATATCAATCAACAAGTGGATGTGCATTTTGAAGAACAAAAACTTCTCCAGTTTCTTATGGGATTAAACAACAACTACACTACAATCCGGGGAAACATCTTGATGATGCCTCCTCTTTCTTCCTTGGGGAAAGTCTATGATTTACTTTCCTAAGAAGAAAAACAAAGGCAAGTTAGAGATAACACACAGTTTTTGACTGAGTCTGCCTCCTTATATGCAAACAAAAATAATCAGAGAAATGGTCAAAGGAAGTCAGAGTCCAAGAAATCAGCATTGTTTTGTGACTATTGCAAGAAGCCTGGTCACACCATCGACAAATGTTTCAAGATACATGGCTATCCCCCAAAGAGTCAGAACATGCAATTTCAACCAAGGCAGCAAGGTCAGAGTGAACAACAAGGAGTGAAAAGAATGGCAAATGCTGCTGCACAAAGCACTGAACATCAGACTGATAGTGGAGATGGCCTGCTTCCTACACCATCCTTCAACTTCAGTCATGATCAGACCAAAAACCTTTTACAACAACTCTTGAACAACCTTACATCACAGGACAACAGTTGTAACGCCCCGGAAATTCAATTATAAGAAAGTCAAAGTCAAACTAACGTTAACAAACAAATTTTAGCGGAATACTTAAAACTCTTATTGGGCGTCACTACCGTATCCCCGAAGGAATACAAGGCGAGAAGGAAAATTACAACTGTCTGTCAACGGCAAACCAACTAACAACTCATACTCAGAATTAAACCTCAAAACTAACTTCAAGTCTTTCAAAAAGAAACATAACATATTTAACGACTTCTAGACATGTCGTCCTCACTTCTAATTCCCGTCCCCAGCATTTAGATCTTCACCTGAAAAAAAAACATTTCAAAAATGAGGGGAAATCTCAATAATGTCTACCCCAAACGTTAAAAACAAGTTAAGTTCATTTCAATTCATTTGAGGGAGAGGGAAAATAAGTCAAACCATTTCACTAACCTTTAATCCCTTAACTGTTTTCCTCAACCCAACCAAATCATATTTTATTATGCGGGCGGGATACCACATCCCTTAAAGTAACAAATATCATACCGGATCCCAGATCCTCTACCTACCACAGGCTACGACCAAGGTCCCAGACCCTTTGCCTACCACAGGCTACGACCAGGATCCAAGATCCTTTGCCTACCACAGGCTATGACCAGAATATCAAGAGTTCATATTTCCGCCTACCACAGGCTACGACCAGGGTCCCAGACCCTTTGCCTACCACAGGCTACGACCAGAATATCAAGAGTTCACATTTCCGCCTACCACAGGCTACGACCAGGGTCCCAGACCCTTTGCCTACCACAGGCTACGACCAAATAAACCCGCTTAATGTTTCACTTGAATTATTAGTATCTTATGCAAATCTCAGCTCACAACTCTCAAGTCAAACCCAACCCAGATTATCAAAACCAATCCGAAAACCACTAATAAAAGACCATCCACTTTCTCAACTCATAAAACAAAGTACAACAATTACAAACAGTAATCCAAAACAGATGGTCATATTTCCACAAAATGTCCCCTTTCGGGTTGCAATTCTCAAAACTGATTAGAAAACATTAAAACACATTTAAAGAGCATCCCGGTGGGGATTAGAGCATAGACATTACCTGGTTAACTTCACTTCACAGCAAAACGAACACACTTGAGCTCGCTAACGACGCGAGTTAGCTTGGGCCTAAAATAGAATAATTATTCTAATCAAAACGCGCCCTTCGAAGTTAGTATTAACTACCTTCTAACTAACCCTCCCCTAGGAACCCTATAGGTTCCTATCAATCATGAATTTACACTTTAAATTGCCTAACACATTCCAAGTAATCGCATAATAATACCAAGTAAACCTTTTCAATCAACAACACATTTATTAACAATTTCACATAACAAGACAGATTACATCATCCACACAAAAAGGGTCGTAACTTGACTTTCCGACATCCCATGGGTCTGGTTTTGGACTTTTCGGAAACCTCGAGATGTCTTCTGAAACTCTTAAGTTGAACTCGAGACCCAACAAACACTTTAAGGCCCTCAAAAACTGTCATCTTTCCAAACTGTCCAGACCTGACCTAGGTCTGGTAATCGGGGTATAACTCGACTTATACAACTCCAAAGTTCGATCCGCAAAATCCCTATAAAAGCTAACATCTTAGGGGACTTCCAATTCAAACTGTTTGGTCAAAGGACGACTATACAATTTATGGTGACCCGTTCTTTACACATTCTCGAATCTGTCCCGGTCATAGTTCACTTGTAGTTGGTAATTTCGATTCTAACCTTCGCCATCCAATCCAGGGATCCTAATTTGGGCCTAGATCAGGGGCTAAGGTCAAGGTCTCCACCCTAATCCAACCAAGGTCTAAAAGCTATCACTTATAACCAACAATTTAAACCTTTCTAGGTAAAGGACTTGATAATAACGTAATAATAATAATATAAATACGTACTAATCGCATAATAGTAACATAAATACATAATACATAAAAAAAAAATTGTAAAATCTTTCTAAAACTCTTTTTAAGAATTATAACATAGTAATAAATATAAACTAATATTTTAACTAAAGAAATACAAAATAAACTATACGTCACAATTTTGAATGATAAACATAAAATATTTTTCAAAACTATAATCAACCCTACTTAAGACAACAACATACATCATTACTCAATTGTAAACAATGAATTTAAAATTAACAAATTAAATAACTCTAATTCATCCATAAAATAATACTAACAAGACTTTAACATGATTTACCTATAATATTAATCATATTCACACATGAATCATCAACAACCATTATAATTATTGAACAAAGTAACCTGTTAATATTCTAACCCAATTTCATGCACGTGTAAAAGAAGGGCACTCAAATTAAAGAATCAAGAATCCACACAGAATAATATTTTTAATATCTAAAACAAATTTACGTAAATATAGTAAGCATAATAACAGATCAAGAACAAAGAAACAAAAATATCAGAACACTAAACTCAAAAGAAGGGTTTACGTAAGGGGTTGGACGACACTTAGGTTGGCGTTAGAACAAGCAGGCGGCTGACGGACGGCCGTTCGGGGTTATCGGGAGGTGGTGCAGTGTCGGTGTCCGGCGTTGGTGACGACCGCAACAGCAGCAGCAGCGACCAACTCCCTTGGTTTCGCGTTCCAGCGGTGCGCGGCGGTGCTAGCGGTTGGCGGAGGTTCTGGGTGGTGCTCCAGGAATTATTGCGCCGACCTCCAACGTCTGAACAGCGACCGTGATGGTCTTGGTGGGGCGCGAGGCGGCAGCAGTGACTGGCGGCGCGACGCGGCGCGACCTAGCAAGAATCGAACGGAGGGAGAGCGAGAGTGAGTGCGAACGAGAAAGAGACGGTGGAAGAGCGGTGGTTGCTGGGCTCGGAGCGGCGGCCGGCGACGCCGTTGATTGGAGGGGACGACAGAGAGAAAAGAATCACGATGTGTGTGTTGTGTTTGTGAGTTTGCTGTAGGTTTAACTAATCTAATACCCTCTAATCTCCCTCCTCTTAACAGATTAGTGATTCTAATCCAACTCTAACAACCTCCCTAATCGACTACTAACTCAAATCTTAACCAACTCTATCACAACTAAACCCCTACTACTACTAATATAATATATAATACTGATAATACTACTAATCCCCACATAACAATATCACTCCCATAATTCTTCACGTAATAAGCATAGTAATTAATAATAATAATAATAATAATAATAATAATAATAATAATAATAATAATAATAAACATAATACAACACATAATACTAATAATCATATAAGAGAAATACTAATCATATAACAATTATAATCACTTAATAATACTAATAATAATAATCATGTATTTATAACAATAATCACAACCCCTGATATTACTAATATACCCTTGTTAGTCCCCCAACGATTCTACGAGCTAAAGTGTTAGCAACAATAATCATAAACAAATATTTAACAATTAACGAAGTCAACCTAATTAATTAACGACGTCATGGTCAACACCCTTGGATTTTTTTGGGGGTTTTACAACAGTTCTTCCAAAGACAATAGTGAGAATATGTCTGGTAATGTCCCTCTTTCTATCATCAGTTCACTCTCAAATGCTATTAGTATGGCTTGCTTCTTGCCTAAAAACTCATGGATTTTGGACTCTGGAGCCTCAGATCATATGTGCAATGATAAATAATTCGTACACTCTCTGAAAACTTTACCTAAGCCTATTGAAGTACTTCTGCCAGATGGGAGTAATATGACTATAACTCAGACTGGAAAATTACAAATATCAGAAAGAATTACATTGAATGATGTACTTTATGTTCCTTATTTCAAGATTAATTTGATTTCAATAAAGAAACTGTGTGATCAACTAAATTGTCATGCTATTTTCACTAAAGGAGAATGTGTTTTGCAGGACCCTTATGTGAAAATAGTCCTTGGTAGGGAAGCCAATGGGCTCTATATCTTGGAAGATAGATTTTTTCAACAAATTCTCAGAATGCAATCTTTAGATTCTAGGATAGATGTCACTGCATGTAATAAGGTTTCTTCCCTAGTTGTAAATTTAAAGTTATAACACAAAAGGCTTGGACATTTGTCTGTTTCAAGAATGAAAATGTTACCTATTCTTTTTGATCAATCTATTAAACATGAGAATTGTGATATTTTCCCAAGAGCTAAGCAGATATGTATGTCTTTTCAGCTAAAGTCTATTTCAACTACTGAACCCTTTACCTTGATACATGTGGATACGTGGGGGCCCTTTCATGTTAAGACACACTCAGGACATAGATATTTTATCACTATAGTAGATGACTTCACCAGGGCAACATGGTACACATTTTGATGACCACTAATAGTGAAGCTTTTGAACTGTTACAATCCTTTGTGACCATGGCCAAGACTCAGTTTGGGAGCACTGTCAAGAGGATTAGGTCTGAGAATGCTTTAGAAATAGGAAAGAGCATTGAGGCTATTAAGTACTTCAATGATAATGGGATTTTACATGAAACTAGTTGTACTGAAAAGCCCCAACAAAATGGGGTGGTTGAAAGAAAACATAGACACTTGCTTGAGGTGGCTAGGGCCTTAATGTTTCAATCCGATTTACATTTAAAATTTTGGGGGGAGAGTGTGCTGACTGCTACTAATCTCATTAACAAAATGCCAACACCTTTGCTGAAAAATAAAACCCCTTACGAACTCCTTTTCAAAATTGCCCCATCCTTTGATCACCTAAGAGTCTTTGGTTGTCTATGTTATGCTAGTACATTGAAACATGATAGACATAAGTTTCAAGAAAGGGCTGAACAATGTGTTTTTATGGGTTATCCTCAAGGAAGGAAAACTTACAAAATTCTCTAAAAACTCATAAGTTCATTATTTCAAGAGATGTTATTTTCCATGAAAGTTTCTTCCCCTTTCGAGGGGATACTAGTTACAAAAATCAAAATGACATGACTCGTCATGCCTCAGCAGTGGACTTTGATGACACTTCCCTATTCTTTTCTGAAGTTGATGATTTTGTGCAAAATGAAGCCACTGATGACCCCCTTCCTGACCCAGTGGCCCCTGTGAGAAGGTCCACTAGGGTCCACAAACCACCTGCATATTTGGGGGACTATGAAACCTGCTTCTCATGTGTTACAAATTTACATACTTCTCCCAAAAGTCTAGTCTCTTGCTCTTCCTCTTTTCTCCTGCAGAATCAGTGCATCAAGATTATGCAGAGCCGCCGACTTATGAGGAAGTTGTCATGCATGATGGTTGGAGGGAGCCAATGAACAAAGAACTACAAGCCCTTTATCAAACCAACACTTGGGAAATAGTCCCTCTACCAGAAGGAAGAAGGTCAATAGACAGCAAGTGAGTCTATAAAGTAAAGCAAAAGGCTGATGGAAGTATTGAGAGACTTAAAACAAGATTGGTGGTGAAGGGATATACACAAAAGGTAGGGGTTGACTATGGTGAAACCTTCTCCTCAGTAGTTAAAATGACTACAATCAGGGCTCTTATGTCTGTAGTAGTCAAGAGAAACTGGAAATCGGAACAACTTGATGTCAACAATGCTTTTCTCCATGGAGACCTCCATGAAGACATTTGCATGAAGATACCACAGGGAGTACATTCTGAGGTTCCAAATGGGGTTTGTAAATTGCAAAATTCATTATATGGTCTGAAGCAAGCCTCTAGGCAATGATATGCTAAGTTAACTGAAGTTCTCTACAAAAGGGGGTATGGACATTCAACCAATGACTACTCTCTCTTCTATAAGAAAACAACAGCTACCTCGGTTTACTTGGATATTTATGTTGATGAAATCTTGATAACAGGAGATGACAATGGTGAAATCAGATCTCTGAAAGCCCATTTAGATCATATTTTCAAAATCAAAGATTTGGGTGATGTGCATTACTTTCTTGGGCTAGAGATTGTTAGAACCTCAGAAGAGTTAGTCCTTACTCAAAGAAAATTTGCTAGAGAACTATTGACAGAGTTCAAAATCGAAGACCTCCAGCCTGCAATCTGTGCAATGGATCTCAACACAAAACTGTTGCCTGATACTGGGACCCCTTTGATCAATGCCACAACTTACAGACAACTAATTGGGAAATTGAATTTCCTAGTGAACACTAGGCCTGATATAGCCTTTACAATCCAACATCTCAGTCAATTTCTGTGGAATCCAACAGATTTACACTGGGAAGTAACTTTACATGTTTTGAGGTATATTAAGAGCAAGCCAGATCTTGGCATATTGTTACACAAAGATGATAATTTCTCGTTTCAAGCCTTCAATGATTCTAATTAGGGGGCCTGCAAACACTCCAGAAGATCTATAAGTGGATTCTTGGTTTTCTTAGGAAAAACTTTGATTTCTTGGAAAAATAAGAAACAACCAACAGTTTCCCTTTCCTCAGCAGAGGCTGAGTACAGAAGTTTGAGAAGACTTGTTGAAGAATTAGCATGGCTGAGCAGGTTGCTTGGGGAATTTCAGGTGGATTCAGTAACCCCCATACCAGTTAAATGCGATAGTCAAGTTGCTATATATATCGCCAAAAACCCAGTCTTTCATGAGAGAACGAAGCACATAGAAATTGATTGCCATTTTGTTAGGCAAAAGCTGGGAGAAGGCTTGATAGCCTTGAATCATGTGTCTTCTAAAGTGCAGTTGGCAGATATTCTTACTAAACCGCTTCCTGGAACTCAACATCACCAGATTCTCAGCAAATTGGGGGGTCAAGACACCCTCCAATTTGAGGGAGGAGGGGGTGTTAGGAATTAATGTTGATTAATGTTAGTTATTTCAGTTTATTTAGTTAGCTGAGTTGTCATCTTGTTTCTTTCTTTCTTTTCTGTTTTTTCTTGCCTTACTGGGTGTATATATAGCCTTGGGTTTGCTCGACTATATTCATCAATCATAATACAGATCACATCATTCACCCTTCTTCTATCTCTTCCTTTCCTCCCTCTCATTTATTTCTTTATGACTTAATTGTCTTTGATCCAGCTATCAAATTTGGATCTTTTCATTATTCTCACATAAGACCATAGTTGCTTCCCTTTGCTTGAGTTTCAACTCTTCAAGAATTCGTCTCAACCAAATGGCTTAACAGGCACAGGTTGTTGCAGCAACAAATTTAGCTTCTGTACTTGATAAGGTGATAATCAGTTGCTTCTTAAAAGCCCATGAGACAGCCCCTATGCCAAACATAAAAACAAAACTAGAAGTGCTTCTTCTATCATCCTGATCTCCTGCATAGTCATTGTATGTATCTCCAACCAAATAAGATTTTCCATCTTCTTATAGAACAAACCCATGTTCTTGGTCCCTTACAAGTAGCAAAGTATTCTCTTTGCAGCGAGCAAGTGCATTGTTGTTGGTTTCTCCATATATCTACTTATGAGACTCATAGCATACATGATGTCTGGCCTTGTAGTAGTTAGATACATCATACTGCCTACAATTTGCTTATATAGCGTGTTGTCCACCTTCTAACCTTAATCATCCTTATGCAATTTCACCCCAAATTCTACTGGTGTGGTTACAGGATTGCAATTCTTCATGTTGAACCTGTCTAATATTTCCCTTACATCTTTTGGGTGACAAAAACTCCCCATCAAATTGCAAAATCTTTAAACCAAGAAATAATGCAATTTCCTAAGGTCGATCATTTTTTATTCCTCCATTATGGACTTTTTAAGTTTTTCAACCATGGTACAATCATTCCCAGTAAATAACATATCATCAACATACAAGCAAACAATGATGATTTCCCACCATCTTCCATTTTGACAAACAAAGTGTGCTTATAAGGACATCTATGAAAGCCTTCTCTGATAAAGTAAGCCTCGATACGACTATACCAAGCTCGTGGAGTTTGTTTCAACCCATAAAGAGCTTTCTTTAACTTATAAACTTTATGCTCTTCGCCATGTTTAATATAACCACGGGGTTGATCAATAAATACCTCTTCTTCCAAGTGGCCATGCAAGAAAGCTGATTTAACATCCAATTGAAAAATAGGTTAAGACTTTTCGGTTGTTGTTGCACTCACTAATCTAATGGTGTCGTGTCTCACAACGGGAGCAAAAACCTCGGCATAATCAACTCCATACTCTTGCTTGTATCCCTTCGCCACTATTCTTGCTTTATACTTGTCAACTTCTGCATTCTCTTTCAACTTCGTTTTGTAGACCCACTTGACAGCAATTGTCTTATGGTCGTTGGGAGTATCAGTGAGTTCCCAAGTGTCATTCTTTTCAATGGACTCAATTTCAGCGTTCATCGCAATCCTTCATTTTTCTTCTTTCACATCATCATCAAAGGTTGTAGGGTCACAATCTGCAAACAAGGCAAAATAAGTGGCATCCTCAGATTAATTAACCATTGTCACCTCATAATTTTGCATCCAAGCTGGCCTTTTACCGCCATCTTCATTCAGATTATAAGGCCTTTTTATAGGCAAATAAAAATAGAGACTAATAAAAACAACACCCACAATGATGGGAATCAGTCCATGAAAGTTCATTTGATCCACGAGTGCTACTTAGCTGTGGGAGAGATCAAGAAGGGCAATGGTGTTGTAGGAGGTCATTCATCCTGGGTGACACCTTCACTATTTGTCTCAATATCTCAAAATTAAGACTTCTTCTCCACCTTTGCCCTGGAAGACTTTTGTAGTATGATCAATAAACTTTCCAGAATGTCCAAGTTTGCATGATTTGGAGGTCATTTGCGTTCTACACAGCCTTTTGAATTTGGACATGCGCCTAGGAAGCTTGTTTGGGATCTGCTTGGTATTTTGGTGTTTCAAAAAGGTTATTTTGGTATTTTCACTTGGTATTTATTATTCTCTCTTCATTGGATGATCAAGGGAGTCTTCTACTGCCAGAAGAAACACACCAACGTTGGAATAACAATTAGCAGCAACGGATTCGGGTCTAAGTGAAGTGAGATGCTCCAATGGGAGAGTACCATGTGTACGTAAGGTTTTCATTGGTCTTCTTTGCTACCCTTTTGGACGGAAACCTATAGCTGAAGTATTGTAATAGTTTAATTACCTTATACTTATGTTCATTAAGCTAGATTAGAGATTTCTTCATGGTTAGGAAACCTTTAATTAAGTAGCCAACTACTTGCTTGCTTTCCTTTGTGTTTGTTTCAATCGTGTATTAAGTACTACTTTGTAATAGCTTAGCTCATTCAGTTCAACATCAATACATGAGAGCTTAGCTTTCTTCCAATTTGTGAGTGTTCTTAAACTCTCAAATTTTACTTCAGTATCTTGATTGGCCTTGTGTTTGATCATTCTATTCAGAAGGTGAATCTGTAACTAAGGAGATAATCAAGGTTGCCCTTGTGTTTGATTCAACCGTGGTGTGTCTGTATCGATTGTCAAGCACTTGCTCTACCTTTGTTCTCATTTGTTTTCCGTTCCTTGATGCTTCTTGCATCCATTTAGCTTGAGTTCTTGCTGCATTCGAGTGGTATTCATTCACATGGTGATAGTAGCTTGTTGGATTCTGAGTGTTTCAGGCTATTATACATCATAATTTGGTATCAGAGCTAGCTTACCATCTTGGTGGGAGAGTTTTGATTTCAATTGTTGCAATCGTATTGGAGTCGTAGCCATGACAACAAGTAAGTCACCTTCTCGAACCAGTGTGAAGCTTATGAAGGAGAAGGAAGATTTGGAGAAAAGGGTTGAGTTTCTTTCTGCTCAACTCAAGCATTATATGTACCTATGCCAAGAAGAACTTAAGGATTATGAGGAGATTGATTTAGAAGTTGGGAATCCTTTTGGGGAAGAAGAAGAGGAGATTGCTAGCCATCCTAGAAGAACGCATCAAAGAGAAGAAAGGCTTGATTTTAAGGTAGAACTTCCTGAGTTTGAAGGTAATCTTGATCCTGAGATTTTCCTTGATTGGTTGCAGTCTTGCAGACTATTGAGAGGGTCTTTGATCTCAAAGACATACCAGACGACAAGAAGGTTATATATACATAGCTTTGAAGTTGAGAAAGCATGCATCTATATGGTGGACTAACCTTTAGAAGAAGAGAGCGTCTTTAGGAAAATAAAAGATCACAACCTGGGAGAAAATGAAGAAGAAAATGCAAGTTAAGTTTCTTCCAGCTAGTTATCTCAAGGATAACTATTTCAAACTCTAGCATTTGGTTCAAGGAGGCAAGAGTGTCGAGGAGTGTACCAAGAAGTTTGAACATATTCTTTGGAGATGTGATTAGGAGGATGAGCCATAAACCTTGGTGAGGTTTCTAGCTGGTCTTGATGAGAGGATCAGAAATGTGGTTGAATTGCACCCCTACTCCACCCTTGATGGACTAAGTTCTTTAGCTCATAAAGTGGAGTTGCAAAAGAAGAGCAAAGGCAAGGAGGTATGCAACAAACCTTCCCCACGACCCTACCCATTCTAGAAGCCAAACTTCACCCCACAAAAACAACCTTTCACCCCCAAATTCCCACCTACGAAATCTCCACAAAATGCCCCCCCAGCCATATACCCCACAAAGGCCTAACCCTACTTAACCCAAAGCCTACAATCCAAGGAGGTGTTTTAGGTGCCAAGGATTAGGACACATTGTATCTGAATGTCCTAATAAAAGAGTGGTAACTCTTGTGGAGTACCAAGTTGCTTTGTTTGCTGCTCCACAACCAGAGGAGGAAGATGAGCTTGAAAGTGAGCCATTGGAGGATCCTATCTATGATGAGGTGATTGAAGGACCAGATGAGGGTGAGATGTTGGTGGTTAGAAGAGTTCTTAGTAGCTCTTCCATGCAAGAAGGCCAGGAACAAAGGGAGAATATTTTCCATTAATTCTAGATGCACCATTCATGGCAAGGTCTGTTCCTTGATCATAGATGGTGGGAGCTGCACCAATGCTGCCTCCCAGTCTATGGTGGATAACTTGAAGCTGCAAATCCCCCATCCAACCCCTTACACCATATAGTGGCTTGACCAGGGCAAAGTGGAGCGTGGCGCGGTGGGAGAGAATGTAGACTTAGCTTGAGTTGTTGTTGTAGAAGAAATGAGAGAAATCCATAAGCAATAGAATAAGGGGAGAAAGATGAACATCTCAATCACCCATGCTTGAACTTCTCAACAATAGCCTTGAACTTGAATAAAAACAAGAACAATAACCAAAATCAACCAATATCAATAACCTTGAACACCAAAGGGATTGGATATGACCTTGGATAAAGGAGATTCCACCACCAAAGCCTAACACCCCACCATGACCATCATAAAGGAAGAATCCACCAAATGATCAATAAAGGAATGACTAGAAACACCACCATTAATCAATGGATAAAGTAATCTAGATTTTGAGAGAAAACTTAGGGAAACCCTAACCAATGCATAAGCATGTTCATAATCATCAAAAGCTGCCTGGAAAAATGAGATAACAAGCTATTTATACTAAACTAGGAATTAGGCTAAAACAAGGCAAAAATAACGAAAATTCGCGTCCGTCCAGAAGAGTGGCTCGGGCGAGCAGATGGGTGGCTCGGGCGGCAGCGCCTGGCGGCTCGGGCGAGCCATCATCTTGCTCGGGCGAGCAGGCCATCTGGTCGCGTGTTGTGCTCGACTAAGACCTGGCAGAAGCGCTGCTCGGGCGAGCCAAAGGGTGGCTCGGTCGAGCAGTCTCACTGGGTCGCGACACCCTGATGTAAGACGCCAAGTCCACGCACGACGACATCCGACAGGAGCTTGGCTCGGGCGAGCCAATGTGTGGCTCGGGCGAGCAGGTCCTCTGACGCCCAGTTTGCGCTCGACAGGAGCTTGGCTCGGGCGAGCCAAAAGCTCGGCTCGGGCGAGCAGGCTTTCTGATGCCACGTCCGTGCCTTGAGTTTATTGTTCCCGGGTTTTTAAACACTCGCACCCCGATACCTTCTATTCTCTAGTTCTCGAGACGGCCCGGTCCAGTCCCGAGGCCTCCGAGGTTGGTGTTGTGAGCGGGCCCCCCCTAAGGAGCCCCGGGGCCCATCCATTGGATGGCCGAGACTAGCCTCCCAACTCCAAAAGTGATCAGAAACTGTAACTCAAGGTTCAAGTTGGTCGAAGCGGCTCGCTTGGCAGAGATCTCTAGGGGAGAGAGTGGAACCCGGTCCTCTTCACAAAGGCATCCAAGTGAATAGAAGATGTTTGGTGAATTTCTCAATAGGTAAAACATATATACCATGACTCTCTTTGGTGTGATATCTTACCTATGGATGCTTGTCATGTTGTGCTTGGTAGGCCTTGCCTCTTTGAAGAGTTTGTAAGCCATGATGGTCGTGCAAATACCTATACCCTCCTATCCAATCACAAGAAAATCACCCTTGCACCCTTAAAGCCATTCCAGCTTACCAAACCCAAGAAGAATATGATTTGTGAGCCAAGCTTGATTACCTTATTGGTGGCTTAACATCATGAGTTTAGAAACCATAAGGACCTCATTCTCCTAGACCAAAACACACAACCAAGCCCCTCAAACAGCCACTCCCTCCTTACCCTTCTTTTGGAACACTATTCTTTTGTGTTTCCTGAAAAGATGCCCCTGGTTTGCCTCCTAAAAAGGATATAGAACACAAGATTGATCTCGTACCTGGATCAACACGTTTACCATTACTTATTTTCCCCCTATTTTATTCAAGAGTATCACTTTTTCCAGTACTTAGCTTTTGTTTACCAAAATATATCGAAACGTAACTTTTACCATAACATTAATTTACCCGCAAGTTATGCATGAACCTTTTGAAAACGAGAGCTAACTTAAACACACTAGATTTTCTTCTAGCTAACTTGATTATTTTAGTTGTAGATCGATATCAATGGCCTTCTATTAATTGACACATATGGCAAACCAACTGAGTAGTATAAGCTACTTGGCTCAAAACATGCTACAAAGCCAGTAGCCCAACGTAGTGGCGGATCTCGACCTTCTGATTAGGGGTGGCCAATACACTGTTATTTTATGTAATAAACATAAAATCCTTAATTTTTTATTCCAAATTATACTAAATTATTATATTTTTGGGGTGTTAACGGTGGCCATGGCCACCACCGGCCTTGCCCCAGATTCGCCCATGGCCCACGGGCCAAGGAAAAGAAAGCAGAGAAAGATAGTAGTATGTTCTTTTTAACGCAGAGGTAACATTTATCCGTACTATTTGTATTTATCCATATTATGTATATTAATCTTTTTTTGTCAGTATTCTTTACTTACAATAATTCTCCAAATACTGTTTAAACAAAGGATTATTGGACAACAATAATACTAATTTTGGAGGTATTGAACAATAATAATATCAACAATTTTGTTGGATGCTAGTAATATCAACTATTGATCAATTTTCCAGCAATAGTACACAATCGAGTTGGTAGGTGTCTAACTTAGCAGAATGATTATGTGTCGCTTAATTGTCTAAGCTGGAGGCGAAAGCAAGTTGAAAAAACGTTAATGGCCACATTATTTTGCCAACTAGGCAACATTAACAAACTTTGCTATACAATCATGTAAAAGTAAAATTTAATTGTTTTTATCTGAATTTACCTGTGCTGCTTAGTTGGCAAAAAAAGTGATAATAAACATTTTTTCCACTTGGTCTAGCTTCAAGTTCACATAATTAGCCGACAGATTGGCCTTTCATCGAGTTAAACACCTGCTAACTCGACGGCGTACTACTACTAGAAAATATGTTCATAGTTGGTATTACCAACTTCCAACAAAATTGTTGATATTATTATCGACCAATGCCCCAAAAATTCGTATTATTATTGTCCAATAATCCTTAAACAAATTTAAAATATACAAAATTAACCACACTATCCACACTACACACATTTTAACAATTTATGTGCAATTGCAACTTATTATCCGTTAAAAGAGAACCTGACTAAGAAAAGGCAAAAAGAGAATCTGCAGCGTGATTATGTCTTACTTTGGATTGCTGTTGTTTTCATAATGGTTTTATTAATAGTTAATACTATACGATGGACTAGCACTTTCTGGTTTAATTACATTGTAAACAATTGCGAGGTTAGAGATAGAGAGACACGACCCGTAACAGACGGCATGCACCATGCGCCATTTCCCACTTTCGCTCCTTTTTAATGTTTTTAATTTATGTTGTCGGGTCCCGAGCACATCAGTTTAATTAAAATTTAAAAAGTTTAACTGAACATTTTTTTTTTCTAAATGGGTTAAATAAGGCATTGTTCTTTTGTGTGGTCCACATTGTATATATACTTAACACAATCCTTTCATATCATACCATACTATATATACCATGCCACACTTTATCATAACAATTATAACTTTTTCTCTTCTTACTTTTTTGCTCTATTTTTTACATTATCTCTCATCATCTATCATATCAATAATTCTTACCACAAATTTTACCATATCTTACCATACCATACCACACTTTCCTCAACATTACCATACCATACCATTTATCACACCTAATTTGCTGCACAAAAGAACATGGCCTAAGGATGTATAAAGATTTAGGGACCTTCTATTAAGACATTTTCCTAAGCTATCCATGCATATTATAGATGCAAAAATAAAAGACTACTATAATTACAGATAATGACATTATTTAAAAAGTGGCTTTGACTAGTCATCCAATATAATGTAAAGTGTTCTTCCCGATATACGGAGTACATGGTCTAAAGAAAAATCTTCAAGATGCTTAAATAGGTTTTTGATGTCACGAACAATCATGTCGATTTGTCAAGAATGTGAGTAGATCATTTGACAGCCTAGATAAGAATCATACTATCTCCTTCAATCTAGACTTTTAATTGAGAGCCCAACTTAGATTATTTGTTTGAGACTAAAGCGGAGAGTTAAGGCCTCTGTAATTAGAATTAAATGAGAATGAACCGCCATATCCCCTGCTTTCACTAATATACCTAAATGGTCGTGCAATACGAACCCATCTGTCAAACCTTGATTGTTGAGCGATTCTTCAAAGTTTAAATTGATCCATCTGAACTCTGGTTGTATATGCCGAAGTTGAATATGGCTGCGCGGACGTTGGCATCTCTAATTATTGTGGTTGAGGGGAGGCTGATCATGGGAAAAGAATCTTCTCGTAGCTCGACATTCTACGAAGCTTCTCTTGGCACTAACGATGACTCTGTGGCACTAAGGCCAAGTTGTTGAAGGCACAATTGTTACGCTCCTTTCAAATGCTCTAGATTAGATAAGAACCTCTTAAAAACTCATTAGAAGGTAATGGATTTTTAAGAGTTTGAAAGACAATACTACCCTTCCTATCTATTGGCCAGTTGAAAGAAGTGGCCAACCAACTATAGGAATTGATAGTATCCCAGTCCTTTTTTGTTAAATGACATTGGTGTAAGAGATGGTTGTCGGTCTCCAAATGTTGGAGGCAAATTAGACAAGAAGGGTGAAGATTAATACCTTAACGTAAACAACTTCTCTCTTAGAGGAAGACAATTATGAACAATCTGGCAAAGAAAAACCTTGAGTTTAGGTTGAATATCAAGCTTCCAAATATATTGATCATCCCATTTTGGTCCTGAGTCTAACTCATGACGTAACCAATAACAGACTTAGTTGAGAATTCATCACTCCTAGTCAAACCCCAACAAAGTTCATCATGCGCATAAGAAACAATGATAGGAGGTTTTAGAACCAGCTGGACTAATGAATCCGATAGGACCTGTCTAAGTTTGTTCTTATCTCATTTTCTATTTTGAATGAAGTCATTAGAAGTCATATTATTGTTTAAGTGATTTGAGGACTAGTTGGCTAAGGAAGAGAGTGGGAGTTTGCGAAACCAATTGTCATTCCAAAAATTCACCTGTGAGTCATCTCCAATTTTCTATCTAAAACATTTCTCGCAAAATTTATAATCCATGGAGAGATTCTTCCGAACCCACGAATAAGAAGAATTAGGGTTTTTCTGAAACCAACTAGATTGGTTGTAGCTAGCTTTTATTTAGGAAACCCAAAGGTTGTGTCTATCATGCATAAGTTTCCAGACCAATTTACATTAGAAAGCTAAGTTAATCGCATGGGTCTTACGAAGACCAAGACCTCCTTTGTTCTTTGGTCTGCACGCTTTATCCCACGCAATTATAGACATTCCTTTATCTGTAGAGTTTTTCCAGAAAACTTTCTACTAATTCTATCAATACTTTCACAAGTAATTTTAGGCATAAGGAAACATTGTATAGTGTGGGATAGAGAGATTTCAAATTAGCTTGGATAAGAATACTTCTCCCAACTTTGGAATTTGCTTTCCAATTAGATAGCTACTTTGTGGCTTTTCTAAGATGTGTGAAAATAATTCTATCTTTTTACTTCCAGTGATAGAAGGACATCTAAGATACTTTCCCAAAGATTCTTTGATAGGGATATTGAAATTTCCCTTAGCTATAATAGTCTATCAAGCTGAAGCTTTGACAAAAAAGAATCATTGTGTGGACGGACTTGTGATAATTAATCAACTGTCCTGACAGGTTACAAATTTATCAAGAATAGTCTTAAGATTTCAACAAGTCGATTCAGTTCCTTTAATTGTCGTCAACAAAAACAAGACAAGGGATGTTCATTCAAGAAGCACAAATTTTGGTCACAAAATCCTTTCTTTCTATTTTGGCTTTGTCAAACCAAGGGTTGGGTCAATAGTTCCATACACAATAAGAACAAGTATCGGGAAAACGGATCCCCTTGCTTAAGCCCTCGCGTTGGTTTAATTGGACCACAAGGTTGATCGTTCAGAATCACTACATATGACCGTTGAGCTACATCCCTTTACCCAACTTATCATGAGTGGAGGGAACCCCATTTGCCCAAGGACCTTTTTCATAAAGTTTCGTTCAATTCGTTCATAAGATTTTTTTATGTCTAATTTCAAAGCAATCTAAGGTTTGGAAGCTTTAGACAACCTGGCATTATGTATGATTTCGCGGGCAAGTAGAACATTGACACGAATTTGTTTATTAGGGACGAAGAAACTTTGAAATGGGCTGATGATGTTATCGAGTATTGTTATAAGACGATTAACCATAAATTTAGCAATAATCTTATAGAGTGTATTGCAAAGATTGGTTGCTCTAAACTGGCTACTAAGAGTAGCGTCTTCTACTTTCAGGATTATAGCAATAAATGTGTGATTAACCTGTTTATTTTTCATTTGAGAAGAACTCCTTAGTGGCATTAGAGAATTCAAGGCCAATAAGATCCGAATACTTTTGATAGAAAACTTCTTCAAAGCCATCTGGATACGGGGCTTTAGCATGATCTATTTGTAAAATCACAGTTTTAATTTCTAAGGCCACTAAGATAGAAAGCAGTTGATTACTTTGCTCTAAAGTGATCTTGGGTAAGTCGGGGATGTTGACATCTTGATATGTACTAGAGGTCTTAATCTAGAGGTAAATTCCTCAATAAATTGATTTTCAATCTCCTACTTATTTTTATCCATATACCTAAAGAATCTCTAATTCCATAAATTAAAGATTTCTTTTTTTACTAAGGGTAATTGATTTTCTCCTAAAGGTTAAGGCTAGTTAATAATATGTTCATAAATTTATTTTTCAATTTAGTGAATTAAATATTATTATTAATATGAAAAATAAAATGAAGAAAGATGTCCTATAATTTTTTCTTAAACACATATAATATAGAATAATAGTAACTTTTATTAGTTAATTTAAATAAACACAAATAATTGTATAATTTTTTTCAAATCTTTCTCAGTAGTAATGTAGTATTCCAAAAAACAGTTAATCTCAAACATTAGAATAAATGATTAAGATAATTGAAACCAGGTATATACATTTATGAACATAATATTATTGGAATCTTGTTTTTATTAAATACAAATAAATTTTTTAGAAATTGTTAAAATAGAAAAAGGTTAGAGACATTATGAAGCATTAATATTTAGTAGTATATCCAATAGTGACAAATTGAATATAATTATTAATCCTAAAATTTAAGCATATATCAAACAATCACAACATCATTCAAGCCAAAGTTGCATTATATTTTTCTTAATAGAGAGATATTAATTATTGTTTTATGAGTTAGAAAATAAGTTTTGGGAAAATTCAATAAAAACATTAAAATATGACTAATAACGAGTCTATTTCATTTTATGAGAGATGAAAAGTGTAATTGATGAAATTTAATTATACTTAATTTCAAAAATAATATGGAGTAAGTTGGGGAGAAAGTTGTACCTATCATTATTCATATATATTTTCATAATACAAATATACTTCAATACAAATTTGAATTATATGGTTCAAAAATAATACTTTATATATATATATATATATATATATATATATATATATATATATAGGGAATTGATCTAATGAGAAGAGGACAAAGATGAGCATGAAAATATCAGACAAAATGTTTGTCATGACCACCACCGACGTCGGTGACCCCCAGCGCCGCCTAGAACTCACCGTCAACCACCAAGCGTAAACCCCTGTTACAACTCGAGTTCTTGTCTAAATTGTTCATACTATGTTCATTGTTCATGTTTTGTTTCAAATCCCAATTTTGATGTTTTGCTTATGGGGTAGTATGTGTTGTAGGTGCAATGAGGCAACTATACCTGATGTTCTTTTTGGATACACCCTGATGTTCATTTTAATGGTAGTGAGAATGGATATATGTGGATTACATGGGTTTGGTACTGAGAATAGATACAATTGTGAGATAGTAATTAATGAGTATGATAATCATGTTGAATGTTAGAAAATTATTGTTGTTTATAATCGTGAGAATTGATTTTTGGTAGTTGGAATTTGATGTATATGCGATCATATTGCTTTTCAATACATAAAATGCCTACCTGATGTGCTTTTCAATACATATACATATTCATCTCAGTATGGGTTGATGTATTTTCATCTGAATACGATGTCCACTTTCGTTGCCAATTGATGTTCATTCCACTGTAACTTGATGTTCATTTCATGATCGACTGGTGTCTTTTTGCATATTACATATATATCCCACGCAATGTGATGTTCAATTCAATTATAACTTGATGTTCATTTCACAATACCTTGATATTCTTACAACTAACACTTTGAATCGATCATTGTAATCTGAAATGAATATCAAGTTATAACTTGATGTTCATTTCACAATACCTTGATATTCTTACAACTAACACTTTGAATCGATCATTGTAATCTGAAATGAATATCAAGTTATAACTTGATGTTCATTTCACAATACCTTGATGTTCATTTCAATTTTATATAGATGTTTATTTTATTTTGAATCAATCATTGTAATCTGAAAATGATTTTCATCGCATTACCCCAATGTTAACATCAATTTATGAAATGAGCATCATCAATTGAAGGTGGAATGAAAAAAAGGGATACAAAAATGAATATGATGTTCATTCCACTATAACATGATGTTCGTTTTCATCTCAATATGATGTCCACTTGCATTGCCAGATGATGTCCATTCCAATATAATTTGATGTTCGTTTCATCAAGTTATGAAATGAGCATCAATTGAAGGTGGAACGAAAATTAAAGGGATACAAAACTGAATATGATGTTCATTCTAATATAACATATGTTCATTTCATGTCAACAGTTGATGTTCATTCCAATATAATTTGATGTTCATTTCATCAAGTTTATGCAATGAGCATCAATTAATGGTTGAATGAAAATCAAAGGGATACAAAACTGAATATGATGTTCATTCCAACATAACTTGATATTCATTTCATCAAGTTTATGTACGTTCATCTTAATATGATGTACACTTTTCATTGCCATTTGATGTACATTCCAACACAACTTGATATTCATTTCCCAATAGCTTGATGTTCATACACCCAACACTTGATGTTCATTTCATGGCCACCTGATATAATATATATATATATATATATATATATATATATATATATATATATATATATATATATATATATATCTAAAATTTTATGTTTATTTCATTATAACTTGATGTTCTTTTCACAATATCTAAATGACCATACAACTAACACTTGATATTCATTTTGTTATAACTTGATGTTCATTTCACAGTAACTCAAAGGGATACAAAACTGAATATGATGTTCATTCCAATATAACATGATGTTCATTTCATGTCAAGAGTTGATGTTCATTTCATCAAGTTATGCAATTAGCATCAATTTAAGGTGGAATGAAAATCAAAGGGATACAAAACTGAATATGATGTTCATTCCAATATAACTTGATATTCATTTCATCAAGTTTATGTATGTTCATCTCAATATGATGTCAACTTTTCATTGCCATTTAATGTTCATTCTAGTACAACTTGATATTCATTTCACAATAGCTTGATGTTCATACACAAACACTTGATGTTCATTTCATGCCCACTTGATATAAATATAATTTCATGTTATTTCATTATAACTTGATGTTCTTTTTACAATATTTAAATGACCATA